>OZ026586.1:19114111-19714111 GCA_964020215.1 Aurelia sp. 3 sensu Dawson et al. (2005)
ATTTTCATCAGTAAAAGTACAATTTTCATCAGAGCAGAGCACAGATCTTTAGCGTTAAATCACATAACGAATTCTCATATATAGATCACCGTTTGCATTGACGGAAAAGTCTGCTACGTTTCGAATTATTCTCCACATCGTTTTAATTTCAATTAGTATGTGCTTTTCGTGTACTTTTCTAACTTTCCTGGCGTGTAAAAATCATCCAACCATCTAGCAGTTTTATTGATAAAACATTCACGGTGTTTGATACTGAAGGCATACCTATTTCCTCCAGAAAGACTTTGTTTATCAAACTAGACATGCCATTGACGCATTGCAGCTTCATGCAATTTGTGTATAGATAAACTCTTGCATGTTGTGTGCCAAAATAAACCTAAAATTGAAGAGAAATATCAAAATGGGGTTTCCTTAGATTTAGGGATAAGAATTAAGAAAGAAGTAGAGCCCTTAATCATGACAGTCTACCATAGCTTGAAGTGCAAAGGACTTATTAAGATCTAAAAAAAGTCAACCCTAAAACCTCACCATGGATGGCTTTATTCTGTCACTAACAATGGCACAAACATAAAACTACAAAAAGGGAAATTAAATGTTTTGATGATCTTTAAATTTTATCAATTAGCTATATTTTCCTTTTTAGATACGAGGTTTTGAACACTTTAATGTCCAGTTTTAATTTACAAATTTCCGTGGCATGCCTAAAGTACTGATTCTGAAGACGTAAAAAATGGTACCTTTTCTAATGTGCCTCCAAAATCATTTGCATTTGTTATGAATGGCAACTACAAGTAGAAAGGGAAATAGAAAATTACATCATTTAACCCTATAGTGGTTGGGCTATTTGATAGTACCACCTTGGTTGGGGGGGGCAAAAAAGCCCCCCCTACCTAACCCTTTACTGGTAATAGGTAGAGCGACCAAATTTGGTGTGCTAAAAGCCTCAAGCATGTACTTTCTGTAAATATAAAAATTAACTTAAAAATAGCCACCATTTTTGCTTACATCAGCATTTTCCTTTGTGTGGTCAAGAAAAGCGGCAAAATTGGCCAAAATCAGGAAAATCGAGATAAAATTAAATTTGGAGCACATTTTCCATCCAAACATGGTATTTATGATAGAATGCATCAAATAACACAACATTAAAAAAGAAATTTGCAAAATATTCCACTTCTGCTCCTTTTTTCGCGATAATTGAGATTTGAGAATTTGCGATTTTTCCTGGGTCAGTCCCAGAAAATTGTCTCCCGCCCCCTCATTTTTCAAAATATTTCAATGAAACTTTTTGAGAAGTTGCACAATAAGTAGTTGCAAAAAGTCAAGAAGTTTCATGGCTATAAAATTCTTCCTCGCAGAGTTATTTAAAAAAATCTACTAGGGGGGGCACAATTTGCCCCCCCAACCAAAATAGGGTTAACAAAAGATTACCAACATTTAAAATTAAGTGATTAATGAATATCCTCTGCATAAAACTCTTCAAACAAGGTGATAATGATTAAAATATATAGTTACATTTTTTTACCACATAAAATACAAAACTACAACTAACCAATGTAAATTTCCTATGGCTGCCATAGCGGTAAAGGATATGATGTCAGCGAGTTCCAACTATGACAGCCACTTACGATGATTTCAAATATATTTACAGATAATGTATGAACAAAGAAAGAAAAGAAACTAGAATGGGCGTCTGAGAAAGAAGACTTCCCCCACCTTACTGCAGATGGTTTGCTCCTCACAAAAAGCAACAGAACACAAAGAGAAAGTAAAACCTTACTTGATGTACAACTGCAACATTTTCTTTCATATGTGAAACCATTTCAAGAAGATTGTTTGGAAGGACTAAGGATATGAAGAATAAAATACAGTATCAAGGATCAGGATGAGTACTGTAAGCTCTGTTCAAGGCATTCTTTTTATAAACTTTACACCTGTTAATATAAGATAAACCTGAAACTGGAGAGAAAACTATTAAACCTGCAAGAAAATCAAGTAATCATTTACCAACAACGTTATCATACCAAATCATTACACTAAATATGTGTTTCGTCGCACACTTTTTTCAGTCTGATTCATGCCAGAACGGATAATAAATGACACGACCAGGCTGTTTTATATCAAACATAACAAAAGACATTTGAGCATCTCTTTTTTAGCATCTCTATTTTTAGCATCTCTTTTTTCCGCTTTTGTTTGTTATGTTTTCTGTGTCGTTTTTCTTCTTGTGATTTTTTTCTTTTTGGTATTTGTTTTGATTTTATCTTCTTTCTTTGTCATTTTCGTTTCGTGTTTTTTTACATTACCTTGAAATTAACAGTTGAATTGTAAGTGTCATTCATGGTGGAGGCCAGATGACCTTGTGCCTTTTCCCACCATGAATGGCACATGTAGATACCGGGTGAGCCAGAAAAAAGTTCCCACTTTTGAAAATTCACAACACCAAAACTAATTCACAGATTTGAATTATTCAAATTCTAGTTAAAAGTCGAAAGATCGAAATAGTTTTGAGATTTTTCTCGCTGTCCTACGAGCACTACAAATACAGGTTAATTCAACTTTACAAAAATTTCATAGTTGCAAAATGACTGAAAAATGGCCTAAAACATCGATCAATTCTTAAATGACTTCTCGCACAGAATAATGAAGGAAATGCAACTTCTCATGGGTGAGAGATATCCTCTAGGCATTAATTGCCTTGGGATTGAAAATCTTTCGTATTTGTTTGAAAATCAATGTCTTATAACTCTTGAGGGAAGTGAAACGCCCATGGCCTATTGTTCGATTTGAATAGAGTCCTTACGATTTGATCAATGTTTTAGGCCCTTTTTCCGTCATTTTGGAACCATGAAATTTTTATAAAGTTGAATTTACCAATGCTTCTAGTGCTGGTAGGACAGCGAGAAAAATCACAAAAATACTCCGATCTTTCGACTTTTAACTAGAATTTGAATGATTCAAATCCGTGAAGTAGTCTTGGTGTTATGAATTTTCAAAAGTGGGAGCTTTTTTCTGGCTCACCCGGTAGTATTTCTCTTTTTTACTTTAACTTTAGGTTTTGTTGTTATAGAAACTAAGACTCTTGAGAATCACATGAATATCACATCTGAGCCACTGATTGGCTTATCTCAAAACAAAGGCCATCCAATCAACAAACGCCTTTTGGCGGCAACTTCAAAACAGTTGCAGAGTGAAAATCAAATCTAATTAAATCCAATCTAAAATGATGTTGCAATCAATAGTTATTGAAATATAAGGCTTCTCACAATTTCATTTCAGTAATTATCTTCAATCTATGCAGTGTTCAACAACAACATGATAATTTTTTATAATTTTTGTTCTTCGAGGGAGAATAAAAACAAACCTTGTAATCCACTATCACTTATCCAAATTAAATTATATTTTGCATTTTTATATCCTTGCATCATATTGTTAACTTTTGGGTTCACTCCAATGTTTACTGCACCTAGAATGAAAAATAACAAAAGGGTGAATCCATATATACAATTCTAAAAACCCAAGCCGCACTTACAGTCTTGCAACACTAAACAATCTTGAAATACTCTAGTCTAGCATTTGTAGGCTAGGTATTATTTAGCTCACAATCACATAATTATAATCATAAGAAGATTTTGACAAAAAATAAGTTGAATCCTTCACACCAATGGTAAAATACCCTTGTTAAGCACTAACAGCAGCAACAAAATGAGTTATTTCAAAAGAAGAAAATACTTTGCAGACTTAGCAGGGCCTGCCTGTGCACTGTATATATCTGAAATATTTGGAATATTTTAAAAGGTTCTTGTAGGGGCTTTCTACCTATGTCTCAAAGTATTTTTGAAGTTGAATAAATCTATTGATCAGACAAAGGCAAATAAGGCCCATTTCCACTTCATTCGCAATTCGCAAATCGCATGCGATCCTTTGTTTGAAATTTGATTCGCATGTAAACGTTCGCAATGCCATTTTGACCTGTTTGCAATGTTTGATTTTTTGCGAACATTCGCATGCGAATCATTGTCTCGGATTGAAAGCAGCCAATCAGAAAACAACTTTACGAAGTAAAGAGACAAAGGCGACATGCGCTATCAAAAGGAGACAGATTTTATTGGTTGAATAAACAATCAAAATTCGTGCGAATAAGTTTGAAGTGTGTATTGAATTCGCAGGCTTTTTGAATTCGGAATTCGCAAATCGCATCCATTCTGCGAATTGCGATTGAAGTGGAAATGGGCCTTAGATGAAAAAAAGAAGATCAGTATGTGGAGCTGTGGTAGTAAAATAAGGAAACTTACTTTTGAAAATATGTGCATCAATATTTGGATATTCTGAAATAAGTTTCTCAATTGTAACAATAGCTGGATCATGATCATTTTGAATGCAGAATAATATTTCATACTAGAAAGCAAACAAATAAAGTTATATACATGCTGGAAAACTTTACAAAAAAGCCTCTTCTTACTGTATGTCTTAACAATCTCATATTTCATAATCTAATTATCTATACATGCATCAAGGCAGTATTAGCAGTTTTTCTGACATTGGGTACTTGCAACTTTTAGATCTCAAAACAATTAGAACTATGTCCTTTTGTCAACACATTTGTTGCAGTCTTTGCAAAAGTTTCACCAACCCACTTTGCAAATTAAATTCTTTGATTCAAACCATTAATTGTTTGCTGCTTCTGATTTTTAAGGAAACTTGATATCTGCAAAAACATTTTACACCAATTTCACAATCATCATCATCATCATCAGCCATTCAGGCCACTGCAGGCCGGTGGCCTCCCCAATGTTTTCCAGCTTAGTCTTTTTCCAGTTCTTCTCATCCAATTGACCCCTGCTTTTTCAACGATTTCATCTCTCCATCTCTTTCTTGGTCGTCCTCTGCTGCGCTTCCTTTCATAAGGTGTCCATTCCGTGCATTTCTTTGCCCATCAGTTGTCTGCCATCCTTCCTATGTGACCTGCCCACTCCCACTTCAATGATTTTGCCTTGGCTATGATGTCTAGAACTTTAGTTTGCTCCCGTATCCATTCATTTCTCTTTCTATCCCTTCATGTAATATTTAGCATTGCTCTTTCCATGCTTCTTTGAGCAACTTGCAACTGTGATGCCAATCTTTTGGTTAATGACCAAGTTTTGCACCGTATGTCATAGCTGGAGTTACTATATTGTCCATTATCTTTCGTTTGAGGCTAATAGGTATTTTTGTATCTCTGAGTATGTTATTATATTTTCCAAAGCTTGCCCATCCCTGTTCTATTCATCTTGCTGTTTCCTTTGACTGATTGTTATCTGCTGTTATTAGCTGCCCTAAGTAGACATATTGTTCTACGCTGTCCAGTTCCTCGCCATCAATGATTATTCCACTATTCTGACTGGCTCTTCTCACATGTACATTATATAAGATCTTTGTATATAAGAATTTCACAATACCAGGTGCTAAATTTATAAAGTTTTCTTAAGTATTGAGAGATTGTATATATATATTGGAGACTTTAAAACATTTATCTTGAAGGAAATTTTTAAAAATAACGAAGTGAATTAATATATATATATAATGACAGAAATGACTTTACCTTTGGGTAATTCAATTCAAAAAATGATTGGAAGTTTTTGTAAGAATATGCATCTTCACCAACAACAGGCTATGGAACAAAAGAAATTGTTCAATTCAGTTCTGATAACCGGCATACAAAATGACCTTACATATATCGCGATCAAAACATTATTTCAACATGTCTTGAGATGAAATTTCAAGTGGAAACATAGACAAATCTGCATTCTGGTAAACAGTTTGTTGTTTGATCAAATTAATATTGCAAATGGGCAGCACTTGTTATTTGCACTGCAGCTTACTTTCACACAGAGGCTGTAAACAGTCTCTCAAGCCAGAATGTTCCTTTCAACTTAAACTTCAAAAGTTTTGCTTGCTCACTAAATGCCACCGTGTAGAAAAAAGGCTTAAGATTCTATTTCTGGTGTGCTAATAGTGATTGTTATAGAAAGTATATCTCAAATGTTTCAATTGTTTACAAAAGTGATATCCATTGTCATTGACTTTGCATGAATAATGCAAATCTGAAAACATAATAAAATCAGTGGCAACAACCTTGACCATAAGCTTAGAAATGGTTTCTACAATGATCATTACCATCAAAATTGCAAGCATACCACAATCTAGACTGTCAAGTTTCATTTCTGTGCAGGAAACATCTGCAGATCCTTTTGTTTTAAGATTCAATGGGCCATGGTTTTAAAACAGACTGTGCCTCACACAAGGGAAACTTTTAGTAGGGACCACAAGATAGATATGTATATACAGGCGCGCAACTAGCGGGGGGGGGGGGTCCCGGAGGTCCAGACCCCTGCCCTTTTTTCAAAAGGGCAAAAGTGCCCTTTTCAGGAGAATGATTGTGTGAAATGGAAGCATGATCTGTATTTAGTAGATTTCTTTGCAACCAAGTATAATAGTTGATGAATGCTTTCTTGAATTGCAAATATCTTGAAGTAAGTTTGAAAATTATCTGTGCTTGAATTTGGACTGTCGTTCCGAAATTATCAGCATCTAACCATGGAAGAATAAATACGGCCAAAAATTTTCACTTTCAAACCACATGCTTTTGCATGACTCATTTTTTAAGAGAAATCGCTAGAAGAAGCTTTCAGTACTGGGTGAGCGAAAAACTATCTCCGTTTAAAGGACCACTGCTCTCTGGACATCAAGGCAAATATTGGTGGATATTTCATTTAATAGTGCTGAAATCAGCAGCTCAGTTCCAAAAATTTCCTCAAAAGAGCCCCTTCAAGAAACTTTCAAAACAGGCTGAAATAGCGACCAAATTTTCTACTGCGCAACAATGGATTTTACATGCTTTAGCATGTGTTATTCTTTTTGGCAGTATGAAAGTATTATTTCTATCCTTGGGAGAATAACAGCATAAACATGTGCCAATACTTGTTGAAGTCATCGATTGAAGCTAGCCTGCAGACAGGCCGAAGCAGAAATTATAAGAAAATTTGGTTGTCATTTTAGGCCAATTTTTACGGTTTTACTAAACTATGGAATCAGCCAAAACGACCCAAAACGAGCCATAACTACCCAAAACGAGCCAAAACGACGCAAAACGAGCCATAACGACCCAAAACGAGCCAAAATGACCCAGAACAACCCAAAAACGGCCCAAACTGATTCAATCAGTGAGCTGGAGTGTGGGTCTGCATGAATTTCAGCGACAGGGACAACAGCAGTGATCATATGGAAACAACTCAAGCACTCCCATTGCTCGCATTGTTCGTGTCGCCAGAAAATTTATAAGAGATGGGGAAGACAGGAACAGTCCTGTGGAAACCAGGCTTTTTTCAACGATGGCTTAAGTAGGCCTATCCTCGCATAGCAGGAATCATTCCAGTCTGGGGTTTTTATATCTACCCTGTTGTTATAACGTGTGAGGTGTGCTTTCCCCAGTAGACAAAATGTGTGAAGTAGTTATTTGTTCATTAACCTTGAAAACAATGATATCTATCAAGGGATCATCCCACAATTTGAATGGTCCACAGTTGGGTTCAGCCGGGCTCAGGTGGGCTTTACTGTCAAAAGTTATGCTGGCCTAGGCCTATTTATAGTCAATGATATAGTTTCTTTTGATTATCAAAACGAGACACAGAACAGAGAGATGTGCAGAGAGAGAGGAGAAGATGAGAGGGTTGGAATGCAATAGCCTAAAATACCAGCCTCTGCTAACGATTTTATTGGTCATTGGCTTTGAGCCACCCTGAATCATTTTGGCTCTTTTTCGCTTAGTTCTGGGTCATTTTGGCTCGCTATTGGGTTGTTCTGGGTAATTTTGGGTCGTTCTGCTTCGTTTTGGATCGTTTTGGCTTGTTTTGGGTCGTTTTGGATCGTTTTGGCTTGTTTTGGCTCGTTTTGGCTGATTCCATAGTTTAGTAAAACCGCAATTTTTAAGGTTTCCTAAACCTTTTTAAGGAGCTTTCTCTATAAATTCTTTACGATTTCAGAATGGAGTGACCAACTTCAAGCAGGTAAATTCTTAAAGGATTTGAAATGTTGAAAGATCTTTCAAAGATCTTTCTGCCAACAATACCCTCCCTTAGCTCCTGTTATTCTTGAAGCAGCGGCCTTTCAATGGACATTGTTTTTCTTTTCTCAACCGGTACAAGTATTAGACAAACCGTTTCAGGGTTCACAGTTCATTCTCTTCAATTTTGTATCACTTTTTATGATGGCCATTCTCTGACGATCTAGAGAGTGTGATTTAAGAAAATTTCCCGTGGCAAGCCCTCTCAACCCTCCTCCATCCTCTTTTACCGCATTTAGAGATGTGATTAACAAATGCGAAAATTTGAAAAATATCCTTGATTTCTGCCATCACCTTCTGATCTCATAAACTGACATCCAAGACTACATCATTGCTTTGAATTGACCAGGAGTATGCCCTTTTTTCTGATTTGTACCCCTGCCCCATAAAATTCCTAGTTGCGCGCCTGATATATTTATCTTATGTCCCAAGAATACAACAAAAAGGAAACCTTTAATATTGATACTCCAGCAAGTTCTCCATTCTCAACTGGCTTCTTCCAACTGTAGAGATGTATTTTTCTGAAAGAAAAACATATGAATAAAATTAGTGCAATTCTAACAAAAGCATGCATCTTTGACAATGGCAATTTTTGCTTATCATAGAACTTCAGCAAGGTATCATTAAAGACCCATTGTCAACCAACAAAACCAGTGTTGTCAAATTAGTGTTTACAAACAGAGACCTCTTTTGTGTGAGAAGCATTCAGTCACTACTTTTGTTTTGAAACGAGCAGTGGCAAGAGAATAAGCCTTGCGATCGTTCAATAGCCTTGCGAAAAGTCAATGCTTACGTTTCATGCACCATCATCATTGTGTTCTGTTTTGTTACATGATATATATCAGCTCTAGGTAGCCTAGCTTAGCGTTCCTGGCGAGTAAGCAAAACTAGGCCAGACAGACGACTTTTCTTTATCAAAGTTTGTAATCCCCTACAAGTATGTTCTACCTGGTGAACTAAGATAAAGCAATTATCAAACCTGATTGTTCCACAGGCTTGGTGAATCATCAAACTGGTCACGTTTTCTTGGAGTTGAGGTGCCGAACTCTCGTTGTTCTGTTGCAAGAATCTATGTAGCTGCGCAATTTATATTTTCTGACACAGAAAAACATGTAACTACGCAGGAGCATTGTTGATAAACAAGAGAGAAGATTGTTGGTTGACAATGGGTCTTTAAAGCAAAAGAATAACCATAAATAGCTACATTGAAATCACACTAAATCAGTTTCATTGGAAACAGTTCATTTTTGCAATTATGCTGAAAAGACGGCTGGCTCTGCTTCAAGGCAAGACAAAAAACAAATATCTGGTGGAATCTGTGTACAACTCTGTCCCACATAGATCTGTCAGATTTGTGGTGTAACATACACCAATTCCAATTCATAACGAAACAAACCAATAAGTGGTAGCTTTTCTCAAGTTTTCACTATGATGAGCAGAACAACATGGAGGGCTACCAACAAAAGTTCATTGGTTACCAAAACTTTTGCCTAATTTTGGGTCGATGTTGCCTTGAAACAGGCCAGGGGCAGATCCAGTCTGAAGTTGAGGGAGGGGCAGCCTGCAGAAAGGGTGCCCAAAGTATAATTGGATGTAAGCACATCAAAGGCGCACGCAAATTTTTGGACTTCTTATTGGAAAAAATTCTTTGGTTTTTCTATTAAATAGCGTCTTGATTATGTTTGCCCCAAATTCTGATCTAAACGGCTAAAAAAGGATGTCTTTAGGTCATGATGAGGGGTGCCCTTCTAGCCAAAAAGGGCTCATTTTTGCCCCCACCCCAGTGGCGTAGCGGAGGTGCACGGGGCCCTTAGTGAAGAAGGGGGAGTGGGGCCTCTTGTACCTATGCCTTTGACGTAATTTGATGGTTGGGGGCCCCCTTGGAGCCCCTAATCAGTGGGGGCCCTTAGTAGTACGCCCTAAAGGTAACCACCGTCGGCTACGCCACTGCCCCACCCCCTTAAATCCGTCACTGAAAAAGGCTGATTTTTCAAAATCTTCCAACAACAGGGGCTAATGATCTCCTAGCCCTCATGGCTAGTGCATGTATGATAAGCAAAGTGGAAGGAATATCATTTCCTATCTTTAGAAATTTAATCCCATTCCAGCTAGTTCCTGTGCAACACATGGTGAAGTACACATGGTGAAGTATCACAGATAGATGCTTTCAAAATGTTCAGGCTGGGGATTTGAAAGTTTCAGTTTCATTAATTCACCAATCAATCTTAAATAAAAATCCTACAATTCTATTATAATACACTGTACAACAACTAATTCAAAATGTAACATGATACAAAAGAAAATACACTTCTCTTGTATACTACAAATACAGAATTTGAAACAACCTCTGTTGTGGAGTATGAGTAAGCAAAGAAGCACAGACTCAGTAGAATTTTCTTATTTTGTGGCCAGAAATCTTTTGTTCTAAAAGTTCAGACAGGTGCATTAATTTCATACAATAGAGAGGAAAATTCCAACACAAACATGCGAATGAGATTGAATGGCTGCGAACCGACCGACGCGAAGAACAGATCTTGTTTTCCAGCAATAAATCAAACATGCAAGCAAAATAAACAAAAATAACGCACTTTATGTTATATAAGAGATCTACAAGAAGAAAGAAATCATGCTGGCGATATGATATTGAGTTCATTCAACTTCAACGGGTGGTCTCTTGGTGCAGATGTATTTAGGCCTAGGAACTCACCCATATAAAATAGCGACGCAATGTACAATCATCATGAATAGCCATCCACATATGCATACACTAGCAATGATATCAAGTGAAGATACATCATAATACATTGTTTATTTGTCTGCAATGTGCTTCTTCTTCCTTTAAAATCCAACTTTTTCTTTCCACTCACTCCCCCTTCTCGTACGATGAGAGACGATGAGGCAATTCGCTTGGCGGGCTTGAATCGACTACAACCCCAACCTCTTTTGCATGCACATGTGACAATTACAACAGGGAGTCCAAACTATTTTTGCAATATTCCTTCAAATGCAAAAATCATTGCATTGTCAGGAAACTTCGACCAAACTGTCCAAAAGATGGCAACAGTACAGAGGTCATCTTTAACAAGAAACTAACAATGTCCAGGGCTGCTAGGTGGTTGAAGTCGTCGTGGTTTCTCAAATTCTAAAATACTTGCTGTGCTGCCAGAAAGATCCCGAACTTACTTTTATAAGAAACTTGGATCAGGCCATAGCACCAAAGTTTCTTAATGTAGCATAACATGAAATTTTTTCCATTTGTACTAAAAGTTTCTTACTGGTTTCCTATTCTTTGAATGCAGAATTATCAATGTGGTCCCTTACACTGCGGCAGATATGTTTCTTCACATTTAAAACGTCATTTCGGAATGAACAGTGATCTGTTATATTGAAAACACAAATGGTTAGTTAATATTGCTCAAGAATAAAGGTTCAGCGATATATTTGCTATGATATACATGCGTTTAACTTTTAAAAGTTTCTTAGCACTTCTCAGACATTCTACTAGAGTTTCTTAAAATTTTGGCCATCTTAGAACTAGTTTCTTATAAACCTGTTTCTTTTGTGCATCTTGGTAAAAAGTTCCTTGCCACCATCTTTAGCGTAATCGTCTATTCACACCGCAAACAGTGTCAAAACAATTGCTATTTACTGTACACATGTCTAAACATTTTGAGGGGCCTGGGAAGTACAAAATTTTTATGTTCGTTTTAATTCAGGTATGATAGTTCAAGCTGTTTGGTATAAGAATTGGATTTGATTAGCCTGAGATCAGGCTCACTCGCAAAAAAATTGAGCCTGATCTCAGGCTAGATTTGATAGACAATTACATCCACTTTTTGATAAAAAAAACAGCTGATAGGAAATGACTTGATGGTGGTGATGCCTAACTTTTGCGATTGTTGATCGAGTTCTCTGAAACCCTTTCCCAAAGACGAACTGCGCTGAGGTATACTGAACCGTCTTTACTTTTCTCATTTGATATTGCCCCCCCCCCCTTGAAGGCCCCTGAAAAAGCAGATGAAACGAAAGGAAGTCAAGATGAAATTATTTACTTTCAACTCACGGGTTACAACTACAAACAGAATCTCCTTGCAACTTTTCGGCAATGAAAATGCTTTTTTCCTTTCGTTTCTTTGACTTGAAGCAAAGCAAAGAACTTCAAACAAGAAGATGTCATGAAACCACAAAGAGATTAATGTTAAATTTTATTCAATTCGCGGATTAATCCTAAACTGAACCACACCCATCCCATATGAATGGATAAGACATTGAAATACTGTTGACAAAATACAACAATTGCCTTTGAGTAGAATGACATTTTCGACCAACAAACTAATGGATTTTACTTCTGGATTGCAGTACGTTAGAGTGAAATGGTCTACAACATCAAAAAGTAAGACACAGTTCAGAAGCAAATACTTGTAAACTTTTAAAAAGCAACCTCTCTTATACCCTGGGTACCAGCTGGCTCTGGTACCCAGGGTACCTCTCTTAATAAATTTCTACAAGTATATATCTTTTTGTAAGTTGATGATTCAAACATATCTTTTTCTTTTTTGTAAACACCATAAAAGCTCAATCAAGCCCCTGGGGGCTTGTTCCACATCGTACATTTAAATCGGGGGGGGGGGGGGGGGCTCCTTAGAAGAGAGGGAGCTTATTAGAAATCAAATGACATCATTATCACAGAATCAAATAATAAGGACATAGTTTTTCAGCCAAATTGTTTTTGCAGATTCAAACACAATTTTACAAGTCAAATTCATAAATTCAACACAGTTTTTATCCCAAACCATATCAAAATTAACAAGTAAGCTAGTTTAGCTAGATAAATGCGAAGTCTTCAATGATTTCTGGAACATGATATAAGTTGGGGGGGGGTTAATAGAGAGGGGGCTTGTCTTAAATTTGGCTCAGAGTAGAGAGCCTGACTAGAGAGGAGGGCTTAATAGAGAGGGGGGGCTAAATGCCATTTCGGCCAACTTTTAAAGGTATTTCTTTTCAACTTTTAACTACCCTGGGTACCAGACTCTCTCGTATCGTACCAAAGGTAACATCGGCACCTGGAATATGCATATTGAAACCATTTGCGGGGGAAAATTCTCTCAAATTCTAAACCTTGGTACCCCTGGCCTAGTTCCAATTTCGGATCTAAGTTTGTCATAGTAATTCCACTTTCCGTCTTTAACTACAAAACTCAGTTGAAGAAGAGTAAAGTTTTACATATGTTTACTCCTGGGAAGAGTATTCTTGGAACATATTTTGATTCAATGAAGATAATTTAATTTCAACTAATACAAGCATTTTACCATAAGAAACTGCTTACAGGAAACGAAGACTCTGTGATCGCCAAACGATGATTTAAGTTTCCTGAAGCTGTAATCATACTAGCCAAGATTCAAAAGCCGAGAAATCAAAATATGAAATGAGTATAAGGTTCTAAAGACGATCCTACTGTTGACGTGTCATAAAATTGATCTCTCTTAAAATACCTCCCAACTGAACTTAATTGTCCTTACCTATCTTATGGCCCTGAGCTGTGATATTTTACCATAAGTGTTCGGGAAGAAAGAATCTAGGGGGGCTGCTCGACACAAAGCCCATTGCTTACTAACATTTTTGCCCGACTAAGGACGAAATTTTGCCCGAGTGGGTTTCATTTTCGATAATTTTTCGAAAGTTCGGGGCTACCGCCCCCCGCCTCGTACGCTTATGTTTTTTACTTCGGCATCTTTTCTTTATTTCACTTATTCGAAAAGTACTTGGGTCATTTCTAAAAGTTAGAAAGGCTTCAAAACACCTTGGCTTGAAATATTCAGGGTACAGACCTGATATGATTTTGAGAAACTCCCAGCACTGGTCAAAATTCTTAGTTTCTTTTAAAAAATAATTGTATTAGATCTGCAGGGGGACAACAATTGAACTTGCTGTTTGTAAGTAATAGATCTTGATTGCACAAGGACAAGGCAGGAGTTTCTTCAAAATCTGGGTGCACTCTTTCTTCAATATCTGGGTGCTCTCAGACAATCCAAGAACGTCAAACATAAATGAAAGAGGACGACAAAGCACTTCTACATTGTCTGCATTTCACAAGCAGTTTTTACGAGCTTCAAATTCTTGTTTTCTGTCTTCATGAGCCGTCATTTCAACTTCTTTTCATCCAGGAATTTTCACTTAGCTTTTGCTGCTGTCAGTCAATTTTGCTTCAAAATTGAAACAAAGGCATGCTGCATGTGAACAGAAGCTTCTTTGATGGGTTTGATGTTAGTTCAAACAAATGTCGAATCCTTTATTCATAATCCGCGTCATTCATACTATCATGCAACAAATTAAAAGTATGTCAATTGCTGTGCTCCACTTTTCCTTGGGGTCCAAATTTGAAAAGCACCAGGCTCAGTTTGTATTTGTATAGGATACTGTAAACAGCGAGGAATCAAAATTCATGAATACAAACTGTGAAATCAAGATTGAAATTAGGAAACGATCCGGGAAGAGATGGAAAATCAGCAGTTGGTTTACTTCATTATAAATCCCAGTTGTGCAGATCATCTGTGGTTTCCTTGGGGAAGGATTTGGGTCATGCTGGTGCAGACATCTAAACCTCTGCGAAGCAGTGTCTGCAAATTGGCCCAAAATCGTCTTACAGTGAGATTGTGAAATTGAATGAATCTGAAAAAGATTAAAGTTTTGCGGTTGTAGGATATCAGATTAATAATTTCCTAGACCAATTCAAAGTGTCATTGCAATATCCTTCTAACCATGGTCTAATAACTTCATATTTTGGGGTTTCCCGAAGGTTATTCCGTGACGTCATTGAATTCACGAATAGATACATGAAATTGTTTTATTTTGACGTATGATCACGAGAAATTTATCTTTTTCCAGATAAGACATTGGCCTATATCAATTAAAAGAACTTGGTTTCCCTTCCTAAAAACACATTGAAGAAAAAGTATTTAGTGTTGTTCAAAACAGCCTTTTTGTGGGGGCTTGTTGTGCCTGACTTCTGTTGAGCATTGGCCATTCCAAATTACCAAACAACCTCATGTGTTTTAAGGTTCTTGCTGCAAATTCACAAAAAACAATGGACTGATAAAAAGTTAGTCGAAATTCATCCATTCCTTCTTTTAATGGCGCCCAAAACTTCTACTCTTGCCAAATCTCCCTGCTCTTTGCTAACTGGAAAAATTTGAGGCAGGAGACTTTCTGAGAGACGGCCTAACATTTGAACTAAGGCATTGTCCCCAAAAGACAAATCAAAAACTTTCTTCATTTTCTACCTGACTTAGCAAGGCCAGGCGTAGGCTTTGCTGGATTTTATGTTAAGCCTAACAGTTTTTTACCCTTCGATACATCACTTCTGCTTATTCGCAGAAAATATTTCGTAGCTTTGCCCCTGTACTACTCTCCTCCGGAAGGTTTCTCTAATGTTTTTCTATATTGGTTCCGTAATTCTGTAGTCCTGGTTGCAAACGGTTCCAAACCTCGCGTAGGTGAGTACCCCTGTACTTTGCTGTTTAAGTACACCATCATCATATAGTTTATATTGGTACATTGCAAGTTGAAATAATGAAAACACTCATCACTGAAGAAGTGTTTCTTTAACCATCATACAAAATGTTACAGATTTATGACAAGAGCCTCAAGCTGGTCACCAGTTGATGATTTAAGTTTTCTGCAGCTGTAATCATATTATTCAAGATTTAAAAGTGGAGAAATTAAAATATGAAATGCGTCCATTTTATAAGATTTTAAAGACGATCCTACTGTTGACGTGTCCGAAAGTTGTTGATGTCTGTTTCAAAATACTTCTCAACTGAACTGAATTGTCCTTATCTATTTTTGACGAACTCCCCCCCCCCCCCCTGTCATATGGCGGAACTATGATTTACTTGGAATGGAATGGAAAGTAGCAAACAGGTATGTAACAACAACAACCATCATGGTCAGCCTTTTTAACAACAGCCCCAGACAGGTCTAGCTCTTGTTTGTAGGCCCGTAGACAACACTTGCAAAGGAAACTCTTCAGTTCAGTTTCCGTCATGTTTCTGTTGGCTCCAGGCCCTTTCACTTGCGCAGCTCCCAAAACCCTTGTGTTTTAATTTCGTGAGGAAAATTGAACTCCTCATGGTTGAAAGTCAGTGAAAATGGTGCGACAGGCCTGATATGACCATTCAAGTAAGCTTCAGTAGGCTGCATTTAAGAAACGGAGCTTTCATTTACTTTCCATAATGTCTGGTGGTCCTTGTGACTTCAACTTCAAACGAGATTGATCTTTCGGCCAATTTCTGCTCCACGTACCTTGAAGTATAAGATACAAAAAACAATAGTTTCGTGCCAATTTTTCAAGATCGACCTCACGCACAGGGAAAAGATAATTGCAGTTCACTTCGAAGAACTCTCCAAAATAATTAGTATCTTAGCAGCAAGAGGCATTTTCAATCGACCCTGAAACCCTTCATTTGCGAAATACTTTTGGTTTAAGCATGTGATATCATCCAAACATTCTCGCAAATATTTGGAATAAAACGATTTTTATTCATTCATAGTTGAGATTACTTTGTTTATCTTGCATCCTGGTCTGTTGTAGAGACTTGTGGAGGCTTTCTCAAATGTCAAAAGAAACTCTAAGAGGCCTGTAGTGGCAAAATGACATCAAAACTGTAACACCAAACATATCCAAACGGAAATAGACTTCTCTCAAGTCTACTTCGTCAACTTGAAACTTGAAAGCGAAATGTTTCGCATTTCTCTTACAGGCAGACTTAACTACAGTTGACGAAATAGACCTTTGGCAAGTGTAAATGGAAAATCGATGCAAAACAAAAAGGGCCTTAGGAGTTGCCAATTTCACATCCTTCTATCTGCTTGTTTCATAAATGTATCATTTCTCTTTTATTGTAATCTTTCTTTTGCATTGAATTCCTTAGTTAACTGTACGTAAGTGTCACTCATTGTGGGAACTCGCTGGCTTCGTGTCCTTTCCTCGAATTAGTGACACATTAGTTGTATTTCTTTCATGTATTTATGTTTTATTTGATAAAAACATAGGAAAGAGGGGAATTGGGGGCACTGGGGGCACGTGTCCCCCACGATTTTGCAATAAACAAGAGGTGCCCCTTTTATTTTAAGAAAGCAGCCAATTTTTAAGTGCCCTCGTAGTGTCGTGGCCCTGATGCTTCCTACGTCCCTGGCTCTTTACGTATCTCAAGCTTGTCATTTTGTCACGTTTCAAATCATAGCAATGTCAAATAGGTCTTTGATGACATCAGAACTCTATGTAGTAATAAACATATCATATTTTAGTAATAAGTAAAGACTTCTACAATTACTTTCGAATGTGGTAGCCTGAGGGAGGGCTTAACTTGGCCTACGAAACTGGTGACAAAGCGTGAATGAATCTTAATAACAAACCTGTATCCTGACCACACCTTGACAACCCTACCTTACTATTTTTATCTATGTCAAAACTTTCGATGCTCATTGTAGAACATTTCTCGTTGAACCTAGATCTCCATTGTGAAACTACAATGCTTGCCAAAATCCAGGGACACCGTGGTGGCTAATTTCACCAAGGCCTAAGAATTTCCCTTTTCTACCAGTTCGTTTAGTTTCTTCATCGACGAGATTTGGGAGAACTGCTAAGAAAGTCATCGTTCCAAGCCATATAGCCATTGACATCAGACGTTAACTGACTGCAGTGAGTCCTGGTGATGTTCACAGAACGAGACTAATGCCAGCAAAACCGAGAGGGGGTGGGGAGGGGATATATCTACGGAAGCCCATAAGGGCCACTGCAACATTCAGAGCGTACCACTCCTGCAGCATCTCAAAAAACAACTGCTGAATTTAAGAAAAGCCTGCTGCATTGAAGAAAAGCCTGCTGCATATAAGAAAAACCTGCTGCATTTAAGAAAAGCCTGCTGCATTTAAGAAAAGCCTGCTGCATTTAAGAAAAGCCTGCTGCATTTAAAACACGCCTGCTGCATTTAAGAAAAACCTGCTGCATTTAAAACAGGCCTGCTGCATTTAAGAAAAGCCTGCTGCATTTAAGAAAAACCTGCTGCATTTAAAACAGGCCTGCTGCATTTAAGAAAAGCCTGCTGCATTTAAATCAGGCCTGCTACATTTAAGAAAAGCCCGCTGCATTTAAAACAGGCCTGCTGTATTTAAGAAAAGCCTACTGCATGTAAAACAGGCCTGCTGCATTTTACAAGTTTGCTGCATTTAAAACAGACATGCTGCATTCAAAACAGACCTGCTGCATTCAAAACTAGCCTGCTGCATTTAAAAGTAAAAACGCCTGCTGCATTGAAGAAAAGCCTGCTCCTGCATTTGAAACTCGAGCGGCTCTCCCATTATGGCCTAACAGGGGTTAGACAGTTCAGTTGGTTTGACGGTCTTACCGAATGGCTACCAAATGGCCCCATTCGTCAAATACATACACATATTTTTTTATACGAAACTGCTCGCAAGAAGCTCAGCTCTCAGATCACCAAAAATTAAGAAACTCCAATACTGGGAAAATATAGCTTAAGAAACTATTTGTTTTGATAAGGATCTTCGACACATTTCTATTCTGTCTTCACTTGTTTCCTGCAGTGATTTTTATTGGAGTTGAGAGGCTTCAATAAACATTGTTTTGAAATTTTCAGGAGGGCACAAGTAGTACACATAAAGATTGTTATGATGCCTTTAAGAAACTGGTAAGAAACTTCGAGTAGTCAAAATCTGATAATTTTAAGAAACTTTCAATTGGCCCAAAGTCCTTGTTTCTTACACAAAAAATGCGTACTGCTAATTGGGGGTATTATAAGATTATAAATGAATTTTGAAGTTTCTTGCTTTTTGCCATTAGTTTTGCATTAGAAAATCATGAAAAGCTGCAGAAAATTTCAATACTAGGTGTTACCAAATGATCCAATTTTAGCTCCACTAACTACCATTTGAGGGTTTCTGTAAAAAGTTACTATCATTTGAGGGTATTTTTCAAAATTTTCTGATTGGACCCCTTGTTGTGGGAGGGGGGGGGGTACTTCCATTCAGTCTAATTGTCAAAACAATGTTTATTAAAGCCTCTCAACTCCAATGACATCACTCAAGTACCTTCTGAGTAATATGGTACAGGAAACAAGTGAAGATAGAATAGAAATATGTCAAAGATCTTTATCAAAACAAATATTTTCTTAAGCTATATGTTCCCAGTATTGGAGTTTCTTAATTGTTGGTGATCTGAGAGTTGAGTTTCTTGCAGGGCCGCCGAGAGCTTTTGGAGGCCCAGGGGCAACACTGTGAAATGAGGCCCCCTGGAAGCGAAGCGAGCAGAAAATTTATTCAATCATGGTCTTCAGATTGGCTCAAAATGCACTTCAGAGCACTTTCTACAGTCAAAATGTTGAAAATCTTCAATTATCAGGCCCCTTAGACCCTGAGGCCCGGGGGCAAACTGCCCCCTGCCCCCTCTCGGTGGGCCCTTGTTTCTTGTGAGCAGTTTCGTATAAAAATACGTGTATGTATTTGACAGGGCCATTTGGTAGCCATTCGGTAAGACCGTCAAACCAACTGAACTGTCTAACCCCTGTTAGGCCATAATGGGAGAGCCGCTCGAGTTTCAAATGCAGGAGCAGGCTTTTCTTTAATACAGCAGGCGTTTTTACTTTTAAATGCAGCAGGCTAGTTTTGAATGCAGCAGGTCTGTTTTGAATGCAGCATGTCTATTTTAAATGCAGCAAACTTGTAAAATGCAGCAGGCCTGTTTTGAATGCAGCGGGCTTTTCTTAAATGTAGCAGGCCTGATTTAAATGCAGCAGGCTTTTCTTAAATGCAGCAGGCCTGTTTTAAATGCAGCAGGCTTTTCCTAAATGCAGCAGGCGTGTTTTAAATGCAGCAGGCTTTTCTTAAATGCAGCAGGCTTTTCTTAAATGCAGCAGGCTTTTCTTAAATGCAGCAGGTTTGTCTTATATGCAGCAGGCTTTTCTTCAATGCAGCAGGCTTTTCTTAAATTCAGCAGTTGTTTTTTGAGATGCTGCAGGCGTGGTACGCTCTGAATGTTGCAGTGGCCCTTGTGGGCTTCCATATTTATCGGATGGTCACAGAACGCATGACGAAAATATGAATATGGATGACTCATAATACATGTATTTTTTCAAGAAAGTAAGGTCCGGGGTTCGTAGGCAGTTTCTTAAATTTTGGGCCATTTTGCTACCAAAAGTTTCTTACGTGTTTCTTGTTTTGTTAAAGCCGGAAGTGTAGATTTCATTTAGTTTTGTTAAAAGGGCTCCCAAGGAGCTCAAAGCAATTAAATAGCATAATCAACATACAGGATGAGGATACATTTAAAATGATTTTATTTTCAGATACCTTCAAAAAGGGTAACTGTTGTTAAAATAGGTTCTTCCTGCTCTCGTTGCATCTAGCTAAATCTCTGGCAGCATTAAGTTCTGCAATTCTATTTATTTTTATATTTCGCTGATTCAAATCATTCTTTATTAGCGTGAACAACATAATTTGCACTCAAGCATAGTTGTAGGAGAAAGGGGGGCTGGGGGGCTGCAGCCCTCCCAACGTTGAAAAAATTTGCAAAAATCAGCCATAATCGGGCAGAAAATCGGCCTAAAATCGGGCAAAATTTTAGTAAACAATGGATCTTCTATCGGGCAGCCCCCCTGAATTTTATTTCCCCCTACGCTCATGCACTCAAGATAATGTCCACAAAGTTGCTATTTATTACAGTATAGTGTCAAACATTTTTAAGGGACCTGGCAAATCAAGACTGCAAATTACAACAGTTTCTTAGCTTTTAATTTCTGGTAGGATTTCTTCCTAACTTTCGAACGATTGAGCCTACCGTTTCTTATAAGCTGCTTCCGATAAAAATACGTCTGGTTTGCAAAGCTATCCCTTTGTGCAACGAGCACCCTGTCAATAAATGAAGACACATATCACAGTTATTTAATAAGATCATTTTGCAAAGTTGAGAATCAACTATTTTCTAATGCTATTTATATTTAGGTCTAATAAAAAACCTAGGAATCTATTAAATATGAAAATTACGTACAAGAGAAGAGGCCTACATTTACATCTATGCTATATTAAAATATCAAATTGTTGAAAAAACATTTATTAGATACATAGTATTGTCCTGGAAAGGATATTCCCTCTTCAGAAGATAATTTTTTCAAAATGCCCATCCAGTGTAGTTAGGTACTGGCAACATAACATAAAAATTAGACTTGCCTCAAGTCTATTTCGTTAACTGTAATTAGGCAAATTTTACTTCTCGCTTTCAGACGTGATTATAGTAAGTTGACGAAAAAGGCTTGGTGCTAGTCCACATGAAAATAGTTCATATGAGATTGTGCTCCATTACAGTGTCACTTAGCTATGATGACATTTCTTCACAATTGCAAGTTGGAAAGTCAGTGTCACGGAAAAGACTATTCAGCTTTTTTTCTCGTTAATTTACAGTTGATATTTCTTAGAACATTGTAAGGGCCATTTGTAGTGAGGATTCGGTGACCCTAAGTCTTTCCTCGCTACAAATGCCACAGTATCTTGCATTAACTTTGTTATTTTCTAAACTTTTGATTGATATAAAAAAGCTGTTACGGAAAGGAATATAGATCGAGGGGCATTTTCATTTGGAATTTAGAATTTTGATTCATTCATTTTGAATGTACTACGAGCGGACATTCGAATGATAGACGCCGTCTCATCTCACGAGAACTTTCCTAAGTAAACTCGACTCGACTCCCTGATTCTGAATATCTGAAATGGTTTATTTTCAGTTTGCTCTTAGAAAATCAAAAAGCTAATTGTGCATTAGGATGAGAGCTCACAATTTACCATGATTAAAACACCAAATCAAACAAATGTTGACTCTGTTTGGTTAGTGTAAGCAAATTGGGAATAATATTTCAACAGAACTTAGAATTTTGCTAAATAAAGCTGTGATGAGTATTTTAGTGGTATGATTTATCTCTGTTTTGCTACAAGACTGGCAATCCATTACTGTTTCGAACGCAATTTTGGAGGTTCGGATTACCTTACCAAATCTGCTTGTCAGAACTTTACAAGCCTCAATAGAGGCTGCACGATGGTGCACATCTGGAGCCAGACTCATTACATGAGTTCATTCAACTTCACTCATCGTTGTCATTGTTGTTGTTGTTGTTGTTGCTGCTGTTGTTGTTGTTACAAATTAGTTTGGGTAGCAAAACAAGAGGAGTTTCGAGGAGTTTGGGATATGTCTGGTCTGGAATCTTATAACCGACCTCAATCGGAACATTTTACTGGAAATATCGTTGTGGGAGATTTCCCATTTTTTTCTAGGTTCAATATTTCGAGCCCCCTTCGATTACAAACGGTCACATGAACCCCTCATTTCCCTGTATTCTTAGATATGAATGATATCACTGAGAAATTTCACACAGGGAAGCAAGAGATTGCATAGCGAAGAGATCGATAGACGATTACGCTAAAGAGGCAGCGAAAACTTTTTACCATGATGCATTGTGTTCGAACTACGAATCCTTAACAATTCTATAGGAATTTGATGAAGAACTCAGTGCATCTTGGTAAAAACTTTCTTGCCGCCATCTTTAGCGTAAAAGTCTATCGGATTCAACCTTTCCAGAAAATTCTCGAGTACACATTTGTTTTAAGATTTTCTAACTAAAATATTTAATCTCATTTACAACTTCTAAGGCCCTGTTTATATGAGGAAAAACACCTCACTTGCCAGACCCGGGGCTGAGAGGCGAGATGCCACCTTCCAATAGAATCCTTTGTATTTTCATTTCGCGTTTACATGATGAACGCAACACCACCGGTATAGTGAAATCCCACCTCACAAGAGGTGGAACCTCCCCTGGGTGAGGTGAAATTTTTCCATATAAACGAAATACCACCGGTATGGTTAGGTGAAATGAAATTTTCGTTGATTCTCATTGGTCAGTTCTTTCTGATTTAACGGAAGAGAGACCTTAATCCACCTCGCCGGGGCTGACAGGCGAGGTGAAAAATCTCATATAAACAGTGACTGAAATTTACCTCGCCTGTCAGCCCCGGGTCTGGCAGGTGAGGTGTTTTTCCCCATATAAACATGGCCTAAGGCGGTCTGATTGCTGGTCTACGCTAAAACTTTCCTTTATACGTCAGGTTCTCCCTAAAATTTTGTTCTTGCAATTTCACTTCGAATCTCTCCAACAATTCAATCAACTTGCGGAATGTCTTTTCATATGTAACGAAAGATGATCAGATCGTGAAAATGTACGACTGCATCGCACGCATTTAAATGGTCGCTGCCCCGTGTGCTTTCTATAATGTCGAGTTAGTTCATCTGATCGTGCAAACCTCCACGTGCAGCCTTCCCAAGTACACGCATATGGTTTCTCTCCCGTGTGAGTTCGTTGATGCGCTTTCAAATGCGAACTTTTCGTGTATGATTTCTTACAACCTGGGTGCGAACACTGATGTGTTCGTGGAACAGACACGTTCCTTTTTAGCGTGTTCGTGTCGATTGATAAATCTTTTTTTGAAAGCAGATGACTGTCGAGTCCCATATCTATCGCAAAGTCAATATTTTCTACGCCATTACCCAACTTTGTTTCCACAGCAACACTTTGTGATCTAACCATGGTCGGTGGTGAGATGTTCTGTAAAGCTTCCGAAGAGACTGGGGCCACTTTGAACTTTCCACTCATTTCAGATGGGCCTAAATCGACCCTCGTTGACAAAACAACCTGTGGCAGAACATTTGGGGGATTGACAATTATATTTCTACCGTCCGTCAAACAACAATTTTCACTGATAGTAAAACCGGCCGCGGAATAACAGGGTTCTGCACAAGGTGTCTTTGCAATTGTCGTGAAAAAGTTCTGTCTGTCCGGGGCCTGGACTAAATGGTAGCATTGATTTGTTCCTAAGGCGTTTGCAACAGTTAGTATGTACTGCGGCTGCACAGTGGCAAACTGCGGAGTGATTGTTGACGGTGGAGAGATATAAACAGGAGTATTAGCTTCTTGAATTGAAGGCACAAATATTGGACTGGTAGACTCGTTGATAATCACATTTTCTACGGGTCTCTTGTGAAAACTGTCAGCCAACTGTTGTTGATAACTTTGCTGCACATAGGCAACTGCTAAAGGATGCAGGTTCTGTTGCGAGCCTGCTAGGCCATTCCTCTGTTGGTCTTCCTCATGGGGATGTCGCTGTTCATTGAGCTCTTCATAATTCTCAATGGGTTCCTGCTTCACTTGAATTATCTTCTCAGGCTTTTCATCTCGTGGTGCTTGCTTTGAGCTGTTGGCTAAAAATTCGACGATGTCCACCGTGAAATTATCATCAGTGCTGTCAGATGTTGAGCCATCACTTGATGACGTTTCAAATTCACTCCAAAGCTAAACGAATACAAAATTTTTATTCAAAATTCTGCGATTGAAATATTCAAGAGCCATTGTCACCCAGAGTCCTTTGCGGGTATGCTGAAATTGCTCACTGTCTGAGAATCAAATATGGCTTGGCCTAAGCAGAAACCACGGATTAACAACTAAGTGGCTGAACTGATACAGAAGTTTCTTGCTTTAGTTAATCGTTTTATCAGTTAAATGACACTGCACCGTTGATCTATAGTTTCCGTACCGTTTCAGACGTTCTAAAATAACCTACAAACAGTGTATTTTTGCCATGCCATAATGGCTTCAAGGCTCCAGTTAGGTTAAGCCTTTCAAGCTTTTGCTCGTTGGTGTTGTTGTTGTTGTTGTTGTTAGTGTTTTGCATGGACAAAGAAGTCAGGGGAGCAAAACAAGAGACTCTTGGCAGCAACGTTCCTTCGAGTACGCTTACCCATGCGTTGGTAATGACTGCGCAGGAGGGAGCTTGAGATTCGTAATCAATGGTAAGAGACTCAGTCGATGTATTTGAAAGAAAACTAACATTTTAAATCGAAATAAAGTGAATAATTGCGTGTGCCTTATCTGTGGTTTAGAGAAAATTTAACAATTTTGCCCAAGATTGCAGAGGTAAAGAGCCGAGACTGATATAATAACAACTGCTTTTAACCTGTGGTTTTAGGAAGACAGTCATTAAAATGTCCAAACACGACATATATGAGAAACTAACCATGCCTCTCTCATTCATGAGGGTCTTTCCTTACAATGACCCGTTTTCGAATGGTTGCTCCTCAAACTGCCTTTTACAGAGATCTGTCATCCAGGGTCCTTCGTAGGCATGTGTACCAAATTTGGCCAGAATGGAAAACCATGGATCGGATCCATCATGCATTATGTTGTTGAACTGATAGAAAAATTGTACTTTGGCTGAACTGCTCTTTGAATTCAACCATTGCAACGTGGATCCCCCGAGGGGGGGGGGGGGGGGCTACTCGACTTCCAAAAGAGGATTGCGCTAAATAAAGATGGTGGCGATGAATTTTTACCGAGAATGCATTGCAATCGAAGTACAAATCTTTAACGATTCTATAGGAATTCGATTAAAGAGCGCAGTGCATCTCGGTAAAAAATTCCTCGCCGCTATCTTTAGCGCCAACTTTCAAACCGTCTGAAAAACAGAACCGACAGTGTGCCCGCTAAGGATTATGGGTGAAGATGGCTCTTTAACAAACAGAAGTGTGGGTGCTGTGGGATGAAATACTAAGCTACTTACAGGATGCATGAAAAGATTTCTTATGCATGATTGGAGAGATTGCTAAATCTACTTTTAGAGGCTGTTTCGCAGATTTCCTTGTTGTTAACAAATCCACACCACTACTCAAGCCAACTATAAATCATCTCCAGCCATAAATAGGTGAATGAATGTGCAAATTTGCTCAACATGCAAGTGAACTGGTTTCCCACGGTATTTCCAGATTATTTCAAGCTTTGCATCATAAAATCTGCCAATCTCATTACGCATCAATCATCACATACATGTCGAAAAGCCTTTCTATTTACTTCTTGAAAACCGTCTGGAAAAATTCAATCTTTATCCAAACATGACTTGTATGATTGAAAACAGAGGCATGGAAGTTTGCAATCTTCGAACAAGAGACTAGCAACAAACTCAAGCGGCAACGCCCCCTTTTGTTAAAGGATCAAAAGTATGACCTTTTTCGCACAAGGCCATTCAGACAAAAAGACTGGGGGCCGCAGAGTAAGTTGCTAAAAATTTTGAGTACTCAGATTTTTTACAAGTTTCTGAAAGGTTCCATCTTACAACCTACGTGTTTACTTTTACTAGGTAACGCCCCTATTGTGGAAGGACCAGAATGGAAAACTTAAGTATGAAGTGATGTTTTATGGACAATTTGCACTCCTAAGTCATCACTCCTAACTCCTAAGTTATCAGCTGAAAATTAGCACTCCTAGGTCATCACTCCTAACTCCTAAGTTATCAGCTGAAAATTAGCACTCCTAGGTCATCACTCCTAACTCCTAAGTTATCAGCTGAAAATTAGCACTCCTAAGTCATCACTCCTAACTCCTAAGTCATCAGCTGAAAATTTGCACTCCTAAGTCTCGAAGGTCTAAGTTTGATGTTTTCAAATGCATATTTAGTTCTTTCACATTTATGAGATAAATTTAATAAATGGACTCAGTGGAGATCTAATTAAACTTCAATAAATATTTAACCACACACAGCTTAAACTCCAGTTCACTTCCTTATCCTTTGACGAGCAAATCGACAATTTAGAGGGGTTTCCATAAGTAGAAGGGGGCACGGAGGATGCTGGGCAATCGGATGCAGGGTCGTCGCGAGAGAAGCCGCAGGAGGGGGGCGTGAAGCTCAAATTTGAGACTCTTACAAAATCGGTTTCTAGACATCGGCAGCAACAAATGAAGTTGGACGTCTTCTTTTCCTTATCCCGTTTTTTCCACGAGAGAAACGTGTAGTAAGTCTAGACGAACCCGGGACACAAAAGACACCTGCAAGTTCTGCTTGGTGTGTCGCTTCTTTTCCGTGGTCCAATTTACAAAAGTTGGGAACTGAACGACGACATCAGGATCCTGTCAATGTATGAGAAAGATGAGACGGATGTCTGTAACTTTGTATCTGGAAAATGATAATAAGCGTGTGGAATTTAGTTTGGGTGGCTAGACATGAACAAAAGAAAAGGAAATCCACTCTGATAAAGCGGCTACATATGTCGGGAATATATGTGATCTGGTTGCCTGTGAAAAATACAAAATTATTTAACTTTTAAGGTGATATTGTTACAACTTGTTTAAATATTTGATGTTTATAAATAGTTCCCAAAAGAAGGGGATAAACGGAGAAAACCCCGTTTGTCTTGCGTCCTCATCTTATTCTCAGTTACAGACAAAAGGAAACAAAAGGAACCTAACTCTTGAATTCCAGAAATATTTATATCGATTACAGAAGCTGAACACTAAACTCAAATATCAAATTTCACCGTGAAGCGAAAATTCCTTTAAAATTGTGTTTAACTGTGTCCATGATCATCAATAATTACTACCAAAATACAAAATTTGTAAAATCACGCCAGCGTAGAACTGAAACGTGAATCGAAACAGGGAATTTTAGTTTCAGATATGATAAGTTCTGATGACTAACAAAATAAATAGATCAAAATTGGTTGAATTCAATGTACAAATTTGTAGTTATTACTACTCACATTAACAGACGAATTTGAGCCTAATATTTACAAATGAACCGATTTATAACCTGCCATATTTGATCAATGGTGAATAAAAGCCATCTTTCCAGCCCCTTATTTACACTCAACATTGATATTCCTTGTGCTGGTTTTATCCTGACTTTCGTCACTCTCTGTAGCGGGATCTACCCGTTTCCTCTAGTCGATGAGGGGGCTAGCCTTCATTCCTGCCCCTTTCGCTTGCATAAAATAGCGAGAGAAAGGTTTAAAAATTATGAAATAAAATGCACATAAATTCAATAAGTTTTCATCTCTCCAAATGGGGACAGTCCAATCTAATCTATCCTAAAATTATTTTTTTCAAAATTAAGTTACCTAACCAAAGTGATTTCTCTTTTCTTTCCATCCAACTATTTTAAGACTTGACACAAATACAGTGAGAAATTTTCATGAATTTTAGTGGTTTCGGAAAGCTTTGTTATACTTTTGTTATCACAAAATCGTATGAGCTAAAACAGATGACAGGGCAGCAAACTCAGAACCGAAAATGCGAGCACTCTACAATCAAACATGAATTCAACATCTCTACCAACCCTTGCATCATCTTATAATGATTTTTCTGCACACAAGAGAAACAAGGGACACTCCCCCAAATTGAAATCAGACCATAGGTATCAAAATAGAACTTAATAATACGTGAATTATTCATCAAGTTTTAAATAGAATAAGTTCACAATTTCACAACATCAAACTGCAAACAAGAGGCAAACAAAGAATTGTGAGCTTCACTAACAAGCTTAGTAGAAGTAAGAAAAGGGGAGTTTACCGTTTGAAAGTCATAATTCCAATCTGTGATATCGCTGAATGCCTTCTCCCTCTTTTCTGTTTTTAAAACATTGGCTGTTGATAGTAATGGGTCTGCTATTGACATCATGTTACTTTAAATTGCCAACGCCAGCTCTGTGATGACTCCCTTCTCCAGTTTTGCACCACTTTCCCTTCACCAGCCCACAGATGGTCTCCTTTCACCAACTGCAGAGGTCCACTGCAGTGCTCAAAAGAATTTAACATTCAACGAAATCTAAGATCGGAGCGGTCTGGAGCGCTAACGACTGATATGAACCGTGACAAGTCAACGATCTCGCTAATGCGATTGGTTGCTTGGGTACGAGAGCCTCAGGATGCCTGTATCTCACACTCAGCCAATGAGAAAGAGATTTGTTTATTATCATTGCATTTATGAAACAAATGATGTTAAACAGGCATGTAGCTATTAATCCCCTGCATTTGTTTATAAGGGCAAATATACCCCTCATTTGCTGCACGGGGGGTAACTTTCATGAATGATCTTTGAGTCGCACGTTGAACATAATGTGGAACCAGAGACAAGGAGAGTGAAAGTTCTCTCTTTCCTCTCTCTTTTCCTTTTCACAATTCCCCAATTTCCTGTAATTTTCCTGTAAATTCTTCGAGCTTCTACCCAGTGTAAGCCTTATCAAAGATGATAATTCCCTTATCTTTGGCGTTATCAAGCTTTCAAAGGATCATGGGCTAAGGGCTTAGAGCTGGGCCACCGAGAGCTTTTTTGAAGCCCAGGGACAAAATAGGAAATGAGACCCCTTGCGAGCGAAGCGAGCAGAAAATTTTTTCGATCACGCCCTTTAGATTGACTTAAAATGCACTTCCAAGCATTTCCTGTAGTCAAAATGTTAAAAATCTCAATTA
This sequence comes from Aurelia sp. 3 sensu Dawson et al. (2005), assembly GCA_964020215.1. Taxonomy (NCBI): domain Eukaryota; kingdom Metazoa; phylum Cnidaria; class Scyphozoa; order Semaeostomeae; family Ulmaridae; genus Aurelia; species Aurelia sp. 3 sensu Dawson et al. (2005). The sequence goes on from OZ026586.1 coordinate 19,143,550, forward strand.
TGAGCCCCCTTAGACGCTGAGGCCCTGTGGCAAATTGCCCCCTGCTTCCCTCTCGGCGGCCCTGGATTAGAGAAAGGGTTGGGAGCTAAAGTGGAACCTAGTCAACTTTGGGGCAAATCGTTTCCATAAAAGATCGTCACGCCGTTTTCTGAACTCAAAAAAGGATTTTTGTCCAAAAAAATATTACTCATGTGGAAGCATGAGTATGGTATGATAATGAAAAACTGCAGAATGCCTATGCTAGGAATGGGGTCCCAATGAAAGGGTGCACATAAACAGAACAGAATTGTAAACAATTTGAAATCAAGCCTACGCCAGATGCATGCTGTTTGTGAAACGGTGAGCAGACTTACTACAGATGACGAAATAGACTTGGGGCAAGTCTAAGATGTTAGCTTTTGGGTACATCATCTGATAAAAACTTTTCTTTGAAAGATCTCTTGAATGTTTTAAAATATTATTGAAGGATAGAGGATATCTCTCACACCACAAACAAATAATTTGATCTGTTTTGCACAATGCAAAGAATGTTTGAAGAAATCCCTGTTGATCTTTAGTTGAGAGATAAAATTGATCTTACATAATGAATAAAACAAAAGCGAGGTTACATCTTAGCTGCAAGATCATCCAACAATTTCTAGTCTTTGTTGATCACAGTTGAAAATCAAGCAACTGTTATTTGTGTCAATCTTTCTTTAGAAATAAATCGAAGATAGCTAGAATAAATGAATTAATGTGGTACACCTGGGAAATTTTTCTAAATCGGTTGATATTTTTTTGCCTTCACAATGCAGCCTCGTCCCTAGGGCCTTTTGAAATGTATATATATAAATATATGCCAAAAGCCGCTGGGGATGAGATTGTTGTTTAAACCAATGATGAACGTTTCTTGATTTCTTGTACCCTGGGTACCAGACTCTCCCTAGAAGAAATTTCAAAACGGGGGAGTTGGTTGTCTTGAAATAACTGTAAACGGGGCAAGCAGATTCTTTTTGCAAGAATTTTTATTCTCCGCCGGCAATGCCATATAATAAACTTTGCACTCTCCCTTAGACTTTTTTGAAAATGTTTGTATGTTATAACAAAATCTAGTGAATAGGCTTCAATATGATAGAGAAGGAAGAAGAGAGTCTGTAGGAATAAATAACATTTTTGAATTCTCTTTACCTAATCTGAGTTGCAAAAGGCTATTGTTACTTGTCCCAAATTTTCAGTACTACGAGTGACGAAGATGGCATTATTGATAAACGTTACCTCCAATAAGTCATATTGTGCGACTTTAACTTGTCAATTTCCAGGAGAAATGACAAAGAAAGCCATATTCCTCAAATGTGGTTTATGGAGGCATAACGGAATAACCAGACCCAGGACCAATAGGACCGGACCCTAACGGACCAGACCCCTGTGAAAGCCGATTCTTTCCGTCGTGAGTAACGACGGCTGCAATGACGGTAAAGAAGTTTCATTTGAAAAATGAAGACATGGCCAATACAATCATCGCTGGAAAGAAATAACTAAACTTTGGATACCACATTAACTGCAAGAATGCACAATCTGCTACATTGATCATCTAATCAACAGACAAACTTCCAGTTGAAAGGAACGAAGATCCACGAAGATCCACGCATGATATAAACTCTAGCAAGTCCCAGTAACTCACTTCAATTTCCCAAGGACAAGATTCTCATTGACATTCAGAGCAAGATTCAGATAACATACAATGCCAAAATCTAATACAAAACAAAACTACCACAGACAACTGTCTTAGCTTTCTTCAATTTAAGATGATACATTGTTAAACCTCAGGGGACTTTCTAGGAACCAAGAAATAGGCTCTAGTGTGTAAAAAAGCAAGTTGCCCATTATCAATGTACCCAATCAGTCACCTGGAAGCATGAAAATGAATGGGTATTCTGCCGGGGTCCGGTCCGTTAGGGTCCGGTCCTACTGGTCCTGGGTCTGGTTTTTCCGTTATGCCGTTTATGGAATTCGAAGGAATGTTCACATTGAACAAAGTCTTTTTCACGTTCCCTGTGCTTCCACTCTCTCTGATTTCCTCAGCTGGATGACAGAAAGAAAGACCGTAAAATTTCCTTCCCTTTCACTGGTTTGTTTGGTTGTAAAACAGGCAGAGTGTTTGGTTGTAAAAAAGCAGAGGAACAAAGCCCCTTTCAAGGTGGAGGCATATTATACAACCAATATCAATTTAAGCAGTTTTCATTCAAGATTCAGTGTGTTATCTGTCTTGATCTTAAAACTTATTAAGGTTCTTCCAATCAATATACTGCAACCCATTATCTGGTGATGGGCAACAAGAAAGCCATATACAATGATTAGTTGTTTTAGCCTGTTATAGTGCTCCAGGCAGACCAACACTCAGATTCGTTGTGGCATCACCACAGGAAATCCTCCAACTCTCCCTGACCACTTCAAACATTGAATATTGGTGAGAATAGCTGCCTAATATCTAAAGAAATTAATAACTGCACGATCAACCTCTGAAAACTTCTCATCATCATCATCATCATCATCATCATCATCATCATCATCATCATCATCATCATCATCATCATCATCATCATCATCATCATCATCATCATCATCATCATCATCATCATCATCATCATCATCATCATCATCATCATCATCATCATCATCATCATCATCATCATCATCATCATCATCATCATCATCATCATCATCATCATCATCATCATTGCATGATGCACTACCTCATAACAGGTATGGCTGCTTAAAAAAACTCTAAACTAAACTAAACTAAACTAAGGAAGACCAAACGTAATGAATGTTAATGAAACTTGATACAATTACAATAACAATAATGAACTTCTGATGATCAGAATTCAGTGGCATAGATTTTGGGAGGTTAGATTTAGCAAAGTATTTGCAATCTGAATTAAACCATAGGCTTCAAAATCTTGATAAAAGAATGGAATTAAGATGAATAGTTCAGAAGAAGTTGTCAAAGATAAAAGATAGCAGCCAGATGAAAAATATAGATATGATATGGATATATATTCTCAAAAGCTCAGTTCTAAACGATGCTTTAAAAGTAGTATAGATGCTCAAAGAAAAACACTTCTGGTAAACGTTTCGACTTTCGTCTTCATCAGCACAAAAACTAAATAGACCTTTTAGCTATTTTACAAAAGGACCTGGATCGAGCGTTAGTTATATTCATTTTATTCACGACGTTCGATTGAGTGGCGTTAGAGCTTCGATCCTTATTGTGCACATTCAAAAATTATACAAAATGAAGCAAAATATCGTTTGATTCTGATCCTTTTCAGAATAACTAAAAGATCTATTGAGATAAACGTAAAGTAACTGACGAAAAAATCTAAATACTTCAAAAAATAATGTAATATGCAAGGAATTTGAGATTTTATTTGAAGAAAGCAAAGGATGTTTTCTTTGCCATTAAGTGTGAACATGATTCTTGGCAATCTAAAAGCAACATAATTTTAGACTAACTTTGAGATCCAACTTTCTGTTTAGCTCAACACCAAAAGTGTTAAAGAAAATAGTATTTATAAGCTTAGTCTTCCATTAAGAAGTAACCAGATATTTGTGGTCACACATCCATTATGTTCTAAAAGCCAAGAACTTCCAATGACTCTAAATATTTCCAAGCTATTTAATTGTATCAACCACATTCTTAGCCCTTGGTTTAAAACCATAACCTTTTCTCGATTTCATCAAACTAAACGACTTAAGGTGAAATTCTAATGATTCCTCATTCCTTGTGAAACAAAATTAAGCAGAGGTATCCGTCAGTTTCATCTTCATATCCATAAATTAATTCTTAAATGATAAGTTATGTTAATATTAAGTTAAGTTAAAATAATATCAATTTATCAATGGTTTTTTTGGATAGTTTCCTCATCATTTATTCAAAATTCAATCAGCTGCCACAAACAAGTTGCACAAATGATTACCAGAAGGTTCCCTTCTTGAAGCTCAATTATAGACCACCTATGTGCAGCCAACAACAACAATGGACCTTCAGGATTTTCATAGCAACGGTTGTTTGGATGGCAAGGCCACGCATAGCAATGCTTCCCAGTGACAAGTTTTAGCGACAAAGTTTGTGAATATCTTCATGCTTATGAACTAACGAAAGGACTTCCATGAAAGTGTCAGAAGCATGAAATGATTTACATCTTACGCTGAGATTATGTGCGATTTATGTGGAGTAAAGATGCGACTCAATTCTCTAATTGCAAAGAAATTGGTATGAAAAAATTAGATTTTCAGGATATGAAACCACGTGTTGCAAGAGTAAAATTCCTTACTGCACCAGAGCACTGCACTTTACAACTGCTTCGGATGGCCTTTATCGTAACTTGTTGAAAAACGCGGGAAACTAGTTGGATCGGGCAGTGCCTGAACTACATTTTGTCCAAATCTGGTCTCTTTTGGACATTGCCAAAAAAGTTTTGTCTTTTGCGAGTCATCCCGACGTTTGAGTGTCCGGGAACGAAATCGACGACCCGCCCGGAGAGATTTTGCGTGGCAACCTGTAACTGCATGGTCTCGCATGCAACGGCAAGATTGCCGATTGCAAACGCGAGTTTTGCAGTCAAATTCAAACGATGAATGTAGCTCAGTGAATTTGTCCCCTTGGGAAACCATCAGTGCACGACTTGCGGCAACCTATATCCACGCATGCGTGATTTTACGTTGAAGAACTACTTCAACCAAAGGGAAGTCATTCATTGACAACAACACAATATCATACCCATCAAAAGGTTCAAAGACTTGGGAGAATGCAAGAAGGCAAGATACTAAGAGAATTTCTTCAATTAATCTTATTTCGAAAAAGTTACACTACCCATGCAGAAAATTTCAGGCTTTTAGAGACTGATTTTTTCTGCGTGGTCTGTTATAATGGATTGAAACGGGACCTAAATATTGTAAAAACACGTCAGCTTGAAGGGGAACAACTTCCTATTATGATTTAATCAAGAATTTGTTCGATTAATCTTATTTCGAGAGAGTAACAATACCCATGCAGAAAATTTCAGGCTTTTAGAGACTGAATTTTTCTGCGCGGTCTGTTATAATGGATTGAAACGGGAGCGAAATATGCTTAAAACACATCAGCATGAAGGGAACCAACTTCCTTTTATGATTTCAGCAATAATTTGTTCGACTAATCTTATTTCGAAATAGTAACAATTCCCATGCAGAAAATTTCATGCTTTTAGAGACTGAATTTTTCTGCGTGGTCTGTTATAATAGTTTGAAACGGGTTCGAAATATGCTAAGAACACATCAGCAAGAAGGGAACCAACTTCCTTTTATGATTTCATCAATAATTTCTTTGATTAATCTTATTTGGAAAGAATTACAATAACCATGCAGAAAATTTCATGCCTTTAGAGACTGAATTTTTCTGCGTGGTCTGTTATAATAGTTTGAAACGGGTTCGAAATATGCTAAGAACACATCAGCAAGAAGGGAACCAACTTCCTTTTATGATTTCAGCAATAATTTCTTTGATTAATCTTATTTGGAAAGAATTACAATACCCATGCAGAATATTTCAGGCTTTTAGAGATTGAATTTTTCTGCGTGGTCTGTTATAATAGTTTGAAACGTGATCGAAATATGCTAAAAACACATCAGCATGAAGGGAACCAACTTCCTTTTATGATTTCATCAATAATTTCTTCGATTAATCTTATTTGGAAAGAATTACAATAACCATGCAGAAAATTTCAGGCTTTTAGAGACTGAATTTTTCTGCGTGGTCTGTTATAATAGTTTGAAACGGGTTCGAAATATGCTAAGAACACATCAGCAAGAAGGGAACCAACTTCCTTTTATGATTTCAGCAATAATTTCTTTGATTAATCTTATTTGGAAAGAATTACAATACCCATGCAGAATATTTCAGGCTTTTAGAGACTGAATTTTTCTGCGTGGTCTGTTATAATAGTTTGAAACGTGATCGAAATATGCTAAAAACACATCAGCATGAAATTTCATCAATAATTTGTTCGACTAATCTTATTTCGAGAGAGTAACAATACCCATGCAGAATATTTCATGCTTTTAGAGACTGAATTTTTCTGCGTGGTCTGTTATAATAGTTTGAAACGGGATCTAAATATGCTAAAAACACATCAGCATGAAGGGAACCAACTTCCTTTGATGATTTCATCAATAATTTCTTTGATTAATCTGATTTGGAAAGAATTACAATAACCATGCAGAAAATTTCATGCTTTTAGAGACTGAATTTTTCTGCGTGGTCTGTTATAATAGTTTGAAAAGGGATCTAAATATGCTAAGAACACATCAGCATGAAGGGAACCAACTTCCTTTTATGATTTCATCGATAATTTCTTTGATTAATCTGATTTGGAAAGAATTACAATAACCATGCAGAAAATTTCATGCTTTTAGAGACTGAATTTTTCTGCGTGGTCTGTTATAATAGTTTGAAACGTGATCGAAATATGCTAAAAACACATCAGCATGAAGGGAACCAACTTCCTTTGATGATTTCATCAATAATTTCTTTGATTAATCTGATTTGGAAAGAATTACAATAACCATGCAGAAAATTTCATGCTTTTAGAGACTGAATTTTTCTGCGTGGTCTGTTATAATAGTTTGAAACGGGATCTAAATATGCTAAAAACACATCAGCATGAAGGGAACCAACTTCCTTTGATGATTTCATCAATAATTTCTTTGATTAATCTGATTTGGAAAGAATTACAATAACCATGCAGAAAATTTCATGCTTTTAGAGACTGAATTTTTCAGCGTGGTCTGTTATAATAGTTTGAAACGTGATCGAAATATGCTAAAAACACATCAGCATGAAGGGAACCAACTTCCTTTGATGATTTCATCAATAATTTCTTTGATTAATCTGATTTGGAAAGAATTACAATAACCATGCAGAAAATTTCATGCTTTTAGAGACTGAATTTTTCTGCGTGGTCTGTTATAATAGTTTGAAACGTGATCTAAATATGCTAAAAACACATCAGCAAGAAGGGAACCAACTTCCTTTGATGATTTCATCAATAATTTGTTCGACTAATCTTATTTCGAGAGAGTAACAATACCCATGCAGAATATTTCAGGCTTTTAGAGACTGAATTTTTCTGCGTGGTCTGTTATAATAGTTTGAAACGTGATCGAAATATGCTAAGAACACATCAGCATGAAGGGAACCAACTTCCTTTTATGATTTCATCAATAATTTGTTCGACTAATCTTATTTCGAGAGAGTAACAATACCCATGCAGAAAATTTCATGCTTTTAGAGACTGAATTTTTCTGCGTGGTCTGTTATAATAGTTTGAAACAGGATCGAAATATGCTAAGAACACATCAGCATGAAGGGAACCAACTTCCTTTTATGATTTCATCAATAATTTCTTTGATTAATCTTATTTGGAGAGAATTACAATACCCATGCAGAAAATTTCATGCTTTTAGAGACTGAATTTTTCTGCGTGGTCTGTTATAATAGTTTGAAACGGGATCGAAATATGCTAAGAACACATCAGTATGAAGGGAACCAACTTCCTTTTATGATTTCATCAATAATTTCTTTGATTAATCTTATTTGGAAAGAATTAAAATACCCATGCAGAAAATTTCATGCTTTTAAAGACTGAATTTTTCTGCGTGGTCTGTTATAATAGTTTTAAACGGGATCGAAATATGCTAAGAACACATCAGCATGAAGGGAACCAACTTCCTTTTATGATTTCAGCAATAATTTGTTCGACTAATCTTAATTCGAGAGAGTAACAATACCAATGCAGAATATTTCAAGCTTTTAGAGACTGAATTTTTCTGCGTGGTCTGTTATAATAGTTTGAAACGTGATCGAAATATGCTAAAAACACATCAGCATGAAGGGAACCAACTTTCTTTTATGATTTCAGCAATGATTTGTTCGACTAATCTTATTTCGAGAGAATTACAATGCCCATGCAGAAAATTTCAGGCGTTTAGTGACTGATTTTTTCTGCGTCGTCTGTACTATGGGTTTGAAATAGGATGGGTATCATTTACTCTTACAGCTTAAGTAAGATCTGGCATTTTTTCATAGGATCATCGAATCACATCACGTCACTTCATATTTTTACCTGTTTTTATTACTATAGAAAGGAAGATACAAGACCACGCAGAAAAATTCAGATATGATAAAACTGAAATATTCTGCATGGGTAGCAGTAACTCTTGCCGCTTACGTAATATCGGGCATTCTTTTGATAAAATCATTGATACACATCAGTTCACCTCATATACACCACATTTTAACCTGGTATAAACTCTATAGCAACCAAGATACAAGACCACGCAGAAAAATCCAGATACGATATACCTGAAATATTCTGCATGGGTAGCATTCACTCTTACAGCTGAAGTGAAGTCTAGCATTTTTTTCATCGAATCATCGAAACACATCACGTCACTTCAAATTTTTACCTGTTTTTACTACTATAGAAACAAAGATTCAAGACCACGCAGAAAAATTCAGACATGATAACATTGAAATGTTCTGCATGGGTAGCATTTACTCTTACAGCTGAAGTGAGGTCTAGCATTTTTTTCATAGAATCATCGAAACACATCACGTCACTTTATATCAACGAAATTTTAACCTGTGATAAAACTGAAATATTCTGCATGGGTAGCATTTACTCTGCTTAAGTAAGATCGGGCATTTTTCATAAAATCATCGAAACACATCACGTCACTTAAAATTTTAACATGTTTTTAACACTATAGAAACAAAGATTCAAGACCACGCAGAAAAATCCAGATACCATATACCTGAAATATTCTGCATGGGTAGCATTTACTCTTACAGCTGAAGTGAGGTCTAGCATTTTTTTCATAGAATCATCGAGACACATCACGTCACTTCATATCAACGAGAATTTAACATGTTTTTAACACTATAGAAACAAAGATTCAAGACCACGCAGAAAAATCCAGATACCATATACCTGAAATATTCTGCATGGGTAGCATTTACTCTTACAGCTGAAGTGAGGTCTAGCATTTTTTACATAGAATCATCGAAACACATTACGTTACTTCATATCAACGAGATTTTAACATGTTTTTAACACTATAGAAGCAAAGATACAAGACCACGCAGAAAAATCCAGATACCATATACCTGAAATATTCTGCATGGGTAGCATTTACTCTTACAGCTGAAGTGAGGTCTAGCATTTTTTTCATAGAATCATCGAAACACATCACGTCACTTCATATCAACGAGATTTTAACATGTTTTTAACACTATAGAAGCAAAGATACAAGACCACGCAGAAAAATCCAGATACCATATACCTGAAATATTCTGCATGGGTAGCATTTACTCTTACAGCTGAAGTGAGGTCTAGCATTTTTTTCATAGAATCATCGAAACACATTACGTTACTTCATATCAACGAGAATTTAACATGTTTTTAACACTATAGAAGCAAAGATACAAGACCACGCAGAAAAATCCAGATACCATATACCTGAAATATTCTACATGGGTAGCATTTACTCTGCTTAAGTAAGATCGGGCATTTTTCATAAAATCATCGAAACACATCACGTCACTTCAAATTTTAACATGTTTTTAACACTATAGAAACAAAGATACAAGACCACGCAGAAAAATCCAGATACCATATACCTGAAATATTCTGCATGGGTAGCATTTACTCTTACAGCTGAAGTGAGGTCTAGCATTTTTTTCATAGAATCATCGAAACACATCACGTCACTTCATATCAACGAGATTTTAACATGTTTTTAACACTATAAAAGCAAAGATACAAGACCACGCAGAAAAATCCAGATACCATATACCTGAAATATTCTGCATGGGTAGCATTCAGCTGAAGTGAGGTCTAGCATTTTTTACATAGAATCATCGAAACACATTACGTTACTTCATATCAACGAGATTTTAACATGTTTTTAACACTATAAAAGCAAAGATACAAGACCACGCAGAAAAATCCAGATACCATATACCTGAAATATTCTGCATGGGTAGCATTTACTCTTACAGCTGAAGTGAGGTCTAGCATTTTTTACATAGAATCATCGAAACACATTACGTTACTTCATATCAACGAGATTTTAACATGTTTTAACACTATAGAAGCAAAGATACAAGACCACGCAGAAAAATCCAGATACCATATACCTGAAATATTCTGCATGGGTAGCATTTACTCTTACAGCTGAAGTGAGGTCTAGCATTTTTTTCATAGAATCATCGAAACACATCACGTCACTTCATATCAACGAGAATTTAACATGTTTTTAACACTATAGAAGCAAAGATACAAGACCACGCAGAAAAATCCAGATACCATATACCTGAAATATTCTGCATGGGTAGCATTTACTCTTACAGCTGAAGTGAGGTCTAGCATTTTTTTCATAGAATCATCGAAACACATCACGTCACTTCATATCAACGAGATTTTAACATGTTTTTAACACTATAGAAGCAAAGATACAAGACCACGCAGAAAAATCCAGATACCATATACCTGAAATATTGTGCATGGGTAGCATTTACTCTTACAGCTGAAGTGAGGTCTAGCATTTTTTTCATAGAATCATCGAAACACATCACGTCACTTCATATCAACGAGAATTTAACATGTTCTTAACACTATAGAAGCAAAGATACAAGACCACGCAAAAAAATCCAGATACCATATACCTGAAATATTCTGCATGGGTAGCATTTACTCTTACAGCTGAAGTGAGGTCTAGCATTTTTTTCATAGAATCATCGAAACACATCACGTCACTTCATATCAACGAGATTTTAACATGTTTTTAACACTATAGAAGCAAAGATACAAGACCACGCAGAAAAATCCAGATACCATATACCTGAAATATTCTGCATGGGTAGCATTTACTCTTACAGCTGAAGTGAGGTCTAGCATTTTTTTCATAGAATCATCGAAACACATCACGTCACTTCATATCAACGAGATTTTAACATGTTTTTAACACTATAGAAGCAAAGATACAAGACCACGCAGAAAAATCCAGATACCATATACCTGAAATATTCTGCATGGGTAGCATTTACTCTTACAGCTGAAGTGAGGTCTAGCATTTTTTTCATAGAATCATCGAAACACATCACGTCACTTCATATCAACGAGATTTTAACATGTTTTTAACACTATAGAAGCAAAGATACAAGACCACGCAGAAAAATCCAGATACCATATACCTGAAATATTCTGCATGGGTAGCATTTACTCTTACAGCTGAAGTGAGGTCTAGCATTTTTTTCATAGAATCATCGAAACACATCACGTCACTTCATATCAACGAGATTTTAACATGTTTTTAACACTATAGAAGCAAAGATACAAGACCACGCAGAAAAATCCAGATACCATATACCTGAAATATTGTGCATGGGTAGCATTTACTCTTACATCTGAAGTGAGGTCTAGCATTTTTTTCATAGAATCATCGAAACACATCACGTCACTTCATATCAACGAGATTTTAACATGTTTTTAACACTATAGAAGCAAAGATACAAGACCACGCAGAAAATCCAGATACCATATACCTGAAATATTGTGCATGGGTAGCATTTACTCTTACATCTGAAGTGAAGTCTAGCATTTTTTTTATAGAATCATCGAAACACATCACGTCACTTCATATCAACGAGATTTTAACATGTTTTTAACACTATAGAAGCAAAGATACAAGACCACGCAGAAAAATCCAGATACCATATACCTGAAATATTCTGCATGGGTAGCATTTACTCTTACAGCTGAAGTGAGGTCTAGCATTTTTTTCATAGAATCATCGAAACACATCACGTCACTTCATATCAACGAGATTTTAACATGTTTTTAACACTATAGAAGCAAAGATACAAGACCACGCAGAAAAATCCAGATACCATATACCTGAAATATTGTGCATGGGTAGCATTTACTCTTACATCTGAAGTGAGGTCTAGCATTTTTTTCATAGAATCATCGAAACACATCACGTCACTTCATATCAACGAGATTTTAACATGTTTTTAACACTATAAAAGCAAAGATACAAGACCACGCAGAAAAATCCAGATACCATATACCTGAAATATTCTGCATGGGTAGCATTTACTCTTACAGCTGAAGTGAGGTCTAGCATTTTTTTCATAGAATCATCGAAACACATCACGTCACTTCATATCAACGAGATTTTAACATGTTTTTAACACTATAGAAGCAAAGATACAAGACCACGCAGAAAAATCCAGATACCATATACCTGAAATATTGTGCATGGGTAGCATTTACTCTTACATCTGAAGTGAGGTCTAGCATTTTTTTCATAGAATCATCGAAACACATCACGTCACTTCATATCAACGAGATTTTAACATGTTTTTAACACTATAAAAGCAAAGATACAAGACCACGCAGAAAAATCCAGATACCATATACCTGAAATATTCTGCATGGGTAGCATTTACTCTTACAGCTGAAGTGAGGTCTAGCATTTTTTACATAGAATCATCGAAACACATTACGTTACTTCATATCAACGAGATTTTAACATGTTTTTAACACTATAAAAGCAAAGATACAAGACCACGCAGAAAAATCCAGATACCATATACCTGAAATATTCTGCATGGGTAGCATTTACTCTTACAGCTGAAGTGAGGTCTAGCATTTTTTACATAGAATCATCGAAACACATTTCGTTACTTCATATCAACGAGATTTTAACATGTTTTTAACACTATAGAAGCAAAGATACAAGACCACGCAGAAAAATCCAGATACCATATACCTGAAATATTCTGCATGGGTAGCATTTACTCTTACAGCTGAAGTGAGGTCTAGCATTTTTTTCATAGAATCATCGAGACACATCACGTCACTTCATATCAACGAGAATTTAACATGTTTTTAACACTATAGAAGCAAAGATACAAGACCACGCAGAAAAATCCAGATACCATATACCTGAAATATTCTGCATGGGTAGCATTTACTCTTACAGCTGAAGTGAGGTCTAGCATTTTTTTCATAGAATCATCGAAACACATTACGTTACTTCATATCAACGAGATTTTAACATGTTTTTAACACTATAGAAGCAAAGATACAAGACCACGCAGAAAAATCCAGATACCATATACCTGAAATATTCTGCATGGGTAGCATTTACTCTTACAGCTGAAGTGAGGTCTAGCATTTTTTTCATAGAATCATCGAAACACATCACATTACTTCATATCAACGAAATTTTAACCTGTGATAAAACTGAAATATTCTGCATGGGTAGCATTTACTCTGCTTAAGTAAGATCGGGCATTTTTCATAAAATCATTGAAACACATCAGTTCACTTCATATACACCACCAGAAAAATTCAAATATGATAAAATCTGAAATATCCTGCATGGGTAGTATTGACTCTTACAGCTTAAATGAGATCGGGCATTTTCTTCATAGAATCGTGAGAACACATCTCGCCACTTCATATCAACCACATTTTAACCTGTTGTTGAAGCTATATAAACCAGGACACAAGACCACGCAGAAAGATCCAGATATCATCTTATCCCAGTACTGGAGATTCTAAATTTTTGGCGATCTGAGAGTTGAGTTTCTTATAAAAAACGTGCATAGCACTTTCATGTTTCATATAAATGAATACTTGCTTTTTCAAGTTTCATGAAATAAAGGTATGGCTAAAATACGACAATATAAGTTTAACAAAATGCCCCTTACCACCCTCTTCATACCAATCACGTCATCAATTGCAACCATCATTACCATGGTTCAGAGTATATAATAATTCTTTTGCAAAATGTGAAATTTAAAAAAAGAAAAAAGCTAAAAGGAGGGAGGAATGAAAAATCTTTCTTCCTCCCTTCTTTTCTCTTGTCTTTGTTTTTTTAATCTCATATTTTTCAACAAAAAAATTACCAAAAATACTCTGATCCAGGGTGAACCAGGATATGAGACCACAAAAATTTAGTCTTTGAAGGTCTGAAAGGTTGAAATATTTACAGGGTTATTGCAACTGTGCTGGCTTTAGTTTAGTCAAGCCAAATCTTGAGGCAAATAGATTGATTTACTTCTTACCACAAATGGTCATTTCATATTTTATATGGGCTCTGTAATTTTTCTAATGTTTCTTGAATAGAAGAAATATGTGACACACAAGTTTTTCCAAGCAATAAAAAAAATTTGCTACAGGTGCTGTCAGTGAAAATCTAATGATGTTAAAACTCAGTTTAAGCATCATCTCATTGATAAGTTCACAGCATATTTTTATAAGAATATAACTTATATATACTGCCAGTACATGCTTCACTTCAAAATTTCTTTTTTGTCTTTCATCATCTGAATTGTGTTCCTTCTCATTCTTGGCTGCTTGAAACACTCCTTTCAATTACATGCATGTTTGCCTCTCTCTTTGGTTCTCCTTCATTCCTATCTGCATTTCATCCACACACTTTACATTGCAAGGCAACTGTCCATTTTCTCTTAATGCGTATATTCATTCATGTAGAATCTTGCATCCTTCCACTTCCTATCAAAACATTAAAATACAACCAAGAGTTAAGAAAAAAAATTTTTGAAGAAAATGTTTTTGACACTGTTTTGGTAAAATTAGAAACAAATTCTCTGCATCGTTGTGGATTCATAGTTAATAATAACTGTAATTTCACTCAATTATGTTGAACTCAGCAGCCTCAAACAGGGACTGTAACAGAGATACTGATCAGACAAACTTTGAAAATGTAGGAAAGTCTAGATTCCTGACTTTGATTCATTCTCACATTGCATGAAAAGCATGAGGGCTTAATCACGGTTCCAAAAAAGCGCACAAGATTTTTGAAAGCAATAAGATTTACAGGGAGTTTTTACGGATTTCTCTTAAAAATTCAAAAGGACTTTTGCCATCATACGCCCCTTGGAAAAAAGGTGACTGAAAAGTAATTTGGCAAATACTTAAGAAAGTTAACTAAAAGAGTATGGACCAACTGAAAATTTCACATCGTAAAAACTGGCTGCTTGCATTCTGCAAGGCAGTAAAAGCCCTAAAAGAGTCAGATGTTTTAAGAATGTTAAACACAAAAGCATTTTGGAGAAAAGTTTCTTAATTTTGTAATCAATGAATGCAAACTTGTAATGCAAATTACAATCTGTCTTTGCACAAAGTATTTGTCATTTAGTATGATATTGTATGATATCTGGTACAAGCGTCTGGTTAATTGTCTGGTTATTTTTGCACTGAGACTTGCCTAAGCAAAAATGTGTGTTTCTTGTTATGTGTAGGTTTTACTGTAGTGTAGGTTTGCTGCCTTATTTTGTATTAGAATTAATATTTGCAAGTTTAATGTATAGGTATGCTGCCCCTTACTTCTTTCTGCAGACAATTTACTGTGCAACATGCAAGGTTTCCACAAAAAGGATTTAGATCATTATCACTTTGAATTACAGACCGTTCTACAACATGTTCATCATTTATTCTAGTCATTATGCTAAAACATAATAAAGGGTTTACACAACAAATATTACGAGATCAAAGAGGCCCCAGTGGCGTAGCGGAGGTGCATGGGGCCCTTAGTGAAGAAGGGGGACTGGGGCCTCTTGGACCTATGTCTATGACGTAATTTGAAGGTTGGGGGCCCCTCCGGAGCCCCTAATCAGTGGGGGCCCTTAGTGGTAGGCCCTAAAGGTAACCACCGTCGGCTACGCCACTGAGAGGCCCCCTAAGGGATCTTGGGCTCCGAGTCTCCAGGGCGTTTTTTAATGGGCTCCGGGCTCCCAAAGACGAAATTGCTGTGCTCCAGGGCTCCATTGCATGCTCTTTGGGGCTCCAGGGGCTCTATTTCTTAAAATTCGAGAAAATTGCCATGGGAATTGTCTTGGCTCCAGGGCTCCCAAGCTTTCAAAATGATGGGCTCCAGCAGGGCTCCAGCGACCCCCCCCCCCTTGGGGGGCCTCATCAAACAGGGCAGGAAGAATCCAAAAGTAATGATAGGAGCAAGGATTGAAGATTTCAACGCGATGGAACTCAGATTTACAAATTTGGGCCTAAACATTCCATAGCCTTTTCAAGCAAGGCCCACTTTAGGCCCTAAATAGAGCATAAATGCATGAATAAGAAACCTACCTCGGTGCCAGAAGGAAGGAAACAGCCATAGCATAAGTTCTTCAATGATAATGGGTTTCTGCACCACATTTGCTGTTGTTTGGGAGGCAGAGACTTCGCGCAAAAAGTAGTGTGCAGCTTGTTGTGAAAGCCATGTTTGCAAGTACTACGCATGCGCTGCGTATGCGAAACGCAAAAATTGGTTTCGAGTGTTGGCCATGCAGATATGGTTGCCATGCAGAAATACATACGACACCGGAATGTGTCGGAGGCTTGATTGAGATCGAGACTTATGCAAATGACAAATCAAATGACGCAGTCGGCAAGAAGAAAGATCGGTAATTCAGCAGTTTTGAAATTTTGGCAGTTGCGGCCACGTGTGAAAAAGTTTTGCAGTTGTTGTGGAATAGCTACTAGGTAGGATAGGCACCCCCTGGGCCTAAGCTTGCTTGATCAACGTCTCCTCTCCTTGGTCAGTAGTCGCATCTCTTCTCCTCCTCCTACATCACACAAAATCTCAGCGTAGACCTATGCAAATTATTTCATGCTTCTGACACCTTTATGGAAATCCTTTAGTTAGTTTAAAAGTATGAAGATATTCACAAAAGCTGTCGCTAAAACGTGGCTTTGCCATCCAAACGGCCAGGTCGAAAACTCGGAGATCTCGGAGATGTCGGAGATCTCGGAGAATTATCTCCGAGTTATTCATCTCCGAGTTTTCGTGTTGGCCCTATATGCATAACTCGAAAACTCGGAGATATTTGGAAATCTTTTCAAAACTATTCTAAATTGACTCATTCACACTGTTTAAGCCTTTATTCACTTACAGCATGTAAAAGGATTAGTTTCGTGTTGTAAAACCGGTATCTCCGAGTTTTTCATCTCCGAGTTTTCGTGTTGGCCCTATATGCATAACTCGAAAACTCGGAGATATTTAAAAATCTTTTCAAAACTTTTCTAAATTGACTCATTCACACTGTTTAAGCATTTTTTTCACAAGTTTGACAGTCAGAGATTCGAGTAAAATGGTGCACATGCAGATATTGGAGATAGGATGACATATGCAATGAAGCAGCATTACGAGATTGAATTGTAACAGCAATATAACAACTAGATCTACTGCAACGTTTATAATCTTCATATACCGTAATGAGGGCAGCAGAAAGCAAGGCATATGTGTCAAGCATAAATTTGATTGATGCTGTGCCAAACTGAGGTAAACAATATGATGCCAGAAAGAGGCTTTATTTTTTCTGTTTAATTTTAAGAGCACAAGAGAGCAAGTATCTTATTTGTTTCAAGTTCACCAATAACGCACTTGATAGACGTGTTTGATGTCAGAAGGTTGCAATTTTGACCACTAATTTTAACTGAATGATAAAGAATGTGTAGCATGTTAAAGAATGTGTAGCATCGGGCAGGTTCTTTTTATAGAACGATATAACGTTTCGGTAACGCATTTGAAAAAATTTCTTGAAGGAATGGCCACGTCTTTGTTTAAATTTGCTCACCAAGTTGTTCCTCTATCTCAAGTGCTCTGGTATCACTATCAAATCGCTGGAGATATATGGAAGCGCTTCACAATGCAGTCTTCCTTACGCAATAGAAATTCGTTGAGTGTTTCCCAAATGGCGACTTCAAGTACTTTGGCTGCCCTGGATCATTAAATGGACTTGGATTTTCCCACCTCTCTTCATGGTTGATGACGATATCATACAGTACTATTCTTAAAGTGCGAATCGGAAACCCCTTTCCACAGTACCCACAAAGATTTCTGTCTTTTGGCACTTGTAGGACATAGACAACAATGAGTGATTTGTTATTGTGCTATACTTATATACTTTATTGAAATAATCTTCAGGGATGTTGTTCCGTGATTCCGTTTCACCTTTTTATGATTGTCATTTTCATGGTGTCAAGTAATGTGACACATCGGATGATTTGTGACAGACACCGACAAAGGTCAGAACATGCGGCGGCGTTCGTCAAGTCATCTCATGGAAAAGTGTATGTTGTGAAAGGTAAGGTGGATTGGTAAAGTGCGAGTTGCGAGTTGCGAGTTGCGAGTTGCGAGTTACGAGTTGCGAGTTACGAGTTGCGAGTTGCTCCTGTTTTGCGAGTTGTGAGTTGCGAGTTAGTAGTGAAAAGTGCGAGTTGGTACATTTAAAACGCGAGTTGCGAGTTCCTTAAAAAAACTTCAAATTTTCATCTTTTGCAGCTAAAAAACTGCGATTTTTTGGACAGCCTTTATAAAATCAGGGATTTACAGAAAAGTTTCTTAATGTTCATTATCGAATTTCAGACCTTAGCATAATTCCCAAAGGGATGAAATCACATTAGCAAATTATTTTCTTTGATATCATATGAGCTAGTTACATGCTTTATGTTAAAAACAATCTGCAACACATAACCAAGGCCAGAGCGCAATTCTTTGACTGAGGTAAATGCAACAAGTCAGGCTGAAGAAACTACTTCGGACAGGATGGTAACAATACCTCAAAATTTGGGAAGCGAAATGGTCATACATAATTCACTGCAAGTTTTGAGCTCAACAATTAACATGGACTTGCCAAGTCGTCTTGAACGATAACGAATTCCCCTTGATTTTCTTTCAAGACACCTTTTAAGCAAGTTCCCAGTTTACATTATTACAGTAATGTCTTTGAACGACAGGGGGAGTAAAGGCTGCAAATTGTAGAAGTTTCTTAACGTTTGAAGAATAGGCCTTAGTATTTTATAGATGGCTTCTGATAAGGAAAGTTACGATGGCATAAAAATGCTTTTCATTGACGAAAACCCAAAAAAAAGTTGCAAATTGAAATGCGACTTTAGAATACCTTTTTTATTTGACGAAAAAGGTCTTTCTACAAAAGAAAACAGGCAACTGGCACTTTTCGTTTCAACTCGCACTTTTGAGTTTCCAACTCGCACCTTTCGTTCAACTCGCAACTCGCAACTCGCATAATAAGTGCAACTCGCAACTCGTAACTCGCACAATAAGTGCAACTCGTAACTCGTAACTCGCAAAATATAAGCAACTCGCAACTCGCATTTGCAACTCGCAACTCGCACTTTACCATATCACAAGGTAAGTGTCTTGATTTTCTGTTCCAAAAGTTTAATTGAAATTGTTATGCATCATTTCGAAGGACTAACCCTCAATTGATTTTTGTAGTTTATACTGTTGCCAGATACCGGTTTTACAACACGAAACTAATCCTTTTACATGCTGTTAGTGAATAAAGGCTTAAACAGTGTGAATGAGTCAATTTAGAAAAGTTTCGAAAAGATTTCCAAACATCTCCGAGTTTTCGAGTTATGCATATAGGGCCAACACGAAAACTCGGAGATGAATAACTCGGAGATACCGGTTTTACAACACGAAACTAATCCTTTTACATGCTGTAAGTGAATAAAGGCTTTAACAGTGTGAATGAGTCAATTTAGAAAAGTTTCGAAAAGATTTCCAAATATCTCCGAGTTTTCGAGTTATGCATATAGGGCCAACACGAAAACTCGGAGATGAATAACTCGGAGATAATTCTCCGAGATCTCCGACATCTCCGAGATCTCCGAGTTTTCGACCTGGCCCATCCAAACAACGAAACAACGGTTACTATGAAAATCCAGTCACGTGACGCCAAGCCATGCGAAGGGCCTATTCAATCAAAATAAGTTCAGAAAACCAAAAACCAAAATGGAGACGGCGTGTAAAGATGTTGATGAAATTTGTATCGATGAAATACCCAACTGTGATCATTATTTGAGAAGATGTTGCTTTGTGGTAAGATTTATTCCTTTACGTTAGAGCACTATCGCCCTGAATGAGTCTGATCATCACACGCACACAGGAAGCCCAGGATTATGAAGCCCAGCAGAATTAATTAACAGGAGAAGCCCAAAATCAACTGAACAATAATAAGTAAAAGTTTACAATCTTGAAATCGTTAATTGTAATACCTTTGTGTGTTATTTGTTGCACTTCTCCACAGCTGTGTTGTGTTTCATTGACTTCTGCATTGCACTTCATAATAGTTCGAATGTGAGAGTTTGATACAATGTAACTTGCTAATAATATTCTAATTTTAAATTTAGTTTCAAGGACTGAAACTAGTCTTCAAGCCAAATTCAGTAAACTGTTTTTCCTCTCGCTCGTAATCTGGCATCCATGCTCCAAGTTCGCTACACACCATACTGTATCAAAATGTTGCATAATCATCGAACTATACTTTCCGATACTTTGTTTCTTCATCTGCAGTGTCTGACATACAAAAATTTGCAGCTTCTTGATGCACGTCTCGTCAAAAAGTTGCAAATTGTTGTATTTCAAACGTTGCAGATGAAGAAACAAAGTATTGGAAAGCATTGTTCGATAATTATGTTGCGAATGTGGAGCATGGATGCCGGATTACGAGCGAGGACAAAACAGTTGATTGAATTTGGCTTGAATGAAGATACTTTCAGTCCTTAGAACATCAGCAAGTTACATCGTATCGAAGTCTCGCATTTGAACAATTATGCAGTGCAATGCAGAAGTCGATGAAACACAACACAGCTGTGGAGAGGTGCAACAAATAACACACAAGGTATTATACAGTTAGCAATTTCAAGACTGTAAACTTATCATTGTTCCGTGGCTGGGCTTCCTGTGGTCTAATCATGGGCGATAATGCACCGATTTTTTGGGAAAGCAAGGTAAAAATTGCTGCACTTCTTACTCATTAGCTGCCTAGTTATCCAGTCTGCATAGCTGTTGGTTACTTAGAGTAGAAACGATTAGCATACAACATTTTGTTCTTAATTTGTTGCCCTTCGTTTCGATTTGTCTGACTGTGTTTTGCTTAGGCCCACATGTGAATTGAAGTGCATAGCTCCTTCATAGCGACGCAAACCAAAGCGCAGCGTGTGGGGAAAGAGAAAAAAATTCTCTTTCCCCACACTCTCAAAAAAGATAAACTCTCAAAAAAGATGGGACAAATGCACTTTGGCGGACACAACTTTCAAGGAAAATGCAGGTTGAATTGAATTGCATTGTTACAACAAGTCGCTGATTGGTTTTCTTAACAATAGTGATAGAAATCCTATCATCTGATTGGATAATGCAGACTTCGAACATGATTTGACTAATTCACCCTGGCTTGAGAGCATCAACATGACCTAAATTTGACCTAAATCTGCAGCAGGGACTGGCAATCAAAATAGTCTTTTGGCTGCCAATATTTGGGGGCTGTCACCCCCGCTAATTCAGTAGATATACTTTGATCTACTACTGGTGCATTTTTCCATCAAAAATCGGTAGAAAACTCAAACATGGAGAAGTGCTGAAGGTGTGTCCGCTAAAGTGCAAACTAGCCAAAAAGATTTTAGAAATGTTCTTCTACTGGCTATGTAGAATTGTAATGGTGCTCTACAGCAGAGGGGTCAACACTAAGAAAAAAGACCCCAACCTCGAAAATGACATTTTAGATGTCATCGCGACCTGACACCTAATGTAGGACAGAATCTGGTACAGTTGTGCTATGTTCCTGTTTTCAGTTTTATGTTGCCTTTTGGTGGACATAGTTTTTTGCTCCAAATGGTATTGTTTTTGTAGTAGGGTATAGTATTTTGTAAGTAGTGGTATTAGGTAATATGTATTGTAAGTTTTTAGATGGAATGTATTTAAAAAAAGTATCTGTTAGTTTGTAGTTTAATCGTTTGTAGTTTGTTATGTGTAACGTAGATTTGCTTGCTTGTCTTTATATATTGGCCATGGGGTAGTCATTGTCTTTCGCTCCCCATGGTGTCATCCCTGTAGTGTTGTAAAGGAAGTTTTGTAGAATGTAAGGTTGTTGTAAAATTTTTATACAGTGTGAATATGAAATAAATCCTCTGAAATTAAATAAGTACTACGTTATGGTAGGTTCAGTATCAAAGATGCCATCTGATTAGAATCATAACTGTGGGGTGGAAGATTTGTACTGCGGTATTTTTCTCACTTATATTCATAGTCACCCTGCTGCAACAAGTATTACATTTGCCGCCTTTGTCATGATAAACAAGAAAATCATGAGCTGGACAGACAAGGAGTTGAAGAAATTATCTGCCTGCAGTGCAAAAGACAACAAAAGGTACCCACAGCAATTTTTTGTAAGAATTATTTTAAATGTTAAATTGTTTTATTTTCTAAACTTTTAGTAATTGTTTGATAACAATTCTGCAAAATGTAACAAAGCATGCTAGGACGTTGGGTGACACACACTTTTAGGCTACAAAACTGCACATCTTAGGGTAATACGATAAGATATTTTGCCATTTTTGAGAGGATAGGAGGGGCAGTCTCTGGTATTTGAGAAAGCATAGTTAGAAATTCTACAATCTTGCACATAACTGTAAAATTGATTTTGGTATTTTAATAATAGGACATTTCATGCAATTGCACCATCAAAGAATCCTTATTTAGACATCTTTATTTTGTCTTTTCTGTAGGTATCTGAAAGATGCTTTCATTGTCGCATAAAATTTGGTCAGTATACTTGCTTGGTTTGCAGAATGTTTGATGACAGAGACAAGCAACAATTCCATTGTGATTTTTGCAAAATTTGCAGGTTTGTTTTTAACATACGCATGTTTTTTCATAAGAAACTGCCCTTAAGATACTTAACTCTTAGAGCAACAAAAGATTGAGAAACTCTAGTGCTGGGAGGGACATAGGGAATCCTTAATATGTTCAATTTATTTTATTAAAACTAAACCTTAATTCCCAAATTAACAGAAACAAATAGAAATAAAACTACACTGTTAAATTTTTTTCCGTACGTTTCGATTTAAAAATCTTCATCAGCCTAGCTTTGCAAACAAGCAACCAAGCATTTATAACCTAGGATAAACAAATTACATTAAGATACAATAAAGAAGAGCCAAACAATTAAATTCATACCAAGCCTGACAAAATCACCCAACTTACATTGAAATAAAAGCCCAAACGGGAATTAAAAGTTAAAAGTTTTTAGAATAAATAGTCCCGGTACGTAAACCTATAACCAACCCAACCCCTGAGAGACCCCCAAACCCACCCTTCCAAGTCTGATAAGGATACGCACTTTTTTCGAAGTAAAAGCCCAAACGGGAATTGAAAGTAAAAGTTTTAAGTAAATAATCCCATTGGGTAAACCAATAACCGACCCAGCCCCGAGAGACCCAAAAACCCTTTCGTCGAAAATACCCTGATTAAAGTCCCCCAAAGGAATCTGGACACATTGAGGCGAGGAGGCAAACAACAAGAATTAGTGGGGAAACTCACACAAGATGATTGATCTTCCGAGCAGATTCTCCTATGGCTATTAGGGTTTTAGTCTGCGTTAAAGCCTGGCTATAAGATGTTTTAATTTATTTGCACTTTGTTTCCTGTATCCTATTAATTGGAAGGTACCAGGTGAGTCAAAAGAAAAACGCCCTACATTTGAAAGGCTACTGCTCCCTGAGTATGTAAGCAATGCTATTTTGCAATATCTGATTGAATAGCTAAACATGTTTAATTATTTTTAGGATTTTTCCTGGCTAAAATCGGTCGCTCCGTTCAGTTTCTGTAAGCGATTTTCCAAAAAGAGTCCCTTCAAGAACCTTAAAAACGTGCTAAAGTTACAAGCAAGTTTCGCAAATGTGTTTACCGCACAGCGATGACTTGCAGCACCCTTTAGCGCGTGCTTACCATTTCTGGACTGAAAAGTCTTCCCCCCAGTGTGAATAACTTATTCAGGGGGATTCCATTCTCACAAGAGGACAAAAAACATGAACACATCTTGGAGTCATTATTGCTTGGAAGGAGAAGAAAGGGAAATTTTGCTTGGTGTTTTCACTCATTTTTTGCAGGTTTGCGAAAGGGGCTTTCTGCAGAAAAGCTCCTATTTCATTGGGAAGGAATGTCCGATTAAAGCCGGGTGAACCTAATTTGACATATCGGGGATAAAACAAGACAGGTTTTCAATGTCACTGCTTTTATATCCAGGAGGCCCCCAAAGGGGGGGGGTCACTGTAGCCCTGGAGCCCATCATTTTGAAAGCTTGGAGCCCTGGAGCCCAGACAATTCCCATGGCCATTTTCTCGAATTTTAGGAAATAGAGTTCCTGGAGCCCAGAAGAGCATGCAATGGAGCCCTGGAGCACAGCAATTTTGTCTTTGGGAGCCCGGAGCCCATTAAAATACGTCCTGGAGACTCGAAGCCCGAGATCCCTTAGGGGGCCTCATCCAGGGAGCTGCTGCTAGCAGGATTGTGTCAAACACCGGGCGTTTTTATTGACTAACCCGGTGCAGTGCTTGGGTAATGTCTGAACTTTGGAAAGGCTTGTAGATATTATCCTGAAATGCTTAGAGGCCACAGGTAGTGAACTTGGAGACTGTCATGGAACATTTAGGAAACTTGTAGGAAACTCAGAGTACCCTAAATTTTGATGATTTTAAGAAACTTTCAATACTGCCCAAATTCTTAGGTTCTCATAAGAAATACATTTCATTTTCTTCTCTTTTGAATTAATACTGTTTAACAATATACACATAGTGATCAAAAATACATGTTTGAGCAGGCAACTGACCACATTTTTGAACTTCTTCAATGTATAATATGAGATCATGATATTCACAGAGTGAGATTTTTTTTTCTTTTTTTATTCATATGAAAATTTTACAACATATCTTACATTCTACAAAACTTCCCTAATTACTTTACATTACTACAGGGACGACACCATGGGGAGCGAAAGACAATGACTACCCCATGGCCAATATATAAAGACAAGCAAGTTAATCTACCTTACACATAACAAACTACGAATGATTAAAAATTAATGGATACTGTACTAGATTCTGTCCTATATTGGGTGTCAGGCTGCGATGATGTTTAGAATGTCACGAGCGCCATTCGTGTGATGTTTTTAGTGAAAAAAGACCTGACACCCAATGCAAAATAGAATCTACAAGGAAAAAGAACATTACATTAAAGTGAGATTTGGTAACCAAAATACTATGCTATATGGACCGCCCACGTTTTATAACTGTGTGCTTTATGTAGCAGAATTTTCAGTTTGTCTGACAAAGTGGCGTAGCCGATGGTGGTTACCTTTAGGGCATATTACTAAGGACCCCCACTAATAAGGGGCCCCCACTAATAAGGGGCCCCCGACCATCCAATTACATTAAAGTGAATTAAATTAAAGTGAAGTCATTGTTTTGAGATGAAATACATTTACCCACATTTACTCCCCCCAATAATTTGCTGAGGCTCGCTGATTTTGTAAGTGAAAATGCTATGAGGCTATGAGAGCCAAGGTCTTGGGAATGAAGATTCGAACTCAGAAATATACGAGGAAGCTACTAGAATCTATCAAGAATTCAATGAACGTCTTTTGGTGTCATACAAGTCAAAAATTTCAAAATTTTCTTGGAACGACCCCCATCCGCCGTGATCCTTTGTTTCTTTCAATAGCAGATTTTCCAAACATGGAACATTTTCCAACGATCTAAAAGAGCGTGGTTATGAAACATTTTCCCGAGGGCCAGCCCCCAAACCCCATTTTTGCTCGCTTTGCTTTCAACTTGTTTCAGCCCCCCAATTTGAATTTCGTTCCGACGGGTCTAGTTATTCTTATAAAGTAAATCCATAGCATATTTTTACTTTATTTCACTTGTTTAATGTTTGTCAAAGAATTCAGATCTGAATCATGGGGTTGGTCATAGTTATTGCAACCTTGATGCAAGAGAGTAGGGTTAGCTCATCATTCCCTGAGGTTTATAAAGTGATCAAAAAAATCTTCTTTAGGTTTATAAAGTGACCCTGATCTTCGTAACGGTTCCAGTAACTGTTGTAACCGCCAAAAGATCTTCTAAACTCACACTTATTAAAGATTTTTTGAGATTAGCAATAGGCCAAGAAAGTTTTGACAATCTTGCGGCACTTTCGATTTGATTGAAAACACACAGGCAAAGATGAGCAACAAGACATAACTTTGCCTGTTTAAACGCTTTAAGGCAGAAAAGAATTGGAATATAAATATTTTGTACCTGAAACTTAGTAGTAACAATATACCAATGTGCATTAAAAGTTTTTAAAAGCTGTTTTATCTATAGATGTGCGTTTAGTTATATATATAGTGTTTCGTTAGGTTTGCTGAAGAACGAGGATCGTACTGTCTTCTTTGACGATTTGACAAAGTGGAATCTGACAGACGAAAATTGACATTTTGGTAGTGAGAGTAATTGAAAACGAACGCCTGAAAAGCTTTAACACAAAAGCTTTAACACATATTTGCAGTTTCCCAGTCTCTTTAATTAGAAAGAGATACAAGGGCCCCCAGTCCCCCTACTTCACTAAGGGTCTCATGCACCTGCGCTACGCCACAGGTCTGACATTTTATCTCATGCCCTTAGCTTCCTGTCTCCTCTTCTTTGTGGATTCCGAGAGGGCTATGGAACCCAACATGCACTTGTACGACTCATAGAAACCTGCAAAAAGACCTTAGATAAAGGGGGTCTTGCTGGAGCACTACTCATGGATCTCTCGAAGGCTTTTGATTGCTTAAATCATGAGCTTTTGATTGCAAAATTAAGTGCTTACGGTTTCAGTATGAGTGCATTGCGGTTGATCCATAGCTATCTCAATGAGAGGAAGCAGAAGGTAAAGATAAATGGGTCATTCAGCACATGGAGAGAAACGACGATAGGTGTACCGCAGGGTTCGGTCTTGGGACCTCTTCTGTTTAACATATACCTCAATGATCTCTTCATGTTTGTGAAAGATGCTGAAATATGTAACTATGCAGATGACACAACTATATATGCTTGCGATAGTAATGTCGAAAGTGTCGTTAAAACATTAGAAAGTGATGCCCTTAAAATTGCAAGCTGGTTTCCAAACAACTGCATGAAGTTGAATGAGGACAAGTGCCACCTAATGGTATTTGGGGATAAAAGTAATGAAATTTCTTTAAATATCGGAAGGGTAACCATAAAAGAGAGCACGGAAGAAAAGTTGCTTGGAGTGATTTTTGACAAAAAATTATGCTTTTAACAGCAAGTAAGATCTATTTGCAAAGGGGCTGGTCAAAAGCTATATGCTCTCTCAAGAATTTCTCACTTTCTTGACACTGAACAACTAAAGCGAGTAATGAAAGCATTTATCTTGTCCCAGTTCAACTACTGTCCGCTTGTTTGGATGTTCTGCGATAGAACACTGAACAATAAAGTTAATCGTATTCACGAACGGGCATTGCGGATAACTTACAAAGATATGAGATCAGATTTTGATACAATGTTACTCAGAGACAATGCTGTCCCAATCCACATTAGGAATTTACAGTTGTTAATGACTGAAATTTATAAAACAAAATGGGAACTTAATCCTAGTTTCATGAAGGAGATCTTTGTCGAAAAACACAGTCCTTATGGTTTAAGAAGCTGCCATAATCTACTGCTGCCACAAGCACGTACTACGTGTTATGGCTTTGAGACGATATCGTTTCTGGGGTGTAGATTATGGCAGGCTCTTCCCAATGACATGAAGCAATCAGATACCCTCTCCAGCTTTAAAAGGAAAATAAAAACCTGGAAAGGAGAGGAATGCAACTGTAGACTGTGTAGACCATTCGTGGCTCAGGTTGGGTTCTTGAGTGGATAAATGTTGCATCGAAAATTTTAAAACATTGTAAATTCTGTAAAAACATTGTAAAAATCTGTACATATGTATATTCATAGCTATTTATTCTGAATTATAGATATTTTTTTTTCTTTGCTTTTTTAAAAATTTTAGTTTGTAGTAGGCTTGAATTAGCTTTTCTATTGCTACTTATGTATATGCCTACTTTAAATAAATAGTTAATAATTAATAAAAATAATAATTGCTTTTCTTTCAGAGTTGGCGGTAAAGATAATTTCTTCCATTGTACAAAGTGTGACCTTTGTTTTGGAATCAGCATAAAAGATAGACATAAGGTTGGTACAGTATCATATGTAATCAACCCTGTTCATAACTTGAAGTTTGAAAATTTCTTCCGATTGGTCGGAAAATATGTTGGGTGTATAGCAGCCATATTTTGATTAATGAGAAGTCTATTTTCATTATTTGGAATGCTATTTTGCAGAAAAAAATTTGAATTAGTTACAGAAATTTAGTTCCAATTGGTTTGATAATCTCTCAGGATCATCAAACACGATTAAGAATAGACAATCTTTAGATTGCCTAAGGCCCCTGATTTAAGTTGCCTTATATCTCTAACATTTGTCTTTAATCAGTTATTTCTCTTTATATTTAGTAGACATTTTGTGCAATGTAGCTGTTTTTGCGCAACAAAAAGAACTTTTTGCTTCATGGCATTGACAATAAAATGAATATTCCTCTGGGGATACAAAACAAGTAAAAGTACATTTTTGTATTTTCTAACATAATGGATGCCTTATTCCACTTCATTGAGAAAAAATGATACGTTTGTCATGGTGCAGAAGTTGTCATTTGCATAAATATTAACACATCAATGTTCTGAAGGCCTCTTTTGAGAATCTTGCAAAACAAGACTTTACTAAAATTGCTCATAGTTAAAATGATTTGACCAAATAAGGTTTCTTATCCAATTTAGCCTTTTCCTATATGTAATGAACTCTCACATAAATTAGTTTGTGGTTTGAAGTACATCAATAAAATTGTCAATGCCCCACATTTTTCTAACTTACCCAGTAGCTCTATCCTTCCGGAGGCATAAAGCAAGACATCCTCAAACTCATTCTGTTTATTTCTCTTTGCAGTGCGCAAGGAAGAGTTCCCAATTCTGTCTTCTACTATGAAATCACTAACAAATGATACTGGCTATTGGTATGGCAATATGGACATAACAGCTCAACGTGGCCATATTTCTTGATTTGAAAAAGGCATTTGATACCGTAGATCATGCAATACTGATGGCCCATCAGTGATGGGATCTTGGGAGCATGGTTCGCATCCTTCTTAAATAGAGGAACAATTGTGCTCAGTTAATGGACAACAGTCGGGGGCTAGATTGGTAACATGTAAGTATAGCCGTAAGATGCGGTAAGGCTGCCTTAAGCATTGCCGGAACCATTGCCGCCGGCATGCCGCAGCAATTTCAACTTATATCAGCAATTCTCCCGGTACTGCCGGCAGCCGCAACCATCATAGCTACGGTACCGAGATGACCTAAAAGAAGCTGAATAATTTCAACTTCTCTCAGTCAGTGTATCCCTTAGTTACCGGCATAGTTACCGTTATCTTACGGCACTTCAGCCACGATGGTTGCGGCACAATATTCAGACGTTTCCATTTAAAATCGTTCAACTGCGGTATCTGGGGCATGGCAGTTGGATGATGGCAGAAGACTGCCGCCGCCGGCAACCTTACTTCCTTGGGGCTAACGCACCTTAGGGCTATATGGAACCTATATACTGCAACCATTATCTGGTGATGGGCAAGAAAAAGGCCAGGGGCGGCGTGGCAAGAATTAAGGGCACGGGAAAAACTCGTCGAAAAGGGGCCCATGATGGCCTGACGTCCTTTTCTGTACATAGGAATCTTGTCCCTCCTTTTACAATTTTGTCAATGACTTGCCAATTTATGGTTCCACAGCAATGATTGACGCAAAAAATGGAAAAAATGGGTTAACCAACAAAACTAACTAGTACACTTTAAAATGTTCGCTAACATTAGTACTGATTTATGAAAAAGCTATGATGATGGATTCATCTTAACTAGAGTTTTTCCATTATTGATCGATGATCGAATAATTTTTTAGGCAATTTTCTAGCTGAAAAGGCCCTTACAAAAGTGAATCTATCGAAGAATGGTGTTTAAGGTTTTCACAGAACATCGTATGCTCCAAATCTTTGAGAAGATTGATACTTGAATGGCTTGACAGAAACTTACACGGATTGCACCACAGTTCTTCTTAACCTTCATTTCACCACGTTAATAGCTTAGTAAGTGAGTTGTTAAATGTGAAATATGGCACCCATGGTCAGTGACACCCATTTTGGCACCCATGGTCAGTGACATGGCCAACGAAAATCAACTGGCAGAACATGAAAATAGGGGGTGCTAGGGGCAAAGCCCCTAGGAAAAATATTCGATGACACACCATTTACTTTGGCCTAGAATGCTTCTCCCGACCCCATGTTTGCTGGTCCCGACAAAAAATTATTGACCATTCAGTGTTTTTCTGAATCAGCATACTTACGAAACTTTTTAAGCAAATACCTTTCCTTTGGCTTAGAATGCCTGCCTACCTGAGCCATATCGGAAGCCACGACGGTTCTGCAACTGCTATCTATGAATCAGTTTTTGTTGGAATCCTTGACGAATTTGCCAAGAGAAATCTTCAAAAACCCTAGCTTTTACTTTGGCTTAGAGTGACTCTCCAAGTCACCTCCTAGCATTATTCAGAGGTATTCTGAATCTTCTACTACTTTCTCCTCTTTTTGAAAGAATCTCGAGACCCATCTTTCAACAGAAGTGGAATGGCGGGGGAATGACCGAGGTAAAAGAAGCTTATCCAATTTCATACCTCTCGTTGATATAAGAGCAAACCAAAATAGGACTTCTGAAAGTGATTTAACCCCTGCGATCATTGTCAAAATTTGCTCAACATTTCATATGTCCAAAAACCGTGGTTCAAAACATAATCGGAGGCCTCTGGTTTCAGCTTTCGCACAAACTTGAACTTCAAAGCCTTGTAACTTCAGGAATTTCTCACAGATTTGCAATATTTTTGTGTCAAAAATTAATCCAAAATCTTAAGGAAAGGGTTATTTAACCAAGTGCTCATTCAGCATATCGTTATTTTTTAGTATTTAATCAAACGTCGAACAATTTTTTTGAGACACCCTGTATAATTTTCTTCTAGCTTAGCTTTAGGGGGCCCATATCTGCATGATTTTCAGGGGCCACCGGGACAATTTCCCGGTGTCCCGGTGGGCCACGCCGCCCCTGAAAAAGGCCATATACAGTGATTACAGTAAGGCCTCGCATTTAAGAAGCGATATTTTCACACCTTAGCCTAAAATGTTTCTTATATCTATGATAGTTCTCATGTTTTAAGCTCAAGTTTCTTAGATTTCTAACTTTCTTTTCTTGAGAGTGATAGAAAATAAGTTACAGCAAAAAGGGGATATCCATAGATATACAAGTCATATTTAGCAAAGTGTATGTTATCAATGATTGCCAAGAACATCAATTGAAAGTTAGGTAAATATATGTTAAATTCAAGGTATCTCGCTAGCAATTTCTTATGAACAATGTATAAACTGTAATGTTCCCAAAACCATCAGATCAGTGCTTGATACCACTTAAAATACAAGAAACTATATATTTGGTGATAGCCTCAATAGTTTCTTGTAGGTAGGGGACTTATCATTTTTCAGTAGCCTAAAACTTTCTTTTAGATGGTTTCTTAAATGCGGGGCCTTAACTGTACTTGTTTTGACCTCTTATTGTGCTCCAGGCAGACCACTCAGATTCGTTGTGGCATCACCACAGGAAATCCTCCAACTCTCCCTGACCACTTCAAACATTGAATATTCCTGAGAACAGCTGCCCAATATCCCAAGAAATCAAAAACTGCACGACCAAACCCTGAAAATTTCCGATGATCGGAATTCAGTTGCATAGATTTTGAGAGGTTAGATTTAGCAAAGCACTTTATTATTTTTATTATCATTATTTATTGCAATGCCACAGTCTAAGATATTGTTTGACTGGAAAAGTTAAGCTGAACATCAAGCGACAACCCGCAGCCTTAGATATTCAGCGCATAACGCAGAGTTCTTGCAGTTCCAGGTAGGCAAGCCTTTTTTATCATTTTATTATTTATCATTTTATTATCATTATTATTAATATTATCGAAACGTCCCAGTTTTAACAGTTTTGTTTTCTTTAATTAGTCTATCATTAATATTATTATCATCATCAATTTCTTTTTCGTTGGCTAAAAATAACAAATAGCTAAAACATTTTGCTAATTAAGGCAAACGCTAAATATATATATATATATTACAAAGTGTCGATTAAAGATACAAAATCATTTAAACTATTTACAATTCATCAAAGTACGGTATAGAATAAAAACAAATTTCTGAAAACATCATAAAAAGCTGAAGTTCGGAATAAAGATGCGACACAGCTTGCATGGACAATTTTCTCCCTTCCAGTTTTTTATATTTTTTGCTTTAAACTGAGCAAGGGGATCCTGAGTTTCGTATTGTTTGCGGTAACATATTACCCATCGATCTCATCCTAGGTTGAACGAATTCGTTATTGCTACGCAAATTGTAATAATTTTCATTTTCACAGAAAATTTCTTGCATGAAAGAAGGATTTGCAATCTGAATTTAACTACAGGCTTCAAAATCTTGATAAAAGAATGGAATTAAGATGAATAGTTCAGAAGAAGTTGTCAAAGATAAAAGATAGCAGCCAGATGAAAAATATAGATATGATATGGATATATATTCTCAAAAGCTCAGTTCTAAAAGATGCTTTAAAAGTAATATAGATACTCAAAGAAAAACACTTCTGGTAAACGTTTCGACTTGCGTCTTCATCAGTATTATCTCTAGATATGATATGGATATATATTCTCAAAAGTTCAGTTCTAAAAGATGCTTTAAAAGTAGTATAGATAGTCAAAGAAAAACACTTCCGGTAAACGTTTCGACTTGCGTCTTCATCAGTATTATCTCTAGATATGATATGGATATATATTCTCAAAAGTTCAGTTCTAAAAGATGCTTTAAAAGTAGTATAGATACTCAAAGAAAAACACTTCTGGTAAACGTTTCGACTTGCGTCTTCATCAGTATTATCTCTAGATTTGATATGGATATATAATAGATATGTCATCGTGTATAAAGCTAAGCTTTAGTTTTCTTGTTAGTTATTTGATTCTTCATTATAGTTCTTGTCATATTGCATTCTGTATACGTGTTTTGTAGTTTAGATTCGTTTTGTTTAGTAGACGACGCTCCTTGTTAGTGCAGCATGTCTAAATGAATTGATTGATTCATATATTGATCGATAGATTGGATTTGTTATCGATCTTTTAGCAGCTTGCTTGTGATAAGAATCGACGGTACCCCCCCCACCCCTACCCTGGGTACCAGAGCCTAAAAAAAAATAGATTTTTTTTTAGGCTCTGGTACCCAGGGAACCCCCCCCCCTGCCCACTCTTTCCTATTTGAATCCCCGACCTCAAAGGTAGCAAATATCGAAAAATAGCATAAAAGCTCTATTAAGCCCCCGGGGGTGGCTTATCTAATTTTGGACTTTCAAGAAGGCCTTGATAGAGAGGGTGCTCATTAGAGAGGGAGCTTACTCGCAAAATCAAGTGACAAGGATATATTTTGTAGCTTTTCAATTCTTCTATCCCATGTTTTGCGGAATCAACATGCAACTTTACGGCTCAAATACATACCGTAAAAGCTCTATTAAGCCCCCGGGGGGCTTATTTAATTTTGGACCTTCCAGAGGGGGGCTTAATAGAGAGGGGGGCTTATTAGAGAGGGGGGCTTATTCACATTCAACAGACAATTTTCCGACTCAAATACACAAATTCGACTCAGTTTTTATCCCATATCATACTACAATTAACATGTAAGGTTGTATAGCTAAATAAACGGAAAAATTTGTAAATTCTAGAATTTTGTATAAGTGGGGGGGGCTTAATAGAGAGGGGGGGGGGGCTTATTTCAAATTTTGACTCAGAGAGGAGGGGCTTATTAGAGAGGGGGGCTTAATAGAGAGGGGGGCTTAATAGAGAGGAGGGGCTTATTAGAGAGGGGGGCTTAATAGAGAGGGGGGCTTAATAGAGCTTTTACGGTATTCGACACAGTTTTTATCCTAAACCATACTAAAATTAGCATGCAAGGTTGTGTAGCTAGATAAATGGAAAATATTTGGTAAATTCTATAATTTCGTTCAAGTTAGGAGGTCCTTAATAGAGAGGGGGCGTTTTTCAAACTTTGACTCAGAGGGGAGGGGCTTAATATAGAGAGGGGGCTTAATAGAGCTTCTAAGCTATGACATGCACAAAAACGACATTACATTGAGGTAAACAAAAGTAGCTGCCGAAAAATCTACATACGTAAAAAAGAATGTGTCATGCAAGGAATTTGAGACTCTTTATTTGGAGAAAAGAAATGATGTTTTCTTTGCCATTAAATGTGAACATGATTCTTGGCAATCTACAAGCAACACAATTTTAGACTAACTTTGAGAGCCAAAATTGTGTTTAGCTCAACACAAAAGTGTTAAAGAACATAGTATATTACAAGTTTAGTCTTCCAGTAAGAAATAACAAGATATTTGTGGTCACACACATTCATTATGTTCTAACACCATAACCTTTTCTTGATTTCATCAAATTTTAAACGATTTAAGGTTAAATTCTCATCATTCGTCATTCTATGTGAAACAAAATTATCCAGGGGTATCCGTCAATTTAATTTAATATCCTTACCTACCTTTAATTTTTGATGTTGAGTTGATGATATCAAGTTATTAATATCTTTATGTGAATGGTTTTTTTGGATATTTGCCTCATCATTTATTCAAAATTCAACCACCTCCGTGTATGAATTTACAACCATTGATATGATTAATTGATTTGCGCTGCGGAGCAGCATGCAAATCTTTAAAATGCACTGAAAGCAAACTCGGCCTATAGCGCGGATGGCTGAACATTGGTAAGGCTTAACAATAGATAAACAATGGGTAAACTGCAAAATGCTGGCTTACGTTCAAAGGACGCTAAACAGACACGGCCGACGCAAAAGGCACGGTCTCATTTGCGAGCGCACATCTGCAACGTTCAGAACAAACATTTTCTTTGTTTTGTAACAAGTTTGCTTGCAGTTCGGTTGATGAAGCAAACTTCCAGCTTTCCAGGATCATCGAATTCGAAAGGACTTACTATCGTTGTGGAAGCACCCAAGGGCAGAAAGTCAAGCTACGTAGAAGCAAACGAATTTGAGTGATAGTTAATGTTGAATTTTCAACTGTTAAGTTTGATACGTTTTGGAAGGACGGCAGCATCTCCACAAAGTTGCTGTGTCCGTTCAAAGAACTGGTGAAGGAAAATGTTGATTTCTAACCGTGCAAAAGTTGAAATTTTTCTTTTGGCCTACACTCACCTTCGTACGCTCCTACCGCAAGGAAATGCAAGATCATGGCCAGATCGCTCTTCTCCAGAAAATCGAAGAAAATCGTTCTGTTAGGCCCTGCACTGCAACTACGCGAGTCAAAGCAGAACTGCGGCAAAACAACATTCCAGTTTGATTATTTGTGAAAGCGTTGGACCATTGTTCGACAATGTCAGTTGAACTGGTATTGAAATCAACTGACGCAACTGGCGCAACATTTTAATGCAAATTACTGATCATTTCCCTCAGTTTATGATTTTGAAAAATACCCATGTCAGTCACAATAAATCTGAATCACTGAAATATGATTATTCCAAATTTGTAGAAGATGCCTTCCATGAGGACTTTTAATCAGATTGATTTTAACTACTTAGAAAACAGTGACTTAGATATCAACAGTAAATTTGACAGATTTTTGAAAGATTTAAATACTCTAACAAATAAGCATGCTCCAATTAAAAGGCTGAGTAGAAAAGAAAAGAAACTTAAAGACAAACCATGGATAAACAAGAGAATACTGAAGATGATGAGAATCCGAGACAGAATTTTGCAGAAACTAAAAAAAACAGCAGAATCCTGACAATCTTAATTTATATAAGAAGTTTAGAAACCGTGTTTCAAATGAATTAAAAGAAAGCAAAGCGCGATATTTCTATAATTATTTTTCTACCAATAGTCAAAATATGAAAAAGTTATGGTCAGGTATCAAGACAATAATTTCTCATAAGTCTTCCACTTCTTTTTCAATCAACAAAATCAAGGACAAAGATGGAAATGTAACATCAGACCCTAATAAAATGTCAAATATCTTTAATGATTTTTATGTCAATGTTGCTGACAGCATAACAAAGTCAATCCCAATGACACTAAAATCTCCTCTGGACTATTTATCTAATAGAAGTGGCAATTCACTTTTCCTTACTCCAGTTACACTAATGGAAGTTAATGATCTAATCAGTATTTTGAATCCTTCTAAATCTGTTGGTCCTAATAGTATACCTATAAAACTGCTGAAAATTATTGGATCATCTGTATCCCAATTTCTTGCTCTTCTTGTGAATCAGTCTTTCCAGTCTGGTATTTTCCCTGATAAACTTAAAATAGCTAAGGTGATTTCCCTGTTTAAAAAAGGAAATCCTGAAACACCTTCAAACTACAGGCCGATTTCTCTTTTACCGATTTTCAGCAAGATATTCGAGAAGCTAATGTACAGGCGTCTTTATAGATTCCTTGAAATTCATAAAGTTCTCTATTCCTTACAATTTGGATTCCAGGAAAACCACTCAATTGATCATGCCCTTGTGAGTTTGACAGAAACTGTAAGAAATACACTTGATAATAAAAGACTTGGTTGTGGTATTTTCATTGATCTACAAAAAGCTTTTGATACAGTTAATCACAGAATTTTGCTTTCCAAATTAGAACATTATGGTGTTCGTGGATGCGCCCTTGAATGGTTTAGATCATATCTATCTGATAGGAAGCAATATGTTTCTGTTAATGGAAGTAATTCAGACGTACTTTCAATTACTTGTGGTGTGCCACAAGGTTCTGTACTGGGCCCTTTACTTTTCCTTATCTATATCAATGATCTTCCAAATGCTTCTAAGAAATTTACCTTTTATCTCTTTGCTGATGATACAAATATCTATTATGAATGCAATGATTTATCTAATTTGATTAAAGTTGTCAACAAAGAGTTGAGATCAGTTAAAAAATGGCATGATGCTAATAAACTATCTTTAAATATTGATAAGACAAACTATATAATCTTTCATTCTTCATCTGTCAAAGTTCCTACTGATTCTGATATCAAGATAGGGAAGAAACATATTAAAAGAGTTAAGTTTGTTAAGTTCTTAGGTCTCCTACTCGATGAACATCTAAGCTGGAGATACCATCTCAGTGAGCTGTCGAAAAAGCTAGCTAGAACATGTGGAATGCTTTTCAGAATTAGGAACTTACTTCCATTAGATGTTTTACTTTGCTTGTATAATGCATTGTTTCTGTCTTTCTTACAGTATGGTCTTGTTGTTTGGGGCCAAACATATGCATCATACACTGATCCAATTTTCAATTTACAGAAAAAAGCAGTCAGAGCAATCTCATTTCAGCCTCGCATGTCTCCCTCTCTACCAATCTTCAATGATCTTAAACTTCTGAAACTCTCTGAGATCTTTGAACTCAGACTCTTAACTTTTGTTTTTGATTCTGTTAACAAAACTTCACCTAGTTGCTTTCATGACTTTTTCTTATTTTGTTCATCTGTTCATCAATATGCCACAAGACAGGCCAGTCAAGGTGATCTGTTTATGTCTCAAAAAATAGTCTTCAATATGGTCTAAAGTCAATTCGTTATCTTGGTGCTAAACTTTGGAATGCTTTACCAGTGGAACTCCGAAATGCTCCATCAAAAATATCGTTCAAAGCAAAACTGAAAATTTATTTATTGGAAAAGGCCAAGCAGTGAATACTACTGATTAATGTGCTTCCATAATTGCTCGAGGGGCAATTCACTGATTTTTTTTCGTACATCTCCCTTGAAATCACAAAAAAATCACTTACAAAATCACAAAATCACAAGAAAAATCAAATGCAGAAAGCACCAAAAATCACAAATCACTGAAAAATTACTGAAAAATCAAACGAAAAAATCACTAGAAATCACTAAAATCACAAAAAATCACAGAAAGAAAATCATGTGATTTCAAAATCACAAAAATCACGTACGCTATTTTGAGAAGTGATTTGCCCCTCGTAATTGCTATTAATCTGTAAAAAGAATTCATCTAAATTCACTTGATAATAATTTAGGATAGGGGGGGGGGGGGGTTGGGCTCTCTCCTCGATTAGTTTACCTATTGAGAAAGCTCCTCCTTTAAGTAATTCCCTGCATACAATTTATTTAGTTCCTATTTTATTTGTATTTGTATATTGTTTTAATTTTTCCGTATCAATTGTATTAATTTTTTGTAACATCATTATCTTTGTAGTTTAGTTATTTGTTTGTATTGTTAGAACCATAAATTGTATGTAGAGAATTTGAATAATATGAAACTGAACTGAAAAGGCGGACTGTGAATGATGAAAGGACACCCATATAAGGGATTTCATGCCCAAAGCATTTACGCTCAAACTTCAAATACAGGGAAGGCAAAGGTTCCATTTTGAAACTCAATTATGGACCACCTATGTGCAGCGAACATTAATTCAATTCAATCAATTGAGTTCAGAAAACCAAAAATCGAAAATGGCGACAGCGTGTGTTGATGATGAAATTTGTATCGATGAAATGCCCAACTGTGATCATTATTTGAGAAGATGTTGTTTTGTGGTAAGATTTATTCATTATATATGCTAGCTGATCAATGGTTTGCCCTGGTGGAATCGGTGTACGCCATCCGCCAAGCCAAAGGCTTACGCCATTTTCTTTTGTTCTCTTGTCATTTCTATTGTTTTGAGTGACTCTGTCTGCGGTTTGCTATTTCTGTATTTTCTTTAACGGCAAAATCCTAACCTGAACTCAAGGCAATCAATAGCAGCAATACTGGCGGGGATTTTATCAGGCGCAGCGGGATAGACTATGTCAGGCACACGCACACGCAGCTTTCAACAGCCAGGAGAGACGACTTAAACATTTCAGAATAAAAAAATAGTCATTTTGAACGTTCCTAGATTATTTTTATCTCATTCTATTTGATAATTTCATTCTAATTGCTCTTTCTTCATCTCTCAGTCACACCAGGCTCGGTGGTGCTCGGTCACCGTTGGTTGAGTTTCTCGGGATTAGGCTGCAAACTTTGCGCGCCCATCTTTTCTACTGCTAGGCTGACCTTCGAAGCTTTGAGAGGTTGCGAGAAACTTCCTTGGAATCCAGCAAGTTGAAGTCAATTAACGAGCATTATAGCTAGAGTGACATGGCACAAAGGATGTTAAATCTTTTGTTTGGGATACTACAGAGGGCCCCGATGTCACAGAATATCCCGTCAATGTTCCATGGGTGTCCGTGCAGCGGGCACGGGCCATAATTTGCAATGGATAGAAGGTAATGTCCGTGTATTTGGAAGAGCTTTCATTCTAGCTATTTCGCACTATTATGAATAGCTGACAGTGGGCTGCATCAAAGTCTTTGAACAAATTGCTGCTGTTGTATTTGAAAAACGAGACACTTGCCCGTTTTCTGCAAGACCATCATCTGCTGCGATCATCACAGTTTCATAACAAATCTAAAAGGCCATACGATCATCACAGTTTCATAGCAAATCTAAAAGGTATATTGTTATGGCCTTCTGGTCACTTTCAAACTGCTTTCTCCTATCAAGCTGCGAAGGGGCATTTCGTTTTTCAAAGATGACAATTTATTGCTTCTTTTGCATGCAACTTTCCGCTTTGGCTTCAAATGGAGAATAGTCCAGCAGAATGGTGAAATAATTGTGGGTTTTGAGGTAAAAGCATGCAATTTGGCACACTTATAGAACTCGATATGCTGATTCTTTTAAAACTCAGACCCACTTTGAAAACTCGATGTTATGTCGTCACGATGACGTCACAGTTAGATGGATTCATGATCTAGTTTTTGCTAGTTTCCCTTTGAAAACATCAAGTTTTCTGAATAAGAAAATCTTCAGCCATCTTTCAGGACGATGTATAAATGAATTTATATCAATGGGA
Organism: Aurelia sp. 3 sensu Dawson et al. (2005); assembly: GCA_964020215.1. Taxonomy (NCBI): domain Eukaryota; kingdom Metazoa; phylum Cnidaria; class Scyphozoa; order Semaeostomeae; family Ulmaridae; genus Aurelia; species Aurelia sp. 3 sensu Dawson et al. (2005). Next base: position 19,183,569 of record OZ026586.1, read on the forward strand.
CAAATCTATGGCCATAATTATGGTGTGATGACGTCACAGTGACGCCATGATGACGTCACAATAGAGATGTTGGTGGATGTTCAAATTCTGAGGTGTAGCATAGACTAGTAATGAAGCTTACAGGAATAGGATGATAGACATAGCCATAACTCACAACTCACCATAGCCTTTCTAAGTAACAATGGCAGTAACGGTCATGATCAATCACAAAAAGCTACAACTTATCTGCAAAGCGCTCTAGATTTGAGCTGAGCTTTTAAGACATATACATCAACCAGGGGCGGCTGGGACTAAAAATATTTAGGTATTCAAAATTAGGAAAGGGAGCCTTCCCAGGACAGGGGTCCGGAGCATACTCCCCTAGTAAAAAATGTTTTTAAAACATTCTAAAGCGTTGCAGAGTGCCCTTCATAACTTGTTCATGAGAAAAATCGTCTTCAGCAATCATCATACAACAGATATTAGTAACGTGTCAAATGTCAAAAGTTGTTAAAATCTTCTAAGGCATCTAAGTCTTCAAAGTTTGGAAAAGACTAGTAAAATCCTTGTACTTGTGAATCCCAGTAGCTGCAAGTGCACAAGAGGAAGAGAAAGGGCCTTGGGCTTAAACCGTGAGGGTTACCGTTATCGTCAAAGATCATATTGCAATCAAAACTCGCGGAGACTTGCCGCCTCCAGAAAGCCACTAAAAGGGCAAGGTATTGAGATTTAGACTTGAATACCACGGCCTCTCAGAAGGACCTCATCTTCTCATAAATGCGTTCGCATCTGCATTCTGAAGGTCGCTGAAACATTCCTTGGTACTAGTAAATGTTTTACAAAGTAAATCGCGTAGAATCAGAAAGTTTTTTTCATTCAAGATGTTAGAAATTTGAATTAAATCAAGGACCCCTTTATCGATGGGCATTTCAATCCCAAAAATCCGTATATCTTTAAGAAAATTATTTTGTTTTCAAAGGAAATTCCTCAAAACCCGTAAAAATCATTTGTTTTAAGAAAAGATTTTGCACGCTTTTCCGAATGAGTGACATTGCACCCTCGCCCTTTGTAACTTACAGGATAGCCATAGAGTACACTCTGAAACATGGCTTCTACAAGGTTAAAAGACACCTTCTAAAACTTACCTGGACGCTGCTCGAACTGATTTCTTTATTTTGATCAAAAAAGGTTGTTGAAACACCCCCAGGGGGGAACTTCTATTGGTATGTGACGGGGGGGGGGGGGGTCAGACACAGTATATTTTTGAAAAACCCAAAAATATACTAAATTTAGGAAATTTTAGACCCCAAAAATATACTCATCCCAAAAATATACTGAAATTAGGACATTTGTAGACCCCAAAAATATACTCACAGCTTCATGGTACATAAAAATTAAAGGTTTTATAGCATTTTCGGCAACTGCTCTGCGATATTTTGGTGAAAAACTCAGCCTAGCACTCACCTTCTCCAATTTTCTCATCAGCAACCCCAAAAATATACCGATTATGCTCCAAATCGCGTACCCAAAGGTATACTAGACAACGTTTTACAAACCCAAAAAATGTCTGACCCCCCCGTCACTTACTAATAGGGAGTCCCCCCCCTGGGGAAACACCCCAACGATACTCATTTCCCAAAACCCAATCCTTCATACACAATGGCAGTCGAAAGTGAAGACACAAGGAAACCTCACCATGGTATTCAGAATGAGAACTGAATATGTTCAGTTCAGAAAACCTTTGTTGTCTTGCTGAAAGTTCAATGGCAGTCAACGTCACGAAGGGCCATGGAAACAAAGACTTAGTATTCAGGATGGCCTCTGAATACCTCACGGCCAACGGGGCCGTAATAATCCCAGATATCAATACCCACTATTGACAAAATTCCTCAATGGATTAGCGATCTATTATCCACTTTCTTTCAGACAAAAAGGATGGTAAATATAGTCTGTGCATCATTTCCGACATCACAAAAGGGTCTTTTCATCAAACCCGGCATCTCCTGGAGAGAGGTTTTCTTGTTGGAAAACTTATTTTCGAGGGTCAGAAAAATATAAGAATTTTTTTGCAAAAAATAGGTATTCAGTGAATACCTTGAATACCCCTCAGCGCCGCCCCTGACATCAACCAAAACAGCCTCCCCTTTTGGGATACCATCCACAGTTCTCTGCATGCTGCAAATGCATTTGGTAGGGTCATTCTGAAGGGTGCAAGCTTCCTAGCTGATTACTTCAACCATCCCCAATTGTATGTACATGGAAGCCCAGGATTCGCAAAAAGTGACTGGCCCTAGAAATACCCAGCCTGAATGAATTGGAACTCTTTAAACTATCGTTTTATGCCACACAGCCGCTACGTACGTTTCCCCAATTTTGTTAGCTGTTTATGATATTGTGAACCAACCCCTGACCTGACAGCATTGCAATGTGAAGCGCGTTGGGGACTGTGGAGGGGGTTGGGTGGCTGCAGCAGTTGCTTTTACTGTTGTTCTGCCATCCGAGGCCCTATCCGAGGCTCCTATTTTTCATGCCTTTATGTTAATGGCCACTGGGTAGTTATTGTCTCTTGCTCTTTTTGGTCACGTCCATGTGGTGTTGTATAGTTGTACCGCACGTCCCAAAAATATTTCCCAATGTGAACTGTTATTTCAGTAAAAGTGCGTATTTGATAAAAACTATAAAAGAAATTAGTTATTTGATACAAACTATAAAAGGAATCTATTAATACAATGCCCAATTTAGAAACAGAATACTTGAAATGCTAGAGAAAAAGCTAAAACACATGATCAATAAAATCGTTGAACCTGCATCTCACAATCCACGGAAATTCTACTTTTTAACTGAATTCTAATAGTATCGAGCTTGAATCCCATAAAGGGATGCAAGAAGAATCTCATTTGTCTATTTGGTCCGTTTGTAACAGAGTACGAGTTTTCTCGATTTTCGAAAAAAGTATACCAAACAAGACAAGATCCTGGGTCGCACTTTAGCGTATCGTCGAGTTCACATACCATTTTGTGAAACTGACAAGCGGTTGCATGGTTTCACGCCTGTGATGTAAGGCAAGGAAAGAATGGAGCATATCTCTATCGCTAGACTTTTCACATTTTCAAGGGTTTCTTGAGTAAAAGATTTTTCGAAAATCATAATTTGGAGGTCTTTGTTGAGCAAAATATCAGAAAAAATCAAATGGATCCAAGTTAGCCTTTCAGAGGGAGATTGCCGTTTAGATCGTTAAAAAAGAGACAATGGCAGTTTTTCTTGAACCGTTCAAATAGGGAAACTTTTTTCGGGACACCCAGTATAGTAATTAGAACGTATAGTAGAATGTAGATGTAGCATGTATTGTAACTCTTTATAAAGGGTGTTGCAGAAAAAACGCAACTCAACTATAACCTAAAATCTCAAAAAATTGACAAAATTTAAGTAAATGTATTGTATACCATTTTAAAGTACAATCCTTTTTCTTTCTAGTGATACGCAGTATGGATACATTAATCGAAATTTTTATCATTAAATTAATATTGACCAATTTCAAATGCAGCATGCTGCAAAAGCAAAATCAACCCATTATTTCCGGAAAAAAATTATGAAAATAATTTTGTGAAAGTATTTCAAGTCTAAAGCAGTTGAGGTGATGCCTTTAGTAAAGGGCTATGTACCCTCAGTACCCTCAGTAAAGGGCTATGTACTGGTGCTGTTTATATTGATCTTCGTAAAGCCTTCGACACAGTACGTCATGCAACCTTGCTGGAAAAATTGCCAAGTTATGGTATAGATGATGTGGAATTACAATGGATAGGTGATTATCTCTTTAATAGGAAACAAATCGTAATTTTTGATAATACCAGCTCATGCGAAGAAAACGTTACATGTGGTGTCCCACAAGGATCCATCCTAGGGCCCCTTCTTTTTGGGCTGATAATCAACGACATCCACATTCCGCTCACTGATGCTGACATTATATTATATGCCGACGATACTGTTTTATACTGTGCTGGAAAGAACGCAAACAAAATAGAACATTTACTTAACAATGAGCTGCAAAAAGTTGCAGGCTGGCTCGATGAAAACAACTTGTTCATTAATTTGAAAAAAGGAAAAACTGAGTTTGTTTTATATGGATCACATCAAAAGTTGTCCAAACAGCCAAACGTGGAGATCAAGATCTACAATCAAACTATCCATGAGACAAAGTCATACAAGTACCTTGGTGTAGATTTGGATAACCATCTAAACCTGCATCAACACTTTGACAATGTTTACAAAAAAGCGTCAGCCAGAGTAAAGCTATTATCTCGTATTCGCGAAAAAGTCAGTCCTTATGTAGCAGAATCGATATATAAATCAATGATAAGACCACTACTGTTGTACTGCTACCCACTACAGCTTTCCCTACCCCAAGGAACAGTAAACAAGCTGCAGTATATGCAAAACAGAGCAGCCAGAATTGTGAACCCAAGTGCAAAGATAACGACATGGGACAGTATTGAAAAAACACGAAACACAAGGGTTGTCATTGACGTGTTTAAATCATTGCATAATCTTCTACCCGAAGACCTGAATGGTTACTTCAAAAGATGTGAGCATGAAATAAACACAAGAGGCAATGGCTCTTGTGTTGTTTTACCGAAAATGCGCACTGAAACTGGGAAAAAGTCGTTTGCGTACCAGGGAGCCCGCATTTTCAATCGACTCGAAAAAACAACCCGTGACGAAAGATCCATCTTGCTGTTCAAAGGGAAACTAAAACTATCGAAGTCTCTGTAGATGTCCAAGAAAACTGTTTTTTAACCCTTATAAATTCTTATCCTTAATTGTACATTAAAGTATCTTCATTTTATTTTACTTTTAGCTTGATTTTAACCAAAACTATTGTCAATAGGTAGGATTACAGGTCCTTGAATGATAACAGATAGTTTTACATCTGAACAAGTCAACCTGTTAAAATATTAGTTATTATTATTATTATTATTTAGAAGCAAAATAGGCAATTTCATCCTCATTGGATGAAGTTGAAGATAATGCAAAATAAGCTCTCCCAAAGGTGGATTATCGTCTATATAAATGCCCTATCATTTTCGAGCATTTAAAATTGACCATACTTACGAAAACGAAAACGTCGATTAAGCAATAAAAAATGCACTTGACTTTGATATCATCGGAAAGAAGATAGAATGTACTTTCAGATGGTATGCGTCAAATTTATTCAAATCTTATTATTTCCTGAAGAGTCTCGAATAAAAGTGGGTTGCGTTTTTCTGAAACACCCTGACAGATATAAATAAGAACCAGCCTGGCAACTAGCTCAGTCGCAGTGTCAGCTCTAAAAATTCCGAAAGAAGTGGGCGGGGGGGGGGGGGACTCTGACGTAATTTTTCAATCTGAAGGTGTACCCAACTCATTTTATCTCATTTTTCTTTGACAATTTTTGCTGACTTTCGGAAACTAGGGGGTATGTACCTCTTCGTTCACCAGCTCTTGATCTTGAATTTTTTCTCGCATCTCACTACTTTAAGCAATTCGCTGGGGCTCCTTCCTTGAACGTAAAATGCCAACCATCCGCTCCACGGAGCTGAAAGATAGCCTCCTCGCGTCCTCATTCTCCTCGGACTGCTCTTGTGCCCTCATTGAATGGACACTCAACATGTGTAGTACATGTGTGTTATGGCTAAAACAACGATTGACAAGGATGAAGATTTCTTCAGATATATAAGTGCCTTTTACAGGTGAGGGTTGTCACTGAATTGGCACTCAACATGCGTAGTACATGTGTGTTAGGGCTAAAAACAACGATTGAGAAGGATGAAGATTTCTTCAGATAAGTGGTTTTTGCAAGTGAGGGATTCTAAACTTGAGACAGAACGATGTTTAAAGGGAAATTGGTTAATACTCGGGAAAAGTTTTCTATCATGATCAAAAGTAATTAATTTATTCTCAAATGCTACACCAAGTTTAGCCTCAGTAATACAGAGTGCAAACATTTCTTCATTTAGCACATATAAGAGGCAATGATGTTTTGATGATGTCATATTGACGCCATAAAATGATATTTTGAGATGGGTCTGAGTTTCAAAATAAGCAGAACGTCAAGTATTATCAGTGTGCAAAGAAGGATATAATACATTTAACCTCAATGATACAAAAGTGCAAGCATTCCTTCTTTTAGTGCATTAAGAGGCAATAAAATTTTGATGACGTCATAATGACGTCATAAAATGATATTTTGAGATGGGTCTGAGTTTCAAAATAAGCAGAACGTCAAGTATTATCAGTGTGCAAAGAAGGATATAATACATTTAACCTCAATGATACAAAAGTGCAAGCATTCCTTCTTTTAGTGCATTAAGAGGCAATAAAATTTTGATGACGTCATAATGACGTCATAAAATGATATTTTGAGATGGGTCTGAGTTTCAAAATAAGCAGAACGTCAAGTATTATCAGTGTGCAAAGAAGGATATAATACATTTAACCTCAATGATACAAAAGTGCAAGCATTCCTTCTTTTAGTGCATTAAGAGGCAATAAAATTTTGATGACGTCATAATGACGTCATAAAATGATATTTTGAGATGGGTCTGAGTTTCAAAATAAGCAGAACGTCAAGTATTATCAGTGTGCAAAGAAGGATATAATACATTTAACCTCAATGATACAAAAGTGCAAGCATTCCTTCTTTTAGTGCATTAAGAGGCAATAAAATTTTGATGACGTCATAATGACGTCATAAAATGATATTTTGAGATGGGTCTGAGTTTCAAAATAAGCAGAACGTCAAGTATTATCAGTGTGCAAAGAAGGATATAATACATTTAACCTCAATGATACAAAAGTGCAAGCATTCCTTCTTTTAGTGCATTAAGAGGCAATAAAATTTTGATGACGTCATAATGACGTCATAAAATGATATTTTGAGATGGGTCTGAGTTTCAAAATAAGCAGAACGTCAAGTATTATCAGTGTGCAAAGAAGGATATAATACATTTAACCTCAATGATACAAAAGTGCAAGCATTCCTTCTTTTAGTGCATTAAGAGGCAATAAAATTTTGATGACGTCATAATGACGTCATAAAATGATATTTTGAGATGGGTCTGAGTTTCAAAATAAGCAGAACGTCAAGTATTATCAGTGTGCAAAGAAGGATATAATACATTTAACCTCAATGATACAAAAGTGCAAGCATTCCTTCTTTTAGTGCATTAAGAGGCAATAAAATTTTGATGACGTCATAATGACGTCATAAAATGATATTTTGAGATGGGTCTGAGTTTCAAAATAAGCAGAACGTCAAGTATTATCAGTGTGCAAAGAAGGATATAATACATTTAACCTCAATGATACAAAAGTGCAAGCATTCCTTCTTTTAGTGCATTAAGAGGCAATAAAATTTTGATGACGTCATAATGACGTCATAAAATGATATTTTGAGATGGGTCTGAGTTTCAAAATAAGCAGAATGTCAAGTATTATCAGTGTGCAAAGAAGGATATAATACATTTAACCTCAATGATACAAAAGTGCAAGCATTCCTTCTTTTAGTGCATTAAGAGGCAATAAAATTTTGATGACGTCATAATGACGTCATAAAATGAGATTTGAAATGGGCCTGAGTTTCAAAATAAGCAGAATGTCAAGTATTATCAGTGTGCAAAGAAGGATATAATACATTTAACCTCAATGATACAAAAGTGCAAGCATTCCTTCTTTTAGTGCATTAAGAGGCAATAAAATTTTGATGACGTCATAATGACGTCATAAAATGATATTTTGAGATGGGTCTGAGTTTCAAAATAAGCAGAATGTCAAGTATTATCAGTGTGCAAAGAAGGATATAATACATTTAACCTCAATGATACAAAAGTGCAAGCATTCCTTCTTTTAGTGCATTAAGAGGCAATAAAATTTTGATGACGTCATAATGACGTCATAAAATGATATTTTGAGATGGGTCTGAGTTTCAAAATAAGCAGAATGTCAAGTATTATCAGTGTGCAAAGAAGGATATAATACATTTAACCTCAATGATACAAAAGTGCAAGCATTCCTTCTTTTAGTGCATTAAGAGGCAATAAAATTTTGATGACGTCATAATGACGTCATAAAATGAGATTTGAAATGGGCCTGAGTTTCAAAATAAGCAGAACGTCAAGTATTATCAGTGTGCAAGGAAGGATATAATACATTTAACCTCAATGATACAAAAGTGCAAGCATTCCTTCTTTTAGTGCATTAAGAGGCAATAAAATTTTGATGACGTCATAATGACGTCATAAAATGAGATTTGAAATGGGCCTGAGTTTCAAAATAAGCAGAACGTCAAGTATTATCAGTGTGCAAGGAAGGATATAATGCATTTAACCTCAATGATACAAAAGTGCAAGCATTCCTTCTTTTAGTGCATTAAGAGGCAATAAAATTTTGATGACGTCATAATGACGTCATAAAATGAGATTTGAAATGGGTCTGAGTTTCAAAATAAGCAGAACGTCAAGTATTATCAGTGTGCAAGGAAGGATATAATACATTTAACCTCAATGATTCAAAAGTGCAAGCATTCCATCATTTATTGCATTAAGAGGCGATAAAAGTTTGATGACATCATAATGACGTCATAAAATGAGATTTTGAGATGGGTCTGAGTTTCAAAATAATCAGCATGTCGAGTTCTATCAGTGTGCCAAGTTTCATGCTTTTACCTCAAAACCCACAATTCTGCCATTATTTTACACCATTCTGCTGGACTAGAAGGAGCAGTGCTCTGGTGAGATTTTGAAAGATTTGAATGCAATTTTTACTTCAAATACAGCCATAAAGGAGCAGCATTTATCCAAAGATGTTAAGCTTTTATCTACAGAAGATTTATGACTTTTCATTGACAATGGTTCTATAGTATTGCATAATTGCATCATCTTCTGTATTGCTGCATTAAATTATTTTCCAGAAATCTAGAATGTGCGGCAAGCATTGGCTGATGCATGGTTGCACAGACCATTTCCTCTTTTGGACTATGCAGCTGCACCCTGGCTACAAACTAGTCTTTGGTTGACACAGAGTTTTTTGTTTGTTTATTTTAAATTTGTTTTGAGTGGGCTTGTCAGGATTTCAAACTAGTTAAAGTTGATACAGGCTTACTATGCATGCCACAGTGAGGCATGTGAACCCTAGTTTATTGTCCTTTGCAAAGGCTGGCAAGGTGGGTTGCGAGGTTATGTTTCCAAAGGTCAGCCATCCAGAGACTGACCTCACACAACGGAGCGTAACTTCAGTCACCTGATGAAAACTGCACAAGCGGCTCAACCACTCACCCTGCAAATGCACGTACACACTGTGCATTACGCACATACAATTTTGTTTGTTGAGGGCCTAAATTCATGTTTTGTTGTCTGTACTCCAACAAGATTTACAATTCTGTGTGGGGAAATGTTCTTTGACTGGTTATGTAGAATTGTAGTGATGATCAACAGCAGAGTGGTCAACCCTTCAAAATTCCAAATGTTCTCTTTGTAAGAAAAAAGGCCCCACTGCAACCTCTTTCATTAAGTAATTTCTCCAAAGAGTTTGCGGATGCTTTAGAAAAATCTGGAAGATTAGTATCAAAGATTCCATCTGATTAGAATGGAGAAAAACTGTATGGAGAAGATTTGTAACAGTATTTTTCTCACTTTTATTCATAGTCACCCTGCTGCAACAAGCATTACATTTGCCGCCTTTGTCATGATAAACAAGAAAATCATGAGCTGGACAGAAAAACAGTTGAAGAAATTATCTGCCTGCAGTGCAAAAGACAACAAAAGGTACACACAGCAAATTTTTGTAAGAATTGTGTTAAATGATAAATTGTGTCATTTTCTAAACTTTTGCTAAAGTTTTGATAACAACTTTCTAATTGTAACAAAGCATGGAAGGATGCTATGAGATGCAGTTTTAGGGTACACACAATAGGAATGGAACATATGTTGCCATTTTTGAGAGGGTAGGAGGTGCATTCACCCCCCCCCCCCCTGCACTACTACTCTGGCTATTGAGAAAGCATGGTTAGAAATTCTGCAACATACTCTATCTCACATTACTGTAAAATTGATTTTTGTATTTAAATAATAGGACATTTGATGGAATTGCTCCATCAAAGACTCTTTATTTAGAAATCTGTATTTGTCTATTCTTTAGGTATCTGAAAGATGCTTTCATTGTCACATAAAGTTTGGTCAATATACTTGCTTGGTTTGCAGGATGTTTGATGACAGAGACAAGCAACAATTCCATTGTGATTTTTGCAAAATTTGCAGGTTTGTTTTTAACATACACATGTTTTTTCATAAGAAACTGCCTTCAAGAAACTTAACTCTCTTAAAACTTAACAATAAATTGAGAACTCCAGTGCTGGGAGAATTTTGCTTAAATAAGAAACTATTTATTTTGAGGCAGGAAATCCTTAATAAAGTTTACTTCTTCAGTGTAAACCATGTACAGGGCAGCCAAATATTTATACAAAATCTTGTTTATCTCATATTGTAAAACACTTTTCTAAGAAATAAAATCTAAGTTATATACAGTAGAATGCATGAGACATAATCAGCATCAGTGAGCCTAAAATCAAATGCCTAAGGGACCATCATCCTGCTAAGTGTTGTTACCGTTTCAGACATCTTTTCATTTAAATTGCAAGTTACACAAGGTCCCAGATTCACCGAGTATGGTTTGTTTTCTGCTGTGTCTCAAAATAGGGAACGTTTGGTGACCAAGAATTGGCACCACCCACATTTTATAACACAGTACTTTTATGTACTAGAATATTCAGTTTGTCTGACTGACATATCTTTGCATTGCTTTTCTTTCAGAGTTGGTGGTAAAGATAATTTCTTCCATTGTACAAGGTGTGACATTTGTTTAGCAATCAGCATAAAAGATAGTCATAAGGTTGGTACAATAGCATATGTGGTCACTATACCCCTGTTCATTACTTGAGGTTCGAAAAATTCATCCAATAGGTCAGAAAATATGTTTGGTGTTTACCAGACCATATTTTGATTAATGAGAAGTCTAGTTTGGTTATTTAGAATGCAATTTTGCAGCAAAAAGATTAAGTTACAGAAATTTAGTTAACATTGTTTTGATAATCTCTTAACGAATCTGCACTCGTGACCTTGTTTTATTTCAGTTTCAACCCTGATCTGACATCCAATGTGAAACAGAATCTAGTAGAGTATCCTTTAGCCATTAATTGTGAGTGATGTACAGTTAGTTGTATGTAAATTATTGTTGCGTGTCTTTATGTTCAGGCTCTGGGGTAGTCGTTGTCCTTCGCTCCCCTTTGCATCGTCCCTGTAGTATTGCATAGTAGCTAGATAGGTATAGTAGAATGTAAAATTTGTTGTAATTTCTTATATGAATAGAAAAAAAAGATTATTAAATACGATTGAGAATAGGCAATCTTTAGATTGCCCAGCAGGCCCCTGATTTAAGTTGCCTTATATCTCCATTATTTGTCTTTAGAATCAGTTATTTCTTTCTATATTTATGAGAAATTTTGTTTCAATTTTCAGTTCAATCTCTAATAGCCTAATATAACACTATACATTTCAACAGCTAGAGGAGACAACTAAACTAGACTAAACTAAACTCTAAGTTAAGCTATATACATAAACGAATCAAATCGACTAAAATAAGCATAATTATATACAACAAGCTGAAAGTTGATAAAGCTTCAAGATGGATTGGCTTGGGTTTTATTTATAATTTCGTAGCTGGTGAGCAAACTTGATTCTATAAACTTATATATTTAAGTACTAAATTCTGTCCTGTTTTGTAACAGATATACAAACTTGTCTTTGGAATTCATAAAATATGAAGCTTGGATTTAATTTGATGATCTCGTCAAATAGGACAGTGTGGCTTGTCCCATTGATCTGGCATGTTACAAGACAGTGAATTTCATCTTGGGTTACTTTGAAGACTGTGCAAATATGGTCTTTTGGATCAACTCTAAGTCTTATATATCTTCCAGTCTCTGTTGCTAGTCGTTGGTCATAGAGTCTAAATTTACTCACTGCCACTCTTGTCTTTATGTTTCTTATGTTTAGTAAGTAGTGTTTTGTTTTTTTTTTGTTTTTCAATTTGTTTTGAGTGGGCTTGTCAGGACTTATAGCTACTGAAAGCTAATTTAAGCCCACTGTGCATGCCGCATCCAGGCATGAGACCCCTAGTTTAACGTCTCTTCCGAAGGACGACGAGGTGAATTGTGAGGTCACGCCTCCGAGGTCACCCATCCAGAGCTTGACCTCACTCGACCGAGTTAACTTTAGTTACCTGACCTTTAGTTAACTTTAGTTAACTTTAGCCACTCACCCCGTAGGGTTCCACGAGGAAATAAGTTTTTAACAAGCAGCATGCTCTTAGTTTTGGTTGACTCTTTTAGAGTTGACTCTTTTCACTCTTTATGTTCTTTTAGAAATTTTGTGATGTGGCTGTTTGAGTAACACCATACCTCGGGAGGCATAAAGTAAGACATCCTCAAACTCATTCTGTTTATTTCTCTTTGCAGTGCATAGAGAAGAGTGCCCAATCAGATTGTCCAGTTTGTTTAGAGGTGAGTATAGGCATATGAAATTTAGAGATTAGGACTATTCCAATTTTCGTTGTGACTCTCGGAACAGATATAGTATATGCAATAGACGTTATAGCTATTCATCAAATGAATCTGAATAGACCTGTTAGCTATTCTACAAACTAAAAAGGAGCTTGGATCAAGCGTTATTTTTATATGTACATTTCTATATGCGAGGTTTGATTGAATGGGATAAGAGTTTTTATCGCCATCCTGCAAATTCAAAAATTCTACAAGATGAAGCAAAATATCGTTTAATTGTAATTCTTTTCAGAATAGCTAAAAGGTCTATTCGAGGATATTCTATATACATTTTGTAGAATTTTCGAATGTGCACAATAGTTGTAGATGCTCTAACGCAACTCCATCATACTTTTTGTAGATAAATGCATAGAAATGCCACTTAATTCAGACTTTCTCATAGAAAAAGTATCTATTGCTGCATAATGGTTAAAGTCTCAGCAATTTTTCTAATGACAGTGTTTGGACGGACTACGAAGAATTTGCTTGTGTTCTTTTTTGTTATCTCTTTAACCAATTGAATGTAAATGGTAAAATGTTAAAGTTTGGATCCTCATTGCAAATTATCAGAAAAATGTAATCTTTTATTTATGTCTTTCGCATGTTAGAAGGCTCTTCCTTCACTTATGTCAGTCATGTTTTACATGATTTCATTTTCAGGATATGCATACATCAACGCAATGCTTACATGTCCCACCATGTGGCCATCTAATTCACCAGTGTGTATTTATTTTACGTTACTATCTTGCTTGCCAATGTTGTTAAAAAGTTTGCATATGTTCATTAGTTGTTTGGTACATAGTGCTCCAGAAGTAGATGATAATTGAAGAGCCATGTACAGAAAGTCATAAGCAATGGGAACAGTGCTGAGATATTGCTGTGTCAGTGCTGAGATAGCGCTTCGACGTTTTCTGTTTTAATGGAACATTTTCTTATGGCAGCTCTACTATGGTTGTGACTGCTGCTGCAGCACCATAAAACCTGATTTCCACTAGGTGGAATATTCCGCTCGCAAGGACCCTTTCCAGCCATCTTATTGGCTTGCTGATAAGTGAAATTGCTTAAAAGTAGAAACCTATTCAACTTTCAAGCGGAATTTTACTTGTGAACAAAAGAAGATTTCTTAGAGAGGAATTTTTCGCCTTTTGGAAAGTAGACTTAAAGGGTCTGTTTCATCCAGCATGCCTTGCACGTGTCGCCTCTTTGTTTGCCTTCGTTATCGCCATTTTCATGGGCGACATTGGCGACAACAAAGGCAAACCAAGAGACGACACGTGCATGGGATGCTGGATCAAATAGACCATCTAAGAGTTGTTGCGACGCCATAACAAAATGTTGTACAATTTTGTCCAAACCAGTTTATGCTTCAGCAACAAGAAGGTTGAGTAGAAACACAGGTAGCAGCCTTCGGGGAGCTGGATGATTCTTCTAAAACGCATGAATGTAACTAGCCAATCAAGTATTTGCTAATATGATGACATTTACAGCAACGAATTTGCTGGGACGTTGTTGAAACGAATGGAAACATTTTATCAAACAGACACAATCTGCTCAAAATGTACGTCTTGAAATGTATGTATGTATGTATATGTATAATTTTGCCATCAAAGTAAATATATAACTATTTATAAAAGAAAAGAAATCTAATTACAATGTCTACAATTTGAAATAATTACAGGCAAAAATTACATATCTTATTAATAACCTAATTTAAAAACACCCCATGGTAAAAGATGGCAGGGATAGCATTAAAAGGTCCATGCAACCTTGTTTCCATAATGGTCCCTCCAGGAGTGCTATTCAAAAGGAAAATGAAAGAAAAACATTTTTGTTATTGTTGAAGGATAATTTCTGTTACAGCTTTTAGGAATTCAATAATATATATAAGGACTATTTTCTCGCTTCTGAAGATCATCAAAGAATTTGTCCTTGATCTTGATCTAAAGAATTGAAATCGATCAGATCTCGATTCTTTGAATCAACCAGATCTTTAAGTCAATCAGATCTTGATCTATAAACCCTGACAACTTAAAGGTGCAATGTCTTGAGCTGTGGGAACCCTGGAGGGAGTCGGGAACGGCAGCAATTGTTGTTGTTGTTGGTTGCTCTCTTAGCCAGGGTTTCCATTGTTCGGCATATGGCACCTCCGTCGTTGACCAGGCAGCCAATGTTAAACAGATTCCACCATCTATCAGTATCGTATCGTATGTTTACCATTTTGTTGGTCTTTGTTTAGTTATTTATTTAATTGTATTTTTTATTTGTTAGCCATGGGGTAGACATTGTCTTTTGCTCCTCATGGTATCGTCCTCGTAGTGTTGCATAGTAGTTAGAGTATAGTAGAATATAGCATATATTGTAATTGTTTATATTGATATAAAAAAGATCTCGATTTATTTGATAATGCAATGATTAGCATTCAAAATAAACGAAAAAAGTACAAAGGTAGGTGTACCTATGAGATCTGAGCCGGAGAATTTTGAAGTTTACTGAAATCACCGAGATTCCTCTTATTGGATTGAAAAGAATTCGGACGCTCTGTTCAAATCCGATTTCTCAGCTCAAAAACTTTCAATTCTTGATCAGGGGATACGGCATGCAATAGTGATAGGCCCGTCCATAAATAGAATGAAGAAAACTCTCAGACACTGCATCGTTCACTTGTTTCATGCACGTTTACGTACACCCATTTTTTTATAAGAAACGTGTTGTAAGAAACTCGTTTCTCAGATCGCTAAAAAAATTCAGAAACTTCAGTAGCGAGAAAGTATTTCTTAAGAAATTATTTATGTTGATAAAGCATATCCTCAGAATGATCATAATTATTTTATTTTATTTTGTTTTATTTGATTTTTTATCATATTCTTGTGAAGCTACTTGAAATAACTAAACCTTAAAACGGTTCATTAAAGTTTTTTTTAAATCTTCACGAGAATAAAGGTAACGAACATGAATGTAGTTATGGAACAATTAAGAAACTCGTAAGAAGCTCTGAGTACTCAAGATCTACTAATTTTAAGAAACTGTCTGGTCCACCTCAAATTCTTTTTTCGAATGGAATAAACTTGACCCAGGCATCAGGCATGCACCTTCTGTTCCTGTTTTTAAATCAAAGCTTTTTCCAAAGAATTCGCTCCCTGTTATGTCTGTCTTCGGCATAGGTTATCATTTTCCAATAAGGGTCGGTTTCAAGCTCAAGGTGGATGATGTAATGTGCCCAACGAATGATGGCATTTAGGATAAGAAGAACTTGTTGTTTTGCCCTTCATTTCACATTCAATGACGAGATCTTTTCGCTGAAATTTCGAAACTGTTACAACCAATGGTCCAAATCAATACCATTCCAAACAACACGAAAATTGATCCATAAAATCGCGAGTATTTCGAGGTATTTCTGACCAAAGATATCGTGAAACAAACCCTGATCTGACAGCATACATATTATGAGGTGCGATGGGGACTCTGGAGAGGGATGAATGGTGTTAACAGTTGTTGTCGTTGTTGCTCTCCCGTCCGGACTTCCTGTATTTCGGCATCATGCGGCTATCCTGGGCTGACATTCAATTTGGAACAGATTCCATTAAGTGTCAGTATGTAACCTTAGTTTACTTCATTTTTTGCACGTCTTTACGTTAATGGTCTCAGGGAAGTCATTGTCTCTTGCTTCTTGGGTCCTTCCCGTCCCTGTAGTGTTGTATAGTTGTATAGAAATTAGAAAGTATAGTAGAACGTAGATATAGCATGTATTGTAGTTTTTATATGGATATAAAAAAGAAAAAATTCTTAGTCTCTTATAACAGCTACGTGTTCAGAAATGTTGTCCAAATTTTTAATCAATGTGCTCTCTGAGGATTCCTTTATGTCCCCAAAATTGTGTACAGTAGAAACCCGCATAAAAGAACCTATTTTCATAAGAACCGTGAGGCTGACCTTTAATATTTTAAGCCCCCTAAATAAGAACCTCTCAGGAGGTGACCCTGAGGAAGGTTCTTATATAACATGTTTCATGTCTTCAGAATTTCTCAGAACTTTCAAGAATTCTTGACATTCTAATCAGAATGCTTCAGTCGTATAAAAAGACTATCAAATTTTAACAATAATTCTAACTTAAAAGTGATCTCAAGAATTCTCAAGGAATTCGAAAAAATTCTTCAGATTTCTTGTGTTGAAAACAGCACTAATGTACGAAAGGCATGTACTGTTTGTAAGAACCTTCTTAAGAACCTTGGAAGCTGGAATTTAGAATAACAGCCATTTGGTTAAGAACCTATTCAGGCTGCCCAAGAAAACCCTAGGTTCTTGTATACGGGTTTCCACTGTAATGCTTATCTCTCTGTTTGTTTTAGGAAATGCTATTTTGGAATGAGGCGAAATGGGTATGTATTTGGCCCAATATTTTCTTTTCATAATTTATTTTCACACATTTCAATTTATAAGGAGGAACACCCTTAATCTTAGTGGGCGATTTTTCAAATGTCCCTCCCCATAAAAACTTACAAATTATACAAGTTAAAAACACCCAAGAATTACTTAAAATAAATTCAGTTCAGTTTTAAGTTTCAGATTTTAAATTGCATTAATACAATTTGATGAAAATAGCAATAGAACATAAATCGTATCCAGAGAATTACTGAAGGAGGAGCTGAGGAGAGAATTCCCTCTAAAATGAATGTATACAGGTAAACCGTCAAGCCGCACTATGAAAAGCAAAGAAACAGAACTTGAATCTTGATAAAAGAAGTCTTGGATACCCTTGAGGAAATTAAGAAATTTGATTGTTCTATATTAGTGCTTTACATTCTAGCAAAAGTTGTCAGCCATTCCTCCACTATTTAATCCTTATGGCACAAATAACCCTTAGACATAGCAGTTATGACACTGTAGTTATTATTCCTGTTGAGTGCTAATGCATAATGGGACCCATGCTCCGATTCTATATTTATCATATAGTTTCATTCTTAAAGAGCCTCTAAGCCTCTTTGGAAGAAGCACTTGCCTATTTAAGGCCAGCTAATCTATTTTGAAGCTGATAGAAGGTTAAAGGCTAAATGCAAACTAGACAGTGGTAATCTCATGGCTAAAGGCAGAGTCAACTACGAATTTGTGGTAGATACACCCTAGCAGAGGCAAACATGTCATAAAAATTTTATCAATATCGTTGCTTATGGATAGTTCCTTAGGAGTGGCTAAAGCTTAGATTAGAAGATAGATCTGAAACAGCTAATTTCAGATGTAATGGGCCTGTCACGGACAAATCGATCTTGAAACCACAATTGTTAGAAAAACCATTCTCTGAATACTATGAAATCTGAGCCAGTATTTGGATACATGTTTAATATTTTCGTTACCCAATGAACGTTATCTTTTACCTTTCAAAGCTCTACGCTGTACAGTTCCAAAGACAAGCATTTTTTCGAACTTCATTCATCATCTTTTTTATGCTTTGAAACGTCAGTTCCTTTAGAGGGGAATTTTTGGCGTAAGATCCTCCAGTTCAAACAACATTACAGTAAAATGGTTGAAAAACAATCTATCATCAGAAATGATATGAAATATAAAGCATTGGGATGAAAAAAAGAGCTCCCATAATCCACTCCACGATGTTTCTTAACCTGGATATTAGAGAGATCGAATGTCTTGCACGCAGAGAACACTCTTGCGCGTGAAGGGCTATCTAAGAAGTGTTTAATCCATTTCCGTACATGTGACGGTAAATGATTTTGGAAAAATTCCTTTGAGTAGAATTTCGTTACATGAACCAAGTAGATCAAGATCTATTTTCATTTAAATCACTTTCACAAAGAGATTCGACGAAAGAAAATTTGAACCTGATTCAAAAAATTGGAAATGACTTGTCGTGGTGCTGTTGAAAAGTTAGAATCTGTGAAAGCTGTAAACTTGGTGTGTTTAAATAGTCATACAATTGCTTGTAGTCATGAAAATGTCAAGATATATTCTTCCTCGAGTCTTCGTGGCTTTCAAGTAAACTAATGGAGATCTACCAGTTCCATGTAGCACTTACGTTCCCATTGCTTTATCTGCTGAGAACATCAAATACAAGAGGCTATATTTTGGATAGCCCCGTCCCTACAATCATGAACAAACATAGATTGCAATCTTTTGTCACTACTATGCACACTATGCACTTTCGAAATTCTTGCAAATATATGAAAATTCAATTTGCTGGAATGGCTAAAAGTTCTATCAGTTTGCTAAATGGTTTATTTTAGCAAATGAATGCTAAACCAAATCTCATGTTGAATCAACCTCGTTCCCAGGTCTAACATTGTCTTCCAGTCCGAGGTCATGTCATCGACGTTGACGTAGACGTACGAAAACGAAACTGTCCCTCGGAACACGTGGTTGAAGTTGGGAGTTATTCATTTTGGGAATTTCTTTCTATCTAGGGTTCTTTATTTCGGCATTCTATTTTACAGGCAAGAAATTGATGATTTTTCTTTTACCAAGGATAATCACGTGTCCAGTATGTTGTACAAGTTATGATGACGTCACATCAATATGGAAGAAACTAGATGAGATTGTAGACCAAACACCATTAGATGAAAAATATCAAGATCTCAAAATCAAGGTATTCTCTCTCTTTCTTTGTTCATGGATTCTTCCTTGTTACACCCCTAAAGAATATATTACCATCAAAGCCCTACTTAGCCCCCTCTCTATGGAATAGCCTGTCAGCCGAGTCGAAGCAAGCAACCTCTCTGTATGGTTTCAAGAAAACCATTTAGAAACGAAACCTCTTTTTTCCTTTCATTTTTTTTCTTAATTGTAAATTTTTGATACTATTGTACATAATTTTTAAACATTGTAAATAGGGTTTTATAGTTTGATTTGATTGATAGCTTTTTTCTTTCTATATTATATTGTAATTAACGTATTTATCGGAGGGCCCCTTGAAAGTCAACTTGTTGAAGGGCAACCCTCCTTTATCCTATTTTGGTTGGGGGGCAAAATTGCCCCCCCCCTAGTAGATTCTTTTAAGAGGGCTTTGTTGACACTGCCTCTGACGTGTTCATGATTGTGTGAAGATATTGCCATTTTTCCACATGCATGTCCACACAGCGATATGGAAACGTTTTTATTCTTTGAGAATAGTTTGCGGCAAGCCGCAACAATACAATGAATCAAGTTCAAAACGTAAATGAAAGCACCCCAAATTACAGTGCCAGGGACAGTATTAAAACGTCAAGCTGACCTTTTTTCAATAATGGTCTCAATTTGTTCTGGTACAGCAAATGTAAAAAAAGAAAATAAAAACATACTTTAGATGTTTTGGACAAAACATTGCCTGTGTCTCCAAAACACTGTTCACAAGACCATAGATGATCGGGAGAGATGATGGAGGGTCTTAATAGAAGACATATATGCCCTCTTTCTGTATATTGTGGAAAGATTTTCTTTGATCTTATGTTTGGAACGAGTTAAAAGAAATCTTTTTCCAAAACATACAGAAAGAGGAAGATGAAAAAAAACCTTAAATCAAGACCCTTCATGATTTACAGAAAATGTTGGTGGAAACTGTAAATAACCATTTATGTTGTGTACGGTCAAGAATATTTGTCAGATTTTCACAATATGCTATGAAATTTTGCCCAATCCAAAGTCTTTTGTAGGCTAGCTAAAAGGTCCTTTCTCTGTGCTTGATATGTAATTCATGCAACCCGTATCTCTTCTCGTTTTTATGCATTATCTTTTTGTCAACTTTTGGTTTTTTTCCATGGTCAAATGCTTGTTTCAGTTTTCATAGCTTTTCTTTTCCTTTGCAGATTCTATGTAGAGACTGCCACAAGGTAGGTACCAACCTACTTATCCAATATTGACATGATATGTAGCAAGGATGTAACTTCAGACTATTACATGTGGTCGGAGCTGAGAGTTGAAACACAGACAGCGAAAGTCGCAGCGAGGCAAGTTGCCTCCCAGGGGATCAAAGTTCCCCTGTTTGTTTGTTTGCTTCAACTTGCCCCCAGCTGTTTTCCGGTCTGTTCCCTGTGAGGCGAATTGGAAAACATACCAACTATTCCCCAAACAATTTTTTTTCAAACTTGCTATGTTCCCAAACTATTTTCACGAAATTTCCCCGTGTTCCCAGCTTAAAAATCACTAGTATCCGTTGGGAGTGCTTCAAGCATTAACTTTGATCGCGAAAAGTGATTCACTTTCAATATGCAGCTCATGTGACTATACTAACAGTGATGCAAAAGGATATGACATGAGCGATATACAGGTCTTTCTGAAAAAACGCAACCCAACCATAATTTGAAATCTTAGAAAATTGCTAAAATTTGAGTACATGTAATGTATATCATTTGAAAGTGCAGTCTTTCTTCTTTCTAATTACATGCAGTTTGGATACTTTAATGGAGTTATTTATCATTTGATTTATATTGTAGTGAATATACTCAATTTCAAATGCAGCATCCTGCAAAAGCAAAATCAACGCCCCTTTCCTGATAAAAATTGTGAAAAGAATTTTTCGAGGTATTTCAGGCCTAGAAGCACTCGATGTGATGCTTTGAGAAGGGAAAAGATCATTTCATCCTACTCATGAGATGTATTTGCTATGTAAATGCCCTATCACTTTCCAGCATCTGAAATAGGCCATATTTACGGAAACGTCAATTAAACAAGGAGAAATTCAATTAATCCACTCAGCCTGGATATCATGGGAAAGAAATTGTACTTTCAGATGGTATGCCTCATATTGATTCAAATTCTATCATTTCCTGAACAAACTCGAATGAAAGTGGGTTGCATTTTTTCTGAAACACCCTGTATAACGGCAAATTACTAGCAGCAGCAATAAACCTTTTAGCTATTCTACATTAGAGCCTGGATCGATCGTTATTTTTATACAAGTTTATACGCAAGGTTCGATCGAGTGGCGTTAGAGCTTCTATCTCAATTGTGCACATTCGAAAATTCTTCAAAATGCAACATAACATCGTTTGATACGGATTCTTTCCTAGAATAGCTAAAAGGTCTATTGCTGTACCTTTCGATGCAGCAGGAGTGGTATTGCAGTGTAGCCACTTTGGTTGTGCAGCTGCCGTTTGGCAGAGAGATATTGCTCTCCCCAGATCCTGTTTGCAAACGGCTAGACGGTGCGGGGGCTTTTTGTTTATTTGTCAACTTATTTTACATCGATTTTTTTACATAAAGCCTAGCTCACTACATGCAAATATACAAGGTAAACTAGCAATAACAGTGAGTGCAGCGTGGTTTGGGAAATGGAAAGGAGCCTCACAAACATCTAGAATGGAATAGAAGTGATAGGCCTTTCTCAATCTGTTGACATTAGATGATCCCTTTGCCCCCCTATCTCGCAACGCATCATTCTTGTAGTCAGTTCAGTTCTGTTGGCATTGCATCACAAAATGATTGCCTGTCTACCCGCAGACAAACACGCATTCCTTCCATGAAATATGAGACCATTACAAGGCTTTGATGACATCGCCTATGACATTTTCGTTATTGTATGATAACAATAGATTATTTCTAGCAAAGCGAATGGCAGGATTGCCATATTTCCATAAACACGCAGAAAGAAAGAAAGGGATATTACAATGTCTTGATTCTTTTGAAATACTTTGAGGCTAACGCCGCAATTAAGCGATACTTTATAAATGTAATACGAAGGTTCGATTGAGTCGTGGTGCTAGGGCCTCTTTCCCTTTCTGCGTACAATCGAAACGTCTGTAAAATGTATCAAATTTTGCTAAAAGATCTATTGCGGAAAACATGCGTACCGAGCCATACCCTTTTATCAGACATGCGTTACGTAAATAAAGTAATGAAATTAATCTAATTTGCAATTCTTAAAGACGATTAATTCCAAAAATCTAATGGCATGGGATTTTTTTGCAGGAATCAGAGGCAAAATTTCACGTGATTGGAATAAAGTGCCGTGAATGTGGATCTTACAATACTTGTGAAAATTGATGAGGTAAATTTTGGTGAAAAACGAAAACTACTAAGATGGACTTTAATCATTCATCTTGCCATTTTCTGTTCAGGGATAAGAAATGAGCGTCCTCCTTGAACATTCTTTCCGTTTAAAATGTTGCGGTGCAAAACTTAAAGTTTAACTATATCCTAATGCTTATGTATTAGGCTTTTCAAACATTTTAGATTTACACAAATTTTATTAAGTACACATTTATTCACTTTGCTGCATGGATTTTTATAAATGAGTTATCCTTCGATACCATATGAATATTTATTGGTGAATTTAGACATGCTTACAAATTAGACATTCAAATTAAGAATCATTCTTTTTCGGTGTTTATGCTTCGACATTCATTTCTGCCTCATCTGAAGAAGATTGCTTTAACTCGCACTTTGCTGTTTAGTTTTCACAGTTTGTTCTCTTAAAAATGTTTGTTTTAAGTGTTTAAAGGCAGTATGTTCCCATCGATGAATGAAAATAAAATCTATAAAGGTCTCTACTGTATATTCCAAACTTTCATGCTAATTCTCTTTATCCAAAAAATCAGGGTCACAGAGGCCCAGTGATGCGAAATTTCAAGGTCACGTAAATAAGGTAAATAAAGCAGTAACTAGGGCCAGAACAACAGGGGACAGATTGCCTTTAAGAATAGGGCAGTTTTCTTAATCATAGCTCATATTTCGGGTGTAATCACAATCCTCCCTGTGAATTTCAAAACCTTTGATTTAATCGATGCTGAACAGATAGAAATCTTCATCAAGTGGAGGAGAGGGTGAGATCTGCGTAACAATAAAGAATGGTCATATTGCAATTCATGTAATATCAGCCATAGGATGAATAACAAATGAATAATGCATCTGCAAATTAAAAAAACAATCCATGCATTTGAGGACTCTTAGATAAACAAATGAATATAAAAATAACCAATGAATGTCAATAGAAATCTACTGTACAGTAATTTGCAAAAGTTGAAGGCAACCAGAGATCCTGTGGTTAGAGTACAGTAATCAAGAATATAGCTAAATTCAAGGAAATCGATATAGTTAAAAGTTGGCTTAAGCTATGCTAAAAATATTGTCTGTTGTCTTGGTAACTCTGACATGCGCCGTTTGATATTGATTTGCTGTAGAAACAATTCTAAAAGTGGATAGAAATCAACTGCACGATAACAGGATGCAATGTAATGCTGGCCTGCTTGCAGCCTAAAACCGCCTCCGCGAAAGATGGAGGAGTGTTGACGGTGCGGGGATGGTTTTAAACTTCTGCAAATGACTGCACTATTATAAATGTACGTAAAACGTTTACGTTAAAAATTCACTCTAAAAAGTGTAGCTTAAAAGTGTGTGTGAAAAATGCATGTTAAAAAGGTCAGCTTTCATCTTTGCGTTGTCTGCAGCGTTACTTGTACGTGTTCCTCTCACAGGTTTCTGAAAAAAAAGCAGAAAGAACCAACGATGAAAATTGAAATCAAATTAGAATTTTGACGATTTTGTGTTTCTTAACAATCATGCTTCCCAATGTTTTAAATTAGCAATTTTTCAAGTTCAGTTTTGAACACTGCTCCACTCTTAAGTATTGCACATTCAACACATTGGTAGCACTACCAACAACGATCATTTATCAGCGATCAACGATCATGTTGATCATTTGGATCATGTCGATCATGCGAACAAAACCGTCATTTATGTTACCAGAAAAAGTAGGATAAAAACAGCCGTTAAATAACTCAAAAAATCGATAAGAATCTTCTTCAGGAATTAAGTCATGTTAGTCCACGTCAACATTACCCTTACAGTTTTGATCAGTTATTATTACTCTGTTATGCAAGCTGATTGGCTGAAAACGTTGGAATGTGACCTAATGATAGGGCACTATTATCGAGTAATGCCCGCTCATTACGTCACAACTCAGCTTTGAATTCGAAAGACAGATCAATGCTTCGAACACATCGAGCAACAGTTTAAAAGTAATAAGTTGCTTCGTCTGCAATGGCTTCATGCTGGGCCAACGATAATTTTGGCTTTAACATCATATTTTTACTTCGTTGAAAACGAAAGGCCTGCACTGTGCCCTGACTATTGAGTAATAAACTACATAATAACTGTTTCCTTCGGGCAATAACAAAAATATTAACCCTCTGCCTCTGTACAAACATCGCAAGCTCGCTTGGTCTTGTACTGACGGCATTAGGTTAATTAATATTTTCTGGTATTGCCTTGGGAAACATCTATTATAGGCTAACAACAAATTATTACGCTTCAAGAGCATTTACACTGCCCCAGAGCAACATCATTAACACGAATGTTCCGGAGTAGCATGTGCTCTGTCTATGAATAGTGTAAACGGGAGGCTGGTCCGTCACACTTGCATTGCGGATCCAACCTTTTACCGTTACAATGCAAACGGGCTTTTAATCATTTTAACCAAAAGTCACCGAAACGTGATTTTACTGACCTACGTTAAAGGCAGTCTGTCACGCCGTTTATTGGCCTCTCGAAACCGAATTTCTGTTACCATTGAAATTATTCAAGCGTGATATATTTGGCCAATAGGAACGGAGATTAGAAAAAAGGTGCGCGAGCCTGCGAAGGCGGGTTGTGGCGGCCATTTGCAATCTCCAGAGCTGCGGCACTGCCTGTAATGTCCTTCCCTAGCGATGGCCACTCGCACAGAAAGTGGGAAAGAGAAGAATCCACGGGGAAGAAAGAATAAGGATCCAGCTTTGAAGACCAGCTATTGCAAAGTACCGCTACAGACTTCAACGTTTGAGCTTTGGCGTAATCTTCGAACAGAGTTGGGATTTACAACGGACAATACTAATGCATAGCTTAGTATTGTCATTGGTTTGTTTTCAACCGCCAATGAAAATATAGTCAGCGCACTGTACTAATGAAGGAGTTCCAAGGAAAGAACAGGAACTGAAAGAAAACTTTTGCCACAATTAGAGAAGTCGGCAGCGGAAATTTTTAGGCCACTCAATGAGTAGACGGTTAAAAAAGTTCAGCGCCCGTTAGACTCGCTGAAGAGAAGAAGAGCTGAGACAGGCCATAGATAAATACATCTCTTCAAGGGGCTTTTTCGACAAAATCCTTCATTTTTTCAGAATACAGTGGCCAATTTCAGTATAATAAATTCTGAAATGGATTAAAGCTTGTCCATCATTAAATGATATATTTGCCAATATTATCATCCTGATATCCATGGAGCAGTTTCAAATTTGCTATTTAAGATGTATTGTAAATATTTTATTTATTCTTTTCATTTATTTTTAGCTTTTTTCTTTAACTATTGTAAATTATTTTTAGTGGCAAATTTAAACATACATACATTTCCTCCAGGGAGTAGTTTCCTCTCAACTGCAATTGTTTTTCTTTGAGTCACGCCGTAGATTTTAATATTGTGACAAACAAAGATTATTTACAGACATCCTTCCACAACGGGCTCTGGTCAGGAGCCCTGCATTTGAGACGGAACAAATGAGTCATTATTGATGGGCCCCTATGGCCATGGCCCACAAGTTTTTACCCCTCTGACATATCTCCTCAGCCTGGTAACACCCCCCCCCCCCAGAAAACTCTTCAATGTGAATGGAATACTTACAGCAATACGGTTTTTTCCCGGATGTCTTGACATAGTATCTTCCACGTGCAGTTAGTGGTACATCATATCCCATTCTAATGCAACTTGTTTTCCTGCAATCGTTGCAGAAACCAAGTTTGAACGTAATGTATCTCCAGCATTTATGGGCTCTGTAGATGCATACAGGGTTGATCGTAGTTGTGAAAAGCACCACTGCTCGGAAGTGACTGCACGAGGCAACTAAAGGAGACGGAAAAACATTTGAAAATATTTACCTCGACTTTAACAGCCCCGTTGCAGGACTCACATTACATTTGCACAGTGGGTCTAGTACCAGGGTACTACTTTACCAACAATATTCTACTATACATAGACAAAATCGGCTAATATTTTATGTTTACACCCACGTCAATTCACGATAAAACACTTAGCTTTGTTTGAAATGAACCAATCACCAAAATCACACGCTAGATTGGCATCGGTGTTTGAAAACCAATGAGAAGTCCGTTTGCTCCATGTGGAACAATGAGCATTGAGTAAAATGTGTAGAATCAGTTTACGTTTATTCATTCATTCATTCATTCATTCATTCATTCATTCATTGATTGATTGATTGATTGATTGATTGATTCATTTATTCATTTATTCATTTATTCATTTATTTAAAGAAGAATGGGAAAATGTGCAGTTATTTCCAGCTAATTTAGGCCTGTTATGAATGCTGCAACCAGGCACAGGACCCTTTTACAGAACGTCGAAGAAATAAACCAATTAAAAATTTGAGGAGTACTACGTGCAGAACCCAAAGGAATGCAGAAATCAACTCACGTTTAGGCCAGCAACCAGGTTGTTTTCCTCCACCATTCACGTAAAAATCGACATGTCCACACCGGCCCATGATCCCAACCAAATAGTTGAAACTTGTATGAATGACGTCAACGAATCGAGCATCGGTTGAATCCAGTCTTGCTTTTCTTGGACGTCGAGCAAACACAGGGCCAGCAGGATCCAAGCCTACAATCACGAAATCGCATATTTTATGGCTGGTCACTTACGATTTTTAAACTAGGAAACATCCATAACGAAAAGGAAGCATCTATTGGAACCTTAACAAAACGGGTGACTGATTTCGAGGGGCAAATCAATTTCAAAATGTCTAGGGATTTTAGAAATCTCTCAGATTTTCAGAGCTTTTTTAGGCTTCTTCTGGGACGTTTAAAAAATTTTTGGGATTTCTAAAACTTTCTCAGATTCTTAGATATTCGATATTATCAAAGATTTTCGAGATTTGGCAATATTTTTCGACAATTTGAGGAAAGAGAATTGAGACCGAATTTAGGTTGTTTTGACCTCGAGAGCGAGGACGAGACAAGATGGCGAATCTTTAAGTTTAAAACATGAGATACATATTTGAGAATTCTGGTTTGAGTGAATATCATATCGGTGGCCACCTAAGGTCTGGCCAGTTGTTCAGTGATTAGTGTGCGGCGTAGTTCTAATGCAACTTTTATCATACGCCCGGATAACATGTGGGCCAGTGGGCACCATAAATCCAACACAAATACAAATACTAATGCAGATAGCTTTACCTTTTAATCTCGAAAATACGTTACGTGGATGCTTGACTTAAAAGTCAGATGCGCATTAATTCATATCCACAGAGAACCCAAAGGTCAGATCTTTCGAATGCCATTTGCGTTACTTCCTCATTTTAAAAAGCCAAACTAACCCAAGTTTTCGAACTCCTCGCGTTGTTTATCACCATAACATTCACCAACCAACTGCTGTTGTCAAATAAGTCAAGTTTTCCATGTTTCATATGAAAATAGCTCCTTCAAGTATGACATAAACAAGCAAAAACCCTCCACCAGCTCGCCAGCCGTACAACCGTGACTTTTTGTGGATTCTGCATATGCATCTCTATAAACGCAAGAGATCGCAGAGGTCGCAAGGATCGAAAGCTTCAGTTTTCCATCTTTTGTCTATCGCACTCCTAAACTGTTAACCCATTGCATTTAACCCCACCGATATTAGTACCCCATCCTTTTTGTTCACCTAAGATTCTTGCAAATTGATGCATTGCTTCCCGTAGCAATTAAATTAAAATTCGAAGAACGAACCCATCATATTGATTAAGCGACCCCCAAGCCGGAGCCCCGAGCCCGAGCTCCGAGTCCTGAGCCCGCTCCGTTTTACTGACCTGTAATTCTTCCAACGAGATTTCCTTTCTCTCGTATTCTTCTCCCTGCGAACCCTGCGACATGAGCACCAAGACTGAAACCAATGATATGAACTCTGTGATAAGGCAGTCTTCGATAACGGCGAAGCTTCTCTATCAAGTAGGCTAATTGTGCGCCTACCAAGCGAGTGTTTCCTGCTGCTTGAAAATATCCAGCAGTTGCTCCTCCGGGCCAATAAACACCAATGACATTGAAGTCTCCTCGTTTCAGAAATTCATCTTTCATTTTCCGGATCCAGCTCACCTTTTGGTAATGTCCTACGAAAAGGAAATGTTGTTTAAGCTACAGACTTATCTTTCAGGGTTCATCTTCATCCCACGTATCTTCTACAGCAATGTAATTTCCTTTTTCTTTCTATAGGACTAATTAAAAACCAGGTTTCTGTTGGAATTTCATTTGACAATATACTAAGTAGTATTTGGAATTTATTGATAAATTCTTTTTTTGGTATTTTTTTCTATTTTAACAGCGCAAGTTGTAAAACAGTTTTTTTCTTATCAACTGAATGTTTTCATCCTGTGTAAATAATTTAGAATGAATGAATGAATGAATGAATGAATGAATGAATGAATGAATGAATGAATGAATGAATGAATTAATGAATCCTTGATTCTCTTTTTGTAAAATACGGCATGATTATTTACCCATAGCAATTTTCATTATCCTTGGACTAAACATACAAATCAAATCTTTGAACAGTACACAAAGAAACCTGCAAAACTTCCAATTTTCATGCATATTAGCCAACAGCGTCACCATATTTCGATCACATGACCGAGACAGAAAATAACTTTTTTGAGATAACTTTTCCGAACCATAGATCCACAGAGTTAAGTTATCGTGAATCGATTCTACATTCCCCAGTCCATATTAGTTCTGTTGCATTTGATCAAAATCTCATCAGGGATCGGCGTTACATCGAATTTCAATCCTTCGAATATTGACCTACGCAACCTGACTCCCTTGCCTAGGGTTAGAGGGTTAGGGTTAGGTCATACACTATTGAGCAAGAACCCCACAAACATGAATTGACATCGTTCCTCGAAATATCATGAATTAAATGATAAAGAAAAACCTGCACATGACATTATTGCTGATACACAGTAAATGAAATAAAAAAAACCATTAAAACCAATTTATGACACCACAAAAGCAACGAGAGTAAAGATATACTGTATAACAAACCTTTCCATCCGTGGATAATGAAGATTGTCTTTTTGCGTCCATCCAGCCCAGAGCTACGTACCCGGAAAGGATTCACCTTTTTACCATTTCTGTTTTTTCTTGTATATAGTTCGAAAAGTGTTCTCATAACACGCGGGGATTTTGGTAACACGTGCCAAATTAGATTCCAAGGTTTCTGGTTTGTGAAGCAACCATAGGGTGGATAGCATTTCTTCAAACCTACAACAACAACAACAACAACAACATTGAAGTTTTTGGTAACTTGCATCGTTATTACTGATTTTTACCGTCTTGTGCCAATGCAAATTATATGTTTAGCTGTACCTGAAAATCGTTTTGGATACAATCAAAGCATATCTTGGACACAATGAGATCCAAGATCAAGAAAATTTCTTCAAAAATATACAAAGAGATGAAGATGACGTTCAAGTGTACTATTGACACCGGACACCCTATCTTACGCTCGATTCGGTATTTTTTTCAAATCCAACAAGTACAAATTAGCTATATTTTAATATCTTGAAGAATTTTCGTTTCTTCTATATGTCTCTGACGATCTTTTATGAACACATCATGAATAGATAACATTACATTTCTACAAGGTAAAGGATTATCCTAAATCGCCTTTAGTAAATATCACAGTACTCTTGGTCAATACACAGCCAACGACTCATTTGCTTTCGTCTCGGAGGTCACATCCTACAAAACTGATTGTGATCTTGTCATGGCTAGTTTTGATGTTTCTAGCTTCTTTGCTAATGTTGCTCTTGATGAGTGTGTTGACTTGTGCGGCGACTTGCTGTTTGAGGACTGTGATATATTTAAATTTAAGGACTGCAAATTTAATCCAACCAATTTCATAAACTTCTTAATTTTGCAGTGAAGGACAACCATTTTGTATTTAATGGATAACTTTATGACTGAACTGATGTTGCCATGGGATCACCCTTGGGCCCTTCCATGGCCAACATTTTCATGTGCGCTTTGGAGCAGAAGTACTTGAACGGTTGTCCTTCGGAATATAAACCGGTTTTATACCGTAGGTATATTGATGATGCATTTGGCTTGTTTAGACATAGAGAACATGTAGATAAGTTTCATGAACATATTAATAATTTCTATCGAAACATCAATTTACTGTTGAAGTAGAAGTAGATAATAATTTGCCATTTCTTGATGCGCTAGTCACACATGAACACACTAGTTTTTCTACTAGTATATCGCAAGAAAACATTCACTGGACCACTGACTTTACTAGCCTTGCCTTTGAAAAATGTAAAATCAATTTAGTTCGTATCCTGATATTTCGCGCCCTCCATATTTGCTCTACTTAAATGGATTTCCATCATGAATTTATTCGTATGAAAAGAATTTCGATTTAGAATAGGTTTCCTTGATCCATCATCGACCGCGCGAGTAAGTCCTTTTTCGATGAAAACTTCGGTAAGAGGCCCCCGAAGAGGGTTGATCGGCGCTCCCTGGTTGATAAAAGGACTCCTCTCATGTTTTACCTTCCTTACTAAATCAACTATAGCTTACAGGTTAAAACTTGGCTTATTAGTTTGGGCAAGATATGTTTCCCCAAACTTAAGTTGGAAGTCATGTTTACTTCCCCTAAATGTATATCTCTCTTGTTCAGATTTTAGGACAAGCTCCCCATTCTCATTTGCTCCTCTGTTGTTTACCGGTATAGGAGCCCTGGCTGCCATGCCTCGTACTATGGGAAAATAACCCGACTAATTTTGGCCTTTTTATGCGTCTTCAGTTTTTTTATCCGCAATACGATTACGAAGAAATGCAAATAATCAACATACGTTTAAATTGGTTTACAACTGCTTTCACGAATTTCTTGGTTTTCTTCACAACCTTCTTTACTTTCTTGGCAACTTTCTTGACAACTTTCTTGACTTTACGCACTAGGCTCCTAAACCAGGCTGGTTTTGCATCTTTCCTGGCAAATCATAAACAGAGACTATAAATACATAAATTAATTTACTTATTGCTGTTCATTAATAGACCATTTCGAAAATAAAAATGGAGACTGGGGAGAGCGGCTTTTTCTGGTAAATGGATGCTGGCACACAGAGCTTCTACGAATGATAGATTTCCTTCCACAACAAAATTTTAGTTTTAAATTCATGGTTGAAACTACGAATGTTTGAGAAAGAAGTCCCTAAAAAGTAGCCGCAAAGATGTAGACCTCACACTTGTCGAAATTGTCGAAATGTCTATTACAGCACCTTTGAACGGCATTGATCAAAACTTTTTTCGAGGTGCGTTCAAATTGTGTGTGTCTAATAACACGTGGCATTCGCAGCCCTGAAAACCTGGGATTAAATTTGCAAACAATTCTGCTCCGAAATTTGGTTTAGGGACCTGTTATAAAGTATCTACTACAGGGGGGCGGAGGATATTCGACTTTAACCAAAATATTTTTCAAAGCCCCTATTGAAAATGACTAAAAAATCCGTGGCCACTCGTGCAGAGAAGAATAATTTTCGTGGCCCATTTCAATTTGAATTTTTGAAATTTGTCTCAATCCTATAGCACAAGATGCTCTCCCCTTTCTACTTCATCTTCAGACTTTTATTATGACACTAATTGTCTCCGCTGTGCGAAGAGTAACTGTGCCTAATTGTGGTTTGGGCAGCATGTCCACTTCGTCTTCATGATTGTTGCCCAGCATTATTTGTTGATGAAGCAAAGAATCATAAATTTTAAAATAACAGAACAGCTTTCAAAGAATTTGCCTCCAAACTTTGAGTTTGCTTCACCTCAATGCACTTTCAGCATTCAACAAAAAGAAGTAAGCTCTAAGAATTTGCAAGTATTTTTGCACTGATGGGCTGATGCAAGGATTGGAAGATGGCAGGTTCAGTTGTGGGCATTAAGAGGCAGAAAGCAAAACAGGCATCAGAACAGGGAAAATCTGCTTATGCTTTGAAAAAAAGTGAATGAAGCTGGAAAGTTGAACCAGTGACTGGATTGGATTCCGACTGCACTGAACTGATTTTAGCTTTTTTGAAAGATTTTCGAATTTCTCTCACATAAATTTCACAGTATCTCTGACATTTCAAAACGCTTTTATAAGGTTACACACTGACACATTTCATGGCCCATTCAAAATCTGCAAATATTTTCTGTGGCCCAATATCAAGCCAATCAAATTTTTGGTGGCCCCGGCCTATATCCTCCGCCCCCCTGTAGCAGATTCTTTATGACAGGTCCCTTATCCAACCCTTTTTACGGGCGTTTTTTCCTCAAGAGTAAATACGAATTTGGATGGCGACGTTCACCCATTTCCAGTTCAACCCTCCCCTGGCGACAACCATGCTAACAACATGTTATAAGATACGGTTCGAGAGTTCAGCTACTCTGAGGTTGTTGGGTTAGTCTTGAATGCATTGGCGGTGCCACTGGGGGGAACTGGAAGAACTTGCCCCCTCCAAATCCCAAAAGTCGGCAGAAATTGTCAAAGACAAATGGCATGCAATTAGTTGGGTATACCTTTTGATTAAAAACTTGCGTTAAAATCCCCCCCCCCCCCTCACCACTGCTTGCGGATTTTTCAGAGCTGGCGCTGCCACTGTTTGAATATCATAAATTCAATCGATTTCATTTTGTTTTGCTTCTAAAATCTTGCAGTGGCAATTTAGAAGCTGGTCTCTAGCTGAACCAAAAAGACAGAGCTCATTTTTTCTTAAAGGCAATCATTTCTAGATAAGTCAGCCAATTGTCAAACCAAATCAATCGATCATTTAATCAACCAAGGTCATCAAGTGTACCATCCCAATCACCAACTCCATCTATCTATCAGTGGCGGCGCCAGCTCTGAAAAATCCGAGAGAAATGGGGGGGGGGGGGGATTTCGACGTAATTTTTCAATCTAAAGGTATACCCAACTAATTTTATGCCATTTTTCTTTGACAATTTTTGCCGACTTTTGGGATTTGGGGGGGACAAGTCCCCCCCAGTCCCCCCGTGGCGCCGCCACTGCTATCTATCAAATCACTCATTGAGTCAATCGATAAATGTACTAATACACCGTTTAGCTCTCTTCTACAAAAGCGCTTGGATCGAGCGTTTTTTGTTATAGGCGAAGTTTGATCCAGTTGCGTCGGAGCTTCTATCAAGATTGTGAACATTCGAAAATTCTACAAGATGTATAACAATATCGTTCGATTCTGATTCTTTTATAGAATAGTTAAAAGATTAAAAGGTCTGTTACTGTACTTACATCAATCAGTCAATCTATCAGTCAACCAATCATCCAATCTACCATGCACTCAGTCAAAGTATCTACCAAATCAATCAATCAACATCAAATCCATGATTGACTCAATCAAATGATTAATCAAAGATTACTTACGACAAAATTTGTTCCAGAGCAACTTCTCTGACGTCATTTGCAAGATCATAATCGATATCATCATCAAAACTGTCAACAGGATCATTTTCTATTTCGATTAGATTGATCCCTTTGTCATCATAATCATCATCATTGCTTTCACTCTCGATTTCACGTTGCTCAAAATCTCCTGAAGACAAGCAACAATAAAGTTTCAGAGAATAGGCGTTTTTTGTCCTTTTGCAAGGAAATAATACAGTCTGGTTGTCAATTTAGCAGAATCAGTGGGACTATTTGACGTGAGGTAAAAGTTCAGATATTTACAGAGGAATCCCAGCGCACATAGCACTGACTAGCATTAACAGCAAGACAACACAGTTTACCAATGATCCTGTTCAAGTTGGGAAGGTCTTTCAGAGTAACCATTAGTGCTCAACAGGATTTAGAAGGCTTTTGTTCCAAGAAAACTAGCCTATACTTGGACCCCCCCCCCCCAGGCCCCGGTGGGTGCAATTCAATAGTAGAAGGTACACCACCCTCGTCCATACTGTTTCATATAATGCCCTTTTCTCTGATTTTGTCATTTGCGAAAGGATCCCGCCCTTATCATCGAGAGTTTTCGAAGATAGCACCCTTTTAATATCACTGGACCTTGAAGAGATTTTCACAGTCCGAATACTGGTTCTGAGAGAACAAAGTTTGGGATTGTTGCATTGTATTACCATTCACTTTTCTGGACCACTAGACCAGGTAAAATTCACTGTATTCTAGGGTCTCGTGTTCATCAGCATTTAAACGTTTTTGGGATATGTTCCGTAGAAAGATACGGGAGTCCCTAATTTAAGATTCAAGAACCAAGAACCAGAACGAAGAACCAAGAACCAAACCACCCTAATTTAAGAACAGGAATTTAAGATCCAAGTTTAGACACCCTAATTTAAGAACCGGAATTTAAGATCCAAGTATAGACACCCTAATTTAAGAACCGGAATTTAAGATCCAAGTTTAGACACCCTAAGATCCGGAATTCGTGATTTTTGTTCGGGAGAAACTTAGTTTTCGATTTCATCTTCAGTTCACACTGCTTCTGTTTATGCTGCCCGTTCACATTGCTCCGTTTTAGTTGGTTAAAACTGCACCAGCGCGTTTTCCAAAATGAGAATATGCACATTTTGGAAGGCATCCTTTGAAACGTCCGCTATTACTCGTGCTGGTATAAAGATTAGTGTTAAAATGGCAAAAATTCTAAGAAACTTTAGTTTCCGAGGTCTTCGTTTTCGAGGTCTTCCTTTTCGAGGTCTTAGCTTTCGAGGTCTTAGCTTTCGAGGTCTTCGTTTTCGAGGTCTTAGCTTTCGAGGTCTTAGGTCTTCGTTTTCGGGGTCTTAGTTTTCCAAACACCCCCAGATAAACAAGGTTTTCCTGAACGAAAGCGAAACCAGATAAAAACCTATCTGATGAAAACCTGGTTTATCTAATTGTGGTCATTTCGCGTTCTTAAATTAGGGTGTGTAAACTTTGATCTTAAATTCCGGTTCTTAAATTAGGGTGTCTAAACTTGGTTCTTAAATTCCGGTTCTTAAATTAGGGTGGTTTGGTTCTTGGTTCTTGGTTCTGGTTCTTGGTGCTTGAATCTTAAATTAGGGACTCCCGAAAGATACCCCCTATTTTTAGATTCTAGGCCCTAGGATTTTGCTTCAAATATATTCCTTTCTCAGGGAAATCATGGATGAGGGTGGTGTCATATCTTCATTAACATTGCACACCGGTTTATTAAATTATGTTTTGACCCCATGCCTCCCTATGTACTGTGACTACATTGAAGACCAAGAAAAGCAAGGACTCGTGCGGTAAGTCTGTGGTATTACTGTAATATTTAGAGTTTGGTCTACCTGTTGTTAAGTTTGTATTGTTCCTGTATGTTGTAAATACCTCAGTTCAGCTCTGACTCCAAGCATGTGGCAGTCACTGTGTTCACGTCCTCTTGCCTGTCCCTTTGGGGATATTACCTTTGCGTTCCTTTGGCAATCAAAGATATCATGATTTATTCAAAGTAGCGAGCTGGATCTACTTGCTTTGAAACGAAACACTGCTAAAATCTTAAACAATACAATCATGATTGCTTTGATTGCCAAAGGAACGCAAGCTTCAGTTGAATTACCTCTTTGCGAACAGCATGCTCCAACGCAGAGGAGTAGCAAAACTATGTGCAGCTTCATTCCTTCAGCTTGAGTGACAGCTGCCAATCACTGCAAAATAAGTATGTTGAAGAAGCCCAGGGGGCATATTTTATTTTTAATGGTATGGGGTTGAGCAGCACTGAGCTCAAATCTTTCAAAAGGAGGATGTGCGAAATTCTGTTAAATTTCTCAAAGGAACCTTGGTCAAGTTGCTAAATCAGCCGTGGCAATTTTTTTATATCTATCCAGACAATCGACTTTATGTACTCTATCTAAAATCGATTGTCGACCTGCAAGCTTGCAGTTTTCTAAAATCAATCATGAGTTAGACGGACCCAACTATCTTACATGCTCTAGCCAAATTCATTATCGATGCGAACAGTTTCAAACGAGCTTCCTCTGCAGACAAATAACTGAATGTTCCAACGCCAAGAAATAGTTCTTTCTTTCTTATTATAGTTTGTTCCGTTCCCATTATTTGTTTGTTTTTCTTATTGTTCTGTTTACCTTATTTATACCTTAGATAGTGCATTTTTTTAGCAGTTGATGATGAGTAACGATCCAGAAAAGATGCGTCAAAGAACTGAATTCGGGGTCTTCTTGGTTTGATAAACATGTAAACACAGAACAACAAGGCAAGCGGAAGCAGGATATTCAGTCTTCCGTATCATAACCTGACTGTCCTATCATAAAATGTGTCATGCCAGGGCTCCAGCCTCACAAAAATTCTTCAACAGTGTTAAACGTCACAAAAAAGGCTGGGTATATTGTTCTCCATTGTTTTAAGGACGAAAGCCCCGACATGCCCCGACATGGGCCCCCAATAAGCAGTTGCTTCAAACGGCCAAAAAATTGGAACTCAATGGCAACTTCACTTGTAAAAAGCGAAGATGGGAAAAGGCAACACAAGAAATTGGGGAACAGTATTACACGAAACTGGGAAAATACGAAACGTTAACAAGGAACAAATCGAACATCATCCGATGCCGGGATATCGAACATCATCCGTCTCCTTTACAAACGACGAGCAAATAAATCTGAAGAAAGAATATACTCATACTCACCGAATTTTAAGGGAACCAAACCACTCTGTTTTTGCCACTCCTTTTTTGATTTCACTCGCAACTGAATGTGTGCGATGAGCTTCGAGTTTGCTGAGTTATGAGAAGGTTGCATTTACGTTTACGTTGTACGCTTCGTTTCCCAGCAATTTTTCCGGCGTTATCTTGAAAACATGGAATGTGGAATTACTACTGGAATGGAATGGAATTGACTGGAATGGAATAATGGAATAAAATGGAATGACTTTGTCAGTAAAATTTTCAGTCATTGCTATTTATCAATTTTCTAGTATTCTCATTGATGTTATAATCCACATCCAGAGGGCATATGGCTCGAAAGCTCCATCAGAGTTCTTTTCATATGTCCTCTTCAGCCTTATTGATTTAGATGCATTGCATAAATTAGATCTCACGCGATTATTACTATTTGTACGATTTTAGCAGCATGTTATAGTAGTCTTATACGTAGCTTTTAGCTGAGAAATATACATGAAATGAAATGAAATGCTGCTAGAGCAGTAGAAAATGCCACGTAAGAGCATCAGGAACTATTATGCTATCTTTCCACCACTCACATTGGAAAATAATCAACTTATGAACAGGCTGA
Source organism: Aurelia sp. 3 sensu Dawson et al. (2005) (assembly GCA_964020215.1). Lineage (NCBI taxonomy): Eukaryota > Metazoa > Cnidaria > Scyphozoa > Semaeostomeae > Ulmaridae > Aurelia > Aurelia sp. 3 sensu Dawson et al. (2005). The sequence goes on from OZ026586.1 coordinate 19,221,343, forward strand.
AGTAAAAAAGTGGGTTTCTAATAGGCGAGATTTCAATGTTCATGTCAGTTTGTAGGGAAATTTGTGCGCTGCCTCCGTTTCATCTTTTGTTCTGCTCTTTATATTATTGTTGTTGTTATGTGATTCTTGTAAAAGGAAGGTGTGTCCTACGAACTGGCTCTCTAGCTCTCTCTCAAGTTGTTGAATCGTGGTGTGATGGTTGATAATTTGAACTGGAAAGAATTGAAATCATGGAAATTGAACTCTAAGGATCTGAAGTCGAAGAACCGAAGTATGATCTCAATAATATCATTGTGTCATTGCTTGAGCATTCGTGTTTTTTGTATCCCTCTTATTTGTTTTGCATTGATTCTTTGAGTCTAAGAATTTGTAGCTCGCCTAAGTTGGGGAGGGAAAATATCTTTATATAATTCTCTGTCCTCAACCCCGATCCATGTTGTAAAGACAGTTCTTCCAAACATCCCAACCATCTTTTCTTGGTGATCGATTGCTATCTCTTTCCTTTCCTTGCCTTGCCAACCAATTATTGTTAACAATGTTTTGTCGGTCGGAGTGAGTGGCACTGGCAGCTATTATTTCTTTTGTCAATGATAAAGCCATTCCATTCCATTCCATCCAGTATTCCAGTAACATTCCGGCTGATTTCCACCAGCTAGAATTTTCCGAGTGGGCGGAAATTAAACTCGATTTTTTGCGGTAGAAAATGTCGCTCTGAAATTGAATAGATAATTACGGCTCTGCCTGAACTTGTGGAACAATGGGCGGAAAAAGTTTTGAATTTTTATGAAACTAATTGTTCATGTTTTGAAAGGCAATTCAATTGGGCATAACGGAATAACCAGACCCAGGACCAATAGGACCGGACCCTAACGGACCAGACCCCTGTGAATGCCGATTCTTTCCGTCGTGAGTAACGACGGCTGCAATGACGGTGCAGAAGTTTCATTTGAAAAATGAAGACATGGCCAATACAATCATCGCTGGAAAGAAATAACTAAACTTTGGATACCACATTAACTGCAAGAATGCACAATCTGCTACATTGATCATCTAATCAACAGACAAACTTCCAGTTGAAAGGAACGAAGATCCACGAAGATCCACGCATGATATAAACTCTAGCAAGTCCCAGTAACTCACTTCAATTTCCCAAGGACAAGATTCTCATTGATATTCAGAACAAGATTCAGATAACATACAATGCCAAAATCTAATACAAAACAAAAATACCACAACTACGGTGGCCCACAAGTGCACACCAAATTCAAATTGCTCACACCGAATTCAAATTCATCACACCAAATTCAAATTGCTCCCACTGAATTCCAATTCACCACGCCGAGATGATACATTGTTAAACCTCAGGGGGCTTTCTAGGAACCAAAAAATAGGCTCTAGTGTGTAAAAAAGCAAGTAGCCCATTATCAATGTACCCAATCAGTCACCTGGAAGCATGAAAATGAATGGGTATTCTGCCGGGGTCGGGTCCGTTAGGGTCCGGTCCTACTGGTCCTGGGTCTGGTTTTTCCGTTATGCCATTCAATTGAGATCGATCCAGCAAGGGATGCGCTGTGTGGCAGACAAAAATTTCAGAGGAAAAGAAAGAACTACCCTACCGACCACGCTGGCAAAAAATTTAGACCGGCTCCAAAAATTCAATAATCACGACCACACATACTGCAAACGTCCAGCACTCAGTCAGAAACCAACAAGATCTGGAAACCAACTTTTTGGCTCCAAGCTGTGGAACACATTGCCCCTTTTCATTCGTGTCACTGGTACAGTTACTGCTTTTGGGTCTAAACTAAAACTCATTTTCTTGATGCCTACATTTGAACTATTCATATCTATCAGTCAAGGGAAACACCTGGTGGAATGGGGGGGGGGGGGAGGCTCTCTCGATTAATTTATCTTGTTAGAGAGCTCCTCCTCAGTCAGTCATTTCTAAATACAATTTGTAATGTCCTATTTTATTCTTTTATCGTAGTTTTATCGTAGTTTGCTTTTCTTGGTGTGTATTGTATTTATAAGTTTTTCTGTTGTTATGTATTTATAAGTGTATGTAGTGAAGAGTTGTAATATTGTATTTAGAAATGATTGATAATTCATATGAAACTGAAACTGATAACAGCAAGTTAAATGTAAAACAGATATAGCTTGAAGTGGCCATGAAATTTCTAAAAAACATCAAGAGTCCTGGGGATGATAAACTCCCCAATGAATTATTTATTCATGCTGGGAAAGATCTGAAAGAATCTCTTTTGAGAATTATCAATACTTTCTACAAAAAAGCAGAAATACTAAGTAACTGGAAGTCAATTGTAATTAAAATGCTCTTTAAAGGGAAAGGAAAAAAGGTCCTGTTAAAAAATTGGAGGGGTATATTCCTTCCCGTTGCCCTTTCGAAAGAATGATTTTTGAGAGACAAAAAGTAAATCTTGACAGTAATTTCTCGATCATGGAACCAGCAACGAATTTCAAATAGGGGAAAATGTCAAGCAAGGAACATTGTGGGCTCCTTTATGTGCAAATTTTATAGATAAAGGATTCAGAGAAATAAACAACTATGAATTCCATGTTAAAGATTGCTCAAGACTTTCAAGACAAAAATCTGCTCAGATATAATGCTGACAAGTCGCAATAAATATGCACTAAATTTAATAGAACAAAACAAGATGAAATAAAGGTTAATCTAAATAACTTATCTATGAAACAAACAACTAATTATAAATACTCAGGAAACATACCGGGTGAGCCAGAAAAAAGTTCCCACTTTAGAAAATTCATAACACCAAGACTAATTCATGGATTTGAATTATTCAAGTTCTAGTTCAAAGTCAAAAGATCGAAGTATTTTTGTGATTTTTCTCGCTGTCCTACCAGCATTACAAATATAGGTTAATTCAATTTTACAAAAATTTCATGGTTGCAAAATGACTGAAAAGTTGCCTAAAACATCGATCAATGCATAAATGACTTCTAGCACAGAATAATAAAGGAAATGCAACTTCTCATGGGTGAGAGTACCCTGTGGTACCCAGGGTAGGGTGAGAGGTATCCACTAGGCCTTGGGATTGAAAATCTTTCATATTTGTTTGAAATCAATGTCTTATAACTTTCGAGGGAGGTGAAACGCCCATGATCTATTGCTCGATTTTAAATACTATAAGAGGCAGATCCAAAAAAAAACCAAAACTTTTCTTAGCACACTGAGGCCTCTCTTAACTTAAGTTTGAAAGGCCTCAGTGTGCTAAGAAAAGTTTTCGTTTTTTTTGCATCTGCCTCTGATAGTATCTATATTTTGAAGTACCAATTTCTACCAATAGCTCGATTTTAATAGATTCCTTACGATTTGATCAATGTTTTAGGTCCTTTTCCCGTCAGTTTGCAACCATGAAGTTTTTATAAAGTTTAATTTACCAATACTTCTAGTGCTGGTAGGACAGCGAGAAAGATCACAAAACAGCTTCGATCTTTCTACTTTTAACTAGAATGTGAATGATTCAAATCCGTAAAGTAGTCTTGGTGTTATGAATTTTCAAAAATGGGAACTTTTTTCTGGCTCACCCGGTAGTAAATGAGAAATGTAACTTAGATGACACCATCAATGATAAATGCAACAGCGGAAATAAAATAATATAAGAAATGGTAACACTTTTGAAAAATCCAGTCCTCAATGCAAATAAAATAGAGGTAGATATAAAAATAATTGAAACAATCCTGATACCGAAGATTCTGTATGGCTGTGAAACTTGGACAAATGTCACAAAACAACAAATTGATAAGTTGGAGAAGATACAGGAAGATGCAATACAAAGAATTTTTACTATCCCACGTACAACATCTCGTTTTGGGCTATATTTTGAGTGCGGAATCCTTCCGATCGAATATAGAATTATCATAAGAAAACTTATGTATCTGAAAAAGATACTAAACATGCCTAGTAAAAATAGTATATAACGAATAGAAAAGACTTGGAATGACCAAGTGTATGGGAGTATGGACTATTATTAAAAACTTAGGGATAACAATAAGTGAAAACCATATAAGCACCATGACAAAAAAAGAATGGTCAAATTTAGTCAAGGCAATAATAGTAGACAGGCTAAACGAAACAAATAAGAAAAACTCAGAAACTAAGTTGCACCTGATTAGAAACTCGCATTTTGGCTTCAAGGATTATCTGAAGGATACAAAAGCATCAGATCTGCTGATGCTTAAGAAAATATGATAGATTTAAAAGCAAACTACCCGGCTAAGTATAAAGACAATACTTGCAGAAGATGTGGAAAACATAAAGAAAATGTAGAACATCTATGGGAATGCAAGAAATTTGACATGAAAATTTTTAGCAAAGATAAGCTCTTTTTAAATGATCCAAAAGCTCTTAAGAGAATGATGAGAGAGGTCAAAAGGTTTTGTAAATTGTGTTGAGATGTGCTGGGTTAGGTTCGGTTGTTTATTATTTGCTTAGTTTAATTTGCTTAGTTTTTTGTTGTTTTCTTTTACCAGTGTTACTAGTTAGTTAAAACTTTGTAACCTTGTAACTGCTCCGAAATGGAGATTTGGTAGTTGATATTATTATTATTATTAGGAAAGAGTGGAAGAATCTTACAAACCAAGTATTGATTGGCAGCTGAGGCTGAGGGAGTCTTTGTTCCTCCTGCGAAGCAACAGCAAGTCAAGTAAGTCAAGGTATTTCATTGCATTCTTTTGGATAAGATGCAAATCTCGTACACAATTGGGGCCCTTTGGCAGGTAGGTAGGTAATCATATTTAACGTCGCTAGCCTGCGAAAGTCTGAGAGAGACTTATTTCCAGCAGGGGCCACGGACGTTTTACAATCAACCCGCCGCAGCTACCAGATTTCCCTCACATGGCTCTGGTCGACCCGGGCTAGAGTTACGGACAGCGACCAAACTGTCCAGCGCGGGATTCGAACCTCGGCCGTTCTGAGTACTGAACAGCCTTCACTGTACTGATGTTAGCCCCCCACAAAACTAATGTTATCCCTCCACTGTACTGATGTTAGCCTTCCACCGTACTGAACAGCCTCCACTGTATTCAATGCTATCCCTCCGCTGCACTGATGTTAGCCATCCACTGTACTTGGCAACCTCCACTGTACTGATGCTAACCCCCCACAGTACTTATGTTAGCCCTCCGCTGTACTGAAGAGCCTCCACTGTACTGAAGAGCCTCCACTGTACTGAAGAGCCTCCACTGTACTGCGAATCATTTTTGGCATTTTCATCTGTATTTGCATGAAAATGAACTTTTGATCGAAAAAAAGATGGTCGCGAAAAACAAAATCACTTGTCATCAAAAAAACAGCCACATTTTGCATTGAAACATTGTTACGGCAGTATGTGCTGTTTTTACAGGGTATCGTTTTCACCTCCTTTTTCTAGAACGGCGTATCAAAATAAGGCAATATTTCTGGAGTTGGTTGTCAAAACATGTCAACAAAGGAAATTTGTTAGATTGTGTTGCCATTCAGTTCATTTCTTGTGTTTTGGCGTATACTTTTGACCGATTTTTCCAAGAATCCGACATCATTTGAAGGTCAATATTCTGGAGCAGGGTAAAATCATTTTGTCGTCTGGACACGGACTGCCAGGTACAAATTTAGGTCGAGTACCATTTTCTAGACAAAATTTGGCAAGTTTTGTCTAGAAAACGCCAACGCTAATAATTTTCATGTAGACATTAGTCTAGCCAAGGGTATCATTTTTCACAAAAATTGGTCTACGCAATGGTGCCATTTTGAAACTGTGGGCGGCACACCTCTACCCAAAATTTAGCGGAGAAACCCCCTCCCTGTGGCCCGTCTAACCAATCCGATTCTCCTAGCTCCCATTTTGCTCCCAAATCGTCAAAGTCAACATATTGTTACGAAATATTGGAACTGTGGATTCGGGAATTAGGGGAATCGAATCAATACAAGTTTTACAAACATGAAGCAGTTCAAGAGATTGTATTGTGGAATTTATCGACTGTCGTCTTTACTCGTATTAAATTTCGAAATATCAATCTTTTATGACTATTTTGAATTGATTTGCACATCTTCACATCTTGACGATTTGACTTCATTTGGGAGAAAATTCTAAGTCTTTAAACCCCAAACATTAGATTTTGTATCAGCTTTAACCTCAGGAATAAATATAACGTCATTTTTTCGAAGAATTAGTGGATTTTGGAACCAGCAAGGCAGTCTTCTGGAAGTCGACTAGGGGCATATCTAAACTTGACTGATGGAATTTTAAAGTAAGTCGTTATAGTTTTGCGGATAGCCAGTATCCAGGCAAATCTCCGAAACAAACAGACATTTCTGAATGAAGATCACAGAATTTCTTCTTTGGTGTGGACTGCCGAAAGAGAGAGAGACCTCATGATACCTAGCGACAGAAGACTTTATGAAAAAGACGAGGAGTAACACAATAATTGATGGTCGTCCTGTTACAAAGAATCGCAAAGAATCTACATTGCTACAAACTATTTTGAAATAAACAAGAAAACGTTAATTGACAGTACTCTCTGCTTGACAGGTATTTGTCCAAGTGCATCTTGGTGAATGTTTTCCAATTTGTTCTCTGAATTGAGAAGAGAAAAAGGATCTCATAAGGCTCTGAAAAGTACATAGGTTTCTGAAAAAATGGAAATAATTAGCAAGAGTGAAATGGAAATCAAGTTCGAACGATCTTTTGTTGCTTAACTATCTTCTTCCCTAGCTTTTAAATTCTTTTCTTGGCAATTTTAAAAATGATTTCCCATCTTGAAGTTTAGCTGCGATAACTGAAAATGGTTTAGTTCAGTTAAGTTCAGATTAAATTCCATTTAAATTGAGTTAAATTTAGTTCCCTGTGGTATTGTGTGTGATGGCACTGAGAGTGACCACATCAATTGAAAATACAGCCCCCGCAATCTGCCGAGGTTTGTTGATTTTTTTTGTAATTAAAAAAGGCTGTAAAAGCCAAGGTCGTAAGAATGAAGATTCAAACTCGTATATATTCGAGGAAGCTACCAGAATCTATCAAAAATGCAATATCTTTTGATGCCATACAAGTAAAAAATTTCAAAATTTTCATGGAAAGACCCTCATTAGTCGTGAGCCTTGCCTCCGTCATTGGCACATTTTCCAAAAAATGGGGCGTTTTCCAACGATTTTAAAGGGCTTGGTCATGAAAGATTTTCCCGGGGGCAAGCCCCCGCACCCCCATTTTTCCTTGCTTCGCTCGCACCTCGTTTCAGCCCCCCCCCCCCAAATATCAATTTCATTCCGACGAGCCTGTAGCCTGAAATTAACATACAGCCCGTCTCCATCACTGTTCAAAGAGCAGGTGGATGTATATTCTAGAATAGGCCTTTCCATCATTACAACGTCAATTGAGGAATCATGGAAAGATTGCACAAGGATGAATGGAAAGATTGCATAAAGATTTTAGCTGAAAATGAGTTATTTTTGCCTGGTAGCTCTCTTGATGGTGGTGATGGTAGTGGTGATGGTAGTGGTGATGGCGATGGTGATTGAAGGTGATGGTGATGATCATGATGATGATTGAGATGATGATCATGATGATGATAATGATGATGTACAGTTTTCAAAAGTTTCAAAACATTCTTAGAAGGTAATCACATCTCAAAGGTACAATGATCAAGGAGTAGAGTATTTTGCAAATAAACAAGTTAAATAATTAATTGTGCTATGAACAGAGCTTTGTTTCAAACGACGTTTCTGGCTTGGACCCGTTATCAAGTAAAGACTTTATTTTGGCTTTACTTAACTTATAACTTGTTTATTTTCGCTCAAACATTGAATAACACACATACAACCCAGGGGGACTTCTATTGGTATGTGACGGGGGGTCAGACACACTATCTTTTTGAAGAGCCCAAAAATATGCTAAATTTAGGAAATTTTAGACCCCACAAATATGCTCAACCCAAAAACATACTAAAGTTAGGACATTTTTAGACCCAAAAATATACTGATAGCTTCATGGTACATGAAAATTAAAGGTTTTATAGCATTTTCGCCAACTGCCCTTCAACATTTTGGTGAAAACTCGGCTTAGCAGTAACCTGTCAAATTTTCTCACTAGCAACACCAAAAATATACCGATTTTGCACCAAATAGCGTACCCAAAGCTATACCAGACAATATTTTACAAACCCAAAAAATTTTCTGACCCCCTGTCACTTACTAATAGAGAGTCCCCCCTGGGACATACAAGAAGTCTATTAGAGTATTTTGTACTACTTTTACACTATACTGGTACAGTTTTGATCGGATAGAAAGTTTTTACGCATTGAGAGCGTTTGCATTGCTCCAGGATAACATTAGTCTATAGATCGAAGACACAAAAGTGCTACGGATTATGATTGTATAATTTAAGCCAGTGTTGTGTATGGTATCGGTGAGCTTACATGTTCTTCTATCTCATAACTATACTTCTGTTGATGGTTGATAACAACAATGCAAAAGGGAAGCTGATACGTTGCACTCTTGTTACGGATCCAAAGATGAACCAGTATAGGTTTTAACGGGATCTTTGACCCACCTGGTAAATTTAACAAATCTGTTTAAAGAAACCAACCTCAACGCAATGCAAAAACCTGGACCTCACATAATGTCAGATACTCAGATCTTAGTATTGTGACGTAAACATATCTTCCAAGTCTTGAAGGCCTGCAGCGAAATTCTTTTGTCTTGCCTCTTCCAACCGCTCCAGAATAATAAGTGCATCTGAAGGAGATATGATAGTCTTATTAGTAAAATAATAATCAAGAGGGCTGCGTAGTGTACTGTGTTTATTTTTTCAAAATGGCTACGACTGTAAATCAACAACAACTTGTGCAGGCAATGTCTTGATGTAAGAATCCTCGAAAGTCCTGAAATCGCGAAACTCCAAAAATAGCTATAGTTGTGTGACCAACTGGTTGGTATATTGCCCTTAATTGATTCAAATGACCATGCATGCAATGCGGGCTTTGTCACGTGACTGTAAGATTTTGATATCATATCTTCCACAATACGGTCTCCACACGAAAACAGACAGACCAACCGACAAAGACTGGCAGACAAGCAGACAGAATCCATTGCACTGGAATTAATCAAACTCGGGATTAGGAGCTCGAAAAGTACCCCTCGGAGTAAGCTTTGTCTCCAAAAAAAAAAAGATTAGCTTCTTGCCTTCACTGAGGCACAATGAGGTATACCTTGTAGACTACATTACATAAGTCCCTCTAACTTACGCTCGTTGTTGTTGTTGTCATCGCTTCAGTTGAGGGACTTATGTCCTTACGCTTCAGAACAGGGACTAATTAGGCCAAGTCCGCCGCGTTCACGGCGCGACCAATCAGATCGCTACTTTCTTAATATGGTCAACCCACGTGCCTATTGTTAGCGTTTGATTGGCTCATTAGTTCAAAGTTCGACTTCTCGAAGCGAAGCAACGTTCGAAGTGGCGTTCGAAGCAACGTTCGACTTTTCTTTCGACGCTCGAAGGATGGAAGATGTTCTAAGTTTCTTCTGATTTTTCGTAAGATTTTAGTCCCTGTTTAGAATCAGTTTGGTCGTGAATCCTTTGTATGAGTGAAATTAAAACATCAGATTATAAATGTTGAACGAATACAAGGAATCAAGTCGTCAGTCTATATACCTTGCAGGATATTGTATTACAATCAAACCTCGATCAAATTGACAAAATGTAGCAAACTGGGAGGTCAGCGTACCGGCTCACGTTGCCTACCTGAAATTGTTTATTTAAGAGTGGTGGTTGCCATTGAAATATCAAATTTCCGGGCCAATACACCGTTATACCAAGGTTGTGGAAATAGCAGAAAGGTAATCGGAAGAAGAAGTAGGAAAGCAAGGAGAAAATCAGAGGTAGTGGGTGGGTGGGTAACGAAACGGATGCGTGGATTTTTCTTGCAGATTACCAGAACGGAGTGCCTATCAAGCTTTTGTTCAATCTGTATATGTATATACCGCACTTCCCCACAAGTGAAAATGCTTAGGCAGGGACATGGGTGAAACTATTGAAATTGAACTATGCAGAATAGATTTATACACTACGTGGCCTCAAGAACGTTTACACCGTTGTCGTTGTCAAGGTGCACAAAATGGGAATAGGGCGTGCCAAACCTAGAAACATGAATATGCCTTCCCTTGAAATTAACTCTGATTAAATGTTCAGTCAATCAGCATTATAATACCACTTCACAATAATAAGAAATGTTAAGTGATTTATCAGACAGTCACAAATAATGACGTACTATTATAGCCTAAGAATAACCCTAACCCTAGAGCCTCAGCCCAAAGATTGTTACCAACATTTCCAACTCTGTATCCTTGGAAGAACAGGATCCTTGAATTCAAATCACTTAAGATCACCGTAAATCTTACCCTAACCCTAAGAGCGCCAGCCAAAGGATTGTTACCAATATATCCAGCTCTGTATCCTTGGAAGAACAGGATCCTTAAATTTAAATCACTTAAGATCACCGTAAATCTTACCCTAACCCTAAGAGCGCCAGCCAAAGGATTGTTACCAATATATCCAACTCTGTATCCTTGGAAGAACAGGATCCTTGAATTCAAATCACTTACCGTGCATTAGCCCAAGGATAGTTGTCAACATTTCCAACTCTAATATCAATCTGTCTTAATCGATTCGAGCAGCAGTCACCTCTGTTCGTGATTTTCACCTTGCCAATCAATCTCTGTCTTCCTAAATCAACTCTCCACCATGGTCTGTACTGCCAATGGGTGTGGGTACATGAGCGACCGCCATATCGTGTGTTTCTATTTCCATCAACAGCTCTGGAAGATACTCCACCCCAACTTGTTGAAGACTGTCTAGTTGGTCTGCCTCTTGCGATGTTGCCTGAAACATGACATTTTACTCAATGCAACCCTAGTTGTTTGGCAATTGGACTGAAAAGAAATTGGTCTCATATCATTTAGGCAGGGAAATAGCTGTAACCATCTAGCAAACTGCCTAATCACAAATTTTTCACTTGATCTGGGTTCAGTATGAAAAAGAGGATCGAAAACCACCAGGGGCCACTTTGGGTGTGGCCTCTAACTCACGTGACTGATGACGTCATCTTTTCCTGGTCTGAAAAAATCAAAAATTGAAATTTTTTAAAGTCAAAGGTATCAATCGATAGGAAATCAAAAACTGAGAAGAAAATTCTAAAAGACCTTAGCCATTAGACATACGGTTTAGGGATCACAAGCTGTCAAAGGTTGGCGATGACGTGATTTCGCTGCCAGTTGCTAAATTCTGACTTTAAGTTGTGTAGTCAAATTGAACCTTTGATGGACAGAAATAATATTACGTTATACATGGAAAATGTAATGAACATAGCTCTTGTATGTACTGAGCCTTAGCTGCCTCATTTACTTCTCTTTGTGTTCATGTAATGTAAACACTTATCGCTTGAATCGTCACTTGGCAGCTGTGCTTGGCAGGAAATCTGATACTTGCCATTCGCTTTCGCTGTCAGATGTTACAGCTTCAGTTTGCATTTCATTAGTTGCAGAATCACTTTGCATGTATGCCATTCCATCGTCATCATTGTGGCCTTCAGTACAGTCTGTGAAATCCTCGCAATGAATAGCGTTCTAGTGTTCTTTCTCTTATTCCTTTTTCCTCGTGTTTCTTTCGGTGAATCTTCAGTTTCAGATTCTCTAGAATTTTGTGAGTCAGCCATTATCCAGTTCTTCGTCCTTCTGCTTGCAAAATAAGTTGGCATTCTGCTCCCAGTGAGCCAATGAGGCATCAGAACATCTTACTGTTGATCCCATTTCTAAATATTGTCTTCAAGTGATATTGGCGCTATATTTCCACCAAATGGCATCTGTACCAGCAATTACAACAAAACATAGCTTGTATTATTGAGTCGGGGTCAGGAAAAACTCTTGACCAAGTCATTTTGTCTTCACCTCTTTATAGATGGGTATTCTTGTCTTTGCAAAAGTCTTTTCCCTTTTACCACTGTCCACAGTTGCTCCAATGAAATATTTCACTTTCTCCGTCTTTACTAATTCTTGCTTTGTTATTTTCTTGGCCCTGGCAGGTCAAGAGCTTTTGTTGTATGATCTTGACTTTACTAGCATCGAAGAAATACGATGTTGTGTCACATGCTGTGCCGCATGTACTGCATGCAATGCAAGTGACAAATCTTTGCTATGGACGGCGTAGACGCAAGCCTTTTAAAAAATCATAGCCAACTGTATAACCACGAAAGAAGCGTGTGCATACCCTATTACGACGTTCCTATTGTCGATTGTAATGAAAGAGGGCTAGTTGTGGTAAGGAGAAAAGTTTCTTTTCTTTTCTGACATCCCAATCTTCTGGTATGTGTGACGCTTACAAACGCAACATATATTGTTAATAGAATGGTGGCAGTATGATCTCTTGAAACCAAGGAAACATGTAGGGAATGAATTCTTTTCTCTTTCCTGCGGCCACCAAAAGTCAAAATTCCTCTAAGTGTCGCAATGATCAACGACAACTACGCAGCTAAAAGTGCAAAAGATTGTACAAGGAGAAAACGCGGCAATCCTGGAATTGTTGTGCAGGCACACCCCGTTGATCAACACATGCTTTCAAGGTACCCAGTAATAAGAATTTTCGCATAATAAGGAAAAGAAGCAGCAACTCGTCCAACTGATCTGCAATAATTTCACACCAGAAGCTTCTCTGATCAAACATACGATGTTAAAGGAAACGAAGTTACAGAAATGTTCTGGTGCAATCACAAAGAGGCTCACACACGTCTTGTCCTTTAAAGTCTTACCAGCAGAAAAAGTTGTTGTAGTCATTGCAAAGGTGGGTGATATTCTTATTCTCATGGTTTGGGCACTTGTGGCTGTTCAAATTAAGCACAAGTGTTTTTGAAATAGGACGTTTCAAATTATGTTGACATTGAATTGGTGTGCCTTTTTTCCGGGAAAAGATTTTCCACTTGCATTGCCAGCAGCGCATGCAGTTCCAGTATGTGACACAACATCGTATTTCTTCGATGTTATCAAAGTCAAGATCTTACAAAAGCTGTTGACCTGCCTGGGCCAAGCAGCAAAGGAAAGCTAGAATTGGTGGATGTGGAGAAAGTGAAATAGTTCATTTGAGCAACTGTGGACAGTGGTAAAAGGGAAAAGACTTTTGCAAAGACAAGAATACCCATCTATAAAGAGGTGAAGACACAATGACTTGGTCAAGAGTTTTTCCTGACTCCGACTCAATAATACAAGCTATGTTTTGTTGTAATTGCTGGTACGGATGCCATTTGGTGGAAATATAGCGCCAATATCACTTGAAGACAATATTTAGAAATGGGATCAACAGTAAGATGTTCTGATGCCTCATTAGCTCACTGGGAGCAGAACTTATTTTGCAAGCAGAAGGACGAAGAACTGGATAATGGCTGACTCACAAAATTCTAGAGAATCTGAAACTGAAGATTCACCGAAAGAAACACGAGGAAAAAGGAATAAGAGAAAGAACACTAGAACGCTATTCATTGCGAGGATTTCACAGACTGTACTGAAGGCCACAATGATGACGATGGAATGGCATACATGCAAAGTGATTCTGCAACTAATGAAATGCAAACTGAAGCTGTAACATCTGACAGCGAAAGCGAATGGCAAGTATCAGATTTCCTGCCAAGCACAGCTGCCAAGTGACGATTCAAGCGATAAGTGTTTACATTACATGAACACAAAGAGAAGTAAATGAGGCAGCTAAGGCTCAGTACATACAAGAGCTATGTTCATTACATTTTCCATGTATAACGTAATATTATTTCTGTCCATCAAAGGTTCAATTTGACTACACAACTTAAAGTCAGAATTTAGCAACTGGCAGCGAAATCACGTCATCGCCAACCTTTGACAGCTTGTGATCCCTAAACCGTATGTCTAATGGCTAAGGTCTTTTAGAATTTTCTTCTCAGTTTTTGATTTCCTATCGATTGATACCTTTGACTTTAAAAAATTTCAATTTTTGATTTTTTCAGACCAGGAAAAGATGACGTCATCAGTCACGTGAGTTAGAGGCCACACCCAAAGTGGCCCCTGGTGGTTTTCGATCCTCTTTTTCATACTGAACCCAGATCAAGTGAAAAATTTGTGATTAGGCAGTTTGCTAGATGGTTACAGCTATTTCCCTGCCTAATTGGTCTCATGCGACTCATTTCCCTCTACCTATACTTTCTGCCTCGATCTCATACAACAATTGTTCTCAAAAACGCCACACCCAAAATGCCACACCAAGCAGTTGTCGTCAACTGCCACTGCTGCACTAAGCAGCTAGCTGTCAGAATTGAAAGTAAACTAAAAAAACTACAGAAAGTAAAAAAAAACTACAAAAAATTCACGTGGATACGCACTTGAAGTCCTGTGGCTCGTGCCAATCAATTAATTCAGATCAGAGTTATCAATGGGTATATCTCTGAAAAGTGTTCCAAGGTCCAACATACCCTTACGCAAAACTTCACAATGTTTCTATTGAGAAGGGTGGCCCTGCTTCCATTCAAAATTTTTAAACCCCGTCCGTTTACACAATACACCAACCAACCTGGGTTCCCTCCAGGTTACAACTAACTCAGGTTCGACCCTCCGAGGGCGGGGGGGGGGGGGTACTTGATCGCTGGGTGATACTGGACATGCCGCTCTCATGGGTGGGCTTTTTCATCTTAATTGGGTCTGTTGTTGACCTTAATTACAGTAAATGGGTAGCTTTTTCAGAAATTTTACTATCGTAACTGAATAAATTTGAATAAACCTAGGATCCTCGAATAGATAAAATTCATATACATATATGGGTTAGAAACTTCCTGATATTCATGGTAAAGCGTTTGGAATTTTGTCATAGAAATGGGTCCTTTTGTCAAAGTCCAGATTCAGGTCGAATCAAAGTCACAATGAAGTACGATGGCTCAACTCAGTTTTGTTTTGCACACATGACATTTTAAACACCATACCAGTCTGTGGGTCTGTCGATACATTCGCATACGCATAGTGGACTTTATATCTCAGATCCTTCAAGTCATCAATGAAACAAATAGAGACACGGCTGTATTATTGAACCAAAATTGACCGACAGTTTGATAGTTTTTTTTCTTTTACTCTATTGCATTGCATGTAATATACTGACTGGTCAGCTGCTGGACTGACTGCTAAGATGTTGTTAGATGTTGGATCTAGGCTAAATCACAGCAAGTGTCTTAAATTGAAATTGGGTGATAAACTCCAAAATTTTTTCAATGAATAAACACTTACCAGTCCGGCAGTGCTGACCAGTTTATTCTCTAATAATATCATTCTTTTTTTACGCACTAATAACCTACTAACCGCTAGTACGAAATACCCACAATGGGGACTGTACTGTATGTAATATTTAGATTAGATTAGATTAGATTAGATTAGATTAGATTCTAGAAGCAAAACTCAAGCAAACATGGGAGAAAGGAATTTAAAGGGAAGGTTCTTAGCTTTGGAGGATGCATTTCTCAAGACAAATCTTCCTGTTGAAGTTAATCGTGATATCTATGCATCAAATTTTCAGAATGATTTCACCTAGCAAGAGATGGTGTCAAGAAGGACAGCGTTTTGCCAGTGGTGCGGGATTTGTGAGTGCGCATGCGTCCAACGCTGCCAAACCCGGGCTCGCCCCAGGTTTTCGTTGACATTACATTTCGTGAAGGCTAACCCAGGTTCGCCCAGCATACAAGTCAAATCTTTCAATAGGGCACAGGGAAACCCATAAATCTTCAAATTTCACACCTATAAGCCAATGGCGTTGCCGCATTTCCGTCACATGACCCAAAAAAAGCTCTTCGAGACGAATTTTCGAGTACCTTTACGAAAATCAAAATGGACATTCGAGTAATGAAGATACAGAGCTGGTTTTGCAACGAGTTGATTCTACAGGCCCTACTTCACATTTTACATTTTGCATTTGGCTAAAATCTCATCAGAGATCAGCGCTACATCGATTTTCACACCACCTAAAATTGGCCTATTTTCAAATATCATTTGGGAACGCAATAAAAAAGATATAGCTTCCAAACTTTCACACATTACGTGAATTGTAGCAAGGAATAAAGCAAAGATGTTTGTTTGCGCAAGTTTCCAAAATTCTTGACGAGTTAAAGCTATTTTCTACTAAGTAAGCTATCGGGCCTACCTTCATCCACTGCAGAATGCCCTTATTCCGTTTCAAATCGGCTTCATTTGCTGCAGCAAGGTAACACAGCTATTCACCAGCAACATAACACCAATCTCTACTATTCTCCACTGAAAAATCGCCATCAACTGTGGTAAAATGCGATGAATTTTCAACGAATCTTCGCCATAGATTCCATTCCAAGTTTTGAATGTTGTTACAAACAGTGTCCGCACGTGGAGGAATTTACGTTATTGTCAAGTATTCTTGATGTCATGGTCGAGAGGTAGGTCTCTTGTTTCGTGTCAGGGACTTCGGTCTTCGTTCAAATATGAAGACGTTGCAGGGGTTGGGACCGAGCTAACAAAGTTATCTGTGTTTTCTTAAAGAAAGGAAACTTGTGAATGCATCTTTCAAAAGGATGTGAATCAGTATGTGGGGGGTCTAGGAGACTTTGGAGGCTCCCCCCTAAAGATGGAAGCTGTAGAACCAGTTTATAAATCAAATGCACTACCTTTGGCTCTCCTGTACCGAATAAACGGAGGGTGAGAATAATCTGGAGGGGGCTGGAAATGGTTCCATCTATCAATACTCAGGGGTTGGAACCATCGGGGGAGGCTGGAAAGTTAAAAATAGTCGTTTTCTCTTGGTAAACACGAATCTTTTTCATGTTCACTCAAAATTATGTGCACTATCATTCCAGTTTCCCAAGAATTGACAGGGGAATAGTTTGAATAAGAGTGGGCAAAATGGCAGATTTTTGAAGAATTGACAAGTGGGTGGAGGGGCACTTATTCGGTACTCGAGATACAAGGGATGGCGAAAATAACAAACAAATAGCTAAATAACTACGTAAACTATGATTTGTTACAACACTATACCAACTGGTATATGCTTTGACAAAAATGCTCTCTAATTATAACAATTAAGACAATGACTTCGAAAAATAGGTGCTTAAAATGAAACAGATAACAATAGCAACAACAACAAAAATAACAGCAATATGAGTTATAATTTATATTTTCTGCTTATTATTTCTAAATCAAAAATAACATTAACAACAGGTCGATGGATGTGGAATATCTATTTCAGTTCCCAAAGCTAAAATGAAAGTCATATTGTTGTTGGGCAATCTTGGTTTTGGCTGAAAAGCATCAACAAAGTGAACGCATTGCAACAAAGTAAGCCCGAATTCCACGTCAAGGAGTTGCCCCTTATTCGGGTTCCGGTTTTTGACAGACCGCAACCCCACACAATTTATGCTATGTACCAAGCCACATTGGTATTTGCAAACCAGGACTTGCTTTTAAATCCTTGAGACCATGGCCCGTAATCTTTGCTTTAGTGAGTTTTTATGCAGGGTCAGGTAACAAACTGATTGTCAGAAAAAATCTACTGGCAAGCTTGACAGAACGAATATTCTTTTACATTTCTAGTTGGTTTGCTGGAAATTCCGAAATTCAACAATCGTTATCGTTTCTATTAAGTGGGTTCGAAGACACTTTTTTAAATTTTGTTAGACCCAAACATAAAGAACACCAAGACTAGCAGTGATACATAGTCAGAAAGTGAAGGAAGCAAACTGCTAGTTACAACGAAGACATTACGACAATAAACGAAGAGGACATGTGGAAGTGGCAAAGTTTGCAAAATGTGTTACTTTCTGACCACAACCATAGCGGGTCTCACTAGAACCCTCTGGAAAACTTTCAGCAAAAAGAAAGACAAATTTCTATTTATTGGTGGCAGATTGCCAGTGAGTCGATCGCCATCATTATCCTCATCACGATCTTTGTCATCATCATATTTAGTCATTCAGGGTACCAGAGCCTCACAATTTAAGTGAAAGGATTTTGGTTATTTTTTTGGCTCTGGTACCCACGGTATTCATTTATAAGCTGAACCATAGTCACGAAAATGTTCTTTCTTTTGACTATGGCTGAACGCAGCAGCTAATTCAGGCTCACATAATTTCAGCCCCTGTCATCACTCTTATTAAATTGTTTTTCAGACATTCTCCCATGGAAAGGAAAGAAGGCGAAATTATTTCTTTTCATATGCGTATTTTTTGAAGAAACTAAGAACTTTGCCAGTTCACGTATCTTTTACAAGAAACTGCTTATGAGAAACTGAAAACTCTCAGATCGCCACAAACTAAGAAACTCCGGCATGTGTTCTTTATTCTCTCTTGCGTCCTTATCATATCAATCGCAACGTACTTCAGTAATGTCTAAACATTGCAAGGGCTTCATAACACTTTGTTTTTGAAATGTTCCTGTGGCACAGATCTGATTGTTTTAAGAACCTTCCATTAGTGGCTCAATTTCTTTAATTCCTTATGAATAATACGTTTACTGAAAATGTCTTTAAATAACCAGACTTTGAGTACTTACGAGTTTCTTAATGCTTTTTTAACAATCTTCATGTTCACTGCCTGTACCCTTATGGACATTTCAAAACAAGATTTCTTCAAGCCTTTCTAATTTTTAGACATTACTCAAGCACCTTCCGAGTAATATGATACTTGAAACATGTGAAAATAAAGTAAAATATTTCCACGATTTCCTTTGTCAAATTAGATAGTTTTTCAGTTATAGTTTCCCAGAACTTGAATTTCTTAAATTTTTAGCGACTGACTTTAGAGTCGAGTTTCTTATAAGCAGTAGCTTAGAAGAAACAGGTGGAGTTGTCTGTGTGGCTTGGTTGGGTTGGCTCGGTTGGAAACTAGCACACATGTAACAAATGCTTGCAGTGATCTAGATCGTATCAGAAATTAGAACAACAACCAAAACAACAACAAAACAAGAAGAACAACAAGCATAACAACAACAGCCTCTTTTTACTATGTACATATTTACGAACAAACGGGAGGAATATTCCTGCAGTTATGCGTCATTGATGAGTGAAAGGATATTTTGTCAGTCGATTCCTGTTTGCTTCTGTTGTTATTGATTCCAAATGCTGTGCAACCTTTAAAACAAGGAACAGATTGGAATAAAATGCTTCGAAACAAATCTTGATGTGCTTCTGCCCCCACAACTGCAATTACCTACTTCACTCAAAAAACGATTATGGCATCCTTGAAATCAGTTCAATTATAGAGAAATAACACCACGACGAAACACAACACAAGTTGATTCTGTCCTCTCACTGATCTTTCCATTTTCTTAAGGTTATCATATGAAACAAGGAACTGTAGTAATCTTTCAGGGTGAAATAGTGATCTAGAACCATAGAGGAGGCAAGAACAGACTTTAAGGAACTTACGTGGTGTAGATGTAAAAGCTAAGCTGTTAAATTTGCTGAATGAGTCCCCAACTGATAATTTCTCTTTGTAAATCAAGCAAAGCATCGCTCATGTTGGTGCTATCAGGGGCGTGTTGATCAGCTTCATCATCCAAAGTTTCATCTTCGTCGTCATCAGCAACTTCATCAGCGTCTTCTTTTTCTTGCCTTATGTCAGGATTTTGAATTGCTTCGTCAGCCTTTAATGACAAGGAAGTAATCGCCCTCAAGATCCCATCTTTGCACAAGGGGCACATTTCGCAACCAGAGGGAAAACATGATTCATGAAATGAATGACCGCATCCGTGCAAAACCTTGAATCTGGTTGAATCACTGTTGCAGCTTGAATCACATGCCCTGGGAAAGTAGATAAAATGAAATTGTAAAGGAATGCCAAACATATTTTGATCACGATAGGTCTTTAACAAAACTATCTTAAAAAGTGAATTAGCAGATGGAATAGACGATTATGCTAAAGATGGCGGCAAGGAACTTTTTACCGAGACGCATCGCGCTCTTTAATCGAATTCCTATAGAATCGTTAAGGCTTCGTAATTAGAACGCAATGCATCTTGGCAAAAAGTTCCTCGCCACCATCTTTAGCGTAATCGTCTAATAGACGATCGTTTCTGTCTCCTTGTCGTACAATGCAGGTGACACATGCCTAGAAATTTTCTTGCCAGTCTTGCAAACGATTAAAAATGAATGAAAAAATTGCTATCATTTGGTGAATACATATTAAAGAGAAGTTTACCTCATTGGATGCAATCCACAGGATCAAAATGAGAGTACAAACATTGGCATGTTTGTAGTATTAAACCCAGGGAGCACTCCGGTATTTTTAGGATAGGGTGCTCAGGTTCCTTATTTGGTATAAAATTTGTGCAAGAATTATGTTTTGGCAAATATACATACATTTCTGTATTAATCAAACGAAAATGCCAAGATGAAATACACCAACATTATCTTTTTGGCTCAGTCATTTTGAACTCATTCTTAAGGTTCTTGAAATTCTGGATTACTACCTTGTGTCCCAAATATGGGAAAAGTTACAAAAATAGAAAAAACATATTTCACACATAAAATTAACACAGTAAAAACCCGCACATAAGAACCTTCATTTATTAAGAACCTACAGCCTGAAATTTTATGTTTTGTACCCAATAAGTAAGAACCATGTCAGCCTAATATTTTAACCAGGTTCTTAATAAAGGGTATAAAATTTCATTCCTTTATTCACTGGGAAATATATCTGTTTGTAACCTGTTCTTCAATCAACTTCTTTCATGGATGGACTTAAAAACACCTACAGAACTGTGATAGGCAGGGCCTGCAGGAGTAAACTGGGTAAAGCTTGAGGTGAAAGGTCAAGGATGTAAATAAATTTGGCTGAGATCAAGATTCACAGATTTCCTGTGGTTGCAAAGGAATTCTTCACTATGACTGGTTGTCTGATGACAGCGGATGGGTCAGGAGATCAGAAAATTCACCCCAGGGACTAAAGGACTATGTCTTTTTAAGTAGAGCTTAGCGTTGCTAGCCATATTTCCATCATGTTACAATGCTAAGCCTTCAACTATCCTTTGTTTTCTGGCATTTGTTTTGGACCCTACGTTAAGAACCTACACCCTGATTGCGGGATGTACCTCAAAGCATAAGAACCTAAACAGGCTGAGTTCAAAATCTTAGGTTCTTATGTGCGGGTTTCTACTGTATCGAGCAACATTACTAAAATCAAAACACTTAAACATCTAAATACGTTACGCGAAAAATTTGTCGGTTCTGGCTCTTTTTCAAAACTTTAAGATCCAGACTTAATAATATTTGGGTACGTAGTGTGAGAAAAGAAGTTTTTTTGGTCTATCTTTAAGCTAGAAATTATCTTTTCAGGTTGATGATGTGTACCCTATCCTATGCACTCTTATTATAAATATACCCGAGTACCTCCCTGGGGTATCAAACCTCTTTGGATCTGGCTCTTGTCCCAACAATTGAAAGCCAAGTGGCATGATCTTTGATCCAATAACTTCGTCCCCATATAACTGAGGCATCTTCCAGTAGGTCATGTTCTTCTGCTTTCGTTTTGGTCTTGCGACTTGAACAGCACTACTAGGGCTCTCTTTGATAGCTCGCAACACATCAACAATAAATTTTGCAGCCCTAATTTTAAGTCCTTCCAACCTATCATGGCTGAAAGAAAACTTTTTGGGTGTGGCAAAGACAGAGGAGAAATTCAAAGATTGAACTTTGTTTCCATCCAGAGCTCGAGCTTTCTTCTGCAAAGCATCACCGTCATCTGTGGCTCTTGACTGTGCTCTCAACAGTGAATGGAAGTTCTCAACTGGATATTCGTCCAAAGTGTTTGGTTGCTTCATGATGACTTCATGAATAGGATGCCCTTGCTGTTTCCAAAACAAGACATTACTCAACCAGACAAGAGGAGCTTTGTCATAATGATGCCTTTTAAAACTAAAGAACATCAGCCAACATCGAAATACAGCATCAACATATTGCTCAGCATTACCGCGCTTGAATATGATTGAGTAGATGGAAAGGACTAATGGCAGCTGGTTGTCTAGTAGATTAAGGAGTGTCAAATATTGAATGTCTTTGCTGTTTGAAAAGGCAGCTATCACTTGCTCACGCACCAATGTCCATCCTCCGTACAAAATTTCTTCTATGACGGAAATTCTCCATGCTTTTGGTTTATTCGCCAATATTTTCCTTTCTCCAAATATGTATGAGTATGCTCTCTTAAATAAGTTTATGTGCAAAAGACAAACACATTCTCTTGCATTAAGCTGCACATGTAGTGGCCCAATGAACGGAACAATATTCTTGAGACAAGCAGGGGCACCAGTTGGTGTGTTATGCTGTATCTGTCGCATGTAAAATTGAGCTGGCCAGTCTCCTGGTTGGGGGCAAATGAATGAGGACAGGTATTTTTGCAGACCATGATTGACTGCATACTTTGCTGCTTCGAGAAAATTTTCGAAACTCTTGAGGCGTATTTCCAACTCATCAATTAGTCTGCAGTTAACCATTTTACGCATACTCCGAACAGACTGTTGCTCCTGATAATCATGTATGCTGACTCTATGTCTTTCGGTCTCTGGATCAAAGAAGGCAGCACGAATCCAAGAAGGCATAACTGAAGCGTATGTATCAGCAATGCTGCTCATCCTGTTTGCTGCGAATTCTTTCAATATACTCACATCAATTCTGGGAGTAATGGCAGATGGCTCAGTCACTGGTATTGCAGGAACACCTGGGAACCTTTTCAAAAGAATTGTTGCCATGCTGGTTGCAGTTGATGTTTCTTGATCCTTGGGGCGTTGCTTCGTATGGATGTTAGTGTAGTCATCAATCATGAGAACAAGTAGATCCTTTTGTTCGTAGGCTTCTTGCACAAATTCCAAGACAACTCTTTCATGGTCAGAGGCTGCTTTGTTTCGTTCCCGCTGCTGAGTGGACTTGGATACAGTAATACCAACGTTGCTTAGAACTGATAGGCCTGATTCACTGATACCTTTGGTTACAACATCAGTGGCAACGATCTTCTGAAACCAATTGGCCTTCCGAGATTGCCCGAATATCAGCATGTAAATAATTGCAACTGCCTTTTTTTCATTCAGGAGTTTTTTCTCCACTAGATGCTCTCCCGCAGACATAGCTTCTACGATTCCATCAAACAGCTTAGTGGCTCCTGCTGAATCACAAATTTGGCGCATTTCATCTGGCTCAAACGGTGGTACGGAGAAATTTCCGTACTTCTCCCAAAGGAACCGTCTGCATAAGAGGATTTGTTGTTGGAGGTCGAAGCTAGAGGAAATTTTGTCCTCAATTATTGGCAGCAACCCAACTGGAACGTAGGCAAAGGAATTTCCCACTTCTACGTGTCCAATATCTCCGAATTGTAACATTTTTACCTCAACGTTTGGGACATACTTTGCTAGACGTTTTGGCACAAGGCAAAATGTCTCTCCGTCAACTTCAACTTCTTCAAAGTTAGGAGCAGTAATTCGACGACTTTCTGTTCTGTGTGCTTTAGCTGGGTTACAAGGCTCGCCTATTGATGTCTGGCTGAGACTTCGGATCCTACTTTCATTTCTCTCTGCATTCTCTCGAGTGGATATGATTTGTTGTATCTGAAAAGAAATATGGTTACCAGAAAAAAATTCCAGCATATAAGAATATATAACATACGACATCTGAGAAGAATTACAAAAACATTCATTGCCAAAGTTGTCGTTGGTATCGACTTATAAATGCTGGGTAGCGGGACCTATACACTTGACTTATTGTATAAGAAACTGAAAGCAGTGTTGCAACGTTTCCAGCTTTAATGGAAACGGTGGCTCTACCACGGTAGAAACTGTTACTCTACTGGGATGGCCACTTAAAATTTGAACTTTGTTTAACTTTCCCCTTGTGACCATATGTTGCAGCACTTGTCTAAGCATTAATACTGCCGTGTCTTAGCACTGGCCCTGCAACTGATGGCTAAGTGGAAACCACCAGCTTGTGAAGAGACGATTCATTTCGAAAAAGAAAATCCTTGCATATTTCTACTTTATCTTAACTTGTTGTAAGATATCATTTGGAAGGTACTTGAATAATGTCTCGATATGTTCAAGAAGGCGCAGATCGTGACATGAAGATTGGTATACAGGGACGTAGGAAGCATCTCAAACTTGGGGGGGGGGCACGACACTTCGAGGGCACTTTTTCCTTAAGAAAAAAGAGGTATTTTCTAAAAATGAAAGGGCTCTTCTTTGTTTGTCGCAAAATCTTGGGGGCAAGTGCCCCCAGTGCCCCTGGTTCCTACATCTATGTTGGTATAGAAGCTTTGAGAAACTCGTAAGAAACTCTGAGTGGTCAAAATCTGGTAGTTTAAAGACACTCTCAGCGCTGGCTGAAATTCTAAGTTTCTTATCAAAGAAATGCGTGTATCTTTGGTTCCCGGTTCTACCATCGTTGCAGAATACTGGACCAGGTACCACCCCTGTGGTGCCATAGTATTACTACCCTGCCGCCCCTCTAAAACCATCCAGATCTAAAAAAATGGTGTTGCATAAGTTGGCCTTAAAATGTTGAAGTTTGTAAGATAATGAAATTCTGAAAGGCCATTTTTTTCGAAATTTTGCAATTATTTTGCCTAGGAAGTGCGATCTTAGTGTATTGAAAAGAAAGTAATGACATACCATAGTATACGCTGGCATGGTTTTGTAATCATCTGGCAATCTTGAAATGTACGTCGGCTTGCTCCAGCATGCTGTCAGGCAGTCAATGCAGAATAGACCATGGGTCACTCTTTCTCTTACGTCAAAAGCCATTAAAAAATCCTTTACTTCCTTGATCCGTCTTTTTATGCATATAAGGTGTTGCGAAGAACTACCCCATTCATCATGAAGAGAATTAGCACAGCTTTTTAGCAGTCCTCCTTTACCCTTTCCCATCTTCAAATCGCGAATGAACACATTGAAATAGCTACGGCAATCGATGCAATAAACAACTCTTAAAGTAGATATAACACACAAAGCAATAAATATTTTATTGTTCGAATGTAACTTTTGTATTGTACGCTTATTGTGACATCAAAACACCCTATTATTCATTGACAAAGCGCTTCTACAGGTTTTTTTCATGGGAAGTGAAGGGTATTATACTGGCATTGGAATTCGAGTCTTTAGAGGAGCCTGCGAAGTTTCCTAGACCTCCAAAATGATAATTCAAAAATTAATTCAAACTTTGCATTCACAATTTTCCTTTCTTTAAGACAACACAGATAGCTTTGATAGCTCCCCCCATAAATTCTTGGGAAACTGAAATGATAGTGCACATAATTTTGAGTGAACATGAAAAAGATTCGTGTTTACCAAGAGAAAACGACTATTTTTAACTTTCCAGCCTCCCCCGATGGTTCCAACCCCTGAGTATTGATAGATGGAACCATTTCCAGCCCCCTCCAGATTATTCTCACCCTCCGTTTATTCGGTACAGGAGAGCCAAAGGTAGTGCATTTGATTTATAAACTGGTTCTACAGCTTCCATCTTTAGGGGGGAGCCTCCAAAGTCTCCTAGACCCCCCACATACTGATTCACATCCTTTTGAAAGATGCATTCACAAGTTTCCTTTCTTTAAGAAAACACAGATAACTTTGTTAGCTCGGTCCCAACCCCTGCAACGTCTTCATATTTGAACGAAGACCGAAGTCCCTGACACGAAACAAGAGACCTACCTCTCGACCATGACACCAAGAATTCTTGACAATAACGTAAATTCCTCCACGTGCGGACACTGTTTGTAACAACATTCAAAACTTGGAATGGAATCTATGGCGATGATTCGTTGAAAATTCATCGCATTTTACCACAGTTGATGGCGATTTTTCAGTGGAGAATAGTAGAGATTGGTGTTATGTTGCTGGTGAATAGCTGTGTTACCTTGCTGCAGCAAATGAAGCCGATTTGAAACGGAATAAGGGCATTCTGCAGTGGATGAAGGTAGGCCCGATAGCTTACTTAGTAGAAAATAGCTTTAACTCGTCAAGAATTTTGGAAACTTGCGCAAACAAACATCTTTGCTTTATTCCTTGCTACAATTCACGTAATGTGTGAAAGTTTGGAAGCTATATCTTTTTTATTGCGTTCCCAAATGATATTTGAAAATAGGCCAATTTTAGGTGGTGTGAAAATCGATGTAGCGCTGATCTCTGATGAGATTTTAGCCAAATGCAAAATGTAAAATGTGAAGTAGGGCCTGTAGAATCAACTCGTTGCAGAACCAGCTCTGTATCTTCATTACTCGAATGTCCATTTTGATTTTCGTAAAGGTACTCGAAAATTCGTCTCGAAGAGCTTTTTTTGGGTCATGTGACGGAAATGCGGCAACGCCATTGGCTTATAGGTGTGAAATTTGAAGATTTATGGGTTTCCCTGTGCCCTATTGAAAGATTTGACTTGTATGCTGGACTATGCAAGGTTTGGACGCTCACTCCAACCATCTTTTCAACCAGCAAGTAGAAAGCTCTATTGTAGACTTTGAAAATGAAGATTTCATTCTTTGCGACGAGGATTAATTTGGACCTGGATCGATTCAAACTTATTTCATGAATAGTATGAGGGGATCTTTTAACAATAAAGAGTATAGATTTAACATAAATTACCTGTGAAGCTCTGTGGACGTCTGCCTACAAGTGAATCAATCAATCAATGAATCAATCAATCAATGAATGAATCAATCAATCAATCAATCAATCAATCAATCGCAGAATAAAGATATTACTGAATTATAAACTGATCAATTGCTAAAGAAGATGCAAAACAAATCATTGCCCATCAATCCTTGTGGCAGATGAACAAACGTGATATCACCTTTTAAAGAGATGCATGATGCATAGTACGGTAGAACCTGACCTGACAGATTTGGGGCTAACAGGAGAATTTCCTCCTCTCCAGACAATCGATTTTGTTTATTTTGAATTTTGTTTATTTTGCATTTTGTTTATTTTGCATTTTGTTTATGTTTACACAAGGAAGGCACTGATTGACACATCAGCAGGGCCGTCGAGAGCCGGACCGGGCCCCACGGGTTGGGACCAAAAAGGGCCCTCCAGCGCTAAAGGCACTGAACAATTTTTTGGGCCACGCCATTTTCCTCTTGGACCACGCCCTCAAATTCAGTTGTAAAACACTGCTTTTAGGTGGACATGCCCTCCTATACACTGTTAGAAACATAATTTTTGATGGAAAATCTTTTTGATGTCTGTGTAAAGACTAAGCTTGGAAGGCCAGTGGGCCCGCTGGCCTAGAGACGTTCCTTGAGGAAACCCGAAAACAAAGAAAAATGAAAAATGTATACAAACGAAGGGATTTTTCTGGCCGATTAGCTGAGATGCAAATGTCAACAAAGACATCTGCAAAAGACACTTTGAAGGAAAAGTGGCCAACTCATTGATTTTTAATGTGAAAAGGCGTTACAAGGAGATGATGCATATCAAGAGTGACAGGAATAATTTCTATGACCAAATTTAAATTTAAACACAAATTTAAACACAGACTTACGGCAAAATGGATTCTTTCCGGATGTCCTGACATAATATCTTCCACGTGCAGTTAGTGGTACATCATATCCCATTTTAATACAACTTGTTCTTCTGCAATCGTTGCAGAAACCAAGTTTGAACGTAATGTATCTCCAGCATTTATGGGCAGTGTAGACGCATACAGGGTTGATCGTAGTTGTGAAAAGTACCACAGCTCGGAAGTGACTGCATGAGGCAACTATAGAAGGAGGAAAACATTTGAAAATATTTATCTATTTTACCATGGGTGTTCACAAAAACGCCGCAATTGTATCACTGCGAAGGAAAACATTATTTGCTATTACGGAGGAGCTACCGTTCTCCTCCGCAAAAAATTATCCGCTGCAGCATATATGCTGAAACATAACTTAGGTGTGTAACTACCCTTGGTGCAATGCAACACCTGCATTTTCAAGGGAGGGCCTGGGATACTTTAGCTATAATTCTCTCCACTGGGTCCTCGATACTTAGAAATTTCTATTTTTTTGTTTTAGACGAGTTCAGCCCATATGCACCGTTTATTTTCGTTTGTGTTCAAATATCCGTACAAGTGTGAGACTATCAAGGCCATTATAACTTTATGATTTAGGAACGGTCACATGGTAACTGAAAGATGAAATATGAGTTATACACATAGCTCTGCTTCGAAATAAACTATTCACAAATCTTTCACGTTGAACTGGCATTGTGTTTTTTAACAAATCAGAATTGCCTATAATCGAGGTGGACCATCTGAATAGGTTCCAAGTCTGTAAATCGGTATAAAAATGTGGCTGCAAAAATTCATTATCAATTTCCTTGAATTGAATAGCTTGAAAAAACTTCAGCTACTTATTGCACGAGCGAAGCGAGGGCTTACTATCAGGAAGCAGCCGAGTTTCGTTCCTGGTCCACGCATATTCTATTGTTATGCGTTGTTATTTTCCGCTGGTCAATAGGTCTGCATCAATAATTTGCATAATGTAACAAAAGAAATCACATTGTGCTCACATCATTTCAGTGAACTGTTTATTGTGTTTTTAGTTGTTCCTTGTTTGAAAGGAATGAAATACAGCTATCAGCGGTATTTGAGGTATTTCGTTGACATACAATTGCTTTCAACTCCAAATAGGTCGTCCTTTTATGATTTAATCAACTGCAGTATAGAATTAAACTTGGTTTGTTGTTTGATTTTAATCAGTGTCTGGAAACGAACGGAAATAAAAGGTTGTTTACGTGGGTTCTTGAGTTAGGCCTAATGAAATGGTCAGCAAGGGTCTGTCACGCATTCAAATTAGCGTGCACAAGCTTTTTGAAACTGGAAGGATTTAGGATTTTTACGCACTATTTGCGGATGTTTCTTGAAGAGAAAGGCATCTTCGTCAACAAAATACGAAATTTTCTCTGGCAAGACACCAATTGGTTGCGAGCACCCAAGGGCTTCGAGGGGCACATCGCTGACTTTAAACAGGTTCCTCGAAATCATGTGGAGTCGATAATTGGGCAAAGTTAAAGATTTCACGGAGTATGACAGAAATTACTGTAAGTCACAAGAGGGGGGGGGGGGCAACAAGCCGATACACGGATGCTTTTATTAGAAACTATGGATTTGACGTTTTGCCGAGTAACATAATACAGGAGCAAGTGAGACTAAAGTAACAACTTTGTACAACTTTGTTTTCTAAAGTAAAACATTCCAGAATTTCTTAATTTTTTGGCGATATGACAGTCTGAGTTTCTTATGAGCGGTTTCTTATAAAAAGTCCCAAAATTGTGTAATCTCAGTCCACTATTTTAAAACATGGTTCTTCTTTCTCCCCAATAAAGGATTTCTCGTCAGGAAGAAAAACCACGTCAGTTTCTGCATTTTTTTTATAAGAAACTTGGATCAGGCCATAGTACTAAAAGTTTCTTAATTTAACATGAAATTTTGTCCATTTTAGTACTAAAAGTTTCTTAATTTGTTTCTTATTTTTTGAATGCATGAATTGTCAATGTGGTCGCTAACACTGCTGCAGATGTTTCTTGATATTCAAAACATCATATATAGGAAAAAACAGTATTCTGTTATGTTGAAAATACAAATGGTTTGATAATATTGCCCAATAATAAAGGTTCAACGATCTATTTGCTATAGAATTCATGCTTTTAACTTTGAAGAGTTTCTTAGTACTTCTCAGACATAGTAATAGTTTCTTACAAACCAGTTTCTTATAAAAAAACGTGTATCTCATTTTTGGTCAATTTTCCGAACCAGTGAAGCACGGGGCACGTGCACTTACTAACGATTTGTTACTTCTAGTCTATAATGATACCTATAATGATGCCGTTGCACTTTTCAAAAATGTTGCGAAGTAGCTAATGTTTTTTTCCAACCAATCATTTTGTTCATCAAAGAAATAGGCCATCGAACTTTAGATCAACCTCGTTATAATTTGGAACCTTTGCTGTGAGTGGACAAATGGATACATGGATACCTAACGAATTTGAACTCAGTTTACGGTTAAGCCAACATTCAGGTTGTTTAGGCCTGAGTGACAATTGGCGTGGATCAATGACCATGAAAGACCATGAAGTGCTACGTGCAGAGCCCAAATGAATGCAGAAATAAATTTACGTTTAGGCCAGCAGCCAGGTTGTTTTCCTCCACCATTCACGTAAAAGTCGACATGTCCACACCGGCCCATTATCCCAACCAAATAGTTGAAACTTGTATGAATGACGTCAACAAATCGAGCATCGGTCGAATCCAGCCTTGCTTTTCTTGGACGTCGAGCAAACACAGGACCAGCAGGATCCAGTCCTAAAATGAAAATTTAGACATTTGTGTTACCTCATTAGATACGAATATATTTACTTCTTATATGAAATTTCTTATAAGAAATAGCTTACAAGCAGTGGCGTAACGGAGGAGGGGGGCAGCTCGGGGCCCTACGTAACTTGGCTGTGCAGGGGCCCCCTTGAGGCGGCAAATACATCAACACAGATTTGCCTAATTTTCAAATCCAGTGCTTTTGTTAAACATCATTTTCAAGGTAAGTCTTGTACATCAAAACCTCTACAAGAGGTTTAGACTGACTTCAAAGATGAATTCGCGTTGCCACGTTTCTGAAAGAGTGGCTGAAATTGAATGTGAGCGAAGCCAACCAAGTTTTGTCGTCAGGGTTATCTCCTCAGGAATATCTTATTTCTCGTAGAAAATTCGCTGTTGAATGGGGAAAGGATTGTAGTTGACAACGGTTTACAAAGAAAATTTTTAAAATTCAGTAAGGACCGTGCAGAAAAGGATTTTTTCCCAGTTAATCGGTTAAATTAGTTCGTTACCCGGGGGAGGTACTTATATATTTTTCTGTATGGGGACATGTCGCTGAACAGGGTATCATTTTCAGGATTTCAATTCCGGGACAGGGTATCATTTTTGTAAAAATTGGCTCCATGGCAGGGTCCATATTTGTCATTTTGACTCCAAAAGATCGTTCAAGGCCATTTGCACTCTGCGAATATGATTCAAATAGCTTGGATGGCAATATTTCCACATTTTTCGATAGATTTCTTACAAATGTTTCCTTGTAGGGCACAATTTTGTTTGAAGAAACTAAAGGATAAGGTATTGTTTAAGAAAATTTTACTCCAGGACAGGGTATCATTTTCAGGAATTTGACTCCAGGACAGGGAAGCTTTTGAGATTTTCCCAGCGGCACCTCCCCGTATGTTCGTAACCCAAGTACCCCCCCCCCCGGGGGGGTTCGTTATCCCAGAAGATAACAAAGGATTTTTGACACATTTTAAATTTGCAGCATTTCCTAAGTGTTAATTCAGTTCACTGAAAGTCGTGGGGTTCCCTACAGAGTTCCTGAAGTATATAGTGCAAAGTCAACATGCTCTTCTCTTAAGTTGAACAAATGTTTTACTGAAAGTCAAGAAGCCCCTACAGCTCGGGGGCCCTTAGGACTTGCTCTAACCCCAACCACCGTGCATTACGCCACTGCTTACAAGAGACGGTAGCCTCACATCTTTGAAACTCAAACAAACTACCCTAACCTAAATCAAAGAAGCTAAGAAACTGTGGTAACTTGCGTCTTTAATGTTCCCAGGTCAATCAAAATATTTCAACACTATAATGATATATGATAAGAATACATGAAAACTTTAGTAGTGCGAAACCAAATAACTATATCCATAGTCCAATGCCCCGTTTATTGCGAGCGACGAAGGAGCGAGATTACTATAGTGATCCAGCCAACCTTCTGTGATGTCCACGCATATGTTTATTGTATTGCTTTGTTACTTCTGATTATCTATTACCGCTGGTTAGTTTAAATTGAAAGATTCGCTGGCCACATTTCCTTTGTCACTACAGTTTGATTATGTACGTGTTTGTCTTCGTGAACAATGATCAATAGTCATGATATTCTTTTGTCTGCCAAGACCTGCCAAGATACTGTGATGGCGGTCGGGCCTATCCCAGAGAAGGGGCGACTAAATTGAACTTCCCTTACGTTTCATGAGACACAGGCAATAAGTTTGTGCACCTTCACACTACTTTCAGATCTTCCATCGACACATTTCGCTACTTCGTTTGGCCATAAAAAGACTAAGATACCAAACACGGCGTAAATAACTGTAAGATGGATTTGTTCAATGATTCAACTTCACCCAACGAAACGAAGCTTAGCTTGGTATGAGCCCTGACCCTGAGCGGCGTGTGGTATCGATACGAAACATTCACAAATGCTGCCCAACAATGATATCGACGTCATTCAGTGTTTACATGCAATCACATTTTCAACAGGATTAAGTCAACACAATAAGCAATAATCTGTTGAACCTGCGTTCAATACCCTCCTTTACCTTCATAAAACATGGAATACGGAATAATGGAACGAACAATTCAACTTCAAGGGGACAGCAGAACATTCATTTACGAATTTAGTGTGGCTTTATCTGAGTTCACAAATATGAAAGAGTGCGAGCAGTTGATAACTTATAGTTACTTCTAGTCTAAAAGTATTTAACATCTAATTTATGAAGTATTAATAGAAAGCTTGAGATAATGTGTTTCAAGACTTAATCATAATCATAATCATAATCATAAACTTATTTACAGTTGGTTTGTTAGTAGCTAACAACAGCTAATTCACACCAACTATCTACAAAATATACAGTATAACAGAATATATAAAACCCTAAACTCTAGACTCTTTTAAAAAGATAAACAGTTTCCGAAGCCCTAACTTCTGGATAGAAAGAGTTCCAAACTTTAGGTGCACACACTGAAAAGGCTCTGTCGCAACAAGTCTTCAAGGTGAGATCGTCGTTCACTAAGATTGATACAACAGTTTTGACTTCTTCTAACAAAACTAACTCCGGGCATTAAAATGTAAGAAACACATCATAAACTTTTGGCAGCAAAGTGTCCTAAAATTTAAGAAAGTAAATTTAAGAAACTACCCACCAGCGCCGGACCAGAGATTTCTTTAAAGATGGATGTAAGAAAGCCTTTCTTAGGGGTCAGACAAGCCTCCCGCTAAGCCACATTTCCGGTAAGCCCCCTCTATCATTACTAACCTGTAATTCTTCCAATGAGATTTCCTTTCTCTCGTATTCTTCTCCCTGCGAACCCTGCCACATGAGCACCAAGACTGAAACCAATGATATGAACTCTGTGATAAGGAAGTCTTCGATAACGGCGAAGCTTCTCTATCAAGTAGGCTAATTGTGCGCCTACCAAGCGAGTGTTTCCTGCTGCTTGAAAGTATCCAGTAGTTGCTCCTCCGGGCCAATAAACACCAATGACATTGAAGTCTCCTCGTTTCAGAAATTCATCTTTCATTTTCCGGATCCAGGTCACCTTTCTGTAATGGCCTAAAAAGCAAATTTAGTTGAAGCTACAGATTTATTAGTTCGGGTTCATCCCTAGCCCACATATCCTAACGATCTTTTATCCTATGTTCGTGGCTATTGATAGACTGATGGACGCTCAAATTACGACTCATGGACTTTCACTTCACACTGAAAATTAGGACACAGTTTTCCCCTCGATTTAGTGTCTGGCCATGAAGCCATAGCAACAGTTGACCAAATGTTCAGTCTTCCCGGCAATGGCAGACGGGCTTACGTTGCCAGTTAGAACCTCCAACGAACCCAAAACCGATGAACCTCCCATGAACCTCCCATGAACGCCTCAAAATTAAAGTTGCAGTTATATTAGCCTGAACAAAAGCTACAAGTATCCAGATGAATGTTTCATCAATCCAAGAATCAACAAACCTTTCCCCCTGTGAACCAGAAGATTCTCATCCAGTTAACTTTAATGAGCTGCAAAACAGCAATGAGAATTTCTAATGCCTTAGCCTCGCTCCTGACTACACCTTAGCCTCGCTCCTAAGGAAGGGCACAGATAAATCTGTGCCTAGCCTTATGGCTGGCCGTCTTCTAGTTTTCTATATGAAGGTTCATAAGTCCCAGTTTTAACAAAAATAAAAAACCTTTTTGTGTCGTTGTTGTTGCTGCGAAAACTGGGACCATGTCTTGAGCGTTTCCCGTACCCACGAGCATTAAAGCATGAGTGATTTGCAGCTAAGGGATCAAAGGAGGCTTCGGCCTCATTACAGCGCGCACCGCATCCTAACAACACTGATATAAGATACCCCCAAACAAAATGAGATGTACAACATACATTTCTGCTTACTATGAAAACATTCAATGGAATAGTTGCCCAAGGTACTGGCATACTCTGGGGAAGAACGAATTTTTTTTGCAGAGAAACCCCTGAGGGCTGATGAGCCTCTCTTCCCCTTCTTCAAAGATATATTGCCATCCTTACCCCTTATTCAAAGGAAATCATGTTTTAAAGCTCGGTAAATAAATCATAATTTTGGATTGTGATACTTTTGTTCCGAAGTATATAAAGAAAAAGAAGCGGGAAAGATGATAATGAAAAAAAGTTCATATGTTTGCCACAGACATTTCCGAAAATAACATCCAAAGAAACATCAAAAAATCAATTTATGACACCACAAAGCCAATGAGAGTCAAGCTATCTATTGTACGACAAACCTTTCCATCCGTGGATAATGAAGATTGTCTTTTTCCGTCCATCAAGCCTTGAGCCATGTACCCAGAAAGGATTCACCTTTATACCCTTTCTGTTTCTCCTTGTATATAGCTCGAAAAGTGTTCTCATAACACGCGGGGATTTAGGTAATACGTGCCAGATTAGATTCCAAGGCCTTTGGTTTGTGAAGCAGCCATAAGGTGGATAGCATTTCTTTTGACCTACAACAATAACAACAATAATGTATAAATCGAAGCTTGCTTTGCTTTTATCATCCTCCGGGGGGGGGGGGGGGGGGGTAACTACCATATATGCTAGTACGGAATGTGCCATTTTTTTGGGGTGCCTTTTTCCGAGCAGAAAATTTGAGGTATCATTTTTGGTCAAATTACAAGAAGTCATGAAATTTGGGGTGTCATTTTAGAAAAATAACTTTTTTGGGTGTTGATTTCGATCAAATTTCACTTACTTGGTTAAAATTTTGGATCGCTGTCACAATTCTAGGGTATATTATTTCAATGACATTTAAATTTTGGGCTTCGCTTTCACGAAATTTATAAATTTTAGGGTGTGATTTCAGATGTCAAATGGCACACCCCCGTCATTCACCTATTTAAGCTACCCCCAGATTATCGTCTTATACGACGTCTTACAGTCTATTTAGACCTGGGGCAAGTCTATCTTATGCTTCACGCATTGAATTCCTGCAAGTTAGATTTTAAGGGGCAATTGGACGTGACGCTGCGTGGGACATTTGGACCTCATTTCTATGGAAAGTGCTTAGGCTGACTCGTCAATGGTGATTTTGGAGATTTTCTGAATAGCACTATCGCGTACTTTCATCTGTCTCCATTTAAGTTGCTGTTGAAAATCTTGCGAGCTGAATTGAAATAACTCCTTCATCTATGCCGATTTCATCATCATCATCATCATCATCATCATCATCATCATCATCATCATCATCATCATCATCATCATCATCATCATCATCATCATCATCATCATCATCATCATCATCATCATCATCATCATCATCATCATCATCATCATCATCATCATCATCATCATCATCATCATCATCATCATCATTATTTTCTTGATCACAAGTTCCTGAAAGTCGTAAACAGCGATCTTGCTTAGCCTGTTAACAGGCCTTATATGTTGGGAACTGTGGAGGAGGAAAGTGAGAGTCTTGCCTATTCAACTTTGAAGCTGCGAAGAAGCTGCGAAGAATCTGCAACTAGAAGTGGGCAAGGAACCTTCTGCAACTTAGTCAGATTTACGGCGCTTAGTGAAACGTAAAGGTGGATGGAATCTTCTCGAATCTTACTGGATTCATTGCTCAATTAATTTCGTATAGATATATATAAATACAATTCTCTCTTTACAACGATACCCCTTTAGTATTCAACTTGGAAAATCTAACCAGAAAAATAAACACAGTAGTTGAATAAACCTGATCTTCCAGGGCGAGGGGCACTTCACTCATTGGAAATAGCGTACGAGATTTTTGAGAACAAAAGGATTTACACGGATTTTTGATGGATTTTTCTTGAAAACAATAGGATTTTCGCCAAAGGTGTACGAGATTTTTCGGGAGTGAAATGCCCCTCGTTCCAGGGAGTCGTTCTTGTGGGGGCTTGAACTAATTATCAAGGCTCATCAAATGCCTTTTCAGCCAGGGGGGGGGGGTACTCCCATTGTGGCCTAACAGGAGGGTCCAGTCAGTTTGAGGGTCTTACCAATTGGCTACCAAATGGCCCTTTTTTTCAACCACATACTACCAATTAGGGGTATTCTAAGATTCGAAGCCATTTATTATGTTTCAACCCGGTACGCTCCTCCGCACACCAATTTAGTCATTACAGCATCAATAATAAATGAATTTTGAAAAATTTCTTGCTTTGTTCCATCAGTTTTGCCATAAAACATCTTGAAAAACCGTAGAAAATCTTCATCTCTAAATGCTACCAAATGACCCAGTTTTCAGGTTCATGAACTACCATGTGAGGGTTTTTGTAAAAAGATACTACCATTTGAGGGTATTTTTCAAAATTTTTGCTTTGGCCCTCTTTAGCCCTGACTGGACCCCCCTGTCAGGCCACAATGGGAGTACCCCCCCCGGGCTTTTCAGACGTATTTAAAGAGGAGTAGTGATGGGAGTGATGGCAGTTCTCTGATATTAACTGGAATATCATTCCAAGCCTTAATGCCCGAGTAATGAAATCCTTTCTTGGTTAATTCAAGGTTTAGCTTGGGAATATGGAGATTTCTAAAATTCCTAATTTGTTGGGGATACGAGCAGGCTAAGTTGCGAGCCTCGAGGGATCCCCCAAAAAGGGCTCCAGATCGCATGCGTGGTAGCGATTTATGTCAATGACGTGCATGCAAAATAGCTTGACCGTGAAGAACAAGAGGAGAAAACAATAGCAAGGATGCGCATGACAGTGTGAGCCCCACCGTTGATTCGCTCTCAACAAAGCTGAATCACAATCGGCTAAAACAATTGGGTCAGCACTTCATCTCCCCAACAATAATACTGTAATTTGATGTAGAAAATCTCTGTTGGAACATATTCCATAAGCTGAACCCACCTTCACAGGCATTGTCTGTTTACAATCTTACATACCATTATGATGACACAGCGATCAAAACGAACAAGATTCACAACGATTAGCCATTTTTCAGGCCATGGGTCCTTTGTTTTGGAAACGTTTAAGTGCTTGAAGTTCGGTTGAAGAGATGCTCGTCGGAATTACACCGAACAGAGTAGGGCAGAGGGCAGAATCTGTTATCCCCGTTTTGCGTCTTACTACCCTTTGAACCTTTAGCTGTGAATGAAGATATTTCTGAATGCAATCGAAACAAGTTACTCAAACACGGTTTTAAACTGTCAGTTGAGGCCTTTCCCACTAAAATGTTTCATAAAGACACAACTGAAATCATATTCCTGCACAGCAGCCATTAAAATGCTACATTAGTTTTTGGATAGGACCATCGGTAGAGTAATGTTGGCCTTTAAGCAGGGGTGGCGCCAGAAATCTTCGACAGAGGGGCTAGAATTACCAACGGGGTGGGGCTGAAATGGCTAGAAAAATGCTGTTTTCGTACGTTATTTGGCAAATTTCCTCAGACAACAACCCGACATTTCCTCCGGCGGTGGACTAGATGCTTCTGATAGGGGTTTTAGCTTCCCTAGCCCTCCCCCTGGTGCCTCCACTGCCTTTAGGTGTATTCCGTTTTTATCTACAATACGATGCACAAGAACAGGAAGAAATGTAAATAATTTACGTACGTCTAAATTGGTTTGCAACTGCTTTCACGAATTTCTTGGTTTTCTTGAAGACTTTCTTGACAACTTTCCCTACTTTCTTGACAACTTTCTTGACTTTGCGGACTATCTTTCTGATTCGGATGCTCCTAAACCAGCCTGGTTTTGCGTCTTTCCTGGTAAAGTATAGACAAAGATCATAAATTGATAAAGTGCATTGGAAGCCTATTAAGATACACATTATTTTAAAGACGCATTCAAGTGGTATGTTCCCAATAACCAGCGGCATTATCACCCCTAAAAACGTGGGACTAACTTTGTAAGAAATTTTTCTGAGACTATGGTATCCCCAGCCATTTCCATGTCATTTTGGCTGAACAAAGACCAGCCTCTGCCATCGTTTGTGTTTGTGAATAGTGTATAATCAGTCATTCTGGAAGCGGTACAGGGTAAGTTGCTGACTTGGCGATTAGTAAACTGGTCTTCGTATTGCCTATAAATGCATAAATGCAACCCTGAGAAGGGGTGGACACGTTCACTCATATTGAGTTCATCCCCTAGCAACGCCATAGCTACCAACACAAAATAAGATACTGTTCGAAAGATGGCGTTAAGCTATGCTGGGGTTATGTATGGGTCTGGAACCATGGCTAGCTCGTTTTGAATATCACTCAATTTTGGTTCCAAAATTTGCATTGACCATTTAGGAGCTGGTAATAGGCCAAGGTGAGCTACTGTACAGAGAGCATAATTCTCGCAGCCTATCATTTCTGAATTAAGCCCCGTTTACACTATGCTGTTTTCAAATGAAAACGGTACGAATCATGCCATTTTAGACCTCCGTTAACATTAAAACGTTTTCGTAACCGGCATCATATGAAAACGACCTTGAAAACGGCAGGATTTGAAAACGGCACGAAACGTTTCAGTGTAAAAGCTTGAAAACGGAACGATATCGTTATGGATTCAGAGAGAGACGAAGGAATAATCTGCCTCCCTTATTACAATCAGTATCGAAATCTTTCCGTTTTCAAGCGTTCACACTGAAACGTTTTACTGCCCTTTTTAAAATCGTCTTCATTTGATGTCGGTTACGAAAACGTTTTAATGTAAATGGAAGGCCGAAAGCGGCATGATTTCGTACCTTTTTCATTTGAAAACGATGCAGCGTAAACGGGGCCTTAGTCAGTTCAGTGGTCAAACAATCGGGTAGCGCCAATGATTCATTGTCTAGCAACAAATATTCACTATTAATAGATCCGTGAATCGTCAAATCAGTCGATCAGTTAATTGACGATCACTCAACAATCAATTACATCAAACAATCAATCAATCGATCAATCAATCAATCACTGAACGAATAACAGCAATCAATAAATCAATGTATTTATCAAATCACTCACCAAATAAATCAACTGATACATCAATCACATCAATCAATCAATCAATCAATCAATCAATCAATCAATCAATCAATCAAAAAATCATCAAATCCAATGACAGGTCAATCGATCAAGGTATCAATTGAATCAATCAATTAAAATCAAATCAATCAACGTATAAATCAATCAATCAAACATCAGATCGAAGGATCAATCAATCAATCAATCAATCAATCAATGTATATATCAATCAAATCAATAAATTAGAATCTTCAAGCAATCATTGTATCAATCAAATGATTAACCAAAAATTACTTACGACAAAATTTGTTCCAGAGCAACTTCTCTGACGTCATTTGCAAGATCATAATCGATATCATCATCAAAACTGTCAACAGGATCATCTTCTATTTCGATTGGATTGATCCCATTGTTATTATAATCATCATCATTGCTTTCACTCTCGATCTCATGTTGCTCAAAATCTCCTGAAGACAAATAATAAACTCGTTATTCCTTTCAAGAATAAGTTTGCTCTTACATAAATCGCATTCAGGTTTCCTTGATAGAGTCATAGAGGGGTATCGCCCTGATTGAGGGTAAACGCATTTTGACCGATTTTAACTGTCTTGCGTTTGTTGCTGAATAACAGGAGTTTGGGTCTAGTTGAAACCAAAAAGTGGGCGAAATCATTTTGGTGACTCCATTTGCTACATTTTTTCTTGTTGGTGTTTCTTAAAATTCCGTCCACAAACAGAGGGAAAAATGCGCAACGAAGTTCACCTGAGACGTAACTGTAAGTATCCGCCATTTTTCCTTTCACGTTTCGATGCACAATTTTCGTTTTGCTTGGTTTCTTGACGTTGTTAAAACTTTCACAACAAACAAATGGCCTCTCGCCAAGCTCCGCTTGTCCAGAATAAGTACTTCATGCTTCTTCAGAGACATGACATCCGCTTCCGCCACGACGGGCTTCTTTTTTCCACGCCGTCTGATTGGCCTAAAGTCGCCCTGATTGAGGGTACTGTGGTATCTTTCGGTTTCCGGTTCTTGAACGAAATCTGCGCTGCCAACGCATGACAGGCGAATACTATTTGCTGTAAAAGGACATATTACGGTGCAAAAAAAGGTTTGTTCTATCGTTGGACTGTAGAAAATATTGTTTTGTCATGAACTGATTTAAGCATCGTTCAGTTCACCGAAGGAGGAAAACTTAATGTCAGCTTGCTTGAAAAGTCTTTGAACGAAAGCGGCAACAAAGGTCAGCGTTTAGGATAACGAAACACAGCAGACACAATCAGAAAACATTTCATAACAATAAAAACTCTTTATCTGTTGATATGCTGCTAATTTTCACACCAAGTTATCTTAAATTTACCTGAAACCATGTAAAGTTTGGATACCCTCAATCAGGGCGACGTTGGAAATTTAGGCCCTCTCGAGCACTATGTTCTTGAGTAGCTCGCTCTTAAAGACAACATCACCAATGACAAATATATTTTATATCATCAACAGTGTGTCGTGGCTATTGTACCTTTCAGGAACATTCCAGAACATTCCATTACATAATACCTTTGTTTACTAATCCTGTTATTGTTCGCTGTTTACGTCAACGTCATGCTTAATTAGATTATTAGCTTTTACATCACCGGCTGTAACTTGTACCTAAATTTAGGCCTGTTTACATCTAGAATATTCCGTGTAGCCTCGTATCGTACAACAATTAACCTCAATTTGAGTATGTAGAACATTTTAGCGGGAACTGGAACATTCGAATTAGAGGTAGAAAATTCTAGGGGTACTTAATTTAGAAAATTATTCATTGCTGACTGTAGATGATATCAATGCTTAGTAATAATGACAAATGATTCTAGAACATAGTGAAAACGTATAAATATCCCAAATGTAACCCAGTGATGAGTGACAAAAATTGTGAGTAAGACATCAAAAGCTGTGAGTAGTGAGTAACAAGTAACGAGCAACAAATTGAGAGTATACAATCGAGAGCTGTATTTACATACACTGAGTGAGTTTGTGCGTATCACCTACTACGAGAGTTATTGTCGTGGAGAACCATAACCAAATTCCCGACAAAGTGGCACCCCAGATGGGAGTTTAGAAGACTTCAAGTGAGAAAGAAACGAAATCAAGACATCAAAGTCAACATATCTGATCAAGAATGGCTACTGCCGGAGAGGAAATCAAGAAGATCCAGAAGAAACTGAGCATGCTGAAGTTCACCAGGGACGAAACAACGAGAGTTCTAGAGAAGAACACCGTGAGAGTTTTGGAACGACACATTCGGGGATTCAACCAACAGATTGACGATGTACACTCGTTGATGATGACGGTGCAAGAACTGAAAATCGAAGCAGATGAAGATCCTACCGAAGTTCGAGAGTGGAGTCAGAAGATCGAGGGAGAATTAGCAGAATTCGAAGAAATCGCAGAAGAGCTTCAAACAAGAATGAGAGCCTTGCAGAGAGAGGAACAGCAAAGAATCACGAGAGAGAACGAAGAACTGAAACAAGAGGCAAGAAAACGGGAGTTCGAAGAAGCCCTGAAACTCGAGGAGGCAAAGATGGACGTGAAGAGAAGATTCGAGAAAGAAATCGCAGAATCACGCGAAAGATCGACGAAAGAACAACAGGGGAGAGTCAAGCTACCAAAGCTGGTAATATCAAAGTTTCAAGGAACACATATTGACTGGCAGAGATTCTGGAGTCAATTCGAGACGGAGATCGACAAATCTGACATCGCACAGGTGACGAAATTTTCCTACCTTAAAGAAGCGTTGGTGCCCAAGGTTCGCTTGACAATCGATGGACTTCCACTGACCACTGAAGGCTACGAGCGTGCAAAGCAGATCCTGAGAACAAGATATGGAAAACCCAGTGAGGTAGCAAATGCACACATCCAGAATATCATTTCACTACCCATCATACATGGAACGCAGCCAGCGAAAATTCTGGACTTCTTTGAAAAACTGGTCACCAGTATCCAAACCTTGGAAACAATGGGCAAGCTGAAAGAAGTAAATGGCTACGCAAGGACGACTCTGGACAAGCTACCTGGTATCAGAGCAGATTTGGTGAGGACAGACGATGACTGGCAGGAATGGGGATTTCCACAGTTTGTAGAGGCCTTGAGGAAATGGTGCGAAAGAAACCCAGCCCAATCAGATGAGCGAAGCAAGCACTATGGACAGCAAAAGCGAGACAAAGTTTTTCACACCAACGAGAAAGCTGGGAAAGCAAGAGGCTGTGTCTACTGTGACTCACAAGAACATAAGTCAGCAGAATGTGACAAAATCAAGGGCGTGGCTGAGAGGAAGAAACACCTTAGTACAAAGAAACTCTGTTTCAATTGCACAGGGAGCAAACATCGTGCTGCAGAATGCCGTAGCAAGTTCACGTGTCAAAGATGTAATGGCAGACATCATACATCGATCTGCGACCAGGAGCAACAACAAATCCTGCTGGCGAATGATGAAGTGAAAAGTAGAGGGACAGTGACATACCCTGTTGTTGTCGTCAAAGTCAACGGAGTGAAATGTCGTGCACTTTTGGACACTGGTGCAGGGAGTTCGTACGCCTCAGCAACGCTGCTGGATCGCATTGGTGAGAAACCCGTCAGAAAAGAAAACAGGAGAATAGACATGATGCTGCAGTCAGTAACGCAGAAGATAGCAGTCTTCGATGTGAACATCACGAGCCTGGATGAAGATTTCAGCCTGCAAGCATCAGTGAGCAAAGTGAGCAAAGATGTCCTGTTGTCATTACCCAACCCTGACTACGATAGCTTAACGTCAAGATTCAGTCATTTGAAGGGAATCAAGATGGATGACAAGGACAAGAAATCAATTCTACCCGTACACTTGATTCTTGGAGCTAACGAATACTCGAAGATCAAAACAGAATACAAACCAAGGATTGGAAAACTTGGAGAGCCCATAGCTGAACTTACACAATTTGGGTGGACCATCATGTCTCCTGGCAGTGAGAGCGGACTGGACAATGTCTATCTAACAAGAAGCTCATCAGCAGACTACGAGAAGCTGTGTAGTTTGGATGTTCTTGGACTTGCAGACAAACCAGAAGGAGATCAGCAGCCAGTCTATGAAGAGTTCAAGGAGCAATTAATTCGCAACCCGGAAGGATGGTACGAAACTGGCCTTCTTTGGAAAAGCAACCACGACGCTTTGCACAACAACAAGAATGGAAGTCTTGGGAGACTATCAAGCCTGGTGAGACGACTACAGCGTGAACCAGCCCTGTTGGAGAAATACGACGAAATCATTCAGGATCAGTTGGCGCAAGGGATAGTTGAGCGAGTCACAAAAGAGCCTACTGGTAAGGAGTTCTACATCCCGCACAAGCCAGTTATTCGTGAAGCTGCAGAAAGCACGAAAGTTCGAATCGTATTCGACGCATCAGCCAAAGGAACAGAGAAAAGTCCCTCATTGAATGATTGTTTGGAGCCAGGTCAACCACTTCAAAATCTGCTGTGGAGCGTGCTAGTGAGAAATCGTCTAAAACCAGTTGCACTGTGTGGAGACCTCAAGCAAGCATTCCTGCAAGTGAGGATCAGAGAAGAAGATAGAGACGCTCTGCGGTTTCACTGGATAAAGAACAGAGATCCTGCACAGATAGAAGTTATGCGCTTTACCAGAGCCTTGTTTGGTCTGGTCCAATCACCTTTCCTGTTAGGAGCAACGATAGAAGAGCATCTTAACAGCTGTGAAAACAACCATCCAGCAGAGGTTACCGAAATCAGACGAAGCTTATACGTTGATGACGTCATTAGTGGAGCATGTACTGTGGAGCAGGCACAGCACTTGAAAGACACAGCAATTTCAGTGTTTGGGGAAGCAAACTTTGAGCTGCATAAATGGCATTCAAATGCTGGAGAACTGGAAACAGAGAGAGAGGAAATGGATGTAGACCAGAGTTATGCAAAGGAACAACTTGGTGTGCGAGCCAATGAAACAAAAATGCTTGGGCTAGCATGGAATAAATCGGAAGATAGTTTGGGAGTAACTTTTCCAGCAAAGCAAGCTGAATTGACAAAGAGAGGAGTTCTACGAAATCTAGCATCAATTTATGATCCACTTGGGTTCGCTTCACCAGCAACATTACTTGGCAAAATGGTGTACCGAGAATGTTGTGATCAAAATCTTAC
Source organism: Aurelia sp. 3 sensu Dawson et al. (2005) (assembly GCA_964020215.1). Classification (NCBI taxonomy): domain Eukaryota; kingdom Metazoa; phylum Cnidaria; class Scyphozoa; order Semaeostomeae; family Ulmaridae; genus Aurelia; species Aurelia sp. 3 sensu Dawson et al. (2005). The sequence continues at coordinate 19,265,766 of OZ026586.1, forward strand.
TTGGGACAAGGAGCTGCCTGACAACATTGTGCATATGTGGAGGAACTTCGAGAAGAACTTACCTACTATGATTGAGGTACCAAGAAGTTTATGCCCCTTTCAAGAACCAATCAGAGAGGTGGATCTTCACGTTTTTGGAGATACCAGTGGCAAGGGAACATCAGCGGTGGTTTATGCAGTAGTTCATCAAGATTCAGGCTCCAGTCAAGGACTTCTCGCAGCTAAAGCACGATTGGCGAAGAAGAATATGAGCATTCCACGTCTTGAACTCATTTCAGCACACATGGCAGCAAATCTGGTGGCAAATGTGAAGGATGCACTTCAAGGATTTCCTATTGGAGATATTTATGGATGGCTTGACAGTACAGTGGCATTGCACTGGATCAAAGGGAATGGAAACTACAAACAGTTTGTAGCAAACAGAGTCAAGCTGATCAGAGAGAAAAGCTACATCAACTGGCGACACGTGAGAACCAGCGAAAATCCAGCAGACATCGGGAGTAGAGGAGAGAAGGCGAGCAAATTATCAGAAATTTGGCTCAAGGGACCAAAGTGGCTATCAGAGAGATCTTGCTGGCCTGAAGAGCTGCAGATAGAACCCAGCACAGAGTCAGAAGCTGAAGCAAAGTTAGTGAAGGAAGTGCTAGCAGTTTCAATTGAGAGTACCGATCAAGTCGACAACCTAATAAGCAAGTTCAATTTCTGGAAAGCAATCAGAGTCACAGTATTTTGTCAGAGGTTCATAAGAAACTGCAAAGCGAAGAAAGCAGAACGACTTCAGGGACCGCTGACCACGGAGGAGATACAAAGAGCCATACAACATTGGGTGATCAAGACTCAAAAAAGCTATGAGAACACAGAAAAGTTCAAGGAAGATCAACAAAGACTCAACCTGCAAAAGAATGTTGAAGGAGTATACGAGTGTCGTGGCAGAATACAAGGAGAATACCCACTTTACCTACCTACTCAAGCAAAGTTCACTGCGAAGATGGTGAAAGACGCCCATATCCAAACACTCCATGGGGGAGTTGGCTTAACGATGGCATGGATCAGGCGTAAATACTGGATACCAAAGCTAAGGCAGCTGACCAAGAAGATTATCAGAGGATGTCATGGCTGCAAAAGATTCCATGCAACAGCATATGCGACCCCACCAGAAGGAAATTTGCCTAAAGATCGTACGGAAGGAGACCGACCTTTTCAAGTGATTGGCGTGGACTATGCAGGACCAATAGCCTACAAACAGAAGAATAAGGAGGGTAAAGCCTACATATTGCTATATTCATGCAGTCTAACGAGAGCTATACACCTGGAGCTGCTGCCTAACCAAACAACAGAAGAGTTTCTGATGAGTTTGAAAAGGTTCATCGCAAGGCGAGGCAGACCAGAGAAGATTTACTCAGACAATGGAAGGACGTTCGTCGCAGGAGCTAAATGGTTGAAGCGAGTCATGAAAGATGAAGCACTACAGAATACGCTGGCAAGACAGAACATCGTATGGCAATTCAATTTGAGTCGGGCTCCCTGGTGGGGAGGACAGTTTGAGCGAATGGTGGGACTTGTGAAACAGTCGCTGTACAAGACAATCGGCAGTGCGAATCTCAGTTGGAACGAGCTGAACGAAGTCATGTTAGACATAGAAGTTGCACTAAACAACCGCCCCTTGAGCTACGCAGAGGATGACCTACAGTTGCCAACTTTGACACCCAACATCCTGGTACATGGTGAGCCAAACCTGATTCCAGAAGAAGAAGCTGACGGAATCGAGGATAAGGATTTGCGCAAGAGAGCACGATACCTTCGTCGATGCAAGGATGTATTGTGGTCAAGGTGGACGGGGGAGTACATCAAAGCACTCCGAGAGCGACACAACCTGAAGCACAAATCAAAACAAAGGGATGCCAAAGAGGGAGATGTAGTCATCATCAAAAGTGACGAGAGAAATCGAGGAAAATGGAACCTTGGCATCATAGCGAAGCTTATCAAAGGCCGTGATGGAGTTGTGAGAGCTGCAAGACTGCGAGCAGGAAAGTCATACTTGGAGCGACCAGTACAATTCTTATACCCCTTGGAGCTGTCATGTGACGTATGGAAGGAAGGAGAGCATGCGCTTGACCCGCAAGCAAGAGAGTTTCGACCAAGGAGGAAAGCGGCCACAGACGCAGAAACAGCCATCAGAATCATCGCGGATGAAGAAAATCAAGACTTTTGAGTGACATAATATTTGATCTCTTTGCGATCAAATAGGGGGAGTGTGTCGTGGCTATTGTACCTTTCAGGAACATTCCAGAACATTCCATTACATAATACCTTTGTTTACTAATCCTGTTATTGTTCGCTGTTTACGTCAACGTCATGCTTAATTAGATTATTAGCTTTTACATCACCGGCTGTAACTTGTACCTAAATTTAGGCCTGTTTACATCTAGAATATTCCGTGTAGCCTCGTATCGTACAACAATTAACCTCAATTTGAGTATGTAGAACATTTTAGCGGGAACTGGAACATTCGAATTAGAGGTAGAAAATTCTAGGGGTACTTAATTTAGAAAATTATTCATTGCTGACTGTAGATGATATCAATGCTTAGTAATAATGACAAATGATTCTAGAACATAGTGAAAACGTATAAATATCCCAAATGTAACCCAGTGATGAGTGACAAAAATTGTGAGTAAGACATCAAAAGCTGTGAGTAGTGAGTAACAAGTAACGAGCAACAAATTGAGAGTATACAATCGAGAGCTGTATTTACATACACTGAGTGAGTTTGTGCGTATCACCTACTACGAGAGTTATTGTCGTGGAGAACCATAACCAAATTCCCGACAAGTGAAGAGTTGACGAAAGTGTTCATGTTAAGTTTCGTTCTGAAAATTTTTTCGTTCAGCAGGAATATTCGACCAATGTAGAATACCCTCAATTAGGGCGACACCCCTCTAGTCATCTGAACGTTCAAAAGTGGTGGTTATCACCATGCGTCGTTGAAGTTATGCTTCAACTTGTATATATGTATGCTTCTGCGAAGGAAACTTTACATAGTTGTGCAGATACACGTATTTCTTATGAGAAACGGAAAATTTGGGCCAGTACTGAAAGTTTCTCAAATATTATCAGATATTTTGAATGCTTTAGAATTACTAACGAGTTTCTTAAAGGTTCTACAACATTCTCCTTGTTTACTTCCCAGACCATTTTGAACATGTTTTTTGAAGCATGTCCAATCTTTAGACATAATTCAATTACCTTCCAAGTAAGATGATAGGGATACAGTTGAGAATAACGTAAAAACATGCATAAAATTTTGTTAATCAACATAAATAGTCTCCTGGGTTTTTCTTAATTTGGCGATTTGGAAGTTGAGTTTCTCTCCCATAAGCACTTTCTAATAAAAAGATACGTATGCTACAAAACATGATGCTGTGGCATTCAAGCGAACCTGCGTAGTCCTACCACCCATGCTGACATCATCAAATAAAGCATACTGCTGGTAGAAATCGAGAGAGATCCATCTTTGATTCTAAATCTCCAGAGTTGACTTAGGAGGACCCGTGAGAAAATTTGATGTTTGGTGAAAGTTCAGTCATTCACAAAGAATTCTCTGTCCAGTGTCCATAGCATATGCTGGCAGTGACAGCATGACACCACCGGGAACGATGGAGGGGGGGGGGGGTTCTTTGCCGTTCAAAGATAGCATTAAGACATCCGTTCAATGGGTCGTTCTTATCGAAACCATTTGCTTTGTGAAAACTTCCCTTCGCGCAGTTTGCAGTTATCAATATCAATGACCTTATTGACGCTGGGAAGGTAGTCTTGCAGTGCAGCCTGCTAAGACAAAGAAACTCTTTGAATATGAAGGCAATTAGAATAAATCTATTTTGCTACCTTGCTTGTCTTCATTTCATTATTACCTTTCTTTCTTGCTTGGTAGTCCTGCCGCCTTGTCTCGCCTTGTTTACTTTCGGCGGCTAGTTATGGCCTGTGGTTTCGAACAGTTACTGCGTTCTAAAAGTCATGGCCTAAGAATTAGTTCCCACACCATAACTTTCAGAGGAGTTGTTCTCCCATCGATTAGTCTACCTGCTACCTTTTGAGGGTGGCAGAGGTTTCCCTTATTCCATGCACAGTCCTCTTAAATCACTAATGACTTCTATTCATTGTTCCCTTATTACTTTTTCTTTTTCATACTTTACAATTGTTGAGTTGTTTATTGTTGAATTTCGAAATAGATTATATAAACCTGAACACACGGTTTTGCATGGAAATTCAGCTTCAGGCCAGGTTTGGACAAAACTTCAACACAAAATACACAATTAGGCTTGATTTTCTTTGATTTTATCAGAATTAACTACAGACGAGTCATTGCTTTCCTGCCTTATCCAATTGAAGGTGAAGAAAACATGCAAGCAGGGACTTGTGCAATAAGTTTATGATGTTACCTCTTTGTGAAAAGCATGCGCCAACGCAGAGGAAGAGCAAAACCAGGTGCAGCTTCATTCTTTCAGCAAGAGTGACAGATGTCAAGCACTGTAAAATAACGTTAAGACTAGATATAACAACAGTAATAATAACAATGATAATAATAATAATAATAATAATAAGTCGGACCGAACGATCGTTATCAAGGAGGCAGACAAGGGTTCTGGGGTTGTTGTGTGGGATCGGGAAGATTACGTCAAAGAGGCAGAAAGCCAATTGGGGGACGCTGCAGTATACTCCAAACTTGATAATGATCCTTCGGACCATCTTCACAGTGTGGTCAATCAAGCTGTGAGTAGGGTTAGAGAGCGAGGGGACATTGACGATAAAACATTAGAATATCTGATGGTCAATAATCCCAAGCTTGGAAGGTTTTACCTACTGCCGAAGATTCACAAAAGGTTGAATAGTGTTCCCGGAAGGCCTGTCATTTCTAACTCTGGCTTCTATACAGAGAACATTTCGGAATTTTTGGATTACCATTTACAACCTCTTGCTAAAAGTGTCCGCTCATACATCAAAGACACAAACCACTTTTTGCAAAAAATTGCGTCATTAGACAGGCTTCCAGAGGATACTATTCTTTGCACTATTGATGTCGTTGGGCTTTACCCAAGTATACCACATGACGAGGGATTGAAGGCTTTGCGTGACGTTTTAAACTCTAGGAACGATCAGTCTGTTTCTACGGAATCTCTTGTTGAACTTGCAGATGTAGTACTTAAGAATAACTTTTTTGAGTTTAATGGGGCGTTTTACCATCAGCTGAGGGGCACAGCAATAGGCACCAAATGTGCGCCATCATACGCGATTTTGTTCTTAGCAGATCTGGAGGAAAAACTTCTTAGGGGTTCCAGCTGCAAGCCGTGGCTGTGGTGGCGCTACATCGATGACGTTTTCCTAATTTGGACCCATGGTGAAGAGAAGCTTTCCGAATTTGTAGAATACCTCAACACTGCACACCATTCCATAAAATTTACAGCTGAATGGTCCAAGGAGAGCGTCAACTTTCTTGACACTAAAGTCATTAAAAAAGGTTACAAGTTGGTGACAGATCTCTACACGAAACAGACTGATACACATCAGCTCCTGCACCGTTCTTCTTGTCATCCTTATCACACCAAAAAGGGCATCCCATACGGACAGGCCCTTCGCATAAGGCGTATTTGTTCCGAAGATTCATTTTTTGACGAACGGATGGGTGATTTAAAATCGTGGCTAATTGGGAGGGGGTATCATGAAGGGGAAATCGACATTCAGTTAGACAAGGTCAGACAATTGGATAGGGAAATCCTGTTAAATGGGATCTCCAAGCAGAAGGATGACACGAGGATACCGTTGGTTCTAACTTACCATCCGGCACTTCAAGGGGTCAGCAATATTTTGCGAAAATGCGCTAATATTCTCCTCGTTGACGACGAACATCGCAAGCAATTTGGCGGAAAAGTTTTCGTTTCATTTAGGAGGGCTAAAAACCTTAAAGACACTTTGGTTCGCGCTAAGTTGCAAACTCAAGATCAGGAGTTGGTGCCAAAAGGAACTTTTAAATGCAGTGGTAAGAGATGTCAAATTTGCCCTATTATTCAAGAGGGCTGCAGTTTTTCTAATGCGAATGATTCGCGATCTTTCAAGAATTTTTCAGGGGCTTACGATTGCAATTCTACAAACGTAGTTTATATGTTGCAATGTACATGTTGCAACAAAAAGTATGTTGGCAGCACTAAAACAAAATTTCGTCAAAGATTTAACGTGTACAAATCATACTTTCGGACTTACAAACAGAAGCGTAATGCTGGTACTCTTAATACGGGAAAGGCGGTCCCTCAGGCAAGCTTGTTCTCTCATTTTTTCGAGGAAGGCCACCATGGTGAATTTTCGGTCGTTATTCGCCTCATTGATGGAGCACAGGATGTGTACTCCCTTCGCAGGAAGGAGCTTTTTTGGCAATACAAATTGGGTTTGTTTACACCAAATGGCCTAAATGAGAGGGCAGCCGATGTTGAGCTGGATATATTTGCTTGTGGCACTGCTTAGTTCTCTTACCATTGCATTGAAAATCATGGGCAGCATAATGGCAGGGGTGTTGGCTGGCTGACTTCGTGCAAAATTGCACGTAGTGGTGGGGTGGAATTCCCCATCGAGCTATCCTGGATTTAGCAACTTAAGCAAATCCTTGGAGGGTCACTAGCTTGCACTCTTGCCTTCTGTCTCGGGTTGTATAAGTTCTTGTCACGCAGAGCTTTCACTCTCTTTCTAGTCAGTCCAAATCCAAAAAATTTAAACAGGGAGTAGGAGACTTTGGAAGGCCACTTGGGGGTATTTTGGGCACAGAAATCATTCATTGTTTCGGAACCGCTTTGTTCTTATGTAAAAACTTCTTTTCATTTCAATAGGATTTTAAAATGTTAATTTTTCTTTTATTTGTCTGGGTTTTAGAAATACATTTTAATGCAAATTTTATGTTTAGAGTATAAATACTTGGCTGTCTAGATTTGTAAATACACTGATGAAGATTTTATAATCGAAACGTCTGACATAGAACAGTTGTGTTTCTCTTAATAATAATAATAATAATAATAATAATTAGAAGTCATTGGGATTTTGAAGTGCAAAAAGACCATGTGATTGAAGCGAGAAGGCCTGACATGATCGTGACAGACAAGAAGAACAATACATGCAAGATAATTGACTTCGCAGTGCCTTACGATAGCAGGGTAGATGCAAAGGAAATGGAAAAAATTGAAAAATATCAAGATTTAGCCAGGGAGCTTCGAAAGATTTGGAACAAACAAGTCAAAGTCATCCCTATCATAATTGGAGCTTTAGGAACAACTCCAAAACTGTTGAGAAAGAGACTGGAGGACATTGGCATCGAAACAAAGATAGTGGAATTGCAGAAGAGTGCAATCTTGTATTCTGGAAGGATCCTCAGGAAAGTTCTTGAGATTTGAGAAGACTTGTTGTCACCGAACCTCAAGGAAAAAGATCTCTACTGACTTAGACAGTATGCGATATGACGATAATAATAATAATAATAATAATAATAATAATAATAATAATGATAATGATAATGATAATGATAATGATAATAATAATAATGGAAACTTTCATGATAAATTCGAACTTATACAATTTAAAGATACGCTAATCAGACCAAACTACTCTCTATGATATAGGCATAGTATGGCTGTATACACAAAGGTGTCTCTGAAGGTTCTATCGTAAAATAATTTGTAAAAACAGTTAAAAGTCCATGAGCTCAGGGTCAGTCCAATCTTTCATTCTCATGCAGAATATGTAATACGAAGACCGTATACAAATCTTAATCAACTTAGAAGCAATGTATTTTACAGCAGTGTCATCAACATTCAGTTCTTGCAACGTTTTAAAGAATTGATCTGATTCTCTTGATTATATTCCAGCAGTTGTCATTACAAGATTAATAAACTTAATTTTCTTATAGACGCGTTTTAAGGTACCGTCTCTTAAAAGGTGTTCGTATCTCTCCTTTTTTCTTTTCTCATTCTTCTCTGTATTTGTTTCATGACCTACTGTTAGTTCAACGACGTAGAGGTTGTTCTTTTTATCAATTGCCAGAAGATCAGGCCTTGACCTTGAACCAGTTACTATTTCAGGTGACGAGTAGGAAGGGAGATCGCAGTAAAGTTTCTTTACAATCGGCTCAATAAACTTTGCTAGATTTAACAACACTGAATTATGTCTCCATGTATAACGATCCAAGCACGGTGTACATCCAGCCACGATATGCTTTGTAATAATAATAATAATGATAATAATAACAATAATAATAATAATAGTAATAATAATAATAATAATGATGATAATGATAATAAGTAGTGATCGAGGTGCCTTGCTTGTTGTAGATAGGAGCAAAGAAAAACAAGACTATTTGTGCGAAAATTTGCGATATATCTTATATCTTCTTCAGTCGCTAATGATCATTCTATAAATGGATCTAAGCTTAAAACAGTAGTATGGGAATGTGGCGTTCGGTAAATATGGAATATAACGTTCTCCGGAAACTATCGAGTGTAGAATTCTGATAATGTGGCGTAATATAAAGGAATCGTGAAAACCGAGCTTCTATCCTGATAAACAATTACTTACAATTACCATAAAGAGAATAATATAAACGTCCAAGTTCATTCGACATGCTGTTCAGGCCAAATGGCTCACGTGAGCCCAATCGAGTCATCCAAAGATTTTCATAATGTTCGAGCTCATCAAGTCCTCCTTCTATTTTCTCTAAAACATGTACTTTGAGGTCGCGCTGAAAGTTACAGCTTTTACTTTCATAAAAATGTTTTGCCAACTCTGTGCTCGTCGGGTCATGTCCTGCATCATGGCGGTGTTTATTATAGCGTTGGCTCAGAGTAGTTGATGTGAAACCTACGTATAGTTTTTGATGCTTAACGCATTCAGCCGCATATATCACGTTCTTTAGCCTACGCGTAGACCCATTGTTCCAAAAGAAGAAAGGGTCTACGAAACAAAGAGCAAAAGCTTGCTAAGAGGTTTCTGGATTTCTGGAAACTTAATTTATGCAGCCTTTGTTTAGACGCGCTTCACAAATAATTTGAAAAGAGGATTAGAATAATTAATTGGGCGGCCGTAGCAAGCGTTTGCTCTTTGTTTCGTAGACCCTTTCTTCTTTTGGAATAATGGGTCTACGCGTAGGCTACACGTTCTTCGACTGGCAAGAACCTCCGGATATATAACTTGTCCTGCCATTGTTGCTGTTTGTTATGAACTCTTTCTGTCCCATGTGGCCGCAGAGTTTGCATGGGCGTCCTCGTTTCTTTGTGTTCTTTGGGGTACATTTAACACTTGGTCCTTTTGTTCGTAATCTTTTCTTTTGTGTTCTCACTAGAATTGAGCGAATGTTTGGATTCCTTCGATATGAGACGATTGGTGGTTCTGGAAATGTTTCTTTCAATGCAGGATAGTCATTGACCATACACTCATAGTTTCTGTTTAGAATACGTGATAATCCTTTGAACTTCGCGTGCCAGTTGATGACCAATGGCACCCTTTCCTTCGATTTTCGTTTCATATCTGCCGATGGTTCAAGTAGCTCCTTTCTGTCTCTCTTTTCAACGTCCGTTGCTATTTGAACAAGTTTTTGCTCCGAATAACCTCGGTTTATATAAAAGCGTATAAAGTCAGCAGCATGTCTTCGATAATCCCGGACTGAGGTACAAATTCTACGAATTCTTATGAGCTGCGACAATGGATTAGAGCGAATGGTATGGTTTGGATGATCTGAATGCCTATGAAGGTAGGTATGGGTAGCCGTAGGTTTGCAGTATAGTTCAGTTGTTAGTTGACCATTATGTAATTTCACCTTTGTATCTAAAAACACTACACTCTCCGTAGAAAATTCCGATGTAAATGTAATCTTTGATCTGAAGTTGTTTTCTCTTGCAAATGAGTTACAATACGATAAGAAGTCGTCCAGACTTTTGATATCTCCAGTCCAGATAAAAAAGATGTCGTCTATATAGCGAATCCAAGACAATGGCCTTTTTCCATGATTTCTTTCATACGCGTCTAACATTTCCGTTTCGAATTTGGACATAAATAGATTTGCAAAGCTAACTGCCATTGGTGTTCCCATTGCAGTTCCCTTTAACTGATGATAGAATTTATCCATGAAGGTTAATATGTTGCTTTTCAAAATGAAATTTATTATGTTTGAAATGCAATCTGATGGTATGGACTTATCTTTACGTTGTTCTAAGGCTTCTTTGCATGCGTTCACCCCTTCCTCGTGGTCTATGTTCGGGTACAACGAACAAACGTCCATCGTAACTAGGAAGAATCCTTTATTTGCAAATGCGCTTATGTCAATTTTTTCGATGTGCTTAATAAAGTTTGTAGTGTCCTTGATATACGAGTTAGTCTTCATAGCAGCCGGTTTTATAAAACTATCAACCCATTCTGAAACTTTCGCTGTACAAGAATTATATCCGCTGCAGATCGGTCGCAAAGGAGGTAGTGTATTAAATTGTTTGTGAATCTTTGGCAGACCATAAAAGCAAGGGGTTCTGTTTCCTTCTCTTAGCTTGATATCCTCAACTTCTGTGATGTAATCTTTGTTTTTCGTTTCATTAATCCTCGAGTCCAAATTTTTCCGATAATCAGGGTTAGGGTCGGAAGTGACCTCTTCGTAATATTCCTTATCATTAAGTATTTTCATACATAATTCGTTATAGTCATTTATATCCATGAGTTCAATACCACTGCCCTTGTCAGCTGGCTTAATTATCAATGTTTCATCAGAAGCAAGAGAATTCAATGCTTCACGTTGTTTGTTTGTTAAGTTGTTTATCCGTTTACTCTTGTTTGAAATTAGATATGAACGAATGTCATGGACAGTGGGCATTTGCTAATCCACGGCACTACGGCACTACGGCCCTACGGCCCTACGGCACTACGGCAATGAGTATTATTACTTTGTTATACAATTCCGTTAAGTACCACCTGTGAAACTGCAGTCTCAGTTAATTGCAGCGAGCAAGCAATATTTCGAAATATAACACAAGAAAAATTGATGATTTCGAAATTCCTCGGCTTCGTCTTGAGTACTGCAAAAAGTCTTTTGGATACCAGGGAGCAAGTGCCTGGAACGAGATCCCAAAGCAAATACGAGACTCTGCCTCATTGAGCTCCTTCAAAGTAAGACTGAGGGAGTTCTTGAGGTAGAGGGACACAAACACAACCCCTTGGAAGAGCAGCTTTATTTTTTCATGATATTATCAACATTTATATTTACTTTGTTATGCTGATAGGGTATTGTGTATAAATAAGAATAAAATAAAAAAAAAAGCGCGTAGCGCCTGCGTAGCGGCAATGTAAACGCGACAAATTTATCGATCATGGATTATGTGGCTATGTGGCTGGCACACTGAATGCAATTCAATTGAGTTCAATCCAGTTCAATTACAAATCAGTGAGCAGTCAATCAAATCAATCAACAGGAATTCTTGCTTCTGTGCTTGTGCACGCCCACGCCGTCGATCTCAGGAAGATCTGCTCTGGAGGGAAGCTGGCAAAGCCTGTAAAGCAAGAAGAGATTTCGTACACTCGGGTAAGTATCGCATCAGTCATTTATTTCCGCACAAGTATGAGAGGGTTTCTTTTTTTCCTCTCAGTTGTTTCAACTATTTACAGAATTGGTTTAGCTTCTGATTTGTTCCAGGGACAGGATCACATGTCGCGCTTAGGCCTTCATGTTACTTTTGCCTGCACAAATATTTATCAGTCGCATGCCTCTGGCAGGGAATGGATCAAGGGGAAATGTTCAAAATGTAGACGGCGAATTGCAAGAAACTCTGCAGTTAGGCCAAATAACAACAATTTTTTTTGTGTTTCAAATTTTGCTGTGTTCTTTCTTCTTATCCTGGCAGGAGAACTTGTTGTGATGATTTACTAGCTGCTGGATTTCACTTCTCATTGTGATCAATGCTCAATCACACCAAATGAAAGCTCATCACAAAGAAACAATTAGAGTCATTGCAGCAAATATAACTATTTTGCCCTCCAACGTTAATGTCAGTGTTGATCTTTGCCAAATATCAAAGCCCAGCATGTGAGGTACCACCCAGAGCAGTATAAACCAGTTCAGTCCAAAGCAACTTTGAACATGAATGATAATTAACTATTTCTGACTGAAAATTCCAATTTTATGCTTCAATTAACACCAATAGTGTATTGAGTTTGATTGATGTTGTAGTCATGCTGAGCTTTCTTTTGATTGTCAAGCAGTTGTCAATTTTTATTACTTTCATACTCAGCATTGGTTTCTCAGAGCATTTCCGGTCCATGCGCCAGTTCCATTTCAAAAATTGTCTTCAAATGCAACTTTTAAAGGCAGCTATTGTATTGCTACAAAAGCTAACATTATTATTCTTCCCAGAATGCCTTTGGCAGCAGAAGATCAAATTTGCATAGATCGTTTTCCCAGAACCATGAACTGCTGTATTGTGTTCAAAAGACTGAGCTGCACTCACTTAACTTTGTTAACGGCTAGTTCCTAAATATAGTTACAAGATCTTAAAACTTGAACTTAAATCATGGAGTGTGAGAATTCTGAAACTACGAAGCACAAGAACAATTTATCAGAAGATTGCAGGCATACAATTTTGCAACTGAGATAGGTAGAAATCCTCATTTTCTACTGAACTGAGGGAAACTTGAGGTTTCAAGGAAACACCATGGGAAGTGTAATAAGTACCTTTAATCAGCAGGGGCAAACTTTCCTGGCACAGATCGATGTCAGTTTTTACTTTATCATACAAGTGCGTTGGTTTATATTTATCAAAATATTTGTACGTGAATGCACGATAAATATTGTCAAATCAGTCGGTTGAATTTGCTTCAATTCGCTTGGGTTGCTTTGCATGAAAGTATTCCGTTGCTGGTGCTGCTCTTTGATATAAATTGCAGTTGTGCATCTGCCAAGCCCTTTCCACTGCCTCTTCCCACCATAGGCGTAGAAGACAGGGGAACTGGGGTGGCTGCAGCCCTCCCAACTTTGGAAAAATTTGCAAAAATCAGCCATAATCGGGCAGAAAATCAGCCTAAAGTCGGGTAAAATTTTCGTAAATAATGGATCTTTATCAGGCAGCGTCCAACTTTTATTTCCCCCCTACACTAATGCTTCCCACTGTAATAGGTGGTTGCGGGTCAAATCAAATTATTGAAAAAAACATTCGCTTGAAGATATTCAAACGGAATTCTGTAGAATGTTAGTAAAATACTCAGTGCCGAAGTGCCGTAGTGCCGTGGTGCCGTGGTGCCGTGGATTAGCAAATGCCTGGACAGTGTTATCTAAAAAGTCATAGAGGCCAGTTGAACGACCTTCTCTTACCTTTTCTGGATACCAATGTTCATTCTTTATAAACCAGCCTAAGTCATGTCGTTCATCATTTGCCTGTGAATTTACTTTTGTGTTAAGGTGACTAGTCTCTTTGCCATTTTCTTCAAAGAAGTATTCACGAAGTTTGAGTTTTCTAAAGAACTTGAAAATATCGTTTGCGAACGTCTATTTGTTAAAATTAGCTTGACTGGGGCAGAAGGATAGACCCAGCTCCAAAACATTACTTTCATCTTTCGTTAGAATACGGTTAGACAAATTGTAAACTGTAGATTTACTTGATTTCTTCTTGAAAGGATCGCTTTCGCTGGGAAATGTTTTGATATTTTCTTTATTTCGAGGTGATCTTTTACGGATATTCTTTTCAAATGTGTCATTGTTTAAAGGTGCAAAACGGTTTTGTAAAGAAATGCCTTCGGGTTCATATGGGCAGGTTTGTTTATTGCATTGTTTTGGAAAAGACCATTTATTCGTGTCTCTGACGAGCTTTGTTATCTCTATCTGAGTTGCTGGATGTAACGACCTTCGGATCGTTGGAAATCGTTCAGCTTCTTCTTTTTCCAGGCAAGACAGGAAATGTCCTCTCATTTTGGTTTGGTCGAATATCAATGTTGACGGGTCTTTATATAAAGCGAGTTCCAGTGCGTATGCTAATGCAAAGAGTCCACAGTCATAAGAGCCTTGTTGAATTGAAGCCATGTTCATTTGCATTACAGTTGGTAAAACTGATGGGTCAGGCGAGTAAAAAGGTTGGTAAAGGCTGGTATCCAATGCACGATGAACTATCATCATTTTTCTTATCTCCAATTTTTCAAATACGATGACGTACGAACGCATGCAAAGAAGCCTTAGACCCCGTTCACACTGCTACGTTTTCATATGAAAACGGAGTAAAACTTCTCCGTTTTTGCCTTGCGTTCACATTGCTCCGCTGTGAAAACGGGGCTTTTCGAAAACGCTAATGAAAACGCATAAATTTGAAAACGGTGCGTTTTGAAAACGATCCATTTTCAGTGTGAACGCCAAAAACGGAGACATTTGAAAACGCTGCACATGCCTTTGTTAATAGACTTTTGATTACAATGGCATTCAAAGTCGCGATTGGCGCCTTGTTGACAGCTATTAACAAAACGCTTTGTTTTGAAAAGGGGATTAACAACACCGTTTTGCTGGAGCAACGTGAAAACCTATCGTTTTCATAGCGTATCTATTTGAAAACGGAGCAATGTGAACGGGCAGGGTTTTCATCAACAAAAACGGATAGAAATGAAAACGGAGCAGTGTGAACGTAGCCTCAGAACAACGTAAAGATAAGTCCATACCATCAGATTGCATTTCAAACATAATAAATTTCATTTTGAAAAGCAACATATTAACCTTCATGGATAAATTCTATCATCAGTTAAAGGGAACTGCAATGGGAACACCAATGGCAGTTAGCTTTGCAAATCTATTTATGTCCAAATTCGAAACGGAAATGTTAGACGCGTATGAAAGAAATCATGGAAAAAGGCCATTGTCTTGGATTCGCTATATAGACGACATCTTTTTTATCTGGACTGGAGATATCAAAAGTCTGGACGACTTCTTATCGTATTGTAACTCATTTGCAAGAGAAAACAACTTCAGATCAAAGATTACATTTACATCGGAATTTTCTACGGAGAGTGTAGTGTTTTTAGATACAAAGGTGAAATTACATAATGGTCAACTAACAACTGAACTATACTGCAAACCTACGGCTACCCATACCTACCTTCATAGGCATTCAGATCATCCAAACCATACCATTCGCTCTAATCCATTGTCGCAGTTCATAAGAATTCGTAGAATTTGTACCTCAGTCCGGGATTATCGAAGACATGCTGCTGACTTTATACGCTTTTATATAAACCGAGGTTATTCGGAGCAAAAACTTGTTCAAATAGCAACGGACGTTGAAAAGAGAGACAGAAAGGAGCTACTTGAACCATCGGCAGATATGAAACGAAAATCGAAGGAAAGGGTGCCATTGGTCATCAACTGGCACGCGAAGTTCAAAGGATTATCACGTATTCTAAACAGAAACTATGAGTGTATGGTCAATGACTATCCTGCATTGAAAGAAACATTTCCAGAACCACCAATCGTCTCATATCGAAGGAATCCAAACATTCGCTCAATTCTAGTGAGAACACAAAAGAAAAGATTACGAACAAAAGGACCAAGTGTTAAATGTACCCCAAAGAACACAAAGAAACGAGGACGCCCATGCAAACTCTGCGGCCACATGGGACAGAAAGAGTTCATAACAAACAGCAACAATGGCAGGACAAGTTATATATCCGGAGGTTCTTGCCAGTCGAAGAACGTGTAGCCTACGCGTAGACCCATTATTCCAAAAGAAGAAAGGATCTACGAAACAAAGAGCAAACGCTTGCTACGGCCGCCCAATTAATTATTCTAATCCTCTTTTCAAATTATTTGTGAAGCGCGTCTAAACAAAGGCTGCATAAATTAAGTTTCCAGAAATCCAGAAACCTCGTAGCAAGCTTTTGCTCTTTGTTTCGTAGACCCTTTCTTCTTTTGGAATAATGGGTCTACGCGTAGGCTAAAGAACGTGATATATGCGGCTGAATGCGTTCAGCATCAAAAACTATACGTAGGTTTCACATCAACTACTCTGAGCCAACGCTATAATAAACACCGCCATGATGCAGGACATGACCCGACGAGCACAGAGTTGGCAAAACATTTTTATGAAAGTAAAAACTGTAACTTTCAGCGCGACCTCAAAGTACATGTTTTAGAGAAAATAGGAGGAGGACTTGATGAGCTCGAACATTATGAAAATCTTTGGTGACTCGATTGGGCTCACGTGAGCCATTTGGCCTGAACAGCATGACGAATGAACTTGGACGTTTATATTATTCTCTTTATGGTAATTGTAAGTAATTGTTTATCAGGATAGAAGCTCGGTTTTCACGATTCCTTTATATTACGCCACATTATTAGAATTCTACACTCGATAGTTTTAGGAGAACGTTATATTCCATATTTACCGAACGCCACATTCCCATACTACTGTTTTAAGCTTAGATCCATTTATAGAATTTTCATTAGCGACTGAAGAAGATATAAGATATACCGAAAATTTTCGCACAAATAGTCTTGTTTTTCTTTGCCCCTAATAATAATGATGATAATAATAATAATGATAATTGTCCTTGTCCTGGGTATGACTCAAAACTGCATCCGGTTGTAGAGTTTCGACGTGGGCGAATGAGGTTACCCTTTGCTGCAACTACCTCCAGGTCACTCTTGAGCAAGGTGTAGTACCTGTTAGCTCTCCCCGAGACCATGAAGTACCGGGTCGGCATCCGGCGGGGGCTAGTCTTTCTCATGGGTATGGGGGACTCTTTAGCTTTGGTCGGCAACCCCCCTAGAGATGGTGTTCTCAATAAACACACCGGTGGCGGTGTAACCTTAAATTCACTAACCTCATAAATGAGAGAAAATGCAAAATGATAATTTATCGAATAATGGCGTGAATGAGACTGGAGCTAATAGTGTAGGTCTCTCGCCCGGCAGGAGTCCCCCGGCCCAGCAGCGGGGGTCCGGTCGTCATCATGCTACTGCTGGGATAAGTGGTTTTTCTACGGATTGCCACTTCAGCGTAAGACGCGTCTTGCGTCTTTCGGTGTGAATTGGCAACGGTTTACGGCGTTCAAGATGCGGATGCGGCTTCTAGCTAAGATAAGTCAAGAAATGTTTTAAGAACTTAAGAAAAGGATCAACGCTGATTCACGATTCACAAGCCATTGTATAGTTCGGTGGGCAAGAACGACGTTGAAAACAGGGCATCTTTTAACATTGTAACTAGTGGGCCATTGGCCCAGAAGGCCCTCTTTCCGGCCCAGTAGTGAAGTAAAAATCACCATTTTTTTCCCAGTTGTTTGGGTCCTTTTCATTCACTTTCGTTTATCACTCTACTCCTTCTTAATTGTCAAGCTCCAAACAGTTTACCCTGGGTACCAGAGCCCCAGGGTACAAACAGTTCTGCCAGAAAATTGAGAGACATAGATGCTCAGCCTTAGATGGACACCTATGGACCTCTCTGTTTTTACATCCTTGACGTATTAGATAGACTTAGCTGTTACAATTTATACAGGAGTCTTCGTTGGGCCCTCCTTTCCAACATGGGCAGAAGGTGTTGTGGCGCAGTGGACCAATCCTCTGGCTTTGCAGCCAGAACAGTCCCGGCGGATAGGGTTGGAGCCTCTCTACCTGATCGTAGGGGCGCTGATTCTCTACTTCTGCATTCCAAGCATTTTGTGCTAGAAACTGTATCTTCGCCGGAACCTTCTACTCGGTTATGAGCAGTTTGAAAGGACAAAGCAGGCAGTTCTAAAACCTCAGTTTTGGGTCGATATTTCACTGGAAGGTTGCCGTCATCAGAAAATTTTCGAAAATAATACTACGGGGGGGGGGGGGGGTGGTATTGAGGCAGCTGCTTGCTTCAGAAAATTTCCTATAATGAATCGAATTTCTTTCACTACGCTGATAATACAATGATAACGAAATTTCACATTTAGTGAGGCAGCAATTCGAGACTGGGCAGGGGCCTGTACTTCTCAGATCGCCCAATATTAGAATTTCACAGAGTCTCCTTCGAGAAACCAGCAGTTTGGCAATAGGCAATACAATCAAATCCCTTTTAACGCATTTTAAGCTGATTTTAGTAACATAAACCATAATTTTTCTGCTCGCTTCGCTCGCATGTCCACAAAGTTTTTCGTTTTCTGCGTCGAGTGCGCTTCAAATTTATTGGATAATTTGTATGGAAGATGTTTTGGGGAAAGCCTAAAGAATATTTAGAACTGAAACGAAAAATAGGCAATTCTAAAGTTACGTAGGATGACCTCTGAATATCACATGGTTACACTGCATGCTTTGCTTGTATTTTTGTACTCTTTTTGCCACGGGCATTGGGCCCTTATGGTCATTTTGGCCCACTATTCAAATTTCCTTAATAGATGCCCTGGTTGAAAAAAGCCATGTTCATTTCGACTGATATTATTTCTATGCAATGGCACATCCGTTATTCAAACGAAATTAACAAATCCAGTAAATAGTCAGAAAATCGACAGCCCTGTCCAGTTGAAGATTTAAAACATTACATGTTTAAATGGAACGAATACGTATTTGGATCTATTCCAATTTCTATCAGTGTGTAAAAGTGGACATGTGTAGCGGTTTAAGGCAGAGTCAGGAGCACAGACAACACACGTCTTAAGCGTTCGTGTTCCAATTCATCACTAAATCATTTCGTTGTAAACAAGTTACTATATTTGTGCTACGTCTGTTTAATATCAATCAATACGTATGGAGAATCGCCGTTTGTAACTGAAGTACTGACGTGTTATCCCTAGGACCCATGTACACTGCACATGAATCTATTGTATAGTGATTACAAGACAAAGGAGAAATGAAATCTAAACAACAGTTGTAGTTATTTGACAGAAATATGAACTCTATGACAAATTAGTGAAGGAGCTATCCTAAAATTTTTCTCGAGATTTTCATTTATAAAAAAATCGCTACCTTTTCACAAAAATATACATTCGAAATTCAATAGATTTTTGTAAGGGTTAGATCGATACAGCAGTTCGTTCAGTGAAAAAGAGTGAGAGCCATAAGAACTGTGATACAATACACATGTTTCTCTTTTGTTATGGACAAATAGTTGGTTATGTACTTTGCCAAAAGGCATGTTTTTCTATAGCGGCTGCGGCTTTGCGCTTAATTTTGCTGCGGATTACGGCTTTCAGCTCATTTTTTCACGGTTTCGCGGCTTTTGTACCCCCTACAATAGGCCCCCAAGAAGGAAAAAGTGGGAAAAGGAAGTAAACAAGGTTGTAATAGAATGTTGGATTAGAAGTGATCCTACCACCAGAGGATACCGAAAAAGAATGAAACGAATATGGGATGAAAAAGGGTTATTCCAGGCTAATGAACAGAGAACAGTAGACCAAGCAAGAATGATTCGCGTGAATGGATGGCTTACAGACATAGAGATTGAAGAAATAAGGCGTAGAATCGAAAGCGCCGGAGAGCAAGAGCATGAAAATGAGGACAACAGGATGAGCAATATGATGCTGAAACACAGGAAACTAACAACTGCATATCGTTTCCAAATGATGAAAGTCTCCTCCATAGGGCACAGATCGCAGGATTTGATGATGAAGAAAAAGATTTACTAAAGGATGTGATTAATAACATCAGAAACAATCCAGATAAGATTCCTCCGAACTTGCGATATATTGAAAGGAAGAAAGTAAGAGTAGCAACAAATAAAATCAATAAGGTCATATCTGTTATTACAACAGAAAATATAACAGAAACAAATACATTGATAAGAGCAGCAGCTAACTGTGTGGCAGATATGGTTAAGTATAAACAAAGAGAGACCACTGGAAAGAGAGAACCACATTGGAGAAGGAGGATTTTAGAGAAGCAAAAGAAGCTACGTAAAGATCTAGGACAAATCAGCAGGATGAAAAGAAACGAGCTACACAATGCTGGGACGAAAGAAAAGCTTGAAAGGATGTATCACTTACACGAAAAAGGCATTGAAGTGGTACACGAGGAGGTAAAACAGAGATTGATTGCTGTGGGTGCAAAACTTGAAAGATACGGTAACCGGACAAAGCAGTTCAGGCAGAATAGATTATTTGAGTCAAATCAAAAAAAGTTGTTTGATGAGCTAGAGGGGAAAGAGAGACAAACTGTAGTGCCAGATGCAGAAGAAAGTAGGATATTTTGGAATGACATTTGGGGCCAGCCAGTAAGACACAATGAAAATGCTGAGTGGTTGAGAACCTTGGAGGAAGAGCTAGTTGATACAGGAATACAGGAAAACATACAAATTAATTTGATCAAGTTGAAAAAGCAGATCACGAGAATCCCAAACTGGAAAAGCCCAGGCCCAGACGGGGTACAGGGATACTGGATTAAATACCTCAGTGCAATGCATGACAGAATGAGCAATCAATTGAATAAATGTCTCCAGGAGGATGGTGTACCCATAAGGATGGTTACTGGGAAGACATTGCTTTGTGTAAAGGAAATAGAAAAGGGGAACGCAGTGTCCAATTTCAGGCCGATCACTTGCTTACCTTTGTTGTGGAAACTATTGACGGCTGTATTAGCCGATGAATTATATAGGCATTTAGAGGTGAATTATATAGGCATTTAAACTTGTTGATAAGTAGTCAAATAACTATGACAACTTTGTCATCATGGGAGATTTTAATCTAGAAATTGATAATGAAAACATTGAAAATTTCCTCCAAGCTATGATCTTCATACCTTAATCAGAGAACCAACTTGCTTCAAAAGCAGCCCACCTAAATATATTGATTTAATCCTTACAAATAGAAAACATAACTTTATCCATTCTACAACAATTGAAACAGGACTATCAGATTTTCATAAGCTAACTTCAACAATATTGAAAACTGAGTTCATAAAAAGAGAACCTCAAATAGTCACATACAGAAACTTCAAAAACTTCAATGCCATTCAATTTAATAATGACCTAAGGGATGAAATGCAACAGATCAATAACCCAAGCTATAATTCTTTCTCTAACATTTTTGCAAGAGTCCTTGATTCTCATGCACCTGTGAAGAAGAAAGCAGTCAGGGCTAATGATGCACCCTTCATGACTAAAGAATTGAGAAAATGCAATATGGAGAGATCTATGGCAAAAAACAAATTCAACAAGTATCGCACACAAGAAACCTGGCAAAGATACAAAGTTCTCAGAAACAAAAGTGTTAAACTGTTAAGAAGTACTAAAAAGAAATATTTCAGAAACTTAGATATCAAGATTGTATCTGATTGCAAAAATTTTTGGAAGGTAATAAAACCAGCTTTCACCAACAAATGTAACACCCATAATAAAATAATTCTTGTTGAGGAGGATACTTTGATAAAAGATACCAAAGATGTTGCTAAAATCATGAATGACTATTTCACTGATATTACTGAAACTCTTAACATCCCAAAATACATCCCAAATGAGTCTGAGGAAATACTTCCTCCAAATTCAAGTATTGCCCACATCATAGAGTACTATAAGGATCATCCTAGCATCTTAAGAATCAAACAACATTGTCAAGAAACTGCTAAATTAGCTTTAAATCTGTCAATGCTACAGTAATAAAAGATGAAATTGCTTCCTTAAAAACAAACAAAGCAACTGGACCTGACAATATACCACCTAAAATTCTAAAAACTGCTATTAATGAAATTTACAACTTAACTGACCTACTTATTCAATGTTACTGTTGTAACATGCATCTTTCCTTCTGAGATGAAACAAGCTGACATAACCCCAATATTTAAAAAAGATAACTCAACAAAAAAGAACAACTACAGACCAATAAGTGTTTTACCATCAACAAGCAAAATATTTGAAAGAATCATGTATAAACAAATTTATAATCACATGAAAAGTATATTATCTCCTCTACTATGTGACGTATATGCGATAATATACGGAGACCATATTATATACTATGTGATGTATATTATCTCCTCTTGCGCTAGGATGCAGGCGCAAGAGGCTTGCGAAAGCTCTTGTCGTCCTGAAAGCTCAATCATTCGGATGCCTCAGGATATGGCACTTTATTGTTTTAGGCTTTATGTGCAGTGCTTGCGAAAGGCTGTATCATTTAGTTCCTACGTATATATTATTGTATTTTGGGTGGATTTATTGAGCTCCACCAGAGTAGACTAGTCTTGGCTTCGATAAATGGAGGGATTATCATCAAAGTTACAAAGAACGCTCAAATTGTTGTAGTTTATTTGAAGACCGCTCTTGGCCGAAATCTTGTACATTAAATCGTATTCAAACCAGTTCACATCTGGTGACATTGTCGCGGGATTGAATGATTGAATGATTGATTGATCGATTTATTCATCAATTGGTGCTGGAAACAGACCACGAACTCAAGCCACGCAGAAAGACAAAGAAAACCTCGTTAGAAGATGAAGAATTAATTTCCCTAAACTTATTACGGACAGTCGATTTATTTTGTTTACGTTTCTGACTTTGCGAAGGGCAACTCCCATGCGTTATCATCGATGATGGAGAAAGAGTTTCAACGAGCAGCTCAGAACATTTGACTTGGAAATGGATGTGTCATGAGAATTAATCATTTCATTCGGACTTGTCGTGAAAATGGAAATCAAGAAAAGAAGGTGAACTTTCGAACATTAATCTAACTAATCTTGTTTATTACTTCATAACGTACTCAGTCAGAATCGAGGACGATTCCATTCCAGATGGGGAGGTATGTAATACAGGTTTATTTAGGCCAATTTTCGTAAGGTATTGCCCATTCATTTTATGCTTGTTTTTCCTTCATTCGTAACATGGAAACGTTAATCTTTGTTTTAAGGAACTGCATGTACGTCATTTGACACTTCACACGTTTTAGGAATAAGTTCAAGGAAGGTATATTCTTTCAGAGATTATAACACTTATGATTCAAACAGTAACTCCTCGACCGACTATTGTATGACTCAACCTTAGTACATGTAATACGACGATAAAATTTCCGAAGTAACCACTAAAGAGTACATTGATTGATTCTGTATTTAGAAATCTTAGACTATGAATTTGTATAAATAAGGGTTCAACTTTACATTAGAGAGAACAGACATGGATAAGTGATGCTAGCGTAGGAAGGGTGGATTACCACCAGCACAAGAGTCTTGTGAAAGCTCTTAGTGTTTTGTTATTGTTTACGTTTAAAGGGCATACAGTGCTTGAGAAAGACTGGGATGCGCCTGAAGTTATTTTGTGTATTTAAGGGCATACAGTGCTTGAGAGAGACTGGGATGCGCCTTAGGGTATTTGTATACTAGAGAGCTCCTAGCAGTGAGAGCCAACAAGAATCTCGCTAGCATTGGTTAAAGTAAGACAGAAGGACAAAGATCAGAAAGGGAAACTCGAAACTTGTGTCTTCTCTGTTGTCAACGCTCGTGCCAAGCCAAAGATAATCAGAACACCTTTTTACACGTACGGAGATAATATGGTCTGCGGCCAGACTACGTATATACGCCTTGTATATTGGATTGTGTTTGTCATGGGATCGCTGTTGCAAGCTTTCAAATGAATTTCTACTTCTGAAGTAAATTCTAACGCGGGATACAACATGTTTGGGTTAAAGGGAATAGACATAGGTATATCTCATAGCCGCTATAAATAGGCTAGAGAAACGCCCACAAATCCATCGTTTCTTTAGCTACACAATGAAACCAGATGCATCGAAGCTGTCGAGTATATTAGGCTATAGTTTTGACCTGGCCCGGGCCAACTTTTAACTATGTCGATGTGAAGACCTCAAATAGAAACTTTGATTAAAAATCATGGAAACTTTAGTCTACATGAGATTTCTTCCATTTCTGCCTAATGGAAAGATGATGAAATGTATCGAGGAAGGAAGTGGTTACAAGTATTTTGGGATCTTGGAGGCGGATGGAATAAAACATGAGGAGATGAAAGATCAAGCAACCAAAGAGTATGTTCGAAGGCTCAGAACAATATTAAAGTCGAAACTAAACGGTGGAAATATCATATCAGCTATCAACTCAAGGGCAGTATCAATCATTAGATACGGAGCCGGTATCATAGGATGGACAAAGGCCGAGTTGCAAGCATTAGACACAAAAACTAGGAAAATGTTAACAATGTATGGAGCACACCATCCAAAAGCAGATGTAGATAGAATGTATTTGAGGTGAGCTGAAGGAGGACGAGGTTTAATTGGAGTAGAAGATTGCATAAGAATAGAAATTGACAGTTTGGAGAAATATCTACAGAATTCTAAGGAGGAGCTACTAACAGCAGTGAACAGAAATGATGCATTGGGGGTCAACAAATGTGGAAAAGGAAAAGACGAAGTACAAAAGGAACACGAAACTGCGTATAAAGAGAAGACACTACATGGGCAGTTTAGAAAAGGGACCGATGATATTAGAGGAGGTAGATCATGGGATTGGTTAAAGAAAGGATACTTGAAAAAAGAGACAGAGAGCACAATCATAGCAGCTCAAGATCATGCACAAATAACATGAGGAAAGTAGTGTATGGAGAAGATGTGTCTCCATTATGTCGAATGTGTGGCATGGAAGATGAGACAGTGGCACACACTGTCTCAGAATGTCCGAAGCTAGCACAGAAGGAGTATAAGAATTTGAGGCATGACAATGTAGCCAAGGTAATTCACTGGAAACTGTGCCAAAAGTGGGGGTTTGAAAAGGCCGAGAAATGGTACATGCATCAGCCGGAGAGAGTACTTGAATCAGAGGATTGCAAGATTTTATGGGACTTCCCTTTACAGACTGATAAACAGTTGGAGCATAATAGACCTGATATTACTGTGATTGAAAAGAAAAATAAAAGTTGTAAATTAATAGACCCATCTTGCCCATTCGACACTCGTATTGAAAAGAAAGAAGAAGAAAAATGCACAAATTACAGTGACCTGAAGTATGAAATTGCAAGAATATGGAAAATGAAAAAGGTGAATGTTATACCAGTAGTTATTGGAGCATTAGGGACAGTGACAAAGAATTTTGATAAATGGCTGGAAAAGTTAGAATTGGATGCTACGGTAGAGATGTTACAGAGACCATGTTTGCTTGGAACAGCGAGAATAATACGTAAAGTATTGGATATAAAGTAAAGACCAAGGAAAGAAGTGATGTCAAGATACCAAAGACCACTGGGTGTGGTCCGCTATCGTGGCAAATGAACCAGGAAATAAGAACACTCCTGTGAAAAAGACAAATAATAATGATAATAATAATAATAATGATAATAATAATAATAATAATAATAATAATAATAATAATAATAATAATAATAATAATAATGACAAGGAAAGCGTTGACAATGAATGGTGGTGTACACCCGAAAGCGGATGTAGATCGTCTGTATCTCAGGAGAAAGGTTGGAGGAAGAGGACTTATAAGTATTGCTAAATGTGTAGAATTGGAGAGATTGAATCTTGAACAGTACTTAAGAAGTAGTGAAGAGGAGGTATTCAAGTTTATCAGTGCCCAGAAGGGACTCGTTGCTGATGCAACTGAGACAAAAGAAAGCTACAAGATAAGGGTTGAGAGGGAAACGCTTGCTGCAATTGAGAATAAACCGCTTCATGGTCAATTTGAGAGAGATACAAAGGAATGTAAGAATAAAGATTTATCCTGGATGTGGCTAGCAAACGGAGACCTAAAGAGAGAAACAGAGAGCCTTCTAATCGCTGCGCAAGACCAAGCGTTGAATACAAACTCAATTAAAAAGTCCATTTACAAGTTAGACGTTTCAGATAAATGCAGTTTATATGGAAAAGAAACGGAAAATGTCACACACATAGTCAGTTCTTGTGGAATGCTTGCACAGAAAGAATATAAAAGACGGCACGATAAGGTATGCCAGAATATCGACTGGGCGTTGTGCATCAAATTCGGATTTGAGTGTAGTCAGAATTGGTGGGAACACAAACCAGAATTAACGTTAGAAAATGATAAAGCAAAAATCCTATGGGATTTCCTGTTTCACACAGACAGACGAATTGAGCATAGAAAACCAGATATTGTTGTACTTGACAAAACCAAAAATACATGCCTGATCGTAGATGTTGCTATACCAGGTTATCACCGTATAGCGTTGAAGGAGGTGGAGAAAATAATGAATTACGCGGAACTGAAGGTAGCCTGTTAACCAGACCCAATTTCAAAGGAAATAGGGTCTGGTTAACAGGCTAAACTGAAGGTGGAACTGGAACGAATGTGGAAAACAAAGACTAAAGTCATCCCTATTGTTATTGGTGCGTTAGGTTCGATCACGAAGAAACTTGGGAGAGAATCTAAAGGAGATCGACGTCAAGCATAACATCAAAGTATTTCAAAAATCAGCATTACTCGGAACAGCTCATATCTTGAGGAAAGTGCTTGCTGTCTAAGACTCTTTGTTAGAGTTTGACATTTGGCATGTATGGTTCTGGCATTAGGCCATGTCGTATTTGAAATAATAATAATAATAATAATAATAATAATAATAATAATAATAATAATAATAATATAATAATAATGATAATAATAATAATAATAATAATAATAATAATAATAATAATAATAATAATAATAATAATAATAATAATAATAATAATAATAATAATAATAATAATAATAATAATAATAATAATAATAATTAAAGGTTATTCTTGGCAAATCTTTATTCTTTATTGGGTAGACGGGGCTCATTAGTCGAGGTGAAGGCAGTCCATCTAGGAGAAGGAAAACTTCAATGAAAAACCAGGTCAGATAGAGTACCTTAATGGCAATTGATACCTGACTCCAGGTCTTGGGTGGCAATCTATCTTGTGGTGGTGTACACAATAAACACACTGGGGGAAGGAAAACCCTACAGAACAAACCATTCTCATTTTCAAATGAGGCTTAATGTCTTCTGATAATAGAAACAGAGCGAATGGGACTGGATCCAACTATGGTGAAGGTGCCTCGCACGGCAGGAGTGCTTTGGGACAGCAGGAAGCCTCAGGTCGTTATCCAGCTACTGCTAGTAACAGCGGATCAAGAACAAGATGGACAAAAGAGCTAAAGAAGCTTGTAATGAAATGCTATATTAAGAGTGACCCTAGCAAGAGGGGATTTCGAAAAAGAATGTTCAGTATCTGGAATGAGGTTGGAGTGTTTGAACTGAACGAACAGAAACTAGCTGGGCAGGCCCTAGCTATTAGAACTAATGGGTGGCTATCTGAGATAGAGATTGAAGAGATCAAAAGAGAAATTAACTGTAACGAAGGAAATCAAGATGCGAGGGCAAGTGTAAATGAAGATAGGATCGAAGGTGCAAGTCAGGGTGTAAGTGACAGAGAGGTTGATATCAGGGTGGACACTGAAGAAAGCGAACAGAGAAGGAATCAGGAACACGGCCGGCTACAGCTTAACAGAATAATTGATGTAATGAGAAAAGATAAGTGTACAGAAAATCAAATTGAGTTACTGAGCATGTTGATGCATGAACTGCATAAGGAGAAAGTCGAGCAACCACCAAACATGAGGAATACTGACCGAAGAAAGCTGAAAGAGAAAACGGCTGAGGTGGACAAAATTACAAAGTACGTCCCATCAATTCACTAAGCGAGGTGAATGATCTCATGAAAGCCGTAGGGAACGTTGTTGCAAAGTTACTTGGATTCAAAAGACCAAAGAAAAAAGAGAAGCAGGAGCCGTGGTGGAAAAGACGTATAGAGGGTCAAATCAAAGTTCTCAGGAAAGATATAAGTAAACTACAATGCTTGAAGGAAGAAAAATTAAATAACAGAGATTTAATTAAGAGTCTTGGGCGGCAATATAGAACCAAAAAGAAGGGCTTGAATCTTGTTATAGAGGAACTCAAACAGAGAGTTACAGCAAAGGCAGCAAAGATAAAGAGATATGAGAACAGAATAGAACAGTTTAGACAGAACAGGATGTTTCAAAAGAACCAAAGAAGGCTCTTTGAACAACTAGAGAGGCAAGAAAGACAAGATGATGTAATACCTGATGCCGAAGAGAGTAGACAATTTTGGAGGGGAATCTGGAGTGAAGAAGTGTTTCACAACGAGAGTGCAGAGTGGTTAAAAGGGATAGAAAAGAAACTTGAAGACACAGGACAGCAAGAGGATATAGTGATAACACCAGAACTTTTTTTAACAAGATATGCAAACAAATTACCTAACTGGAAAGCTCCAGGACCAGATGGACTGCAAGGATTCTGGTTGAAGAACATCAAATCGATCAGGCAAGCCCTTACTGCAGTGCTAAATGAATGCCTAAACAAAAACCAAATACCTGATTGGGTTACAAAAGGAGTAACAACATTAATTATAAAGGATAAGACGAAGGGAAATGTTATCACAAACTTTCGCCCCATTACATGCTTACCACTAATGTGGAAACTCCTGACAGGCGTGTTGGCAGATGAAATGTATGCACACTTAGAAAGAAACAATTTGTTGCCAGATGAGCAGAGAGGGTGTAGAAAACGGGCGAGGGGATCAAGGACCAGTTACTGATTGATCGAATGGTATTGAGGAACTGTAAGAAAAGACAAGTGGGACTTGCCATGGGCTGGATTGACTATAAGAAAGCCTATGACATGGTCCCACATTCGTGGATGCGGAAATGCATGGAGATGTTTGGTGTGGCAGGAAATATGCAAAGATTTTTGAGTAAAAGTATGGACTATTGGCAGACAGATTTGAGATCAGGTGGAATAAACTTGGGAAATGTGAAGGTAAAAAGAGGAATCTTTCAGGGAGACAGTTTGTCACCTTTACTCTTTGTGCTGATATTGATTCCCTTAACAATGATATTGAGACATGTTAAGGCGGGGTATGATTTAGGGAAACAGCAAGGGAAGATAAATCATTTATTGTTTATGGACGATTTGAAACTTTTCGGTAAGACAGAGGGACAACTAGAAACACTGATAAACTTTGTGAGGGTATTTAGCTCTGACATCAATATGGAATTTGGGATAGAAAAATGTGGCATACTGGTGATGAAGAAAGGCAAATATGCAAAGAGCGATGGTATCAAGCTTCCAAATGAGAAAGAAATCCAGGAGATCGATTTAGAGAAAGGTTATAATTAAATTAAGTACATTAAGTACATGGGAGTACTAGGGGCTGATGTAATCAAAGATAATGATATGAAGGAAAAGATTGAGAAAGAAGATAAGGCTCAAATCCTTACTGGTTCTCAGAACACGCGAAAATCATCCAACCTTACGAAAATCAGCCAATGGCATCGCCGCTTCTAGCCCCTTGAGACAAAATCAGTCGTTTGAGGTGAAGTTTCTAGTACCCTCACAAAAACTGAAATGGATGCTAAAATATTGCAGTTATTTGAAATATTTTTTGATAAATCAGTTGCAGAGATATCCATCCAGAGTTGTTTACATGTTTAGGCAAATATCTTATTTGGGGCCGGAGCTACGAGCGTTTTCCGGTCAAGAAAAATTGACCTTTCTTCGAAAATTCATATAAATTGTTAGAATAGAGATATATCGTTGAAAATTTCACAGAATATGTACATTAACCTGGGCAATAACCCAGATTCATTTGGCTTCCTACGATCTCAAAATATTTGACAAATTTCAGTGATTTCCAACAGGCAAGGCAAATGGGCCTACGCTCATCCTGGGTAGAAAGCCATTCTTGGGCCTGGAATCGGCCAATTATACAATCCTTAGAAAGGTAATTCACTCACAGTTGACTCCAGCACCAATTTGAGCTCATTTATCCATTATATTGGGGCTAACATCGACAGAAACCAAGCAGTTTTGTGCGAATTTGAAGAAACTTCCACGTTCCATGTTATGTCCAAAAACGCAAAAACTCTCCTCCACTGTTGACAAACACTCGAGGCAGTGGTGTTGCGACTCAAGAGAAGTATGATGTCATTGCCCTGCCCTCCTGGGAATGTTTAAAAATGTCAAAATTATTTTATATTACAAAGGACTTTTTTAAATAGCTCTCCATTTTACATTTCTCGTATATTTTCAAAACAAGGTTATTTCATGTTTCAAACAATGTAAAAATACAGTTTAAACATTCAGGATTGCAGAGCAATGACAAAATACTTCTCTTGAGTCGCAACACCACTGCCTCGAGTGTTTGTGAATAGTGGAGGAGTGTTTTTGCGTTTTTGGACATAACATGGAACGTGGAAGTTTCTTCAAATTCGCACAAAACTGCTTGCTTTCTGTCGATGTTAGCCCCAATATAATGGATAAATGAGCTCAAATTGGTGCTGGAGTCAACGGTGAGTGAATTACCTTTCTAAGGATTGTATAATTGGCCGATTCCAGGCCCAAGAATGGCTTTCTACCCAGGATGAGCGTAGGCCCATTTGCCTTGCCTGTTGGAAATCACTGAAATTTGTCAAATATTTTGAGATCGTAGGAAGCCAAATGAATCTGGGTTATTGCCCAGGTTAATGTACATATTCTGTGAAATTTTCAACGATATATCTCTATTCTAACAATTTATATGAATTTTCGAAGAAAGGTCAATTTTTCTTGACCGGAAAACGCTCGTAGCTCCGGCCCCAAATAAGATATTTGCCTAAACATGTAAACAACTCTGGATGGATATCTCTGCAACTGATTTATCAAAAAATATTTCAAATAACTGCAATATTTTAGCATCCATTTCAGTTTTTGTGAGGGTACTAGAAACTTCACCTCAAACGACTGATTTTGTCTCAAGGGGCTAGAAGCGGCGATGCCATTGGCTGATTTTCGTAAGGTTGGATGATTTTCGCGTGTTCTGAGAACCAGTAAGGATTTGAGCCTTATCTTTTGAGAAAGAGTATGTGAGGCGTGTGAGGAAGATATTAAAGTCCAAGCTAAATGGAATGAATAGTATCTCAGCCATAAACTCCAGGGCAGTCTCTGTTGTGAGATATGGGGCTGGCATTATAAAGTGGACGAAGGAAGAACTTGAAAAGTTGGACAGAAAGACGCGTAAATTGTTAACGATCCACCGAGCTTTCCATTGCCCGCCGAGGAGATGTCGACAGACTATATGTTAAGAGAAGCAAAGGTGGTAGAGGATTGATTAGTGTGGAAGATTGCGTGAATACAGAGATCAATAGTTTGAGGAAACATGTAGCAGAAAGTGATGAATATCTGTTGGTTGCAGTGAAGAATGAACAATTACTAGGGGAGGGGTAAAGAAAAGGCAACGATTCAGTTAGAAAGGCAGGAAAGATATAGAAATAAAAGCTTACATGGCAGATCTTTTAATGCTACAGATGACGTTAGGGATGAGAAAACGTGGGAATGGTTGAGGAAAAGCGGCATAAAGAAAGAGACTGAAGGTTTGTTAATGACAGCGCAAGAACAGGCGATCAGAACGAAGTACATCAGGAAAGTCATAGACAAAGAGGACATTGATCCAAAGTGCAGGATGTGTGGAGAGCGGGATGAAACTGTGGCTCATATTTTAGCAGGGTGCAAGATGTTGGCACAGTGTCAGTATAAGAACTGGAGACATGATAAAGTGGCACAGGCTCTACATTGGGAAATTTGTAAAAAGTATGGGCTACCAGCAAGTGAGAAATGGTATGATCACCGCATTGAAACTGTTATGGAAAACGAGGAAGTCACAGTCATGTGGGATATGAAAATCCAGACAGACAAAGAGATTGAACACTGTAGACCTGACATAGTCATTCGATGTAATAAAAGCAGGAAATGTTACATTGTGGACGTCGCTTGCCCATTTGATACGAGGGTACAAGATAAAGAGAGGGAAAAGGTTGAAAAATACCAAGATTTAAAACGGGAATTGAAGAGAATTTGGCAAAGTCAAGAAATAGTCACAATTCCAATCATCATAGGAACGCTAGGCACAGTAAGCAAAAACGTCGAACACTGGTTAAGGAAGTTAGACATCATGGTGAATTTCAGCACATTACAGAAAGCTTGTTTATTGGAATCAGCAAGAGTCATTAGAAAGGTTCTGGATACCTAAGGCCGTGGGAGATGGCTCGGTAATCAGTAGATTCAACCAGCAAAAACATCACATGCTGTGATAACTTCAGACATAATAATAATGATAATAATAATAATAATAATAATAATAATAATAATAATAATAATAATAATAATAATAATAATAATAATGATAATAATAATAATAAAAATAATAATAATAGTCAGCGAGTGCTGCAGATTAGTTTTTGTACCAAATGCGAAGAAGAAAGAAATTTGCGAAATTAAGGGTCGCCCCATGTCGTCACAAGTTTTGGGGCATTTAACTGTCTCATTGTCGCTTGTTTGTAGGGGGATTGCTGCTACCATCTTGCTGTTACTGGAGACTACACAAATAGAATAAAACTTTGTTGGGGGGGGGGGGGGGCATGTCATATCGAAGCAAAGGTCATTTCTGATATGATTCAGATTATGATGTGATTGTGGTCAATGTATGGTCATGGTATTTCTGATACAGCAACATCGCTGAAAAGGGGGGGGGGGTGGAGTCTTTGGTACCGGTACCAACTGATAAGGTACCAGGTTCCACCCAAATTGAAGGTATTGGTACCACCAATTTTGGGGGCAGGAGCTATCAATATAGTACAGTTAATCATGAATATGATGGACTCTGAAAGGAGGTCTACGTCAGTTCCTCGTGAGATCAATGGGCAAGACAAAGCCACTCCTGAGCATGTCACCGTGGCATCTGTGTCACTGTCTGCACTGTTAAAAGCTAAAAATTCGTTCTATAAATCCCAAAATCATCTATGGACGAAATTTTTATTGGTACCGAGTCATATAACCTTGGTACCGGTACCCCTACCTTTGGTACCAGGTTCCACCACATTTGCACAATGTTGTACCAGGCAGAGACGCAAAAACACTGCAAACCTACAAACCTGGTTTGGAGGAAGCTTTTGGCCAAAAATTGAGGAAGGTTTAGCTGTCAAAAATGGAACTTTATCTTGTTGGCATAGTTCTTATAAGTGTAGAAAATAAATCATCAATAAATGCATCAAACCATTAAAAATCATGTCAACAGTATGCAGATGGTGAGGTTATATTTCAAAACTATATCAAAGAAGAAAAATCAGGTTTGATCGGACAATGTGATGAAAGAGTGATTGTCTATGAGGAAATATGCAGATGTGTCTGGATAAAATGATTTTTAAAAAGCGTCCCATAAAAGTACTTCTGTTTGCAAAATCACCAAAAAATTTTATGGTAGGGCAGATCTTGAAATTTCTTTTTCTTACCAGTAGATAAAAAAATTATTTTTGCAGGCAAAGCTGTCTTTTGATTTAGTTTTTGATTTAGTGAATCAAGCTCTTTTTAGTGCTGCCTGGTTTTGAAGCCTTCTGCAAGAAAGCACTTATGTTTATTTGAGTAATTTCTTTTGTTCTATTGAGTTTCTTATTTGGTTATGAATATCAGAATGAAACGTGAAATGTGATTGTGGACTTGAAGGATACTTCAAAATTTTCAATGCAACGGTTATAAGAGGCAAAATTAGCGATGTTGCTGAAAGAGTGTTCCTTAGAATGAGGTTTTCGATGCATTATTTCATACCCGTTAAGTAAAGAGAACAAATAGTATATTTGAATTGTTGATAGAAGAGATGAAAAAATTCAATGATGACTTTTGTAATCAAATTTTGGCAAATTTGCAAACAGGAGTACATTTTGGACACCCAGTAGCTTTTAGATGTTCTCACCTTGAACTCTTTGTTCCCCTTCATTGCTCCCATACCTTTCAATTAATGAATCGCTTCCTTAAGACTGTGGCCTCCCTTGTATTAAAACCTGGTTAGAGCCCTGCTACTTGCACTCAAACAGACAAATGATATGGGAAGATCCCTAATTACATGCTTTTGTATGGTTTACAAAACACCGTCGAGCTGTTTTCCAGTGATCATACATTGTGTTAAAATGAGGAAGGTTGAGAGCATAAATTTCAGGTTTGGAGGAAGGTCAACAACTTTTTGCAGCTCTGGTACTAGGTACCACCCCTCTGGTACCATGGTACCACTACCCTGTCACGTCACCCCCCTCTGAAAATGATGGAATCCTGGGCTACAGCATTTCAATCTCCATCAGCAATATGTCCTTCAGCGCCACTTTCATTCTCCAGTTTCTTTCAGCATTGAGTTTTGAAATATTTTGAACTCGTTTTTGAATGTCAGTGGTGGAATAAAGCTGTTCAAAACCTCTCTCCATTCTGATACCATTCACCCTGCAGGCGTTGCCGAACACCCCAGTTTTGACACCCCTCACACTGTGTATGCAATACAACTGCAACAACACAACACAATTTGTGGCCTAACGAAAACAGCATGAAACACAGAGATGTGGAGATGGGAGTCTGTGTAACTAATAGAGGATTCAAGAGAAATTTAACACAGTTAAAAAGCAGGTATGATTAAATCTTAGTACATTTATATGTATTACTGAATCATGCAAGTATTGAACCATTCTCCGCCACCTGTGCCCCAACAAATACAGTCTTGTTTTTGTTTATATGACGAAGCGATTCGATTAAACAACCTCAAGAATAGATTTACACCTTTGCTTTGTCTTTTCCGAGGGGGGGGGGGGTAACTCCTATAGGGGGTCGGGTATATATGTGCCTTTGAGAATTCAGAATCAGAACCCATAACCAGGGCAACATTTTGAAAATAAGTACCCATAACCAGGGCAAAATTTTGAAGTATGACCCCATAAACAGGGCAAAATTTTCTACAAGTATCATGAAAAGACTATGTTTTGTATCATTCTTGGAGCAAAATTCTTTTTCACGAAAGTTTTTTGTCATTATACCTAACAATTTCTATAAATTGCTAACATTTATCCATAACTGCGGCAAATCTCCGTAAAGCAGACCCATAACCAGGGCAAAATTCACAAAACATGACCCATAACCCGGGAAAAATACCGCAAATTGACCCATAACCCGGGCAGGCACATGTATACCATGGCCCGCATAGGAGTTGCCCCCCTCGGTCTTTTCCAAAAACCTGAATATGTTTTGCTCGATAAAATTTGCGACTTATCGACAGGGGCTGTGGCCGCAGCCGCCATGTCTCGCCATGTAAACAAACCAGCAAAGGCAAACACGGGAGAAACATGGAGACAGACTGGGGACAGACAAGCCAATAGAACCAATAGAGGCCTATCGAAATTTTTGTGAACAGGTTCCTGTTCTGTTACGTTTTATTCCCCAAAATCCAAAACCTCACAACATATATCTCGATACCTGCTTAGTTTGATGCACATATGATACAGTCTTTCTTACTTCTTATCGTGTTCTCTCACTGCGTATCTAAAAAATTGTAGTGCCTATCTAACAAATCTGATCCGATACCAGTTTGTGTCCTTCACTGGCAATTGATTATGTATCCGGTAGTTATTGAGGATTATATAAACCCAAAGCTATCTGCTGCTTCTCAATCCACGCTTTGCTTTCTCTCTTTGTCAAGAAAATGAAGAGAGCAATATGTACACAAATAAACATCAGAGGGACAGCAGAATGAACCATTGGCTACTCACCGAATTATAGGCTTTCTCTATTTTTTGTTCCACACTTTTCTGGCGCTCAGCTCTGTTATCAATGAAAATGTAACTCGCAAGTGAATGCGTACATTGAGGAGAGCGCACAAATTTAAGAGAAAGACACACAATCGGGTTTACATGGGAACGAGCGGAATGTTCATTCATTTCATTTTAACACAAAGTTTCCAGTCGGAAAAGGTTTTGAATTTTCTCGAAGTTGATTGTTGACCTTTTGAAAGCAAAACTGAATGGATATTGATCTAATTTGAATGCATTCTTTTGGATAAGAATACACCTCAGAGCTCATTGTCTCAGTATAAGTGTTGTGTCGCTTGCGTTCCTTTGGCAATCAAAACAACAAAACTGTTACTGTATTCATGTCCATGATAGCTAAATCCTTTTGTATAATTAGGGCTGCCGCTCGTTTCTTGCTAGCCTACGCGTTGACCCAGTTTCTTGCCTGCTTGCAGACTCGTTGACGAGTAACGAAATGCTGGAATTGTGGATTCTGGAACCAGGGAATCGGATCAGTCACCTCGACTTCTTGAAACAGACTTAACAAGGGCAAATAATCTTTCAATAGAGCCGAACCGGATGTTTACATTTGCACGTTAGCCAATCAGATATGACCATGACGTCACACAAACAAAAGAATCGACGTGAGAAAGTACCCCTCACATATAGGGGGTCGTGCGCGCGACTATTAGGTAAATTCAGGAAAAAATTATGTTTTTCAACTCTGTACTAATGTGTTTAAATTTTCCTCGCGGGTTTTTTTTAAAGGAACGCGTAAATCCAGAGAAAGCGGCTTTTGAGTAAGGCCTATCATTTGGGGTCTTGATCCTTAACAAATAAGCCCTTCAAAAACAACATAAATTCATATCAATGTCTTCCTATTTTCTAAATATCACTATAATAATAATAATAATAATCAATTTATTTAAAGTTGGCGCTAACATAACTATGTACAGTAAATATTAAAAACAATACTATACAAGCTAATCCAAGCCAACTGCTAAAGCTAATACATCTAATGAATATATATACATGATTAAATAAAGAAGATATAAAATACAAGGTATAAAATTTCAAAGCAGAATTAAAAACGTAATATCATAAAAATCCGAGCAGTTTAAAATTTAAAATTCTGGCTCTGGTGTGTCATGGTATCACAAAAATCCAAGTTGTGGTATGAAAGTCCTACATAATCTGCATGTGCAGTCAGTGCCATTCCAGCTTTTAATTTCATTCTTAAACTCATTGATAGATTGAGCATTCCTTATGTGCTGAGGTAGAGATAGCCACAGGCGCTGCCCTCTATATTTGATGGTTTCAGATCCGTAACTTGTTGTTCTTACCATTGGTAGCAAAAATTCATTATTGTTTCTCAGATTATAAGTAACAGTACGCTCACAGAAGATCTCCCTCATGAAAGGGGGGTTTATGTTTTCCTTAGTTTTGAACATTTCAATCAAAAGAGTTTGCAGGTTCTTAGCATGAATACTAACCGAGTCATCCTTTCCTAGCAGGGTGTTAAAGCTAGATTCATAATCCTTGTATGCGATTCTCAGGGCCCTTTCATGTATTCTATTAATCTTATTATTCAGGTGCCTACTGTGAAACATCCAGACTAATGGACAATACTGAAATTGGCTAATTACAAAGGCTCTCATTAATATTCTTAGTTTATTAGAGTCCATGTATCCAGATATGCGAGCGAGGGCGAAAAGTTTGTTACCAGCCTTCTTACACAACTTACTGATATGTGTCTCAAAAGTTAGTCTTTTGTCAATCACAACGCCAAGTAACTTTTCCTCTTCCGTATTTCCCATAACAGAGTCTCCTACATTAACTGTGATATGCTGATTAGAATTTCTGCCAAGTATGAGTAAATGACATTTATCTGTGTTCAGTTTCATAAAGTTGTTAGCGAACCATTGGATAATAATGCTTGAATCATTCTCCAACCTTGCAATTACATTATCAAGATTATCATCACATGCATATATGGTAGTATCATCCGCGTAGTTGCATATATCTGTATCCTGTATGGAGAGCAACAAGTC
Source organism: Aurelia sp. 3 sensu Dawson et al. (2005) (assembly GCA_964020215.1). Lineage (NCBI taxonomy): Eukaryota > Metazoa > Cnidaria > Scyphozoa > Semaeostomeae > Ulmaridae > Aurelia > Aurelia sp. 3 sensu Dawson et al. (2005). The sequence goes on from OZ026586.1 coordinate 19,303,368, forward strand.
ATTTATGTAGATGTTAAAGAACAGGGGACCAAGAACCGAGCCTTGTGGAACACCAAGAGAAAGTTGTTTGTAGGTACTAAATGACCCATTGATTTTAACTCTCTGGCGCCTATTTTCTAAGAAGCTGTTAACGAGACGCAGTGCTTCACGGCTGAATCCATAAGCATCTAATTTTGCTAAAAGGAGGTCGTGTTTAATACAATCGAATGCTTTGGATAAGTCCATCAGGATTGCGCCAACATCCTCTCTATTGTCTAAGCTTGTTTTCCACTTTTCAAGCATTCGAACCAATGCGTGCTGCGCATTATACCCTTTACGAAAACCGCAAAGAAGTGACGATAAATAAGGTCCCATATAACTAATAATCTGTTTATCCAAAAGTCTCTCAAAAACCTTAGAAACAGTTGGCAAAACGCTCACGGGTCTGTAATTTTTCTTCCTGGTTTTCTCCTCCGTTTTATGAAGGGAAGTGACTGAACATACATTAGCAAGCGACAGCAGTTGGCTTTCAACAGCACCGAGCTTCTATCACGGAGGCAGTGGCAACTCAAAACTTCGCATTTTTCATACACGAACAACATTGCATATCCCAGCTAAATCTGTGTGAAATAGTATGAAACACGATAGATTTTCGTTAGTTTATTACACCAAAATGAAAAGTAAGGGGCAAGATTGTCAACTTCGAGAGTACAGTCCTTTTAACAGATCTACCTAGGGGTGTAATAAAGCCGTGGAAACCCACCAATTCCCCCTTTAAAAACTGTAGCTTTTAGCTAAATGTTGTCTCCTGTTGATTAAAAGTGTTTTCAATTTCTGAATTTGGCTTCCTGCGATATTTTGGACTCTACACTTATCGTTCTTCTTGGAAACTGCTTGTAAGAAGCTTGGGCTCATTAAAAACAAATGAATGTAGTCTACCTAGCCTATCTAGTTTCTTTAAAAGCAGAAGATAGAGGGAAATATGACTTTCAACATATACCTGGTTATTTCCTTGCAACCTCACTGACAGAATGGCGTTTGTTGGTCCAGTATGATACCTCAAGCAATTTGCTAGCCAAATATCTGACTTAGATAAGCCTTTCTGCCAAGTATGCAAAGCAATGCAGATCAAGCGAATCTCTACTCGGGAAGCAACAATGCTTCACCGAGTCCACACGGGTCTGGTACACTTGTAGCACTATCTTTGGTAAGGTGAGTCCCTTCAGTGGCTATTTTCAGCATTTCTTCTGAATCTTGGATGCTTTAGTAGACGTTTTAGGAATTAGGAATAACCAACTGCAGAGCAATCCCGGGGGGTACTCCCATTGTGGCCTAACAGGGGGGTCCAGTCAGTTTGAGGGTCTTACCAATTGGCTACCAAATGGCCCTTTTAGTCAACCACATACTACCAATTAGGGGTATTCTAAGATTCGAAGCCATTTATTATGTTTCAACCCGGTACGCTCCTCCGCACACCAATTTAGTCATTACAGCATCAATAATAAATGAATTTTGAAAAATTTCTTGCTTTGTTCCATCAGTTTTGCGTTAAAACATCTTGAAAAACCGTAGAAAATTTTCATCTCTAAATGCTACCAAATGACCCAGTTTTCAGGTTCATGAACTACCATGTGAGGGTTTTTGTAAAAAGATACTACCATTTGAGGGTATTTTTCAAATTTTTTGCTTTGGCCCTCTTTAGCCCTGACTAGACCCCCCTGTCAGGCCAGAATGGGAGTACCCCCCCGGGAGAGCAATCCTAATTTACTCAACAGCCTCAGCTCACGTCAGGTCAAGAGTTTTCCCGCCACTCCAGATTTTGACCAATGACAGAAGAGGGTTAAGGTCAAGCTCAATAATTGATGAAGAAAATTGGAAATTGACGACCATGTTTATAAATCAAAGTTTATTTTTAAATCCAATGAAATCGACAAAATGAATCATTAAAGTTCAGCAAAGAAAATTCAGATGTGGTGTTAATTTGAATTGATCCCCTAGGAACGCAACGATGAGGGAGGAGCTGCGGTTGGTATCATATGCTACCCTTTCTGTCGCCACTGCCTCGGTAATGAAAGTTCAGTACCCTTTAAAACCTATCTATTGCCTTGTTAATGTATTTTCGATGATATTTAGAAAATAGGAAGATATTGATGTGAATTTACGTCGCTTTTGAAGGGCTTATTTGCTAGGGATCAAGACACAAATGATAGGCCTTACTCAAAAGCCGTTTTCTCTGGATTTACGCGTTCTTTTAAAAAAAACCCGCGAGGAAAATTTAAGAATATTAGTACAGAGTTGAAAAATATAACGTTTTCATGAATTTACCAAATAGTCGCGTGCACGACCCCCTATATGTGAGGGGCACTTTCTCACGTCGATTCTTTTGTTTGCGTGACGTCATGGTCACATCTGATTGGCTAACGTGCAAATGTAAACATCCGGTTCGGTTCTATTGAAAGATTATTTGCCCTTGTTAACAGACTTGGCAAGTCTAGAATTGGACCATGGGAGTTGTGGACACAATTTGGGTGTTGATCGTGTCAACAATACATGGCCTAAGTGATCCTAGATGAATAAATGCATTTCGTTACCTTGCTTATCTTCAATTCACTGTTTATCTTCTCGTTCTTGTCTGGGAGCACATCAGCATGATATCAACGTTTCAGCATGGCCTAAATGTTTTGAACTGCACTGCGATTTGAAAGCCGTGACCTGAGAACTAGTTCCCAGATCGACGCGGCCCATGTGCTCCCAGACAAGAACGAGAAGATAGACAGTGAATTGAAGATAAGCAAGGTAACGAAATACATTTATTCATTTAGGATCACTTAGGCCATGTATTGTGGACACGATCAACACCCAAATTGTGTCCACCACTCCCATGATTGGACTGAATGAATATACGTCTTCTTAGGCTACGTTCACACTGTTCCGTTTTCATTTCTATTCGTTTTTGATTACAAAGTCCACTTTGTAATCTAATAGTCCAGTAAACGAAAGGCAAATTTTAGTCGAACCTAGAACAAATTGCAACAGAATGTTTTTTCATGGCAAACCATTCTACATCTGCTACTAAATAGCATATCAAAAGTCTAAGAAAATCCAAGCATCGGAAGACCATGAAATTAGATGTATTTTACCGGGTAATCCACGTCGTTCCATCTTTTACGATATAGTTTTGAAGAGGAACCAAAGCTTGTCGATTTCACAAATTTGTATCGAAAGTGCCAAACGTATAAAATGCGGACCATTGGAAAGCTGGACCTTTGGTGTTGTTCTTCTGTAAAGAGTCCGAAAAAATTGCATTTCGAACAAACATAATGCAGAGAACTCAATTGTTTGGCTTGCTCTTGACGTTTTGCATATCAAACAGAACTACTGAAACTATCAATTCTCTCAAATATATTTTTTGCTACAATTCTTCGTTTCAATCTTGATCTACTGGACTAAGATGAAGAAGCCACATCAACGAATTATTCAAGGGGAAAATGCTGCTGCAAAGGCTTGGATTGATTTAATGGGGAACGGGGACGGATCCAGCCTGAAGTTGAAGGAGGGGCAGCTGGCAGATAGAGCGCCCAAATTTCGGTAGAAAGTAGGAGCCCCGAAGGCACACGAAAGTGTCGGACACCTGATTGAGAAAATTTATTAGTTTTCTACCAAAGAAATGTCTTGATTTGCATTTTTGCTCCACATTTAAGAAACTGCCTACCAACCCCTGTAAATTTCATCTGAGAGCGTAGCCTACGAGGAGACCCATTATTCAAAAGAAGATAGGGTCCAAAACAAAGAGCAAAAGATTGCTATTACGGTTTCCAGATTTCTGGAACTTGATTTATGTGACCTGTGTTGAGACACAATTCGCACATTATTTGAATAGGGGATTAAAATGATTTACACTAATTATTCGGATGACCGTAGCAAGTTGGTGCTCCTTGTTTCATAGACTCTTTCTTCTTTTGATTAAGGGATTTGTTCATAGGCCATTGAAAGCATGTTTCCTCCCGATTTAAAACCAAAAAGCCACTTGCTCATGTAATTCGCACTGTTAACGTACCCCAACGGCAAAGGCTAACCCTAAAAGAATAATATCTTTCACTTATGAAAGCTAACAAGCCAATTTTTTCTGAATTTTAAAGAACAGTATGTCCAATCATCCCATGTTCCAGTAGTCCGCACTTTATATGATACCGGATTTCAATACCGTTTTATGAAGTTGACAAGTTTTGTTTGCGCTTCGCAACTGTCGTGTATAACATGGAACAGAAAGGATTATTCTTTAAAAGTATGTCGAATTTGGTGGTCTTCCGATGCTCTGATTTTCTTAGACTTTTAGTATGTTAACTAGCACTGTTTAAGCTATGAGATCCCGCAAAAATCATTTCTGTTGCAATTTGTTCTAGGTCAAACCCTAGATTTACTGGACTATAAGAAGGGGCTTCGATGTCAGTCAGAAAGAAAGTAAGTAACCCACTTCCGTCACGCTCGTTAAAGCAATTGATTAACGTTTTATCTCTGCTAATTGGCACTGAAATAAAGAAAGCGCACATAAAGCGCATGCAAGACAGAAGTTTCCCGCGATCCTATAGCAACATTTGACGTCGGCTTATTTCATGTTAGACAGATTTGACACCATAAGATGGATAAATTACTAGGATGTTTACCCTGGCACAGCAACAAATTCACCCAGAATTGGCACGTTCTTGACTTCATTAGCAGCTTGGTGTCAAAACAATCGTTTTCTAGAACGAACGAATCATTAGCCACTTATTGATAGTACTCATTATGCAAATAACTCAACTTTAGAGGATGATGTAACCGGCGGCCTGCACAGAGGCTAGCATTTGCAGCATAACCAAAGGTAGAAGGACCCCCCTCCTACACAGCAACGGATGCAATCATCGCAGGTGAAGTTGAGACGAAAGGTGCAGAATCCCAGCAAGCAATGGCGCCATGGACTGGGGGAAGGGACGTGATCACACTGAACCAAAACATCTTCATGCATATCATTCTGCACAGAGGAATCTTCGTGACTGCTTGTCTCAAATTAGATGCCCGCGAATAGCAACAACTGAAACGTTCTGTAGGGTTCTGCATAAGTAATTTTGCGTTATCGTAAATCTCACATGACATCTCATTTGACAAAGATGCACCAATAGTTTTGTGCACGAACTATAAGCAAACTAGGGGTAATGACTTTTGATTTTTGCGTATCATTCTCGTTTGACATAAAGACCAAAATATTGCCTTTGACCTTGAGGCGATTCTTGTCCTTATACTAGGCGCTCGATTTTCCATTGAAGGCGACTTTAGCAGCAACACTCATCTCTCTGACTGTAGCAAAAAACAGAATCAACGATCATTTGGGGTTATGAAGAAATCAATAATCAGATATTCTTATGCTTGTTTAGCTCAGGACGGACTTTGTAAACATCCAAAAGGATCTTATGTTTGTTGATGAAAACGCTGCCCGTTCACATTGCTCCGTTTTCAAATAGATACGCTATGAAAACGATAGGCGTTCACATTGCTCTAGCAAAAAAAAACAAAGCCTTTTGTTAATAGCTTTCAACAAGGCGCCACTGGCAACTTTGAATGCCATTGTAATCAAAAGTCTATTAAAAGGAATGTGCAGCGTTTTCAAATGTCTCCGTTTTTGGTGTTCACACTGAAAACGGATCGTTTTCAAAACGCACCGTTTTCAAATTGATGCGTTTTCATTAGCGTTTTCGAAAAGCCCCGTTTTCACAGCGGAGCGATGTGAACGCAAGGCAAAAACGGAGACGTTTTACTCCGTTTTCATATGAAAACGTAGCAGTGTGAACAGGGCCTTAAAGCTAATGTGCAATGGTTAGGCTCCTGTATAAATGGAACAAAGAAATCTCTCCGACACAGCATTGTTTCGTGGCGAGATAAAAATCTTATTGTGACAATATCCTTTGTTGACTCTGTCTGCAAGTTCGATTTGAATGAGATATCTTTAGAATTTCTGCTCTCTGCAAATGCAAGCTTTTAACATTGCACAAACCCTTTAAGACTCTTCCTCGTCCCTTCCAACCATGTTTTTGTCCTATTAACCGTGTTTTGTACTGATAACAACTAAAGTACTTTCCTGTTTTCTTTTTCTTCATCTTTTTCTGTTATACCAGCACCTCTAAGGTGACCATCATAGATATGGAAGGTCAGCTTGACCCTTTAATGCTATCCCTGCCACTGTAATTAGGGGTATTTTCCTTTTACGTTTTTAGCCTTGAAGTTATATCATATTGTATTGTCCCTTTTTTATATTTATCATAATAACTTGTAAATATCTTAGTGACAAGTTGATTCATATATACATACATACATTGAATTAGAATAAAATACGGTATTTATCGGCAGTTATTGTTTTGAGGCTAGCTAGTGGCGAGGCATATCTCCAAGCAAGCAAGCAACAATTTGTGAACAAAGAATGAGAGGGACTCCTTCGCTGTAAACTGTAAAACAAAAGATTTTATAAATATACAGTACTATGGTTCATAAATTTGGTTGTCGAAAAATGAAATGTCCCATGGGTTTCGTTTCCGTCGGTTCCAATTGTGCTGTTTACGTTCATTGAATTGCATGCATTCATTGATAGTATGTCCCAGTGCATCTTCGTGATTTCCAGTTTGTTCTCTGAATTAAAGAAGAGAAGAGAAGTCAGAGGATCAGAGGCTACTGGAATATACCGTATATTGGGAAATGTGATAATAAACTGCACCAACATATGGAATGGAAAAAGTAATAGGCCTTTCTCCCCCTGCCTTTGCCCCACCCCCTGTCTCGAAACCCCTCATCATTGCAGTCAGTTCAGTTCTGTTACCATTGAATCACAAAATGACTGCTCGTCTCCTCGACCAACACGAAGTCAGACAAACATGCATTCAGTTCAGAAGGCTTTGATAAACCCACCTCTGACGTGTTCGTTATTGTGTGCAAAAAATAGGTTATTTATAGAAAGTCAATTGCAGGAATGCCATATTTCCACATACGAAAAGAAAGAGGGACATGCACCTCGCTGATTCTTTTGAAATACTTTGCAGGTAACGCAGCAGTGATTGTATTCATGATCATTATACCAGTGAATTTACAGTTAGAAAAGACGTGGTTTGTGTAATGAAATACAAACTAATATATGCTAACTAAATGAAAGTAATATACAGCAATACAATTTTGTGTCAACGATTATGTGTCAACGTATCGTTCGATTTAGATTCTTGTCAGAATAGGGCTGGCCTATCCATATGATCGTCTGCAGCGCAACATTTTTTTGCCAAAAGTAGACACTGTATGCTTTTCCAAAGTGAACTATGAACGATACGATACCGTTTCCATGAGTGGGGCCCAATGAAATAGAAGATTGATCACCTTACATACATCATCATCATCATCATAATCATAATCATCATCACCATCATTATCATCATCATCATCATTCATTCATTCATTCATTCATTCATTCATTATTATTATCATTATCATCATCACCATCATCACCATCATCACCACCATCATCATCATCATTCATTTATTCATTCATTCATTCATTCATTCATTCATTCATCATTATTATCATTATCATCATCACCATCATTATCATCATTCATTCATTCATTCATCATTATTATCATCATCATCATCACCATCATCATCATCATCATCATTCATTCAATCAATCATTCATCATCATTATCATCATCATCATTACCATCATCATCATCATTCATTCATTCATTCAATCATTCATCATCATTATCATCATCATCATTACCATCATCATGATCATTCATTCATTCATTCATTCATTCATTCATCATTATTATCATTATCATCATCACCATCATCATCGGCATCATCTAATATAACCCTCTTTTACAGGAGTTTGAATTGACAACAAATGTCTGGAAAATTAGCGAATGAGATTTAAACTAAGATTTAGGTTGGTTTAACCTGCGCCCAGCCTCAACGCTCCTCCGCAAAGGCTGCGCGCAGGCTAACAATCCTTCACAAAAATTATGAGACTGCATCCCCTTCCTTCTCAGTCAATGTTGATTGGTGTTATCTTGGTGTGACTGCATGTAACTTTAAATTAAAAACATTATTTAGAATCACAACATTGACTGAGGGGGGAGGGGAAGTTACAGGGCAAGAAAAAACATGTTTTCTTTAAAGGAGACAAGGAGGTTTCAAAGATTTGGGATTGGTTATGTTGGTCTCAATATATTTTGTGAAGGATTGTAGGTTTGTTTCCATCGAGGAGTTTCCTGGTTTGGAGGGAATTGTTCATAGAATAAAGAAGAAAAGGGTTTATTTTAAAACAGTAAATTCCTTCAAGCAGATTATCAATACGTACAGCAAAAAGGCTTCTTCGCAGAGGTCTTGACGTAATAGCTACCACGTGCATTTTTTGGTGTATCGTATCCCATGGTAACGCAGTTTGCTTTTTTGCAACTTCGACACCAACCAAGGCGAAATAGAAGGTAACTCTTGCATTTGTAAGCAGTAAAGGTGCATTTCGGATTAATTGTCCTCGTGAAAAGTTCGATAGCTCTGCTGTGACTGCATTCGGCTCCTAACATTCCTGTCGGAGAAAAATACCCCTTCTAATTCTGTTTATGTCCTTCTGATTCAATCTACTGGGTGATAAAAAATCCCAGTTTAATCGGCCACTACTCCATGGATATCGAAGCAATAACATTAGCAAGTATGTTATTCAATAGTGGAAACGCTCAAACATATGGCAAAATTTACCGAACTGAAATAAGCTACACCGACACACCGCTCCGTCCTGAAATTATGAAGTAATGTCTTCGAGAAACGTTAAAAGCACACCTTAAAGTCGACATAAAAACCGGGCATAAAAATTTTCTGCCTTGCTGTGATGACTTTTACATGCTTTAGCATGCGTCTTCCCTTTGCTGGGAAGATGAAAATGATGAAAATGTCATCACATGAGAGCATACCAGCAAACATAGCCGCCAAATCTTTTCTTTTGTCCGAAGTTCCCAAGGGGCGCTGACTCATATCGCATTTTCTGCGAGAATTGACCAATCAGATGCCGTTATTTCATTACTTCCGCGTTTCGCAGCTAGAATTAGGCCATTTTGGGTACCCCCCAATAAAAAACATTGCACGCTCGAGTAAATCGAATTTTTTAAAAATTTCAACGGGAAAAGGATGCTAATACATAGGATCACAAGTGTTCATGTGGTTTCCTCGCAGTGGCTTGAAATGAATGATTGGTGGCAGTTTTAGAGGCAAGCATCAGTTTCTTTAGTCATTTTCATACAATTTCCAGTATGAAATCAATAGGAAGATTGTCGATTACGACTGAAGTTGGATGGAGCAAAGTATCGAAACAACTGCCAAATTTAATTCCTGCGCTTGGGATGGAGTGTGAATGAGACCAAATTAACGGAATTACGGACAATTCACAAGGAAGACGACGGCGGCATTGCACCAGGAGCGGTAAAGATCACGATGAAGCAGGTTTTCTTTCTATCTACTTGTTGTCTTGCTGTCAGCACATTTCAAATTTTAAATTCTTCTCGAGGAAGATTTTGACAACGTTAAATGCTCATTGCTTGCAAGCAATGCTATATCATTGCTTTACAAGAAGCCGCTAATAGCCAACTCTGTGCCTGTGTGAAGTTGCAAATTCAATTTTGTAAGAAGTTAGAAAATCTATAAAAAAAACTTTAAACCCGGGAAGAGCTGGGGTCAAACGTAACTCTAAGTCCACAGTCAAGTTTGTTGTAAAAGTTAATATAGTTTCACATCCTTTTTAAAAGGAACTGAATATTTGGCTCAATACTGAAGGTATCGAAAGTTTCTTATAAGATTATCAAATTTTGAGCACATTTCAAAACAAAAAATTTTGAAGCCCTTCCAAAGAGACCTTTCTCAAGTACCTTTCGAGCAATATGATACAAGAAATAAGTGAAAATGACGTAAAAATAACGTCTAAAACAGCATTGCAAAGGTTTCAAGGACCTTGTTTTGAAATTCACGAGGACACAGGAAAGGGAACACGAATAATCTGATAATTTTGAAAGACTTGTAATACTGACGTAAATTCTTAGATATTCTTAGTTTCTAATCAAAGGTACATGCACTGGAGTTTCTTAATACTTGGCGGTCTGATGGCTGAGTTTCTTAAAAGCAGCAGGTTCTTACGAAAAGAATTCGTGTAAAGGCAACTGTTAGCAATATTATTGTCTGGGAAATCATTTTGTTTTCGAACTCCAAAAAACCTTTTGACAAGCAGGCCCCAAGCAGGCAAACTTTTGAAATTTGTTGGCAAATTTTTTGTATATTCTCTCTTCTCAAGACATATCAGACAGTCAATGCAAATATGTTCGTAGCGTCTTTTCTTTCGATGTGAATGATTTGCAACAGTTGGAGATGTTGCCAAGTCCAGTCGAGCTTCAACGAACATTGCATTTGAATGAGATTTCCCCATTTTTGAAGTAACATTTAAAGGGAATCGACATGGTTAAAAGCTGGCCCGGGCCAGGTCAAAATTATAATCTATTGTACTCGACAGCTTCGACGCATCCGGTTTCATTGTGTAGCTAAAGAAACACTGGATTTGTGGGCGTTTCTCTGGCCTATTTATAGCGACTATGAGATATACCTATGTCTATTCCCTTTAAGACGGTAAATTATCTTACCGACAAAAATATGACAACACTATCGCCTTTAATTATTTCTTTACCCTCCATTTCCTGTTGAGTCTGGATCAGAGTGGGGCACAAGTTGCCATATGGGGATGAAGCAAGGACTCTGGAGGGGCATGGGTCAGAAATTCGCATGGCAAGGTGAAGTAAAGCGCAGATCTCGAAAATTTCAGAAGAAATATGCATATTGTTGATAATTTTGCTAAAAAACTACTTTTTGGGGGGACGGCGAGCAAGATGCCGCTACCTGCTTGAAAAAACATCGAATTCCAGCATTCAGATCGCCATAATTTTTTAATCTTGAGTGATGGCACGGAGACTACATGAACACTTGTGGTCCTATGTATTAGCATCCTTTTCCCGTTGAAATCTTTAAAAAATTCGATTTACTCGAGCGTGCAATGTTTTTTTATTGGGGGGTACCCAAAATGGCCTAATTCTAGCTGCGAAACGCGGAAGTTATGAAATGACGGCATCTGATTGGTCAATTCTCGCAGAAAATGCGATATGAGTCAGCGCCCCTTGGGAACTTCGGACAAAAGAAAAGATTTGGCGGCTATGTTATACCAGCATCATCATTCTTTAGGCAATTCCATCCTCCCAAGAGAATAACGCATGCTAAACATGTTGAATTCATCTTTGTAAAAAAAGAAATGTTTTGAAAACTTGATCGTGAGTTTAGGCCTATTCCGAAGGTCTTTTACAGGGAATTTCGAGAGAAAAAGTAATCCAGCATAATTTTGGAACGGTGTGGTGGATTCAGGTAAATCTTAAAAGGAATTTTACATGTCCATTATTGAATGATGTATAACTAATCTTATTGCTTTAGTATCGAGGGAGCAGTGTTCTTTTAGCCTGTGTTCCAGACCACTTGAAAAGTAAGTGGTCTGTGTAACTGAGCGCAAATTCGTGTATAGAAATTTTCCCAGAATCTGAGGAAAAATTAGTATATGTAATGAATAATTTGCACAATGATCATTTGTTTTGTTATGTGATAGAAAAGCCTGTCTCTTGTGAATAGCTACAGGAAATTCATATCACAATACAAAGAATAGGATATTTCAATGCCTGCTAATCCTATTGATTTTTACGTCTGCAGTGAGCTATAACGACCGGCTCGTATTGTTTCAAACACATAGATTCATAAAGACATTGCCTTTAATTATTTCGCAATTCAATTCATCGTCTGAACACAGATTTGCGCTCAGTTGCACAGACCACTTACTTTTTCAAGTGGTCTGGAACACAAGCTAAAATTTTCCCAGAATCTGAGGAAAAATTAGTATATGTGACGAATAATTCGCATAATGATCATTTGTTTTGTTATGGGATAGAAAAGCCTGTCTCTTGCGAATAGCGATAGGAAACTCATATCACAATACAAAGAATAGGATATTTCAATGCCTGCTAATCCCATTGATTTTTCCATCTATAGTGAGTTAGAACAACTGGCTCGTATTGTTTCAAACACATAGATTCATAAAGACATTGCCTTTAATTATTTCGCAATTCAGTTCATCGTCTGAACACAGATTTGCACTCAGTTGCACAGACCACTTACTTTTTCAAGTGGTCTGGAACACAGGCTATGTTCTTTCAAACGGAATTATTTCTCTTTATTCGCCTGATAGTATTTGGCTTTTCAATACTGTCTGTCCCTATTGCTGAGAGGAATTTCAACATTTCTACTGGATGTCTGAGCAAAGTAAAGAGATTTTGTAATATGTAGCTACCAGTTGTCCCAAAATCGTGTCACTGCCTATTTGTGCGACTGCCTATTTGTGCGACTGCTATTTGTGCGACTGCCTATTTGTGCGACTGTTGTGTTGTTACTTCAGCAGTCCCCTTTTTGCGTTGCTTAGAAAAGGCTCCAACCAACCTAGAGTTTGAGACTTGTTCCCGACTTGTTTGTTTGTTTGCGTTTCAGATTCTTTCTTAGAATAGCTAAAAGTTTATTCGTTTTGAGATTATCTGGTCAATAATACCTTTGAAAAAGCATCCTGGTTGTCGCCCACCACCATTTACATAAAAGTCAACATCGCCTGATACATCCTTGATGCCGACCAAGTAGAGGAAACTTGTATGCAACACATCAACGAACTTTGCGTCTGTTGAGTCGAGCCTTGCCTTATTTGGTCCACGCGTAAAAACAGGACCAGCAGGATCGAGGCCTGAAAGAACAGAACATTTGGTTAAGTTGCCAACGTCAAATAGAATGATGATTTTGATGATGATGATGATGATGATGATGATGATGATGATGATGATGATGATGATGATGATGATGATGATGATGATGATGATGATGATGATGATGATGATGATGATGATGATGATGATGATGATGATGATGATGATGATGATGATGATGATGATGATGATGATGATGGTGATTATGATGATGATGATGATGATGATGATGATGATGATGATGATGATGATGATGATGATGATGATGATGATGATGATGATGATGATGATAATGATGATGATGATGATGATGATGATGATGATGATGATGATGATGATGATGATGATGATGATGATGATGATGATGATGATGATGATGATGATGATGAGAATGATGATGATCAAGAAAGGCTGATTCCACTCAAGGAATTTTCCGATTGGACAGGAAATCCTTTGTTTACGCGTGAAAATGTTGCTTTGAATTTGAATAGAATGTTACGCGTGACCAACAATTTATTGTGTCAATTTCAGTCCACTCGGCAAATTCTATACCCTGGGTACCAGACTCTCCCAAGAAAGAAAATTGAAAATTTCTTTTTTGGGAGAGTCTGGTACCCAGGGTACAAATTCTACTGAGTGGAAATCAGCCTTAAAGGCCAGTTTGCAGTCAGTGTAAATTTCTGAGAGAGTGGAAATTCCTTTGTTTCCAAGAGAAAATGTCGTTTGTAATTCAATAGAAATTGATAGTTGAATTGAATGGCTTTTTATTGTGTAAAATTTCTCCCATTCGGAAAATTCCACTGACTAGAAACTGGCCTTAACTGAGAAACTTCAGTCGAGACACCATTTCTATCAATGTAGCTACAGAGCTCTAACCCTCAAGATCCTTTCATTTTGCGGGACCTGCTGTGGTGTCAACATGGCTGTCGCCTTTTTCCCTTCAAGTGCACAGAGATAAGATTTTTACAACAAATATTATATTCATTTCTGTTCTACCATCCTACAGGGACCGCACAGCGATTTAAAGATGCAGTGGCGGCCTGGCATTTTTCGTCAGGGGGGGGGCAGCAGCCAAATGGCGCCCCTTCAAATCAAACATCGTCATCAAGTCTCTGAATAGATTGGCAGCCCTTGCAATTTTCCTGATTTTCTTAATGGTACTCTTTGTCACCTTGACCTGGTCCAGAGTTGAATGTATACATTTAATTGACTTAGGTAAATGACTTAGGCGAAGCCCCCAGGAAAATTTTTCGTGACCATGCCCTTCAAACTCTTGGAAAACAAGGGCCTTGTCCTTTCAGACGTTTTCTGGTGCATGAAGACCTTCCTTCGAACGTTGTATATTTTATGTAGTAAGAAAAGATATTTTACTTCTGCAAGTATCTTCTCCGACCGTAGTTGTTTCATGGACACCTTATTCTTTTGGATAAAATTGGGTCTAACTCTCGGCTATGGCTTTTGCATCAGAGTCCAAGTTTACGATGTTGCTACGTAGGTTCATTGGCAACAGAGTGAAAAGAATCATCCCCCGGGGGGGGGGGGGTAACTATCATATATGCAAGTACGGGATGTGCCATTTTTTGGAGTGCCTTTTTTGAGCAGAAAAAAAAATGGTATCATTTTTGGTAAAATCACAAGTAGTCATAAATTTTGGGTGTCATTTTAGAAAAATAACTCTTTAGGGTATCGATTTTGATCAATTTCACTTACTTGGTTAAAATTTTGGATAGCTGTCACAATTTTAGGGTATACATTTTCAATGTCCTGTAAATTTTGGGGTATCGTTTTCGCGAAAGTTTATAAATTTTAGGGTGCGATTTCAGACATCAAATGGCACAGCCCCGTCATCCGTCTATTGAAGTTACCCCCCCCCCGGGATCATCGCTAATGTTTGGCACGATAGGGATAACCTGGATTTTATGGTCCTGTAATTTCCTAGGCCAGTTAAAAAGTTCTGAAGTGTCGGAGATATCCGAGGGAGTTTCTCCAACATTTCTCAACTCCGAATTTTTTACTTGGTTCTACAAGCTCTGCTGAAGAAGTCGGAGATGTCTGATCTGCAAAAAATACGTAAGGCTCAGCTGCTTTGTTGGCCGGCAAAAATACAGTAGCAGGCCTCACATTGAAATATCAATTCAAGGATCAAAATCATTTAGATCATGACGTACAAGTTCAAGTCTTTTAAAAAAATATAAACACACAACATTCAGGTCACCAAAAATAGAGAATTTTCCGGCAATTCATAGCATAGTTTTGCTTTGTTTTTCACATGTATCTTTTGTTGTCTCGTGTATCCAGTTTTATCTTTGGTTGCATTACGCCCATTACGACTTGAAAGGTATTTAATCGTTCTCAAATTTTAGAGAGGATGCAAAACCTGGCCTTCTATACAGCAAAATATAAGAGTAAAAATTGGCGATGGCTTACCAATGAAAAAGAGACAGAAGTTTATTTTTTAGATGTAAGGCATGCCTTTCTTTCTTAAAAAAATTGGAATTGAATCAAAAATTTTCGCAGATAACACATCTGCGACATCTAGCAGAGTACATGGGGCTAAATGAAAAAGTAGGAGTCGAGAAATGTCAGAGAAACTTGCCCCGACATCTCCGAGTTTCCTACCTGACCTAAATTTCTCTATTCACATGAAAGCTGTGGCTACTGGAATAACACTTCGCGTCGGTTTTACGAAACTTAGCATGGATTCGAGTGACAATGACTGATGCATTTGCATCAGATGCATCTATATGGAATAATCAATTCAAATAACAGTGCAGTGTACGACGTATTAGTAGCAAAACGATCGATAATACTTATCAAGATATACTTTAACGCCATAGAATATAGATATTTATTCTATGGCGTTCAAGTATATCTTGATAAGTATTATCGATCGTTTTGCTTTTTTTATCTATATGGAATGCCCGTGTAACCTGCTACGTGGTGCTGGAAAAACGTGATCGAGCCATCAAACTTCATAAAGTTTTTGGCGCCCCTCGTAAACTTGGCCCCCCTGCCAGGCCGCCACTGTAAAGATGCAGGGGCTGAGGCCTCACTTGGGGAATTTTACATCAAAGTTCCAGGTTATGAGATTCTGCTGACCTCAAACTCATAGCTTCTTCAGGAAAACATCAAAAATATAAATTCAACATCGCCAAGCAACAGTTTCTCAGTTTGCGAAAATTTCATCCTACGTCTTTGAAAAATGTGGGTGGGCCAGCCCAATGGCTGCGCGGTCGCTGCCATCCTGTACTGTTCCTCATTCATGAATGAGAATATATCTTTGCTCTCCAACAACCATTTACGCACCGTCTCCCTACTAAAACTGATCTACAAACTCTCAAGAAGGGTCCTTCAACGAGGTAGCCTTGTCTTTTTCCTCTGTTGTCCCTCCCTAATACTTCTGTTCTCCAACTTTCCTTGAATACAATACTTTGCGGTAACTTTCCCAAGGACAGTTTTTACACCGAACTTAAGCCATTCAGGCCAAGCTTATTTCTAAAGGCTTTGAGCTTCTTTGATGGAATATGAAAAAACAAGGTCATCAATACTTATCAGGCCGTTCAAAGTTGCAGTTTCAAGGCAGAGGTATTTTTCCTTAGATAAAGTTGGAAGTTCTCCAGTGCAAACTTTCCCCCTTTAAATTTTCATCAAAATCAGCTGGTACTTGAGGAGAGGAACCACTTAACATATCAATCTGCATAGAAAGGGCAAGGAAGAAGATGCAAACTCACTCAACTTGCTGTAAGAGTTTTCAACCTCAAACATGGCTGTTGAATACTACTCTACCTGTGATTCTTGCAATACGGTGTCCTTTTTCCCGCAGCTTTCTCCCTGCAAAACCAGCAGTCTGCCCACCCAGACTAAAACCAATGATATGAACTCTGTGATAAGGAAGTCTTCGATAACGGCGAAGCTTCTCTATCAAGTAGGCTACTTGTGCGCCTACCAAGCGGGTGTTTCCTGCTGCTTGAAAGTAACCAGCTGTTGCTCCTCCGGGCCAATAAACAGTAATGACATTGAAGTCTCCTCTTTTCAGAAATTCATCCTTCATTTTTCTGTTCCAAACGATTTCATCTTTAAGTTCTGCAAAAGCAAGGGAAAACGTTTCCTTACGAAAACTTCTAGAATACTTGTTGATGTGACCTCACAAGAACACTCCAGACTTCCCAAATGTTGAAATTGGGATAACCTTTGAAGAAAGCGCTCAAGGGTATTTTCTGGTTCGATTCAGCACTCAAGTACAACACGGTACTCTAATAAAAAAGTTCTGATGAAAAACGCCATTTATTCTGAGTGCATGCTCTTTATCACCGAATAACATGAACATGAACATGGTCTTTATTGCGTGTTTTACGATCCGGTTTCCACCAGATGAATCTACTTGCTCACATATACTCACAGGGAAACGAGGAACAAATGCTGCAAAAAATCAAAATTTGTCTTTCTTTGTTCCCTGTAAATTTGTGATTTTTGTACCTTGTTCTCCTGTGTGCAGCCCATTGATGCAAAACTGAAGTCTGTTTCTCTTCACATTTGTTGGGGAGACGAGGTATGCTTTCTCCGAGCAAACTTATGTGTCCCCCCGTGCAGTGGGTTAAAGCTCATGCGCAGTAGCGTTTTGGAGTCGAAGCTCTGATAGGCGCATGAGCTTTAACCCACTGCAAGGGGGGGACACGTTAATTTCCTCGGACAAAGCGATCTCGTCTCCCCAACAAACATGACATCTATATTGAGACAGAGCTCAGAATGCAAGGGAACAAGGTAAAACAACGACCAAAGATTGAAATGCACAGGGGACAAAGGGACAAAGACGAGACACTGATATATTTTCAGCAAAATTTGTTTCCTGATTTCGCTGTGCAATACCTCGCCATCCGTGGATAATGATGATTGTTTTCTTGCTGCCGTCCAATCCTGATGCACTAACGATGAAGGGATTCAATTTCTTCCCCTTTCGGTTTCTCCTTGTATGAAGCTCAAAAAATGTTTTAATGACGGTTGGAGGCTTGGGTAGCACGTGCCAGATTAGGTTCCAGGGCTTTTGGTTTGTGAAGCAACCATAAGGTGGGTAACAGACCTTCAAACCTAAAACATAAACAACAAGAGACATATGATAAATTCTCAGTTTATTTTGCAAGATTACATACGTCAATATCTAGGAGTTTTGCCCAATTTTTTCACTCTTTCTTTGCTCAACAAAGTCCTCTCGTTCTTCTAAACTTAGACTATGTGCTTAGACTAAGTATAACTTTGAGAAATCTGACTGTATCTAGGCCTATGATTTGCATTTCTGTCACACCAATCTGATTTAAGGAAGCAAATTCTCACGCTCTGATTGGCTTTTACCATCAGATGTTGGAATGATGAAAAATGCAACTGTAGGCTCTACAGAGTATTCATCCATCCATTCATTCAATTTTATTTATTTACACAGGGTAAAGCTACAACTATATATAGATAAATCGCTGTACAAGCTGCCCTGTACAAAGAAAGAAGATAAAACATTAAAAAATTTACAATATACAAGATAGACAAATAAAGTAAAAGTAGTTTAAAAGTTCCTATATATATCCCAAAAAATCCTAACAAGTAGACTTTTAGCTCTAATTAATTTTCTTGTAATACATAAACATAATAATGGTTTTATTGTACCGGGCGAGTCAAAAAAAAGTTTAGGCGTTTGAAGGGCTGTGGAATAAAAAGTATGTGACCGATATTCAAAACTAAAATGTTAATCCATCAGTCAAAGGCTAACTTAGATGAGAAAATTTTGTTTGGTAAAATCAAGCATCTTTAAGACCCAACAACAATCAAAATGCTTGTAAGGGGTTTGTATGGGAATCGAGAATTCCACATTCCATTCTGGTCCATCATTGCATTGAAGTTTACATTGCCAGTTTGAGATGCTGAATTCTAATTTCAATAGAAGGGAAATCATGGACCAGAATTGAATGGGGAACTTTTGTTCCCAAACATGCCCTTTACCAGCATTTTCCTAATTTCTGGGTCTGTAAGATGAGGGATACTACCAAACAAAATTTTCTCTTTTAAGTTGACCCTTGACTGATAGATGAACATTTCAGTTTTGAATATCGGTCACATACTTTTTATTCCACAACCCTCCAAACGCTCAAACTTTTCTTTGACTCACCCGGTAGATCATGTATATTGTAAAAGGTAGGCCTTAATTAGCTGTAATGTAGCTAATTCATTTCTTAGCCCACTTTGAATAGATATTTAATGATAATAACAATAATAATGATAAGTTTATCACCGAAAGAGGTTGACAGGAAGCTTAGCAACTGGAGCACCTAAAGGCTGTGAGCCCCGGGGGGGGGGGGGGGTACATAACATGTTGAGGGTACGGGTATGTGCCGCCCATATGGGTGGGTTTTTGGGCCCCAAATTCTCTAAACAAGGGTCCATTTTTCGGCAAATTTTCCATAAACAAGGGTGGATTATCCAGAAATTGGCGAAAAATAGCAAAGAATGGGTGGTTTTCGGCCAAAATTCATCATGAAAGTGGGTATGACCGCAAGTTTCGGTAATTAGAAGAGGGTACCTTCCTGAAAACCGGGCGGCAGACCCCCGTCCATCCACAAGTCATGTACCCCCCCCCCGGGTTTGACTCACCCGGTAGATTATGTATATTGTAAAAGGTAGGCCTTAATATTTCATTTCTTAGCCCACTTTAAATAGATATTTAATGATAATAACAATAATAATGATAAGTATATCACCGAAAGAGGTTGACAGGAAGCTTAGCAACTGGAGCACCTAAAGGATGTGAGTCATATTTCATATTTCATATTTGAATTTTTTAAGGAGGGTAGCCCTTCGGCAGAAGCCGTTTTTCAAGGGGCCCTCCGGTAAAAACTTAATTACAGCATACAGTTAAACTTAAATATGACTAGAATAAAAAAAAAACCATAACCTAAAAGCCTATTTACAATTATACAATATATACAATAGAAATGAAAAATCAACCCTTTATCATTTTCTTAAAACTATTCAGGGAGGATGCTGTCTTTGACTCAGCAGGAAGGCTATTCCATATTTTAGCACCTCGGAAAGAAAAGCATTTTTGCCCATTAGCAGACCTTTTCTTTGGCAATCTCAAATCAGTCTCAGTGTTCCGGAGGTTGCGGGAGGAGCATGCTGAGTTTTTTGTGAAGAGGTTACACAGGTACTGTGGAGCCAAGTCATTAAGCGACTTGAAGACCATTGTTTTAGACTCATTGCTAATGAGCTCTTCAATGGTCTGCCAGCCCAACTTTGCAATAAGTGGTCTGCTTGAGGCATCAAAGCTGCTATTTGTAATGATTCTAGCAGCACGATTTTGTAACTTTTGCAGCTGGTCGATGTATGTAGGTCCAGCACAACCCCATACAGAACAACAGTATCGAAAGTGGGGCTCAACAATACCTGTGTAAAGAGTTTTCAAACTTGCCAGAGGCAGAAAAGATTTAGCATGTTTTAAAAAGCCGATCGCCCTGGAGACCTTTGTAGAAACTGCCTTAATTTGCTCTTTCCAATCTAAAGAGCAATCGATTTGCACTCCAAGGTATTTTGTCTTTTGAACAACTTCGAGTTCATTGTCGCGTATCTTCAGTACCAAGGCTTCATTTCGACTTTTGAGAGAGTTGTGTCTCTGCTTGGTGGATATGAGCATTGAATGAGTTTTTGCCACATTCAACGAAAGCTTATTTCCTTGAAGCCAAGTCTCCAATTTACTGAGATCGCTATTTATAGCCTCATTAAGCTGAGTCAAATCGCGAGACTGATGACAAAGACTGGTATCATCAGCGTACATAGTCACAGAGGAACCTTGGACAGCCTCAGGAAGATCATTGATATAGATGAGAAAGAGAAGAGGGCCAAGGCATGAACCCTGTGGTACTCCTACTTCTATTTCCCCGATATCTGAATCAACACCGTTAACCCTACAGAATTGTTTGCGGTTAGATAAGTAAGACTTAAACCAAGACAGCTCTCGCTGCTGGACGCCATAAAGTTCGAGCTTTTTACAGAGAATATCGTGGTCGACCGTATCAAATGCCTTTTTCAGGTCAATAAATACTAATCCAACGAGCTTACCGAGATCAAGCCCGTTGTACCAGTCATCGCTCATTTTAAGCAAACAAGTTAGTGTAGAATGTAGGCGCAGAAAACCTGATTGATCAGATGTAAAGAGACCATTATCTTTCATATGCTGGTACAGCTGGTTGAAAACAAGTTTTTCAAAGAGCTTTGAGATGACAGGCAAGACTGATATGGGGCGATAATTAGATTTTTCAGTCTTATCTCCATCTTTGAAAATCGGGGTAATTCTAGCTACTTTCCATGAATCTGGGAACTGGCTAGTTTCAATGGATGTGTTAAACAAGAAAGCCAGAGAGTTTTCAATATATGGCAAAGCAAGCTTCATAAAGTAGCTAGAAATACCGTCAATTCCAAAGCTCTTTGCTGTTTTAACCTTGGCAAATGCATCCCTGATATCTTTTAGCTCAACTGCCTCAAAGTGAAACTTGGCCTTATCATTATTAATCTCATATTCACCTGATAGAAGGGGATTAATGGCAGGTTGTATTTTATCTGCTAGTTCCCTACCTATAGTGCAAAAGAAATTGTTCATTGCATTAGAAACGTCCTTTTTATTCCGAGTTTCAGTGCCAGATTCTTTGAGACAATCAATGCTACTTGACTTTGATCTCTTGTTGAGAAGTTCATTAATTGTTTTCCAAGACTCTTTCATATTACCTTTACATGCAGCGATCCTATTGGTATAATGCTGCTTCTTCAGCTGAACATTAAGGGCATTGACCTTATTACGGATCTGTCTATAAGAGTCCATAAGGATTGGGGATTTACCTTTGACTGCTGACTTTTTAAGTTTGTCTCTTGTACGCATCAAATCCCTAAGATCTTTACTGATCCATGGGCAATACTTTTCAGAGACCCGCATTTCACTCAAAGGGGCATGTTTTTCAATGATCAAAGAAAACATTTCAGACCAATAGTTGACAAGCAAGTTGATATCATCAGTTTCAGTAAGCATTTGCTCCCAACATACCCCAGAAACATCAGCAAGGAATGCTTCCTCATTGAAATTTTTCATTTTGCGAGTCTTAATAGTTTTGTGACCTTTTTCTACTGCACCATTAAACTTCCGAATGCAGTAAACCATATAGTGATCACTCAGGGAAACCTCATGCACTCCTGATTTCACGATGTTTCTGGGACATGTTGTAGCAACATGATCAATGACTGTTGCCGTGTCAAGAGTGACTCTTGTTGGCTCCTCAATAAGCTGTTTGAAGCTGAAAAGCTCATACAAACTTGAAATGTGCTTTGCGTTGTTATCCAATGTCTGATCAGTTAACTTTTTGGCAAGATCACAATTTGTGTCACCAAGGAGGATAATTTCTTTGCCCTCCTTGTCAAGGTAAGCTAGAGCTTTTTCCAGCATATCAAAGGAGTCAACAAGGCCACTTGGAGGTCTATACCAGGCAACAACAAGAAAGGGCTTGCTTTTTGGTGGGGAAATTTCAACACAGAGAAGTTCCAGTCCATCAGAGGGCACATCATCCCTCGGTGTCATTTTAATAGAGTCTCTTACGTAAAGAGCAACACCGCCACCATTGCAGGTCCTGTCAAGGCGCTTTTGTTGGTAACCGGAAATTTCCGTAAGCTCTTTTGGAACAGAAGCATCAAGCTTAGTTTCATTTAGGGCAAGAATATGGATCCCCTGGTCATTTAAAAGCAACTTAATTTCGTCATGATGACTGCGCAAACCATTGATATTCAGGGATGCAATTGCCATACCCTTCTTAAAACCTAGATGCCGATGACACCCAGTCGATACAGTATCGCGAATGCCAGCATCCTCCCTGGTTGAACAATCACCCTCTTTATCTACAATCTCATTATCTAGTCAAATTCTTAATGCACGAAGTAAATTGTTACCAAGAATGTCCCGGGAAAGTCCCGGGGGGGGGGGTACATAACATGTTGAGGGTACGGGTATGTGACGCCCATTAGCCCTGTCCACAAGTTGCTCGGCAACTTTCGGGCAACTTTAAGTCTTTTGGGCAACTTCTAGGAATTTCGGCAACTTTTGCAACAGTGAGCAACTTTTTCTTATTTTAGCAATGTTACAAGAATTTCAATGATATTTTGTTTATTCTTTGTGACAGTAATGAAAGTTAGACATGTAAAGCATCTGTTTTCTGGTCAGGCTGGGATTCAACGCCTTGATTTGTGAAGAGCTGGTCTTTGAAATTAGCGATTTCTGACTATGACGACGATGATGATGATGATGGTGATGATGATGATGATGACGATGATGATAATGATTATGGTTATGATGATTGTTATTATTCGTCAATTATTGTTGCTGTTGTTGTTGTTGTTGTTGTTTTTTATGATCAACAAATAATTCTTGCTAAAATTCTGAAGATTTTTCAGATGAGCCCAATAATATTAGCGTGAAGGTTCTAACTTCCAAGAAACTGCTGTAGTTGAAACAAAGAGCATCCTTGGTGCCGCTAATCTTATCCATAGATCTCAGTTATTCATATATTCATAGCATATGACCTTAAAAAATGACACTAAATGAGCAACTTTTGGGCAACTTTTTGAAAAAGTGGCAACTTTTTGAGCAACTTTTCAGGAAATTTTGAGCAACTTTTCGAGAAATTTCGAGCAACTTGTGGACAGGGCTAACGCCCATATGGGTGGATTTTTTAGCGCCAAACTTTCTAAAAAAGGGTCCCTTTTTCGGCAGATTTTCTATGAACAAGGGTGGGATATCCAGAAATTGGCGAAAAATAGCACAAAATGGGTGGTTTTCCGCCAAAATTCATCATGAAAGTGGGTATGACCGCAAGTTTCGGTAATTGGAAGAAGGTACCTTTCTGAAAACCGGGCGGCAGACCCCCCTCCATCCGCAAGTCATGTACCCCCCCCCCCCCGGATGTGAGCGACTTCGCCAGTTCACATTTGCAAGCACAGAGAAACATTTTGCTTTCAAAGCTCTTTTAAATTCAGGCTCGCACGTTAATGTCATCAACCAGCCATGCATCCTTTTCAAACAACTGTGCTACTTGTAACAACAATGAGAATACATGCGTAAATTTAGCTTTAGCAGTTTTCTCCCCCAATATAACATCCCAGTTTACCGTCCAAAGATTGCCCAAAGTGTAGTTGAGATTTTAATGTCAAAATGATCTTGTACATACGTTTGAATGTGTTGACCACTGCTTTTATGAGTTTTTTGGTGACTTTGGCTACTTTCCTGACTCCTGTTCGCACCTTCTTGATCACCTTCTTTATCACTCCTCTGAGCCAAGTAGGTTTTGCATCTGCCCTGATTTAAACACAAAAACGCAAGGACACTGATAAAAGGTGTGTCACAGGTGTGTCATTAAAGAGAACGACTGAATGATCAATTTCATTTTTCTTCCTTGAAAATATGAGTTCAACAGCTTGTGTTTTAGCCTGCGCGCAGACTTTGGTTACTGGGGAGGAGAGGAAAGAAAGAAACTACAAAGTCTGCGCAACGGCGTGAGTTTTCTTGTTTAGAAACTTTCAATGTGATTGCGCAAGCGAGAATCCTTTTTGTTTTCTTTTGTTGTGAAAGCCAATCAATATCGAGTCCTCAAAACCCAGGACCCAATAGATTTAGCGGATTACAATCGATATTGTCTTTTTAAAAAGGGAGACAAATGGTTGATTGTAGTCGAAGAGCTCAGTCGTTGAACAGATTAGCGGAAGCGGATAATCCGTTATTTATGAAGGGGAAGCTTCGAAGATTGTCGTGTAAATATGTGACGAAAAAGAAATTTCAGAGAGGCGTATATCTAGCCTACCCTACGCGTTGGGTCTACACGTAGGCTACGTATATCACGCCCAACTCATTTTCAACGCCAGTATGGAAAGTACGGCACTTTTCGACGAGATCTCAGGTGTGCACGAAGAAAATTTGAAGTGTGCAGTGTGCAACGGCTAGCAAGTGGGCACTTCAAGTGTGCACATCTTGAAACTTTTCAAATCAGATGAAGTTTGTTGATTTTGTAAGTGAAAAAGGCTGTAACAGCTTAGGTACTAGGAATGAAGATTCTAACTCTTATTTATTCGAGGAAGCTACCAGTATCTATCAAAAATGCAATATCTTTCGATATCATAGAATTCTAAAATTCTTTCGATGTCTAAAATTCAAAATTTTCAAAATTTGAAAAGTCTCCCATTATTAGTCATGATCTTTTTTGTTTCCCTCAATGGCACATTTTCCAAAAATGGGTCGCTTTCCAGCAGTCTAAAGGGCGGGATCATGGAAAATTTTCCCGGGGGCAAGCCCCCGGACCCCCGTTTTTTGTTCACTTCACTTGTGTTTCTTTTCAGCCCCCCAATATGAAATTCGTTCCAACAGTCATAGAAAGTTCTTTCAAGCCACTGCCAAATCAAATGTCTTGAGTACTTTTTGTTCCTTATCAGTATTCCTAATGACACTCGTATTCTTCTTTTTTTCCTCAAATCTTTGGTCGATCTATGCATCTATGCTGTTCTATGTATCCCGTGATCATCATCATTTCAGCTATGGAAAGGGGAGCTCAAAGTTGCAAATTTTCACCCTTCCGCACACAGATCCTGCTCGGTTGTTTTGTCGTAAATCACTTAGGTGTGCAACTAACAAGTCAACCAAAAATCTTGGGTGTGCATCTGCCATACTTTCCATACTGGTTTCAACGTAAACAGGATCCTTGATGAGCACGAAACTGTGATGAAGAACTTTTTCAAGGAAACTACATGTACTGCAATGCTCCGACCGATTTTTATTGGTGTTGAGCAAGAAACAGGTCCTGACTGGTCCTGACAAGTGACAAGGTTTGTTCTGATCGAATTCTTTTCAGCCACAATGTTTTCTACTGAATTCGCACAATCCACTCCCTTTTTGACAGCTATTGAACCTTGGTCCTTCCCGTAGGTTGTTTGATTAGGTCTACACAAGAATGACAAGTCACTGTTTACGTTGTGCAATGAATCGAGTAACTTTCTTTGCTTCTTGAACAAATCTTTGCAACAGCGAAAACATATTTTTATAACGACTTTACGACTCGATGAGCCAAGGTCATCTACGAGATTCCTATCAGCCTTGATGTTCAGTTGTCTCAGAGATCGTATCGTGCAAGACAAGTTTGTATAAAGTTTCTTTTGCGACGCTCTCTCAAAATTACGCAATATTTTGGCAAATAGGACATGGCGGTCATGTGATCTAAAACAAGAAAACTCACGCCGTTGCGCAGACTTTGTAGTTTCTTTCTTTCCTCTCCTCCCCAGTAACCAAAGTCTGCGCGCAGGCTACTTGTATTTGTGGATCAGGATTAAAAGACATCCTCCAGCTAGGAGCCCATTGATTTATCAATTCTAAGTCATGATTCATGTCAATTGTACCCTGGGTACCAGACTCTCCCAAGAAAGAAAATTGAGAGTCTGGTACAGTGCGACCAAAACCTCCTCCTTCACGCCCGACAACACCTTTCTCGAGGAGTTTTGCCTCGTTTTGATGCCCCTATACAAATGTATAGGAAAATGACCGGAAGTGAATATGTTTGACGACTTTGAATGTTTCTTACGGGAATGAGGTGTTATTTTTCCTTTTCGATGCAATTCTAAAATGTAGTGGATTTATCTAAGAAACGTTTAAAACTAAGTTTATTTTGATTTAAACTCCTTGGCAAGCTCCACCAGTTTGGACGAGAGGGGTGGTCTTATTTTGAGAGAATTTCCATTGTCTTTCGGTACAATCATTCGAACTCATTGTCTTTGACGTTACTGGTAGCGCCTCCAAGGCCATGACATTTGGAAAATACAGTAGAGCGTAGAAATTGTTTTGAAAACGGCGTGGTCTTTGTGCTGCTTGCTTCAAGAAACTTTTTAATTCTGAACGAAGCAATAGATCATTACCAACAGCACCAGTTATCCATTTTACCACTAGTGAAGGGCATTATCTGAGTTTCTTGTTCATGGTGCGTTGGTGTTTTTGCAACAAACTGGCCAGAAAGAAAGCACGACAGAAGAAGAACATCCGCTTGTTTAGGCCACATCTTCGAGTGAAGAATTTTGCATGTTTATGGATCCAAGAACTAAATTTCGTTTATGACAACAGATGTCTTTAATGGACAGATGGAGAGCACATGATAAAGAATATCTTATTTGCACTGGACAGTGAGTTCCACTTGTTGGACATATTGATTAACTGCTCAATGAAGAGAGTTTGTAAACTTTCAAGACTTTTCTGGAAACGTCCTCTTGTTCTGGATAACAGTGGCTCCAAAAATGACAGACACAGTTCTGGATAATATTGGCTCCAAAAATGACAGACAAGATACAAGGGGGATGCTGTCTATTAGAATTGAAATGATTACTTCCGATGGACAAGTGCAATGACTGCTATTTTGATGATTTTCAGAAACTCATAAACAAGCATAGCAAATAGGATCCACAAGGTAAAATGGGCACGCTGGAAGTATAATGGGATAACCAAAAATGTTGATTCACGCGTTTCTCAGAACTGGTAAAAATTCAATGTTTTCTAGGTGTCAGAAACCTTTGCTTGCCCACTTTACCTCCGCTGCAGTGCAACACGATGTATTATCAATTTTCATTTCTGCCGAGTTGGAAGGCACAAACTTTAGTGATTTAAACATATTCTTCATGAGATGCAGCTGTTGGAAAGAGAAGTCTTTGCCATGTTTTCTTTGACTTTTATTCTTTGATATCACTTGAAATGGCATTATTTGGAATTCAATCATTCTTATGAAATTATCCTTCCTGTTCTGGCAGCTTCAAATGCCAATCGTTAATGTGCAGCAAGAAGTTAGGTATGTAAGGCCTGTTATGTCCAGTGATTCCTGTTACTTTTTCCTTCCTGAGTGACTTTTAAAATGCCAAACAGTAATCATGGTAACTCAAAGAATTTTGACTCATGGCTTTGGTCTGGAGGGGAAAAGGGAAATCAAACTTTGAAATTACTAGAAAGATATGTCAATCAGCTTTGACCAAAGAAACATTTTGGTGGCTAGACATGTAGTTATTCTTGTCGATTTTCATGCATCATCAACGTTTCCAAACTTCCAACCTTTCCGGATTAAATTCAGAAGAAGATTCAGGCTGTCTCAGAATTTCAAAGCATTAAAAATGTCAATTTTGTGATTATTCAATTGCTACTATGTTACCATCTTCACATCACATAAACAAAATCATAAGTATCAATTATTACAGCACAGAAAAAAGTTTCTTATACTTTGCAATGGTTTCTTCATTCAATGATTCATTTGCAACAGTGATGTTCCATCGGTTTTGCATCGGTCTTCAGGCATTGTAACAAAAGCATTCCTGTCTTCGTTGTTGTCATTTATGCTACATCACAGTCGTGCTTGATAACGATAAACTTATTCTTTTTGATAATCCTAAAGTGGAGCAAACAGAAATGTCCAGCAAATGTCTGTACTGCATAATAAATCTCATCCAGTCTCACATGGAAATTCATGTGAAAAAGAAACTGATCAAGGAAAATAACATAAATCTAGTGACAGGAGGCTCCGCATTTATAGGCAACATGATAAAAGCTGATGAGTTTTTTGTACAAGACAATCTTGATAAATGTTATTCCACATGTAACCTCTTATTTCAAAGCCAGAACTTCCATATTGGTGCGAAGTTCATCAGCCACGGAGAAACTTTATGATGCTTTATGATTGTTTACATTAGGCCGAACCCAATGAAAGTTCTCAGAACGCGCAAGTCAAAGTTTTGTTATTATTCTTCTTGCCTATGAGCCGAAACGGCTGGAAATGTACTAAAAAACATCCCCGTTTCCATAAACTTCAATTAAACTTCGAATGTAGTAAATTTAGTAGGGGTCAACATCTATTTCCCGACTAAAAGGCAAACACGTTTGTGAAAAGAAGCTCGTAAAGTTAACGAGGAATAAACGGTCATGGCTCTGGAGCGAAAATTGCCTTTGAAAACTGCAGGAAATTGGCAACGGCTACAGAAAAACCGCAAACATTTTTAGAAACTAGATGCGTACAGCTATTGCGTTATATCTCCAAATTGAGAATTTCTGCCTTAGTTTAGAAAATATTGCACTTTGAAAAAAATTTGGGTAAATTTAGGCCAAGAAAAGTTGATTTTCTTGAAACATCGAGGCCGAGTTTAAGACGAGAAAAATATAACTTCATTTGGTCAACAGTTCGTAAAAAGCGACTAAGTAGGTCAAGAAAATATCGAGGAATCCAAAATTTTAAACGAAATTTCTATTAAAACAATTGCAAAAGTTAAATTTACGAAAAAGTCTGCTCACCTGCTGTGCTGCATTCCAAGTTTGTAAACAGAGTTGTCCACGGCCTTTGAAAAGTTTGATAAACCAAGAAACTTTGAGTCCAAAACTCTTAACGAAGTTGAAAGAGCAAAGATACAGCTATTGCGTTATATCTCGATATTTCACTTTGCGACACTTGGGACGCCTGCTGACGCCATTTATTACAAAATTTTGCTTTCGCGCCACAGCTTTCATGCAACAGAGGCCGGAAGTGACGTCAGAATTCGGGCTTGGTGTTGTCGGGCGTGTCCTTGTGGCGTTCATATTGACCAATCAGGAGGAGCCTACATACATATCCGTGTATGTTCAAAAGTCACGGTGAAACAATAGAAAGCACTTGAGATAAGCTTCGATGTGAAACGCTGAACAGGCCTGAACAGTGACAGAAGATAGCAACTCACTGATGGGGAATACGATTGCTAATGAATTTAAAGACACTGTAACGCGTTGAGTCGCCAGCCAGAAGTGAAGTACTGGCCAAACTGCCCATGGAGTTGAAAAATTCGTCAAGCTGCCGCTGTCACAACGAAGTGAGGCCTAATTCTCAGCAGTTGACAACCACCATGGCGATCGGCTCCCCCGAACCATAGAAAGGAGATTTGTATCAGCATACAGGGAAAAAGGTAAATTCGACTTGTTATTCATCACTCGCTGACCTCCTAATGTACTTTGTACTCTGTCATTTTCATTTCATTTCATATAATTTCATTTCATAAAATTTCACAGAAAACTTGTCAGCAAGCCTGCCAGAGAATTTGGCAGTCCCCATACTTAACAATTTGCAGTCAACTTACACAAGACATTTTGGCAGATTAAAAAAAAAACAGCTTTACAAAGCAGAGGGATCCAGTGGCGTAGCCGACGGTGGTTACCTTTAGGGCGTACCACTAAGGGCCCCCACTGATTAGGGGCTCCGGAGGGGCCCCCAACCTTCAAATTACGTCATAGACATAGGTACAAGAGGCCCCAGCCCCCCTTCTTCACTAAGGGCCCCATGCACCTCCGCTACGCCACTGGAGGGATCTTGTTGAAAGCCCCAGTACTGTGAACCCGGGGGGGTACATGACTTGCGGATGGACGGGGGTCTGCCGCCCGGTTTTCAGAAAGGTACCCTCTTCTAATTACCAAAACTTGCTGTCATACCCACTTTTATGATGAATTTTGGCGGAAACCACCCATTTTTGACTATTTTTTGCCAATTTCTGGAAGACCCACCCATGTTTATGGAAAATCTGCCGAAAAAGGGACCCTTGTCTAGAGAATTTTGGGCCCAAAAACCCACCCATATGGGCGGCACATACCCGTACCCTCAACATGTTATGTACCCCCCCCCAAGACTGTGAAGGGGAGGGGGCAGAGAGAAGTAACCTACCGAAGGTGATTTTTCCTTGTGCCATTTTTAGAGTTCCTTTTCAAAGCACTTGTGGATTTTTGGGTATGCTTTGTCTGTCACTGTAGAATTTTTAAGAATACTTTCTTCAGCTGTCTTGGATTTGATTACAAAATGTGAAGATGGACCAACCTTTAATTAGGACTCATCTCCATTATTATCTACAGGTTGTCTGGCTATGAAGATGAGATCTTATTCTATCAGATGATCATCACCCTACCTAACCATCAATACCAGATCTGAACAAAGAAGTATGTTGATAAAGGAATCATGCATCAGTTTGTCCCATGACATACTGCTGGGATCTTTGAATATGGCTTCATCATCAGAATAAAGCTAGACTAATTCATTTATTGGACTCTTTGTGTTTTGATCCAGTGCCCAGGGGGGGGGCGCACAGCACATACACATACGGGGAGGTAAGTCCGATGTTTTTGGGTCAGAATATTGTGAAAAGTGATATTTTTGGGTCCAAAGAAAACTAAAACTATTATGTTCATGATATTTTTTTATACCAAACATCGTTGAACTGATATTTCTGGGTTCATTAGAGATAATGCTCTTTTCTATTAGCATTGTTTCGGGACATTTTATGTTCATTTACTGGTTTCTAAGTATGAAATGAGTTGATATTTTTGGGTTGCAGTGAAGCTGAAATGATATTTTTGGGTTGCTTGAAAATTTCTTGGACTGACCCCCCTCCCCCGTATCTGCTGAGTGCCCCCCCTGGGATCCAGTGCTTATTGCAATGGGACATTATTAATCTTTTGTTTTGTTAAAACAGAATTTTGATATCATGCATACATGGGATCGTTGTTAATTGGAGAGAACTCTGAAGCACTGTTGCAGAATCACCATTTAGCTCATATGCCAATATCATGTCTTGATATTATGATGTTTCAGTGGTAAATGCTGTAGTTTTTTGCTTATTTGCTTGTCTGTTGGCCACAAAAATGTACAGTACAGGTCTTGTGTACATTAGCAGTGTTCTGTTGCCTAACATTCAAAACAGAGCTATAAATTGGAACTTCTTTCACACATTTCAAAAATCCTTAAAGAATGTGAAAATCAATGTGTACATGACATATACTGTAATAAGTAAGATCTACAAGCTGTCACTGCAGTCTTCAAATGAGAAAGTCAGACACTAGAAATCAAAACAGAAACTTTGCTCTCAAGAAGTCTTGTATGCCATGCAAAATATCAAATCAATAGTTAACGTAAAACTAGTCATCTTCTCTTTCATATCATTTTGTGGTGTTCCTCCCTTCAGAAACTTCTTAGCTCGCACTCAACTACCAATATGAAAAAATTCAGCTTGCAATGAGCTTGCGCAAGCTTGAAAGGAGCATGATTTTGGCTTGAAGGAGCTTGAAATGAGTATGTTGGCACAATTTTGGCCAGTTTGCATGTATGATTAGAATTTGATCAAGCTTGACAATAATTTCATTTCATGCTAAAATCATTGTTAAACATACCACAATCAAGCTTGATTGATTTCTTTGCAGTTCAAAAGATGCATGGTGCAAGCTTGCGCAAGTGGTGCAAAATCATTACTTGAATCAAGCTTTAAAACTTACTCAAATCAAACTCAAAACAAGTTAGTATCAGGTTTGAAGCATGCTGCAAACACTCAACATTTTGCTGAGGGTGTGCAGTTTTCATACAGTGCTCACAGTACACATAATTTTTCAAAAGAAACAAAGAATTTGTGCATGTACTGAAGTTTCTTAAAATCATTTAGTTTTGAATACCCAAGAGTTTCTTATGACCATAGTCTATTGAAATAGAGCTGCTCGTTTAAATAGACTATGTTATGACCTGTTTCTCAAAGGTTCCATAACAATCTTCATGTTTAGTGCCCATGTGAGCATTTCAAAACAATGATTTTGAAGCTAAAGAGAAAGTCTCTGCTGTGACATACAGCCTCAACATTTAAAGTAAAGTTCTGCTCAAAAATTGTCACACAACCTGCAACAGCAGTACAAATATGTTGCTGGGAACAAACCATTGTATTGCCAAAAGCCAAGAAAACATGGTACCAACTCAGGGTAAGGGTTCTTATAGAATAGATGAGTATCATAAATTACAGGCATCCTTGAAATGCAAACCTTAACAGCCACCTTCAACACACACTCAGTTAGGTGGTATTCTGCTCTTCCTTTCTTACCATGGAGTGAACTGAATACAGGTTTTTTCACAAGGAACTGTTTTAAGAAACTCTGCACTTAATTTCATAGAAAAGAAATTTTAAGAAACTCCAGTGCTATGGTTAAGCAGCAGTAAGAAACTTAGAGGGCTTAGTTCAATATGACTTCAATTTATATTTGCATTTGATTTTGAACCCAACAGAAATTTTTTTCTGATACCCAGATCTAGAAACACATTTGCTGCAAGGGCCCAGACCATAATCCTTTGACCTTAAAGTGAGAAACAAACTAAGAAATTAAGAAACTACTCCAGTCATACTTTAGTTCAAATCATGATATCACAGTGCCATTTCCCTCCAATCAAGTTTCAGTCAGCTGCCAGGATGGAAATCGATAGTCCTGTACATCAATAATGAATGACAGGGAAAGGAATAAATTTGTTAGTTGGTTCTTTGCATCAGAATATGGCTTCTTTTGTCTATTGTGTAAACGTCCAATTTTCCCGAAGTTTGAAACGAATGAAATCTGGTAGTTAATCGCTGCTTATTCCCCTGATTTCTCATTGTACTTTCAGGCAGTTCATTCCATCTGAAGTGTCAGTGTAATTTTAGGCTTATTTTCGTTGCATTTCGTTCAATCGGAATTCAGACATCGCTCTGTTTCACCGTGACTTGCGATTCTTTGCAGTGCTAAGTGGACAGTCTCTTCCCAAAACGTCGGTCCTATCACTCCTGATCATCCCGATAAGTAAGCTTAGGTGGTTTGCAAGTGGCGAAGAGAAGTCCTCGTCTTCTCGTCTTCGGTGTTATACCAAGTAGGCCTGCTGATCTAGCCGACCATGGTATCTGATTCAAGGGTTCCTGATCCCTGATTCCAGTCCGTGGAATGGGCTAAGCTGCGTCCAGGGATTTCGCACCAGGACGAGGTTTTGGTCCCACTGTACCAGACTCTCAATTTTCTTTCTTGGGAGAGTCTGGTACCCAGGGTATGTCAATTGCTGCGGCATTGGAATCTTCAACTACTGTGAACAACGAAGTATAATCAGCAAAAAGCTTAACATTGCACCTTAAATCTTCAGTAAGGTCGTTTATGTACACGAGGAAAACTAGAGGTCCTAAAATAGAGCCCTGGGGTACTGCAGCTGACATATCTCCCCACGAGGAACACTGCCCATTCAAACGGTTCGTTATTTAGGAAACTTTGACCAGAAAAAGAAGTTGTCCTG
This sequence comes from Aurelia sp. 3 sensu Dawson et al. (2005), assembly GCA_964020215.1. Classification (NCBI taxonomy): domain Eukaryota; kingdom Metazoa; phylum Cnidaria; class Scyphozoa; order Semaeostomeae; family Ulmaridae; genus Aurelia; species Aurelia sp. 3 sensu Dawson et al. (2005). Next base: position 19,337,386 of record OZ026586.1, read on the forward strand.
AAATACCACAACGCTCTAGCTTATACAGGAGGCCATCATGCCACACTCTGTCAAATGCTTTGGAAATATCTAGATGCACAGATCGAACATGACAAGGAGGATTGCAGTCGAAAGCTTTGAAGATGGTGTGCATTATCGAAAGTAACTGATTGATTGTTGAATCGCCATGTCGAAAACCTGATTGACATGGATTAAGAAGGTCGCACGTAGCGAGGTGTGAGTATAAAGTGTTATATATGAGTTTTTCGAGTATTTTCCCAAAAACCGGAAGGAGAGAAATGGGACGGAAGTTTCCCTTCCAATTTTTCTCGTTTTTTTCTGATTTCTTTGATAAAACTCTGATCCACATGTGGTTCGAGAAGAGACACTATACACCAAAGGACAAACATTCATGTACTTTTGGCCCCAGGTAGAATTCTCTCAAAATACCGGGTGTCCCAGAAAATGTTCCTGCTTGACGAATTTCCAGAGCCTTTTTTAACGGATTTTAAGTGGGGAGGCAAATCATAGAAAAGGGAGCGGTTTGTCTGATTTGATAGAAACGAAGCCAGAAAGTATGGGAAAGTAGGGGCTACTTGCTGAATATTTTTGTGACCACGCCCTTCAAAGCTACTTGCAATGAATAAAATGAAGTTTATTCTCATTTGAAATTCATTTGTTCATTCGTATTTCCACGTAGTTTCTAATATATTTGGGAACTTTTGAGTTGATCTTTGATTATCGGTATGCGACCAGCTATTCCGGATCTCACTGGAGGGGGGCCTATTATGGGGGGTCCAAAAGCCGCGAAACCGTGAAAAAAATGAGCTGAACGCCGTAATCCGCAGCGAAATTTAGCGCAAAGCCACAGCCGCTATGGTAAAACATGCCTTTTGGCAAGGTACATAACCAACTATTCATCCATAAGAAAAGAGAAACATGTGTATCACAGTTCTTATGGTTCTCACTGTTTTTCATTGAACGAGCTGCTGTATCGATCTAACCCTTACGAAAATCTATTGAATTTTGAATGCATAGTTTTGTGAAAACGTAGCGACTTTTTTATAAATGAGAATCTCGAGAAAATTTTTAGGATAGTCCCTTTACTAATTTGCCCTAGAGTGCATATTTCAGTCAAATAACTACAACTGTTGTTAAGATCTAATTTCTCCTTTGTCTTGTAATCAATATACAATGGATGCATGTCCACTTTTACACGCTGATGGAAATTGGAATAGATCCGAACATTCGTTCCATTTAAACTTGTAACAAGGGCAGATTTTGTAATACAATGGCATTAGTTGCTTTGGATCGCACCTCAATTCAAAGCGATTAGTGAATGCAGACAAAAGAAATTCCCTCAAGCAGAAATTGAAAACAAACGAAGCCGCAAAGTTGCCCTGAAACCAGTACGGCAAACTCTCGTTTGGTGCGGACGAAGGGAGGTTTTTAAGAGAAGGTATGTGCTTATAACGACAGAAGAAGGGTAAATCTAAAGTTCTGTCTTGGGCATTTTGTTTACTTGATTCAGGAGCTGAGCAGTGACTGCGTATATCTGAGCAATAAATGTGCTAAAATTGTAATGCCCTCTGCTCGGTTTTTGAGTCAAATAAACAAAATGCCCCAGACAGAACTTTAGATTTACCCTTCTTCTTTCATTATGAGCACATTACATCTCTTAAAAACCTCCCTTCACCCGCACCAAACGAGAGTTCGCCGTACTGGTTTCAGGGCAACTTTGCGTCTTCGTTTGTTTTCAATTTCTGCTTGAGAGAATTTCTTTTGTCTGCATTCCCTAATCGCTTTGAATTGAGGTGTGAACCAAAGCGACTGATGCTATTGTATTACAAAATCTGCCCTTGCTTTAAACTTGTAATGTTTTAAATCTTCAACTGGACTGGGCTGTCGATTTTCTGACTATTCACTGGATTTGTCAATTTAGTTTGAATAACGGATATGCCATTGAATAGAAATAATATCAATCAATATGCTCAATATGAACATGACCTTTTTCGACGTCGTTCTTGCCTACCGAACTATACAATAGCTTGTCAACCGTGCATCAACGTTGATTCCTTTCTTTCTTAAGTTCCTCCAATTACATTTCTTGATTTATCTTAGCTAGAAGCCGCATCCGCATCTTAAAAGCCGTAAACCGTTGCCAATTCACACCGAAAGACGCAAGACGCGTCTTATGCTGAAGCCGCAAGCCGTAGAAAACCCACTGCCAAATCCGTAGGCCGCACGTAGAAATAGGATCGAGGCCGTGAAGCCGCAAACCTATAATAGGCCCCCCCTGGAGAGCCGCTAGCCTTGTACATAATAACATTTTGATTGTCAAAATCATTGGGCTGCGCATTGAACAATGAGCTGCCTCGATGGATTTCTTCCATGAAATTACTAAACAAGTACCGTTACCCTACTCCATTCATTTACACGTGGCTTTCGCATCCTGCCTTGTAATCCAACGCAGTGATGGCGGAGATAACTTATGTTCTGAAAATAACTTAGTTAAAATAAGGGATAATTTTCTGGGGTCAAAAATTTAGAGACTGGGGGGGCAAACTCTAGGGATGGAGGGGCAATTGCCCCCCCAGTTTTAATGTTAAAAAAGGCCCTGCGAATTTCCGGAATTTGATTGCAAGTACCTTAATTTTACAAAAGGAAGACTGCACGCAGGCTAGATTGCAAGTAGATCAGGGGGCAATAGGCAGATGAAGGTAGTGTGACAATATTTTGACGTTTGCGATCACGCCTCAAAAAGTGAGACATTTTTGTGAAAACCGTACCCCAAAATCCTCCGGCCATTCATAATATGTACGCTAAAGTTATGACAAAATCCAAAATTTCAACCATGGATATGAAATTTGATCAAATTCAATACCTTAAAGAGTTATTTTTCCAAAATGACACCCGAAAATTAATGTCTATTTGTGATCTTACGAAAATTGACACCCTGAAATTTTTTTTTGTCCGAAGAAAGGCACCCCAGAAAATGGCACATTCTGTACCAGCATATATGGTAGTTATCCTGCGGGCAAGTTGGTCAAAAGCAAAACTATTTACGCAGATAAAGCTGGAGCATAGCTCAGAATAAGGAGTTTCAACTTGTCATGTTGTACCCTCTAAATATTGAAAACAAAAATGCCATCACTTTGAAACATATTTAGATCATTGAAAAATGAGATTAAAAATAAAATTTTATGATAAGTTTGAAAATCGAGTTTTTGGTAATCTTTTATTTACTAGGTCGTTTAGTTTTGAGTTATTCATTCTTACAGTTGACAAATGAGAGCAATCAATTGAAATGTTTGCCTCTTTGGATTTATCCCCAGTATAATGAATTGAACTATCATGAGGTGGACTTGCCCCAAGTCCCGCTTGTCACACCGAACAGCGAGCGAAATGAGCTGGCACCCGTAGCTGGAGGCACGAGTTTCTAGCCTACCAGCGAGAAACGAAGCCAGTTCGCTTCGCTCACTGTTCGGTGTGACGAGTGGAACTTTGGACAAGTCTACGAAGAGGCAACCATAACTTTCGCCAGGCAGACAGTAACAATCAATCAATTGACCAATTAATCAATGATACTTACGATAATATTTCTCCCAGAGCAACTTCTCTGATGTTATGTACCAATTCAAAATGAACATCATCATGGAAAACTTCCGATTTCTTGTTGTCCTCAATTATGTCAGAAATGACGCCATCAATGTCGTCATCCTCAATTATGTCATCATCACTACGTTGATCCTCGATCTCATGCCAGAAATCTCCTAATAAAAATGACAAGTAAAAACCAATGGGCGCTTCTACATCATTGGTAAAAATGTAAACATTGCCCTCATACTAGACTTGCCCCAAATCTATTTCGTCATCTGTAATAAGTCTGCCTGAATTTTCCCTCTCCCAATGTTTTTATTGACGAAATAGACTTCTACGACTAATTTTTCCTCAACCACCACGATGTTGGTTCTCACTGCAGCGACAAAAATGATATCAGTTCACGTTCAGTATGATAAACTGAAATGCACAATTGTTGATGGGCTTGTGAAGTAAGACTACAACTGGTTACAATTTTTCACCTGGAGAACTGGTAACTGAGACTGGAGCTGTACAATATACAGTTCACCAAATTATCAAACGGTTTACAGTGTAAAGTGTTGCTCTAAACATTGCTGTTATTTCCAGTCGACAGATGGTCTTTGTTTGATAACAATGGCCGATAAAGTAGCATGAACAGATCTAATCAGTTTATAGCAAAAGCATCAGTTGCATTTGATTGACACCTCATTCAGACCGAGTAATGATCACAGACGACACAGGATGATCACAAACAAAAGATGCCCTGAGACCAGATGGCCAACTGGCTCATTGTGCACGAAAAGAGGATTTACCTAAGTCCCTTGTATCTATGTGGTAAACCTTGCTCAATAGGGACTCATAATGAAACAGCGAAGAAGCTGTCCCAGTTTTACGCATTCATTATTCGAATCAAGATGGAACTGCTGCCTAAGCTCTGTTATCTGTTAGAGCACTATACAGGTGTTTGGTTCTATTCTTTTATTTCGTTTTGGACAAATGACGTCTTTTAACAATGTCTGCTCGCATGAACAATTTGTGAATAAGCCATACTGATTTTTTAAAATCTGCATTTGTTTGGTCATGATTTAGTCTACAAATAATAAAAAGTAGCCTCTCTCCTACCTTTTCTAGCAACGGAAACACAAACGCTGCACAAGAGCAAGATCAATCGCAATTCCATTCTTTCAGCTTGATTGGCAGTTGTCAGTCACTGGAGAAACAATACGTTGACTGCATTCACACTACTGTACTAGGTGGTGAGCCAGAAAAAAGTTCCCACTTTTGAAAATTCATAGCACCAAGACTACTTCACGGATTTGAATCATACAAGATCAAAGATCAAAGTATTTTTGTTTTTTTTTCTTGCTGTCCTATCAGCACTAAAAGTATTGGTAAATTCAACTTTATAGAAATTTCATGGTTGCAAAATGACAGAAAAAGGGCCTAAAACATTGATGAAATCGTCAGAACTCTATTCACACTGAAAAATAGGCATTTGGCACTTCACCTCTCTCAAGAGATGTGAGATATCAATTAAAAAAAATACGGAAGATTTTCAATCCCACGGCAATCAATTTCTCGAAGATATCTCTCCCCCATGAGAAGTTGCATTTCCTTCATCATTCTATGCGAGGAGTCATTTATGCTTTGATCGATGTTTTAGGCCATTTTTCAGCCATTTTGCAACCATGAAATTTTTGTAAAGTCGAATTCACTTGTATTTGTAGTGCTGGTGAGACAAGATGATAAATCACAAAAATACTTTAATCTTTTGGCTTTTAACTAGAATTGGAATCATTCAAATTTGTGAAATACTCTCGCTGTTATAAATTTTCAAAAATGGGAACTTTTTTCTGGCTCACCTGGTATTTTCTTGTTGAAATATAGATGCTATAAAAGGTAGATGCAACAAAATCGTAATATGAATTGCTTCATTTTCTTGCAATTTGTTTTTGTCAGCAGAAAGTACGGAAAAAAGAAAGACTTTAATAGAAAAAAGGACGGAAAGTTAGTGGTACAATGACACCCACACACAGTGATATGATTTATCACGTGACAACTATGCAAGGCTTGGATTGGTTTATATTCTAAAATAACGCTAAGATATGGCTCAAGACCTTGTTTTCCTCGTTGTTTTGTATTCGATAGTTTTCTTATGGAATCAGCTCCTGGAGACAAGGCACTCAACAGCGTTGTATGTGAACTGAAGATGCAGTCATAACTCTGTCTTTGGAAAGATAAAACGACGTAAAAAGTCTAGTGTGACCACAGTCATTGTTTACGGCAAGATAAGGAAATGACGGTGACTGTGACTGTAACTGACAACATCTTGCAGCACCCAAGGGCTCGGAGAATCTCAAGCTTCTTCTTGATATTATCAGCACATCCATTTTTTAGTTACTCCCATCCCCTACCCTCACCGTTATCTTTATCAGAGGAGCTTGGTTAGTTATGGTAGTTACTGAGCCCTTCATGCTAAATTTCACCCATCGCTGTTGAACACCGCCATCTCGGTTCCAACATTCAGTGAAAATAGAAATTTGTTCGGGATAACGATGTTTTCAGATAACTGCGGCTCCCCAAGGCTCCACCTTTATTAAACATCTAGAGGGAATTACAAAATGGTTGGCGCAAAGTAACGGAGTTTAACGATGAGCTTTTCAACGGTGAAAATGAAGCAATGAAGAAACCAAAAATGGCAATTTTTCTGGGAATATCCAACCACGAAGTCTTTATTGATTTATCACGAGCCTTTAACCACACAAAGTAGAACTTAAAGATTCCAAAATATCGAACCAATGTTTCTTTGTGGAGTGAAAAAAAATTATTGATGGAACGAAACAAAACATGAAAATATTGTTTCGATTCTTTATGACATTTTATCTCTTTTTGCAATATCATAAAAATTCACAGAAATATTAAGTTATGATACGATACGACGAGGAGCATGGAAATACATAGCAACCCTTTGGCAATTTTTGCTGAGCAAAGATTAGAAACTTATTGAACAAAAACGATTTTACAAATAAACGAGAGGGTATACCCCTTTGCAAAATCATCTTTTGCGACGTCTTTTGATGATTTACATTTGTTTCGCATAAGGTGGTAGAAATGGAAGAAAAACCTCATAAGGAGACAGAGGGCGAGGGGGGGGAGCTGCGCAACGATGGAAACATACCGAATTTCTGCAAAAAGCCCTGGATTTGGGTCAGCCAAGTTGCTAAAGATTAAGCCATGATCTTCAAGATCGGTGAGTGTACAATTTATTTGTCAAAAATGGGTAGCTTTCTTCTTGCCCAACCTTATTCTGTAAAAAGATTCTGGCTTCATTTCTATGCATCAATTTACACGGACGGTTGGATTGGGTGGCTTTAGATTATCCATCGCTTTTGTGCACGTTCGAAAATTCTACAATATCAAAGTATCGTTAGATTCTAATTCTTTTTAGAAAAGCTGAAAGGTCTATCAAATAATCTACTTGTGGTGCACAATTTGAAGATTGCTCCATGATGATTTCCCTTCAATTACGTGAAAATTTATGTAAAATCTTCTATGGTTTCTTAAATTTTGACACTGCTTACTCAGTCACATGGTAAAACAAAATCGATGAGAAAAGAAATATCGATGAGAAGCAAATGAAATGCTGTAATGTTTACCTTACTTGAAGGATATCCTTGCGATTTCGTTTTCTTTGACTGCAACGTTGCTCTGGCCTCTGCAAGACTTATCTGTGTGTTCGTTTTGCGATCGCACGAATATATAGGAGGCAAGCAGTCACGATGATTCCCTTATTATCTTTTTATTTTGATGATTATCATGATGATGGTGATTCCCTGTTTTATCGTAACAATATGGCAAACAATAGAAGATTGACAGGTCATTTCCACGTCATGTCGCTTTCGGTAGGCCATTTTGCATCGTGTATTCTTTAATATCTGTTCTTGTTGACCGCCAGCTATCCAGAGTGGCTAACCAAGAGTGGCTGCAATGGGCAAGTTTACCACTAAGCTTTGTCAAAACAGCTTTTCTTATATAGAATATAGTGGAATATACCATAAATAATGATGGAATTCACCGTAGATATCATAATTTTAAGAGACACTGTCAACCTCGTCCCCAGGGCCTTTTGTCATATTGGGAAGGAGATGTCTCCTTCCCAATATAACAAAAGGCCCTGGGGACGAGGTTGTTTTTGTGTAGATCTTTTTAACGAATTTTATTCTTTGCATTGCAATTTTAACAATGAACAGCCATATATAATGGATCTGTTAATTATTCATTATTATCATTATTATTTGATCTTTGCTTGTAATGCTGTACAATGAAATATACAATTGGTTCAAAACAATGGAATATACTTGACTAATGACATTTTGCTCCATTGAACTGAATTGTTATTTGCTCTTTCCCATAGACTGCCCGTTAACAGTGAATACAAAAAGAACCCTTATGAGGTATGAGTCGATGACATCATAAGATTTCATTTTCTTTCCTTATTCACATAGCTCTTTTGTTTCAATATTTTCCGTTTACCTGACATGCCATTTATTTTCTCCAAAACAATAGACTGTAGCATGTAGCCTTTCAACAGTGAATATATGATAAACCCTTATGAGAAATAGGTCGATAACATTATAGGATTTTGTTTCCTGCCCTTCTACATATCTCTTTTGCATCGATATATCCTGTCTACCTGACATGCCATGTATTTTCTCCCAAATAGCAGAATGTAACATGGACTGCCTTTTAACAGTGAATATATAATGAGCTCTTATGAGGAATAGGCCGTTGACATCATGAGGTTTTGTTTTTCTTTCCATTTTCACATAGCTTTTTTGTATTAACACTTCCTTTCTACTTGGCATGCTATTTATTTTCTCGAAAACAACAGAATGTAGCATGAACTGCCTCATAACAGTGAATACATAATGAACCCTTATGAGATATCGGTCGATGACATCACAGGATATTATTTTCTTTCCTTTTCACATCGGCCTTTTGCATAACATTTTCTTTCTTCTTGACATGTAATTTACTGTCTCAAAAACAATAGAATTTAGCATGGACTGCCTTTTAACAGTGAATGTATAGTGAGCCCTTTTGAGGCATAGGTCGATGACATCATAAGGTTTTGTTTCCTTCCATTTCCACATAGCTCTTTTGCATCAACATTTCCTTTCTACTTGAAATGCCGTTTGCTTTCTCCACAACTATCAATTGTGAAACAGTATGTCTTTGATTAACAATATGCTATAAACCCTTGTAGAAGTTGACGCTGATAACGTCATGAGATTTTTTCTTTTCAGGTTTTGCTTTTTACCAAATATCTGTCCTTTTCTCCAAGCCCTTTTCATCAAAAATTTCTCTTGAAGTGCCACCTGTTTTTCCTGGAACAATCAAAAGTAAAGCAAACAGTATTTTTTCTCTTAATATGTTATAAATACTTACAACAGTACCGGGTGACCCAAAAAAAGTGACCCGACGCTATCTGTTATAGAAAAATAAGTAAGAAGCCGATTGGAATGCTTCAAACGTTGTTCTGTCGCTAAAATACCAGCCTACATTATGAGTATTTTTTGCAATCTTTTTCAGCTCAGTAAACTTTGCAAATTAAGGATTTTAAGGAAAAGAGCATGCCAGAAATCCTCAAAAAGTCGTCAAAAACAGGGGATCAATTTACAGCCATTTCAGATCTTCAAAACAATGAGGAGCGTGTTTTATTTCAGGCTGGGAATAGACAACTCAGTCAAAAGTTTCCGGAGCAAGTTTATAGTCCCCAGGTACCTTAAACTCAGTGAATTTCAAATGAATTCAACTTTCCATGCATTTCAAGAATTCTTTACAGAAAAGCAGCAGTATCCTTGTCCCTTGAGACTAGAATATTTTAGGTATCTAGGGACTATAAACTTTCTCTGGAAACTTTCGACTGAGTTGCCTATTCCCAGCCCGAAATAAAACATGTTCCTCATTGTTTTGAAGATCTGAAATGGCTGTAAATCGATCCCCTATTTTTGACGACTTTTTGAGGATTTCTGGCATGCCCTTTTTCTCAAAGTCCTTGACTTGCAAAATTTGCGGAGGTGAAAAAAATTGCAAAAAATACTCATAATGTAGGCTAGTCTTTTAGCGACAAGACCACGGTTCAAGCATTCCCATCGGCTTCTTACTTATTTTTCTATAACAGATAGCGTCGGGTCACTTTTTGGGTCACCCGGTATATGTTGATGACATCATAAGATTTTCACCTTCATTTTTCGCGAAATTTGTGTCGTTCTGCATAGTTCTCTGGCATCAAGATTTCCATTTTAGCTAAAATGGCATTTGTTTTTATGAAACAATCAAAAGTAAACAAACAGTCTTCTCTCTCAAAATGCATTACACCCTTCTAGCGGTATATGTTGATGACATCAATGATTCTCTTTCATTATTCGCTAGATTTTGTCTTTCTTTGCATAGCTGCTTCGTATCAAGATTTCATTTCTAGCTGAAATGTTCTCACATGTTCTCGAAATCAATTGAAGGTAAAGCAGCCTTATAGTGGAATATATTTATGACACCATGAGATTCTCTTTCATTATTCGCTAGATTTTGTCTTTCTTTACATAGCTGCTTTGTAGCAAGATTTCTTTTCTAGCTGAAATGTTCTCACATGTTCTCGAAATCAGTTGAAGGTAAAGCAGCCTTATAGTGGTATATATTTGTGACATCATGAGATTCTCTTTCATTATTCGCTAGATTTTGTCTTTTTTTACATAGCTGCTTTGTATCAAGATTTCCTTTCCAGCTGAAATGTTCTCACATGTTCTCGAAATCAATTGAAGGTAAAGCAGCCTTATAGTGGTATATATTTATGACATCATGAGATTCTCTTTCATTATTCGCTAGATTTTGTCTTTCTTTACATAGCTGCTTTGTATCAAGATTTCCTTTCTTGCTGAAATGTTCTCAGGTAAAGCAGCCTTGTAGCGGTATATGTTTATGACATCATGAGATTCTCTTTTATGTATCAAGATCTCCTTTCAGCTGAAATGCCGCGTACGTTCTCAAAATCAAATGAAGGTAAAGCAATCCGTCTTTCTCTCTCAATGTGCAATAAGAGACTTGAAGTGGTATATTTTGATGAGATCATAGGATTCTTTTCCTTTTCACGAAATATTTGTCTCGTTCTCGTAGCTCTTATCATCAAGATTTTTTTTTCGTTTTCTTTAAATGCCACTTGTCTTCCTAAAACAATAGGTTTAACAAACCATATTCCTCTCTTAATATGTTATAAACTCTGTAACCGTATACTTTGGTGACATCTCGGGGGGGGGGGGGGGGCATTCCCATACTTGACTTGACGGGATGTGCCGCTCAACAGGGTGTCCTTTTACGGTAAAAATCATGCGACAGGGTATCATTTTCTGATGAAAATTATGGGACAGAGTCTTACAATTGATAAAAAAATTATGCGACAGGGTATCATGTGGAAGGATGCCTTTTAGAGTTTTCTTGAAATAATGGATTTTGGCAAAATTTTTATGCGACAGGGTATACTTTTAGTGTATTTTTTATGCGACAGGGTACAGGGTGTGGAGAGATTTGCCACTTCCCAAGTCAAGTACCCCCCGGGGGTGACATCACAAGATTTTCTTTTTTATTTCTCGCTAAATTTTAATCTTTTTCGTATCCAGATTTCTTTTCAGTTACAATGCTCCTCATGCTCTCCAAACAATCAAAGGTAATTGACTGCAATTAATGACGTCATAAAGCTTTAAGAACCTGACTTCAAATTTCACAGCATGTTCAACATTCACTTTTTGCAATGCCTTGTTAAAAATTATACGTTCTTTGAGGAGTTTGATCTTTCACAGACACTTGTTAGCAGAAAATACTCTTCGCTGTTTGGCCAAATTAGGAAGAAACACACAAAGAAATAGTTAGAGCTGCTTTTAGCAAATACATTGTTTAAAATGTCGTTTTTTATTGCTAACAAAATTTATGCAGCAACATAATTTTGATGAATACACCTATTTTGATGGCGAAGTTGTAAGTTCTTGCATGGATAGCACAATGATTGTCATCAGTTATACTTTTGTTTTGTGTTTTGCAATTTGTTTTGAGTGGGCTTGTCAGGATTTCTAGCTACTGAAAGCTAATTTAGGCCTACTGTGCTGCTAGCCTGTGTTCCAGACCCCATACGAAAAATTTTATTTTTCTGGAGTCTGGGACACAGGCTACACTGTGCATGCCACATCGAAGCATGGAACCCCTAGTTTAACGTCCAGGGCCGTCGAGAGCCAGCTTGGGCCCTGGAATGATTTACCGGGACGGCACCCCCGAGAAAATTTTTTTGCGTCTCCCGGAAAATGAGGGAAACGCCCCTTGTATGACTAATTATTCTAAAAAATTGCCAGAACAATCCGTGTAAAGGCTATACAAAAATTGTATTTATCAATCAAGGACATCATTTTAAGCTAGTAATGCCTTGTTCACACCAGGTCGTTGCAGTCGCTGGAGGTGCGAAACTAGCGGGAACGAGCGACTCAAAGGCCGAAAAGATTGAATGAATGTGAGCGGTAACTCAGCGACCCTACGACACCAACTACTGACTCGCTGGGATAGAACAAGTTCAGATAAATTAGAAATAACAATAAGACGGTTTGGTTTCTGACATGAAAACCGTCATCAAAGTCGATGGTTCTTGCAAATACCCTTTTAAAGCAGATAAATTGTCATAAAAATGTGCACTGCAGAGATATACAGCAATAACAAAATTTTATGGCACAAAATATTTACGGGCCCCTTTGGGGCCCGGGCCCTGGACCTTTTACCCCCTCTACCCCCCTTCTCGACGGTCCTGTTAACTTCCCTTCCAAAGGATGACGAGGTGAGTTGTATGGTCAGGCCTCCGAGGTCACCCATCCGGAGTTTGACCTCATTCGACCAAGCTTAATTTCAGTTACCTGACGAAATTGTTTAAGCCTGTTGGCCTTTAACCCCGTGCATTGCACATTTGTGCATTTGAAGAAATTTTTTGCCGTTTATGTAAATGTTTGCTTTTCATGTGTCAACATATGCAGTTTATGTCTCTTTCATGCTCAATATTCCCCCCCCCCCCAGTTCTTTTCCCAGATAGATAATAGTAAGCATTTTCAGATATTTAACATTGACCGAATTTGATGAGTCGAAGTAGTTAATGGTTGAAAAAAAGATTGTGAAAGTCTTTCTTGAGAATATGGAGAAGCCTTCTTAGAAGATGTTTACCCTGAAGAGACATTTTGGAAAATGATCGTTGTACATGAATCGCTTGGACTTGCCCAAGTCTCTTCCGTGTCAAAATACAAAATAATGACTTCTGCGACGGGGAGGGGCAAAACGGAAGAGACTTGTATTGTTGCCAGCTGGGAACAAGGTCACTGTAGTGAAAGCTACTAAGGTAGATGGGCATAATTCTGTCCACCTTCTTTGACCAATAGCAGCAATCGAGCATTTTGCTTGAAACAAAGCTATGGTTTTCTTTAGGCGGGGGATGCGTAACTTCAAGTCAGGTGATCAAACCTATTGATAAAACCTCTTATGAAATTTGTAACTTCTTGCACACCATGAAACTTATGCCATGAATGCAAAAAGTAGTTTTTGACAAAGAAACGTCCCTTCAGCATTGTCATGTGACTTGACTTGAAACACGTAAACAAACCTTCGCAGATTTTTTCAATTCTCATTGAAACCACAAGGGCATTGAATCTTGAACAAAAGAAACAGGGAATAATACAAGTATCTCCCGCTTTCGTTTTTCTTTCTTCTTTTCAGAGGCTTCCCTTGTCTCCTGCGCATGGGTAACTTTTAAGTGGCAGTTTTTGTAGAAATAAGCTATTGCTTGTAACTGCCTTAAAACTCATTCAAAATAGCAAACTTTACACTGGAGAGAAAGAATGCATATAATCGTAAGTTCTAGTATCTTATTCTGTCTTTTCTAGCAAACATTATCAGTATTATCAGCTGTCATTTTTATGACTTTGGATCTTGATCCTATCCAATGATTAACGCATGCCATGTACCTGCAAAGGAAAACGATTATTATTTAAAATGAGGAGCAGAGTTTCAGTTTTCATCAATGATCCTCCACAATATAATCATAGATTTCCATGCCAATTTCATAGATTCTGGAAACCTTGGAACTGCATGTTACATTTGACTGAATTGAATATATCAGCTGGCAGTTATATAAAGGAGGTGTTAGAAGGTCTCAAGGTAATTTTGAAATTAATTTTACCTCAAGAAGTCTTTAGCTGATACACTGTTTATGAACTCGAGTGCTTTTTCCTTTTGATATTTAAACAGATCTGATTGGTTAACTGCTTACCTGAAGCTATCGCTTATATACTGTACATTATTACACTTATGTTGCTATATGAATTCTTCAGTGATTTCTTACAATTTCAGTCCCGGTTCTGAAGCTCCTAATTGCTTAGCGATCCCAGTACTAGTATGATTGTTTAGCGATGCAAGTACTTGTTAAACGAAAATTGCTTTCCAAGAAAAAATTGACGACATGATATGACAATGAAGAAAATGAGAGTGAAAATCAGAAAACGTACTGTTGATTAGTATCAAATTTTTGCACGATGACTTTTCTCAGTTTCCACTTCTGAGATGGTTCAGCATGTCGAACTTTTAATTCTGTTATTTCACCAATGTCTCTATTTGTCCACGCTATGAATGACTGCAATCTTCCACGATACATCGTCCTCCTTAAAAGATAATGAATGTGCTATAAATTAATCTATTGATTTTCTTTCTTTTCATCTAAACATCGACAGGAAATTATCATCTCTGCCAATGAAATACATAAAGATTTTCAAATTTTTAAGGGAGTACAAAGATCAGCATACATTGCGGGAAGTCAGTGACTTGCTCTGCACAGCTTCCAGAATAAGTGACTGTACGAAATGCTCAAAAACAAAACAAACGATGGCAAAGGTTGGTGGTATTTGTACTCCCTTTAAAGATCTCTGACTAATATGGACACAAAATCCTAAAATTGATGCATTTTTATGTCAACAAACAAGATAGATCGCTGTTCTTGGGCTCTGTTATTTTGTAAGCGCCTTAGACTCGATAAACTATGCTTCTCTAGGGCGGATGAAAACGTATGTTGTTGATTTAACAATTTTTTTCATAAATCATCGTCATCATCATTATCGTCATCATCATCATCATCATCATCATCATCATCATCATCATCATCATCATCATCATCATCATCATCATCATCATCACCACCATCACCATCATCATCATCATCATCATCATCATCATCATCATCATCATCATCATCATCATCATCATCATCATCATCATCATCATCATCATCATCATCATCATCATCATCATCATCATCATCATCATCATCATCATCATCATCATCATCATCATCATCATCATCATCATCATCATTACTTTTAACATTTCCTCCACCCATCCTGTCCCCTTCTTGCTATTCGCAACAACTTGTCTGCCCTTCTTTTCCCTACTTGATTGAGAATTGTTCCCGGTGAGTAAATATTTGAGTTCATATGTTTGATGGACTGTGGAATGAAAAGAAGGTGGCTAATATTCAAAACTGAACTGTTAATTTATCATTGAAAGGCTAACTTAGATGTGAAAATTTTTTGTAGCCGAGTCCGAGTCTCATCGTTGAGACTCGGATATGAGTAAAATGCAGGTAAGCACGATTGTATGGGTAGGAGAATTCCATGTTCGATTGTGGTCCATGATTTACTTACGAATGAATTATAAATTCAATTTAATTGTCTATTTCAGTGATAGAGATGAAATGTCATTGATAACCAGAAGATGGAATTCTCGTTGCGTTACCATACGTTACCGTAGTATTTTTCTTTATCTTTGGATTTAAAAGATGAGTAATTTTACCAAACGAAATTTCCACAGCTCGCCATATGTGTTTGTTTTTTTTATTCAGCTGGTAATGCATTTCATTTGCGCATGCTTCCTTCTTTATTCATTATACATCTATTCTTTATATCTAAGCTTTCAGTTTTTATTTACGAAATCCCATTTTCTCTCATTTCCAGACAGACTGACCACAATTCTGACCAAAAGAAGCTGGAAGCAGGTAAATTTCAACGTTTTCGTGAGATGTTTCCTAAATATTGAGACAAAAATGTTCGTCTCGGATCTTTAATTTGATCACCCCTTCAGCCTAACACAGGTTGCATGGCGTTTGATAGAGCAATGTTGAAACTGGGAGAGCGATATCAAAAACCGATGTAGTGCAATTTTGTGACTTTTCCCAAGTATTTTGGACAATATTGTTGTTCATCAATTGCGTAGCAGATCAACGGGGCATGCTGTGATTTTCGCAGGGCCGATACCAGCTATATCTGCGTAGGGGGGCGAAAACAAAAATTTCCCGACGAAAAAACCATCAACAACAACAGCAACAACAAGAGTTGTACCGATCTAACTCCGCGGTAACTAAAATTTGGCCACATTTCGCAATTCAACGTTGAAATCAACACAATTAGTTAAAGGCACTGAGTCCGTATAAATAGCGTTCTCATGACCAATATCAACTTCTTTTCAATCATGAAACAAAAGTTGTCATTTAATCCCTATTGAAATTAAACTAAAGAAATTCCTTAAGATAATGCAAGGATTAAGAAGTTTTTGGTCTCCACCACTAATGACTTCTGCACTATTGTGTGATAACAAAAGGCCGTCAGCGGTCTGTCAGCAAAAATTCAGGACAGCGTTAACGCTCAACTATTTATATGGACTCATTTCCTTTAATATCAATCAAAAATATGCCATAAATTCAATAATTTCTGTTGGAATTTATGTTATTACACTAAAAAATTCATGTTTTTCTCCATTATTTCTCCTCAAAGTCTTCCAAAACTAGTTATTCAGAACACAAAAATTCCGACAAGAGAGCAAAATTTTCCGACAAATGGTCTGCTGGGGGGGGGGCGCTCCGCCCCCCAGCCCCTCCATTGGCTTCGGCCCTGGATTTTTGTGACATGTTTTACATCAATTTCATTTCATATACATGATGATAATATCCCTAATTGTCATACATACCTTTTGAAATGCACCTCTTCCGATGTTCCTTTATTTCCTTTCAAAGTCACGCTGATTAAACCACCAATAAGGTTACCAAATATCTCAGTTCCAGTTTTGAACGTAATTTTATAATGATCAACTACAAAAATAATTTATCACTTTGTCATCAGAGTCTAACAAGGGACACGAATTCTTGATGCCAGTATCTTTCAAAATAGACTCAATAGAACAGTCTCACATGCAAGTACAATGCCTATCGTCTTATTGTAAATGATGTATGCTGTGTTGAGAATGCAGCAACTTTGTTTAGGTTTTTGTGAAGCTTATTTGGAGGCACACAGAGAAGTTATAGAGTTGGGAAGGTGTGACTTCGCATCTTCAGCTGCATAATGCACCATTTGGAATTTGTTTTTGGCCCAAAATGTTCTAATATAATGGCACTTCAAATGATGTATAGTTTATACGTACTATGTTTATGAGAGAACTAAATGAGAGGTGGTCGCTTAAAGGGTAAAGTAACCCAAAAGAGCACTTCGCAGGAGCTTGGAATTGAATGTTTCAGCCCGAGTGAAGCGAGCGCTTTTACTTCCTAGTAATGTATAAACCTAGACTTGCCCCAAGTCTGTTTCGTCATCTGTGATAAGTCTGCATGAAACAGTAAACCACGAAACAGACTTGTCGAACATGGGCCCTCATGAATAATTAATGAGTAATTTGATCCGAAGCGTCCCATTTTTGGGACGCTGTCGGTACCTTCCATATGATCTTTAGCCAATCATTGAGCTCCTAAACACAAAAGAATACAATAGGCTAGCCACACTGTAGAGCAGATCGGGGTGTTGCGTAGGTTGCGTTGGAAGCTGTGTTCCTGTGATGCGAGTTTGCTTGAATCTTTGCAACGGAAAAGATTAGGAGATAGTTTCAAATACTTATGAACTGCAGCCACATCCTATCAAGTGAATGCTCTTCCTGGGTTGATTCAAGGTCGTAACATGCTTGAAGGACAGCTAGTATCCACCAGGTGTTGCTGTCCATGTCGTGCAATATTTTATTTTGAATTTCCAAAATTCTAAATGTTTACAGAGCTAAAGACGATATAATGTCATGGAAAGTTTAAACGTACTGCCAGTAAATTATGGACAGTTCCTCGTAGCTAACAAGCACAGATACATTAGCAATTGAGCCCAAGAAGAATCGATATTAAACTGTCCACAAATGTTCCTTGTTGCTTATTGCCTCCGTTTGAGCTTGGGAGAGGAACAGCAGCTTGTTAAAGGCATATCAATCGCAAGAAAATAAACTTTGTAGTTTTGGCTATTCAACTTTTATATGAAAGCCGAAAGATCACTGGAATCAACGGGTATATGCGAGTTGATGTATTCATCAACAAGGGCATCATCTTGGGACAAGATTATGAGAGGGCAAGAACTGTTTTATCCTCACCAGAAGTAGTACTTGATATGGACAGAGCCATTTAAGATCTCCTGCTCTGAGAGGAGGGTTGGCTCGTACCGATGGAAGGACATCTTTTATGCACCCTGCACAAAAATCATATTATGAAACTTACAGAGAAATACACTACAGATTTTTTTGAAGTTTTATCCATGAATTCAATCAAAGCAAGCTGCACAGCACAGGGGTGGTGCGAGAAGTCTTCCCATAGAGTGGCTAAAGCTTCTGACAGAGGGCTAAATAAAATCTCTAGTTTTCAAATGTTCTTTTGACAAATTTTCTCCAGCCGTAACCACAAATTTCCTTAGACGGGGGGGGGGGGCTACAAGCTTCCGACAGGAGGCCATAGTCCCCCCCTTAACCTTCGCCTGGCATCACCACTGAAGGAGCAGTATTGCAGTATTTGAGGTTTCAAAATATTTTGTTTTGAAAAGATACATTCCTTTTGTTTCAGAGTGTTATTTTTGCGAACTGATATGCAATTTCCAACCATTATTGAATTATATTTGTGTGTTTTCATTACATGTTACTAAACTTGACTTCCGAACTTTCAAACAACACAACAGCCTCTCAACAGGCCATAGTAATGCTATAAGTTTCATCATTCAGCTTGAGTTTTTTTATTTTAGTAGGGTGTACGGGGTAACGTGGGTATGCTGGGAGTAAAATGGGCAGTGTTGATTGCTGGGCAGCTGTAGATTCGATCTTTCACGTGTTGCTGCATGCCGCCATCTTTGCTCAGCTTCCGTTGGAACGCAACCCCCTGGTTTTTCAGTTGACCGCAAAAAGATTTGCTAGCTCATTAATTATTCATGAGGTCCCGTAATATACAAGTCTACTTCGCTTTCCCCTTTCCTAATTTTCCCTTTCCCAATATTTTTTGATTGACGAAATAGACTTGGGGCAAGTCTAGTATAAACCCAGTAGAACAAGTAGATTTGATGTAATGTGATCCATTTCAATTAAAGGAGCTGGATAAGAAATACATAAACAAATCCCCGTTTTGTGCATCAGATATCTCATTTTGAAAGGAGAAATTGCTTTGTAATTTGCTAAATTCAAAAGGAAAGATTCTTATCTATTTACAGGTTGATCTTCAGGTGAAAGATCAACAAAATACTTGTTGGAAATCCATTTATATCGTAGCAATCCTTAAATATATGGAGGTTTAATTGTATCAGATTATAGTGCAAAGGCTAATCTCCAAGATGAGACATTTATTTTGAATTTTCATGCAACAGTCACCATCAATTGTTTTAGCAGAAGACAGCCAAATCAAAAATTTCCCCTCACATTTTCTTTATCCAGCTCCTTTAATGTATCCATCAATTTTGATCAGTTTACTTGTACATGTGTATGTAGTCGCGTGGTTAGTCATCTTATCGATGTGAACAAAAGGTACAACAACGACAGCAAAAGCATTGCATTGTTAAGTTTAAATATGTTTGGTAGGTAAGATGATTTAGCAATAAGACAGTGTAAATAGATTTTTATTTCGATTGCTAGGAGGCTATATCTTTAGTAAACTGGATCAGGCCTATTTTGCAGAATTTTGAAGCCTTTTTTAAAGTCAATTGCAACTTGGGAACAATTTGAAAACCACAAGTTGATTTGTTAGCTGCACAAATGCAACCAGTTCCATAGGATGAAATTAAAAGTTTTAAAGCCACAATTGTTTCTGATTCCTTTCCTTGATGATGATATGTGCAAATAGCATTTGACGATGTTTTTAGCAATTGAAGGCATACAAAGGCTTTGATATGAGGTATTTGGGAAATTGCTTTAATCAGGGCTGGCTAAAATTACTATCATCTTAAAAAAGTCTTTTGTACAAGTACAAAATTCTTAGCTCAGAAAATGAACATGGATCCACAATAATTTTGTCTTGACAGGTGGTAGTTGAAAGTCGTTTACCATTGTAAAGTTTTGCGTCATGTTGAGTTACATTTATCAAAGAAAGATGAGTTTGCCATCAATTGCAGATGTAGTACCATTTCCTCACCTAAAAATGGACTTGTTCCAGTTGTCTTTAGGAATAATTTTCCAGGAGATGGGCCTTTGTAATTGATTGAATCATAGCCAAAGACAGGACATCCAAATTCAAAGCAAGAAGAGCAACGTCCATCATTAAAATCGGAGTACGTCTTGCATGGATATGCTCTATGATGTCTGTTGGCATTTATTGATTCCGTGAAATATTCATATGATCTTTGGTGACTGCAGCTAAGCATTTTGCTGACACCTAAAGTGTGAAGGAGATTCCTTTATTTGATATTTATTCATAATCGTAAAATAAGGTGTAAAAGATCTCTTTTAAGCAATTATTTCACATAAAAGCAAAGCAATGAAGTTGTAGCATGTTGGAAGAAAGTTGCAACAAAATAACAATAAGAACTTATCATCTCCTTACTGAAAGTGCTGAGGGAAAATGGGGAAAATGTAGAGAACTATTTGTAAAAGACTATCAGATCAAGCGAAACATTATTACCACATATTCATCTGCGCCAAATTAACTTTATCAACAGAAATGGCTCCTCAGAATCGACAGAAAAATGGAACATGTAGTGTAGCAAAGTAGAAAGAAAGAAAGGAAGAAAGAAAGAAAGAAAGAAAGAAAGAAAGGAAGAAGTGGTCTCTTACTGCATTTTGATAAAGTCTTGGATTACCCAATTTGGTAAGCAGTTTCGGATTCTTTTACATCCTGTTTGATCAACGTCGGCCACTGATATTCATTAAACTTTATGCATTAAGGGTGCACGTGCAGTATATTTCGTCATTCACCTTTTTCCAAACTTTTAAACTTTTTTATACTTTATTTTAAGGGCAAAAGAATTAAGCACAAAAAATGAATACCATCAGAAAGATTGAAACATCCTGGTTGACTCTCTCCGCCATTAACATAAAAATCAAGATGGCCAATTTCTTTCTTTATGCCAATTCCTGTTACTATGGCAACCTTCTGAGTATTTGTATGAATGATGTCAACGAACGTTGCATCTGATTTGTCAAGACGAACACCAATGGCCTCGCCTTCAAAGAGAGGTGCAGCTGGATCTAGACCTGATGAACAGAATGTACAGGAATTTAATATTTGAAATGGAAGTCATTGGAGTAAAGCTACGTTAAGTATGAAATGGTCAACGTTACTTGAGTAACTGCGAGTTTCATCTTGACAGCAGCAACAGATCTTTTAACTGTTCTAACAAATACTGAATAAGACCCGGAGGAGGTTACTTGATTAGGAAAGTGACTGGGATGTCTGGAAAATCTCTCCACACCATGTACCCTGTCACTTAAAAAAGGTGGACCAACAGTTTTCCGCTATACCCAGTCGTATAAAAATTTTGTCCAAAGTAAACATGGTCAGTTGTTCCAAAAGAACTCTAAAAATGTTCTTTCTGCATTATACCCCGTCACATTATTTTCTTACCAACTGTACTCCCCTGTCCTATAATTTTTGTCAGAAAAGGACACCTTGTCGAAAACTTTTTACCACAAAAGGACACCCTGGTATATACCTCATATGGGTTTGCCTTTCCCGGGGTTTCGGACGATGATGTATTTATAACGAAGCTCAAATGTAATTTACTGGATTATGCGCATAAGAGTACAGACGGAGCTTGCGACGATTCAGCTTTATCGTTGTGTGAGTTATGCAGGATGACTGCAAGATGTTGCGAAGCAAATTTCAACTTCTCGATTACCTGCTTTTTTCCCTGTATTGAGGAGCATTGAGTGGATGAGTGTCCTTGAGTGACCGAAAGGTTTTCATCTCATTCATAAATGAACAAATCAATAAATCTAAAGACTAGAAATAATTTCTTGGAGTAAAGTATTTTTTGACATTAAATTTGATAATTAGAGGCTGGATGAGCACTTGAATTGGCGAAATAACAGAAGTGAAAGTTCATTTGAAAGATGTGAAATATTTTTGTTTGAAAGTTCGAAAAAAAACCAACGGTGAGGAGCAGATTATCAGTGGTTTTGGTTCAAGCCAAAGCTTCATTAATCCATTAATCTTCTCTTGATTTTACTTGTTCAACAATCAGTATATCTCATTCACCTGTGATCCTTGCAATTTTATGGCCATTAGCTTGCAGATGTTTTCCAGCATAACCAACCACGTGACTTCCAAGACTAAATCCAATCAAATGAACCTTTCTGAAATCGAGGCCAGTCTTGTTATGGAGCAACTCAACAAGGTAGGCAATTTGGGCGCCTACTAAGCGACAGTTGGCAGCAGCTTGATGGTATGATACATGAGATCCTTTTTCCCATGCAACTACAATCACATTCATGTCATCTCTCTCAAGCAATGCTTCTGCCATTGGTTTATTCATCGGTGAGTTGATACTCCCTGTAGACCATGACAAAATTCTTGAGTTTAAGCAGGAAAACCTGTGCTTTCGTATTCAATTTAGGCATTTGGAACATCCAGATTATAGTAAACTAGGAACGTAAATAAATGATTTATGGTACAAAATTTTAAAATAGCCTTCAATAGCGGACTCATCATAATAGACCCATGGACGTACAATAAAACTTGTAACCTGAACGGAAACACTATCAACTCCTGTAAAAGAAAAATAGTCAAGATATAAGATAAACCTGTAATTATAGAGAAATCTTTTAAGCCTGCAAGAAACTTTCATTTCATTTCACTTTCATGTCACTTGACATATTTCACTTCATATTAGGCCATTGGGTTATCATTGTCATTGGGATATTAAGATCCAATCGACATCGTCATAGGAGTCAGGTTGGTTCCTGGTCATGAGTTGTAGGAAGCATTGGTTGTAGGAAGCATCTTTAACGTGGCGTCGGGGCTTGACATTTCAAGGGCGCTGCTTCATTACGCTAAATGGGCACTTCCTGAAACAAAGATGAACTTCTTCTTCATAATTATATGCAAGATCTTAGGGGCACATGGCCCTAGTGTCCCCAGTTCCTATGTCTTTGATTCTTATGATATCGTAGCAGTACTGTAAAGATCCAAATAAAATTGAATGTATGATATTGATGAACAATAATACCTGTGAACCCATGTGACATAAAAACGGTCATCTTTGAACTATCAAAACCTGATCCCTGTATTGAAGACATTGCTAGAGGATTCAAAAGGTGTCCTTTTGCCCGCATTGGTCTTGTGAATAGATGAAATTCTGTGCCAACATCTTGGGGTGATTGTGGTAGAGACATCCATTTCTTATTGAAAGGAGCATCTTTTGAAAAGCATCCATATGGATTATAGCAAACTTGCAGTCCTATGAAAAATGAAAATTTCTTTATAACTGGTGGATCAACTCTCGGGGTCCATGCTTGTCAGGTACCTTTTCGCATTGAGCCTTTTCTCTGAATTTGGTTGCAGGGATCAGCCCATTTTACGGGCGTTTCTCTGAAAAGATGTGGAAAAGAATGCTCCTTTTTCAGGATTTTTCCGACAGGTGAATAAGATGGAACTTATCAATTAGGGTGAGAAATACCTGAGTGATTATTTCAAGACGTAGATAGTGCTGTTTCCCTACGATCCTACTTCTTTAGAGGTATGGAAAAGCCTTTTTGCGGTTTTGAAAGCAGGTTTTGATCAAAGAATTTTTAGGGAAGAAGATAGTGGTGTCAATGTACGTAGGGCCTACGTTGTAAAGAACTAAAGTATTACTCTTTGCACTTCAACCCAATTCATTTGCACTTCAGTTGTCATGCCGAGCTTTCATAGTAGTTAAGTCAGAAAGATGTTTCGGTTCGTGCGAAATCAGCTGATTGAATGTAAGAAAGAGCAATGCATAATTATCACAGAGGCATAGCAATCAAATGAGGCTAGCTATATTGTGAATGTAATATTTTCAACAATGGACTGAAATATCATGCTCTTTTTCATATCTGATTCTGTGTATGTGGTTAAAATTCCGACTGAACATCAGAACAGAAATGCAACACAAGTCCACAGTTAGCTTTAGTCAAACGAATGATACTTAACATATCTTCTTCCTGTAAATGGTAAGGGCTACAAAACGTCACGCAATTAAAATCATTGATATGGAGAGTGAATTGTATTTCTTAAAAAGAGATTGAGTGTAATATTCAGTTACACGTTTGAGCATATCATAAGATTATTACAACCTTGAACGTGCTGACATTCACATAGATCTGCAGTTATCATTCCTTCAGTGCCGTAGCTTCAAAAGTATTCTGCAATTTATTGTCTTAAATTTGTAGGCTCTGGCACCCAGGGTAATCTTCATTGGTTACTAAGCTAGCAAGCACGCAACATTTATCTGTTAACGCATGTAGCTATACAGCTGATGTGGACCTTGAGGCACTACGGCTTGTGCCTTCTAAGTTATGTTTGAGTGCTCAGTTACAATCTCGGAAGGATGGACACTGGACAGCGGAGTTGGCTGCTGGCTGCTGGCTGCTGGCTTGCGGTGCGACAGCGACAGGATACAAACCCGCGCGGGTGGACAAGATTCGAAAAACTGCGCCTTAACCAATTGGCCACACCACCATTTGATTACTGACCACTTTAGATTTAGATGTACTTACCAGTTGTAAGCTCACCACCAACAACCAGCATGACGAAAACTTGAAACAACACGAACAACATCTTAACACTTGAAGTATCAATTCACGAAGATTTTCAAGGACTGACCTCCAGTTGGTTTGCAGTCCAACTACCTTCTCAAGTGGCTATCGGTGCCATTTATACCAGCAAATTAAAGAAAGAAGTTGTTACGTAAATTTGCTTTCAGCATGGTCATGTGATCTGAATTACTTATCATTGGCATCTATTTCTTGAGTAGTTAATATCAAATGCTTCATTTGTGAAGTATATTTGTAGATCATATGCAATGAGTGTTGTTCCAATGAATCACAAAGTTTTGTTTTTTAGATCATCATAATTTTTTTTTCAGATCATCATAATTTTAGTTGAAGAAATCGGGAAGATTTTTAGAGTTTCTCGTCCTTTACTCTCCATTCCTCACGTGTCCCCTACATCACCTAATTTCATAGAAAAGAAATTAATCGCTAAGTAAGTGTAAATAGATATAACAAGAAAGATTTGGATTCAAACAGCTGATGAAATGAATATTTTTAAAGATTTTCTTCTTGTTTGTTGCTCTCTTTTACGGAAATATACTAACATTTCTTCAGCTAGACAAACAAGGTACTGTAGGCTTAAAATAAACAGTTAAATCAGATACTTTTAATGTCGTTCCCACCCTAATAGTCGGCCAATAGTGAAAGTTCTTTGGCCAAGCCGTTGTAGTTTAGCAACCCTGAAAAATTAAGAGAAGCCATTTTGTGACTCACAGAATTATAGTCATCCAGCATCGAAAGAAAGACTCCTGTCTCCATTCTGGCTTATATCTGCCTTCCTTTCTGAAGAAGTTATATAAAAAAAGAGAAAGCCACGACGCTTCTTATTATGTCTTAGTAAAACAGAAAACAGATTAATCTAAAAGATGCTTTCCTTACAAAAGAACAATTTTAATAAAAAGACGGCGATGTTTCTAGCCATTTCTCAAAGAAAGCTTTTCTTGTTTACAGAAACATTATTATACAAATAAAGAGTTACTTTCTAGAGTTGCTAAGTATTCGAATAATATTGAATCAAACGAGGTGAATCAAAATAAAATTGCAGATTCAGTTGCATCTTGGGATTAACTTTTTGCTTAAGTCAAAGTGTAGCATCAAATCATGGATCTTGCTAGCTTAAACTTCGATATCTGATTTGGCTCTTTCGGTGACTTAAACCATGAGTTATCCATCTTTCAAGTACAAAATTGCGATCCATTGTATACCAGAGTTTTAAATTGTTTCCATGGTATTTAGATAATAAACTTGGTTATTTCTAGATAAGATGAATGTCACCTCAGCTCCTAAAAGTACGCAAGGCCCCGATTGCACCCGATGAGTCAATAAAAAGGCCCGGCGTGTGTACAACTACTGCTCCCTGAATATCAAAGGAATAATGATGAAAATTGTCTTGTTTTATTTTTGATATGTCTAATATAGGTTGAGTAATTGGCTTTTATCGGCCATTCCTTCCCATCGATATGGAAGATTTCTGCAGCAAGGCCCTTTTGAAAACCTGCAAAAACGAGTGAGAACAACAAGCAAGGCAACAGCGACACTTTGCATCATCATATGTACTTTTATATTTTTTATTCTATATTCTCTATTTTGGGAGAATGACTCCCCCTCAATAAGTTATTCGTTCAAGGGGGTAGACTTTCTCATTCCCACAAGAGTACAACACATCCTAAGGCGTCCTCAAGTCATCGCCATTACTGTTGGGGAGACGAAGTACTGGCCCATTGTGTTTCATCTTTGTTGATAGCGAATCAACGCTGGGGCTGACACTGTCACACTGTATAGATGCAATTGTTTCTATCTCTTGCTCTTAACGGTCAAGCTAATTTGTATATTACGACATTGACGTAAATCATTAGTGTGCATGCAATCTTAAGCCCTTTTTGGGGGATTGCTTGAGGCTCACAACTTAGCCTGTTCGTATTTGACATATTAGGGGAGCTTGCTAATGATTTCAGCACGTTTTTAAGGCTTCTCGAAAAGATTTTTTTCAGAACGTCGCTTGTGAAATCTGCACAGAGTGACCGATTTCAACCAGGTAAAATTCAAAGAATAAGGAACAATGCAAAGTTTATTTTATAGCATGGCCAGTGCAAAACGTAACGGGGCAGCTACTTTTTTAAACGTGTACAACTGGGTCAACACTTTTTAATAAGCAAATATGAACGGGCTGGAAAGGGGCAGTAACTTTTTATGAGCTCGAGATAGGATGAACTTTTAAATATAAAATGTCTCACCTTGAGGACAGAATTGTGAATCATGCAAGTTGAGAAGAGCATGCAAAGATGTATATAAATGACGCCAAATTTTCTTGTTGGTTTCTTGTAAGAAGGATTCATCAGTCATTGATAAACCGTATTATAGAGATAAACATAGAACTGCCTTTCTTATGGTCTTTGGCTAATTCATCAGTGGTACTATAGCACTATACAACATCTGTTGTTCATGAATACGGGGCAGATGCATTTTTTAAGGAAATGGTGACTGAGCAGTTGTATTTTTTGCAATGGTCTATAAATCTCTGAATGCCCTCGCCCCTGATGACTTGCGAAACATATTTCAAAAGGTATCTGAAGCTACAAACCGTCAGCTGAGGAACTGTAGGAACTCTAAAACTGACCTTAGATTACCACTATTGAGAACATCAACTGGTCAGAAATCGCTTGCTTACAGAGGGGCTAGGGTCTGGAGTGATCTAGATAGTGTTGTCAAAGCGTCCGCATCATTCAGCTCCTTTCGAAGAAATTATAAACAAAACTATGACTCATCTCGTTTTCCTTTCCTTTTTTTCTCTTGGATTATTGTAAATAGGGTTATATACTTCAGATATTGTTAGGTTTTTGTTTAGCATGGCTCCCTGCAAAGCAGTTTTAGCTGAGTGGATTACCATGGATATAAAAGTTAAATGAAATGAAAAATGAAAGGAATACAAGAGGCCATTCAGCAGTCTGATTGGCTGTTCGCCATTTTGCGCGGTGACTCTGTTTTGCGCGGGGTAAACGACCACGGTATGTCAAAATTAGACGTAAAACCACATTGATTACCAATTCTGACCATCATTTGCAATATATTTCCGAAATTTGAAGAATAATGAGTCATTTCATTTTGGAAGCTGAGGTGAAAGTTTTTCGAATTTGCAACTTAGGCCCATTTTCGCTCCAAACAAACTGAGCTTATTTTCACATTAAACACACCTGCCAACCCCAGTATTGTTTAAATACCTTCAAAAAGGTTGAAATAAGGTCCTCAAATGTTTTTTTCCAATTTTCAATTTATCTTCTGCAGAATTAGCGCTAGAGCAACGGCCATTTTCCGGCGATTAGGGCTGCCTAGCAAACCGTGAAATCCATAATGGCTGCCAATCTGCCCATTTTCTGGGCAGATCTGATCGAAGTGTACCAGGAGGATGTTCATTTAGACTTATTACGATGAGTCTCTTATTTCCCTGTGCTTGATTATGATGGCGCTTCGGTCAAGAGAGACTCATAGTATTACTTTGAAAAACCTGGCCCTATTTAGGCCCAAACTGAGCAATTTCTCCAGTACCAATCAGATTGCGAGATTTGTGAACTACTATTATGACGGTGTAAATGTGATAGAATAGACGATTGCGCTAAAGATGGCGGCGAGGAATTTTTTACCAAGATGCACTGCGTTCTTTAATCGAATTCCTATAGAATCGTTAAAGATTTGTAATTCGAACGCAGTGCATCTCGGTAAAAAATTCCTCGCCGCCATCTTTAGCGCAATCCTCTATTTTCGATTCGATTGAAGAATTGAAAACACTCCCACGGGACTGAGATTCGAAGCCGTGATTCCATCATAATTCCATTGATAATCGAAGAGAATAGGGCCAAGTTTTTCACTGTTTCATCATGAGTCCCTCTTGAGCAAGGTTTACCGCAGGGATACAAGGGACTCATCGTCATCAATCTAGTGTTCATTCAGCTTCGTGATCAGCGTCTGACGTAAGAACACCCTTGGAACGAGGTTATACTTTATTCAACATTCTAGTATCAGTAATCATACTCGAGGCTGCCGAAATGTGGTTTTTACGAAGGATGATGAAGATCTCCTGGACAAAGAAGATAACGAATGAAGAGGTATTGAGAAGAGCCCAGACTGAAAGACAAATAATGAAGCAAATAGTGAAGAGACAATGTAGCCTCTTGGGGCATGTACTGAGGAAGAGAGGCATCGAATACCAGGTGGTAACAGGAAAAGTAGAAGGAAAAAGAGATAGAGGAAGACAAAGACAGACATTTCTCGGTTGGATAGGCAAATGCTTTGACAAAAGTGGGGTGGACATTATTCGATTGGCAGGTAACAAAACTTTGTATCATACTGTGACAGCCAATGTCAGAATCTGACAAGGCACTATACGACGACGGCGAATCATACTTAGTGTCTTAGTCAATGGTCTGTGATCTCTCTCTTCCATATTTAGCATGGAGAATATCTGTCGGTGTTTGTGCAAACTTTCTCAATGTTCTTGGATTACAAGTTCCAGCCAGCTTTTTTGAGTTTGATGACACCAAAGAGCTTACTGACCCCATTGATAAGTGTTTTGATTGTGGACTATTGCTTGCTGTGCTGTTAGTTGACCATGAACTGCTTCTGACGTATGGCAATGCAGGCCAGGAAGATGTCATACTTGCAGAGCCGGTATGTGTTCGAACGAAATGCTTGATTGTTGCTTGATGTGTGAAGAAATGCCTTGTGTTTCGTTCTGGTACAAATAGAATTATTCTCACTTTATGTGCATATAAACACAAACAAAATGCGAAGTTACTGATTGTGTTCATGGCACAAATAACAAGGCTCTTCTGCACGATTCCAACACTGAGGTACAAAGGTATCGAAAATATCCAAGCGATGCAGTAAATAAAAGTGCCGAAAGTCATGTAACGAGCCTCGTTAAAGGCATCGGGTAGTTTACGAGCACGAAACGCCATAAAAGCACAGGCAAGTGATATCGATAGATTATAGCACTGCAACATTACGAGAAGGGTTCCACTGTTGTCGCAACAATGTCGAATAAAAGTTCGCTTGCTTCGATTTATGGTTTTGATGACAATTAGTTTAGTAACTGATAACCATGACACTGCGATCATAAGTTCAATCAAGAGAATGAGAATTACAACAACAGACTGATATTTATTATGCAACATTTTCGATTCCTCTGTTGTCTTTTTGTTAAATATACGATAAAGTCGATGATTTTTTACAAACGCTATCGCAAGAACCATAGTAGGACAAAATGACAACCAGATAGGTCCCAGAGTGCAATGCAAGCGTGTTGTTGCCAATAAGTACGAGGTTGGATACCAAAGAGAGGCCATGAACATTGTCAGTTGAAATAAGGAGAGCTCTCGGTTGGATGATTTGACGACTGGAGTATTCCAATATTTCAAGAAAATGAAGATGATGAAAAGAACTGAAATAACAGCTAAAAAAGAAACGAGCAAAGTTGAATGAAACATCGCATTTTCTCTTGAAAAATGAATTTCTCTTAATTTGATGCAACCCGTTTTGTTTTGATTTGAAATCGATGCATCCGGGCAACTCTTGCAAGCAGTAACATTTCCATTCTCGCTAAACGATTCAATTTTGCAGGTAACACAGGTCCAACAACATGAAACATCCCCTTTGATTTTGAACATACCTGGCGAGCAAGGTTCACTACATTTTGACTTCACACTTGACGAATTCCCTGCCCACGATATTTTACTGTTTTCAATGAGGATCTTGCCACTTTCACCATCCCATGTACCAACATCAACGAAATTTAATGTGCCATTTGAATTTGACCTTTGGATATTCGTAAATGTATATGAAGCAAATTCTGGATCTCCTTCCTTGTTGAAACTGATTTTAATTCCATGTTGTTGATCGAAGAATTTCACTTTTTTTATTTCTGCATTTAACTTTCTTGATGTGACAGAAGATAATTTTTCATGTCGTTTTCTGGTAGTGTTATGTGTCAGTTTGTCCAAGGCGAGCGCTATGGCATATACAGCAGTTATAACGTGAGAATATTTGCTTCTTGGCAATGACTTTCCTGATTTAGGTCCTGCACAAAATTTTGTGAAATTTGAAAGAGATGTCGAGTTGTTATTTGAGGAATTTATCATCCTGCAGTTTGGAAGTGGCCCCCAATAACTCTTCAGCCATGGACTTTGTGAGGCTCCACTCTCGGGACTCAAATTGTCTAAATGATTTTCAAATTCAGGAACTTTATTAAGAGTTGGTTTTAGACCCAGAAATCCATTTACGATTTCTCCTAATTCTAATAAATGAATGTTGTTGCCAAGTGTTTCACATCCAATCCAAGTTATGTCTCTCAAACCTCGTTTCCAAGTCTCCTCGATGATCGTCTTTGCCTCGTTAATTTGGCACCATAAAACTACGACGTTTGCCTGCTTTTTCAAACCTCGTTTCAGTTTGTCTATAATTTCGTTCAATCTTTCAGTATTTAATGTTCGTTTGAAGATCTTCAGCTCAGCTAAGCACATTCTTTGCCCCTTCAATTCGCGTTCCAGTTGGTAGAATCCTAGTCGCCCGTAATCATCATCCGAAGCAAGAACATTCACGAAAGACCAGTTAAAGAATTTCAACAGGGCGACGATAGCCTTGGCTTGGTAAACATCAGAGGGCAAGGTTCTTAGGAAATTAGGATATTTGTCTTTATTACTGAGTGCAACGCTTGTCGAGGAGTAACTTATTTGTGCCAGACCATCAACAGCGAGAACATTTGAAACAGAAGTTGAGATACTGGAAGATGCTCCTCCAACTACAGCCATAATTCTGTTTCTGTTGGCTACGCAAACACAATTTCTCACCTTGTGGTGTCCAGTGGTGTTATTGTTCTGTTTATCAACGTATTTCAAATCCAACATGAAATCTAAAATGTTGCGAATAGCAATGTCCTCTTCATTACAACTGTTCTGTATATCATAGCCAATTTGAATTCCAGGGAGAACCGATTCGTTGTTATTTATTTGCCGAACTGCAAACACAAATGCTTCTACCCAAGTTATTGCGACATGATTCAGCA
Source organism: Aurelia sp. 3 sensu Dawson et al. (2005) (assembly GCA_964020215.1). Lineage (NCBI taxonomy): Eukaryota > Metazoa > Cnidaria > Scyphozoa > Semaeostomeae > Ulmaridae > Aurelia > Aurelia sp. 3 sensu Dawson et al. (2005). Next base: position 19,369,118 of record OZ026586.1, read on the forward strand.
CAAATTGTGAATTTTTTGTGCTGTAATAATTTAAGGGGAAGAGTCCTCCTATGATTACGTCTCCAGTTAGATTTCTCATTGATAGCCGTTCATTGCAAGTGTCTCTCAAGCTGCTTGATGCCACTACATGTTGTTGGCATTGCAGCAAAGCTAAAACCAAACAAATTTGCAGGAACTTGCCGGACATTGCGCTTTGCTTCTTAGAAACCAACACTTTTCACAGAAATAACCGGAGTAAATCTTCTCGCACTAAGAATACAAGAAATACGACGCCCGTGTGACGATGATAATGAGATCTGTTTTCTAAGCGACGAGTTCTTTCTCTCAAAAAATTCACGTAACTTTGCAGCAATTTTACCTCTCAAAATAGGCCTTCCGTCTTTCTCTTGGCAGTACCGCAAATTTGAACTCACAGTGGTGAGAATGTTAAAATAACTCGTGCTGTTTTTGTGACGCGCCTTCCTGTTTATTGTAAACATGTGTCAACCATATGTAGACACATTAACAAAGGGAATGTCTCTAAAATGTTGAGAACTGTACACATTGCTGAGCCCCATTTATGTTCTTGATGCAATTTCTAATTCTTGCAGCATTTTATTGAGAAAGAATAAATATCAAGTTTTAAGATTCAATGAACATCCAAAAGCAAAAGGACCGACACATGCGTGTACTCAGATATATTTAGAAAGGAAGGTACTGAAAACTGAAAATAGATCACTTACTCGGCTAAGGTGATGTGATTGCCTGATTGCAATAGACCTAATCGACAATCGACCAGGGTTTGTTTTACCGATTTCAAGTCATGTGGCCATACTCTTGGGAAGTTTCCGTATTATTCTGCTTTTAGCATTCATGGTACAACTTCAACCAACTATCTTGTCTGATTACAATTTGCAAAATAATAACGAAATTATTCAACCAAGAGTGAGATCAGTCAATAACGGCTCAAAAAACTTTCGATTTAAAGGTCCGCAGCTGTGGCAAACTCTCCAACTCTAGCATGAACGATACGCAATTCAGTCAGAATGCCTTTTATCAGTTTAAGACAAAGACAAAAAATTAGTAGTGGGTGTACATGGCTTAAGTCCGAGGAGAACGAGGAGGCGAGGAGGCTACTTTTTAACCCCGAGGAACCGAGGATTTGCTTTTTTCGTGCGAGGGAGGAGCCTCAAAAAATTTGAAAACCCAGCGAGGTGCGAGGAAAATTTAAGAGAAAACGCTGAAAACCGAGGAGCTCAGATTTCCTTTGCATTAAACAGCGAGGAGGAATAATAGTCATAAAGATGAATTATGTTTTTCGCAGTCCAGTTTTCGTGAAAAAGTACACAGAGCAATAGCCGTCCTGTCAAGCTGACGTAAAATGATTTTGTGGTTTCAGATTCTGGCGTTGATGTACTACGATATGAACTTTTATACAAGATGACCATAGGGAAACAGACAGCGAGATATTTTTGATTGGTCGCCGGTCGACATCAGGGACAAAAATGGTGGGGATCTGGGGTACGACACCCTTCAAGCTCAAGTAAAGAGCATTTTGCAGGGCAATCGACGATTTTGCAGTACGCCCAGACAAATTTGATGTCAGTACAGTAAGTAACCACGTAACAAGAGTTGTAGTCATGCGAACCTCTCTTGAAATTTGCAAACAGTTGCTGCCAACTTGAATTGTGTTTTCAAAGCTTCTATTTTAGCTCTGGTAAATATGGAATCTCGGGGTGCCTTCTGAGCCAAAGTACACTATGTTTCTTCAAAAACTTTTTCTTGAGCACTGATTTATATAGAATAATTGTTAGAAAATGATCAAAGTTTCTTTAACGCTAATAACAAGCAGGGTATTGGGAGATCCATTCCAAGCCAAAGTAAAGGGCGTGGCTCAAAAATTTTTTTGGGGCTTTCTCCCCCAGATCCCTCATTTGTCCCCGGTTTAAGGTAATCACCAGGGTTAAAAGGTTTGTTCATCAACAAAGGTTGGGCACGAATAAGATTTTATCGAACAGGGTCAAACTGGCGAGTGCAAGAGCTTCGGAGACAAAGAGTGTGTGGGTTTTTCTATGTTCTATTTATTTATTGTCCAATGAGACGGTCGTATAAACCCGTGTTCTACCTTTAATTTACCCCTGCAATGCCACTGTCTGCAGGGCATCACTCGAGTTTTGTAAGGCAAAGACTTTTATCACTCCTTCAAAATTATTGGCCAAGTTTACGCCCCTGGTCAGCGCGAAAAGATGATAAAATTTGAAAATCATAATAACGAAAGAAGTCCTTTTTTCATTTCTAGTACAAGGATGAACAGGACTGCAATTACTCTGTTTACCAGTTCTTGAAAGCAGGACTCAGTGGCGTGGTGACCGGGGGGGCCGGGGGCACGTGCCCCCCCCCAGCGACGTGAGAAGATGGGGGCGCCGAAGGCGCCCAGCGTTTTGAGGGGGCGCCAAATGCCAGAAAGCCTGATTCACACTGAATCACGTTGGGATGCACAAATGCGACAGAAAAAAGTATGCGAAATAGTTTTGCCTCAACTATAGACTTCTAGCCTTTAAAGATGTTTTGATGGAATTAGAATTGAACAGTCGATAAGGACAACGTAGCTCACTAATAGCTCACCAGAAACACGTTCAAAATGTGTTTGGAGAATACAATTTTTATCGCAATTCTAAGGGCTATAAGGTGTTTAATTCCAGTGTGAACTTAGCTTTTAAAGCTTTTAAACTTTTAATCTAATAAATCAGGCCAAGCCAGAAAAACATTTTCGCAAAAATCTTCTGAGATTGACTTCCTTGTAAAAATCAACATATAAGCCCGTTCGTTGGGCTTCAGTATCCAGAATGGGGTGCAAGACTTCGATACCATTTTTACTCATTTGAACGTCACAATGGATCCAGATGACTTTACGTAAAGGTGGAAAGGATGAATATCAAAAGTTTGGGCATAAAGGTAAATGTCTGTTGTCGCTAACTATCCAAAGGAGAACGAAGGGAATCATTTAAGTTTCATTTGCTTACTTCATAGTCTTCGAGATTTTGATACTCTATTTTCCAAATATTCCCCGAGAGCCCTCATTATTTCAGATTCCTTTTCACAGTAAAATGGTAAATTCTTCACAGAGGGAGCATTTTCCAACGATATGAAGAGCATGGTTTCAAAAATTTTCGCTCGCTCCGCTCGCGAAAAGATTTACGCCTCTCCCAAACTGTTTGTTTTCGATTCCAACGGGATCATAAAAAACATAGTTATTCAATTTCAAAGTATAGTCTAGAATTAACCACCTTTGAATAGCCATGGCACATTGTACAACAAACAACAGTCACAGTTTTGTAGGGGGGCGCCAAAACTGGTTGTGCCCCCCAGCCAATATTGAGCCACCAAGCCACTGACAGGACTGCAAATAAACACAGCTCTTACAAGGTAGCCGTTAGTCTGAGGTTGTATTACTTACATCCGACGGACAGTTCTGTCCAAAAAAGCTCCCGTTTGACACTCCTGTTTGTGTTCACACATCATTTATACTCTGGCTGCAAAATTATGCTTGCTCTAGTCAAAAGTACAAAAAAGGTCTCTTGCGTCGTTGTTAGATTTGTTTCGTTGTGAAATCGAGGAGCGAGGATTCAACTTAGTAACTTTTGAAATGCGAGGAGGAAACAATTTTAGAAAAACGTATTTGCGAGGAGTCCTAAGGGAGTTAAAAGCGAGGTTGCGAGGAGGGGTAAATTTTTTGACCCCATGTACACCCACTTAGTACTGAGAAAATAATCCCTGTTGCCGCTCATTTATTCAGATTTGGGCTTTTTATGACAAACACTTTTAGATATCAATTTTCATTCTGTATACTTTTGGCGATTTGTAAACATTTAATCCACCAATTCTTATGTAATATATATATTTTGTAATGTTTTTACGTTGGAATTCATTAGCTGACTCCTTTTAGTTACTTTTTTTTCACTGCAATCCAATGATAAAGAAATCGATATTAATGATAATAACGCTGGAAAAGTACACAACTTAGGTGCGAAAAAGAAGCAAATGAACGGTGAGGCCAAAAGTTGGAGTTGTCGGAGATGTCGGAAATCCTGGAGCAAATACTGTAACTTTTTTAAAATTCAACTTTTCGATTTCATTAAAATGCATCAAACGAAAAGTAAAAGATGTCCGAGAAGAATGTTTTTCATATTTATTTTGTTCAGAGAATTTCGTTTGTAAAAGGTGTTGCGCTTCGCATTCTTTGGATGTTTCATAATAGTAATCTAAGATAGTTTGGGAGATTTTTCGTTTCATGCATATAAAGTAAAAACCGAAAAATAAAAACAAAATCTTCTATGAAGTTATCTCAGAGCATCATCCAAAGTTTTCTAATTTAAGAATAAGGACTCTTTGCAAACAGAATTCACCTTTTACTCGGCTCTTACTTTTCGTTAATGTATGTATGTGTGTGTATGTATCATACTATGTATGTATCTATTTGCCTCTACTAAATAAAAGCAAAATTGACAATATTTGAAAAGCTGAAAGCAGATACAATAGCCTTTATTAGCAATTTAAAAACTTTAATCCAAGGTGATTTTTAATTTAAATATAGTTATTAGCAGAGGTGGATTTTTAGTCAGATGTTACACGGTTCCATATTTTTTAGCCCGTGGTAAAATAGACATTTTTAGTATATGTGTTTCCCAGGGTTTCAGGTTTCCTGGTTTCTTCTACGAAATGGGACGTATCTGAACTTAGACCTTCATGTTATGTGACTCTGGTCGACTGGCCTCGACTACCTCGAGCACAAGCTGGAGCAGATACTCTGAAAAATTTCATTATATTTACACATGTCTTTCTACTGTGTGCTTTGTGGGGAGCCCAACACGTGCTGTGTTTCCACAAAGTCTATGGTTTTCAGATAAAAACGAATGCATTTGTTTGTGATAAAAACCGTACCATGACTGAGGTGCATGCGAAATCAAAGTTATATCGGTGAATTTGATGCATCGGTGTGAAATCCAAACATTCTGAGTTGCAAAAAGTTAGATAGGCAGGGGCAATGGATGTAAAAATCTGATTTCTCACCTAACCGAGATTGTATTCATGGTTTCTACACAATCGAGTATGTAGAATCATATTCCAAGATGTGCAGTTTCAAATTTCGCATCAGTACTAGCACGCGACTAAATGTTGTTAAATCTGCTTGGTACAGCTGGATTGAGCCTGGTGGTGAAAGCTTTTGAATGATATATAATTTTTGTATTTTGGCCAAATTTTCAAAAACTTCCATGTCGCCATCATGTATATGATGGTATATATAATTCGCTTTTTTAGAATCATTTGAGTTCAATTTTTTGTCGATCGTGACTAACTCAACGATGCAGTTTCTAATTCTTGTGGTCAGCAAACAGTTATTTTGCCAGCAAGTGACCTTTTGACACATATGTCATTTTCATGTTGTGGCTATTGTAAACATGGAGGTGACATGTGTCAAAATGTAGAATTGTAATCTAGGGTCGAGAAAAAAATTTGAACTCAAATGATTTTAAAAAAGTGAATTATGGGTGGCGTCATAAAATGAATTGAAAGTTTCTCCAAAATGCAAAGAAATTTTATGTAATTGGAAAAGTCTTATCATGCTCAATTCAACTGTACAGTAAACTCAATTCAATTCAATTCAACTGTGTCTTATCATGCCCAATTCAATTTTGAAGTAAATTCAAATTCAACATACTTTCTTTGGGTCTTTGGAGGAGACATAGCTACGTTTGTCTCAAAAATATTATGTTATGACACCATCAGTCACGTGCTGCTGATCTGAAATTTGAAACTGCTTGATCATGTTTGTCCTTCTTGAATAAGATTTTCGTTGGTACCAGAGCCAATTTCCTTAATTTTGAGATGAGACTCTGGTACCCAGGGTAGGAACGCATCTTTGCTAAAAAACTGCGGAGGAGAGAAGGGGTCAACACCATAAAAGAGCGTCGTATTTGAAAGGCACGTTCACACAGCGAGCGAAATGGCTTCAAAGTTGCAGCTAAAGAAAGAAGAAGATACTGTGACATGGTGACCTGCAAATATTCACATCACATTCAAATAAGTTACAGTGTCGCAAGGAACCGGTATTCTTGCAGAAAAGGGTGGAGGGATGTAAAAGCTGGACGCAGTGCTTTGCTTAGGCCCTTTCTTACAGCATATGAAGTCATTGGTCCAAGAGTAAATATTCGCAAGAAAGCTTCGAGGCAGCTTGGATTCAGAAGGATATTCTCAGCTTATCTGAGCAGAAGACTTGCTAAATTTACCTTGGTGCGTAATTTCTTCTGAACACATTTCTATTTCAGAAATAATATGCTGTTCAAACTTTGGATCTTTGAAATTCTAAATGACGCATTCGAGTATTCTGTTCAGTTCAGGCTAAAGAATAATGAGTTTTTCTGATAGCACCATGAAAAAGTTTCTGTAACTTTGAAAGAAAACTCTGGTACCTGGTTATTTTCAGATACCTATATTTAGATATATTAAATAAGTGTCAAATTATATTTAGGTACCTTCAAAAAAAAGCTCAAAGCAAGAGTTACCATGATCTGGCCTATTGCATCAGATTTTATTGTTTGCAAGTTTCTGGAAAGGACGCAATTGCAGCTGTGAAAAGCATGTTTGTTGGGCATGCATGGGCATGACACAAAACACTAAAGAAGAAATGCAGGTAGATGAGATTAAAGTAGAGAGGTTTGAAGGTCAAAGTATGCGAGAAACTACTTTGGGAAGAAAATAGGATTTTATTTGTACAAGTAATTGTATATCATTTGCTACATAAAAGTATCATCCTGGGATGTAATTAATAGAAATATGCTTTGAAACTAGAACCTCAGAATTGCTCATGTTGGTTTTTATTCTTATTTAGAGCCAAGATGATGAAAATCAAAGAAAGAGACAAAAGCAAGGACACATTAGCACATGAAAATTTACTTGGTTCAAGTGACCAGAATGCATTTTTTGATCCTCCAAATGTGGTCCTTGATGAGAATGATTTTGAGTCCATGCAGATATCTGAAGGTAATTTCTTTGCGACTACTACTGTACACAAGGTGATTTTTTACAGTGTGTGGAATCTTAGGACACATACACAGTACAATACTGACCTTAGCAAGGTTCAAAAAAATAGGTCAGAAAATTTTATATATATAAAATTTTCTGACCTATTTTTTTGAACTGAATGGCCTCAAAGAGACTTCAGCTACTGTATTTTGCTGTAAATGTGCCACTGGTCTTTCCTGAAATCTTCAATTTTCAGAATTACAATTTTCTTCTTTTTTAAGAATTCAAGAAATTTTCGAAAAAAATTAAAACTACAGACTATCATAGTTTCTAAACTTGTTGATGAAAGATCAAATAATTTGAAGAAAAATAATAATAGTTTTATGATGAATTTCTACAATATGATATCAAGCAAAACTCTTTTCTCTCCTCTGGTTTATGATTTAGAAATTTGATGACGTCACATTATTATTATTATTATTATTTACAGCATTTACTAAGAATCTCTGGTCATAATTTAGATTCAGTAGCACAAGCAAGGTCCGCATCAAGGAAGGGAATCCTCATGTCAGTTCCTAGATCCCTTAAGACGCTGTATGTAAATAGGTTCAGAGAGCATATACAAGGATCCGGAAGGCTGTCACAAATTTACCAATTCATTAAAAGGGGGTATGGGGAAGAATAGACCTTTTAGCTGTTCTACAAAAGAGCCTGGATCGAGCGATATTTTAATACAATTTTATACACGAGGTTCGATAGAGTGGCGTTAGAGCTTCGATCGCAATTGTGCACATTCGAAAATTTTACAAATTGTAATGAAATATCGTGCGATCCACATTCGTTTTCAGAACAAGGTCTATTATATGTAAATAGTGAATTGAAGCATGAACATTAGGTCTGTACTGTAGTTGCCAAGTTTAAAATATCCGCACATTTTCTGCCCATTGAACTAGGCAGGATGCGGCAAAAACCAAGGTCGCAATGCACATGTACATTTTGTGCAGATACCCCATTAGGTGATGAGGCTCATTTCATACTCAGATTCTCTGAACCGAGTCTTGTAGAAGCCAGGGATAAGTATTTTGGAAATATGAGTGATAGCTTTGGTGAGGAATGGGATAGGGTTGATAATGAAATATTAACTAAAATGCTTGGTAGCATGAACATTACAACAAACACTGGAACTACTGTATTACATTTTTACAGAGAATATTGTGTATATGCAAAGACATTCCTGGGTGAAATTCCATAGCCTAATTCATATAACACATTAGTGCCCGCATAATTCCTCTCACAGTTGCAGATTGTTAGTTTGATGCTTAGTTCTTTTTTTTTAAATGTTTGTTGCATTGTTACATATCTTGTAAACATTTAGCCCATGGTTCCCTGTAACATCGGTGTTTACAATAATAATAATAATAATAATAACAATAATAATAATAATGACAGTTATCGTTCTAGAGTTAACCTGTGGTTTTGTTACCAATGTGAAAGAAACTTGTGCAAGGAAGGTTGGAAAATACAACTCTACCATCGTTGATCTCAAGAAAAAGTACGAGAAAGTAACATTTGTGAATCTCAGTATGAGCACCCTAGGATTGACATGCAAGGATGATGATGGAAATGGCATACTGCAAGCATTAAAGAGCATTGGACTTTCGGAACTTCTATCAAAAAACATTATTAGAAACATGATAAACGTCTGTATAAGGACAACATACTATATATTTTGTAGGAAAGACAAAGAATGGACCAATCCAGAACTTTTAACATTGTAAAGAAGTAAAATTGTTGAAGGCAGTAAGGCTTGACTAACATGCCCTTTTATGGAGAGTGGTAGTCACAAATAAATTCTTTATACTGTAAGTTTTACATTTTAAATATTTATCTTGTTGTAAGTTTATTTATGAGAATGAAAGTTTCCATTATTATTGTTATTATTAATTATTATTATTATTATTATTATTATTATTATTATTTTATTATCATTATTGTTGTTAACCATTTCCAAACTAGTAAGTTTCATAACAGTTACACCATTCTGTCAACAGACAAAGTTTTGATCCCTTGAAACTTAATTTCATGTTGTAACTAAAATTTTCTTTACTGACAGAGTTACTTGTCAGTACTCCAGTTGAAAATGTGAAACAATTCAGTCCAAAACAAAATCTGCAGCCACCAGCTGTGAGGAAGAAGAAACCAAGGAAGCCAAGAGTTTATGAAAAGTTTGCAGGTTTGTGTTATTTATCACAGATCATTAAGATGCAGCTGAATTTGATTCCAGCTGCTGAGAAGAAATATACACCGTAGGATTCTTTTTGTGAAAACATCTTTTACAAAGGTTGAATTGTAAACTAGTTCTTTTAGCTGTTGCAAATACAGAAGAAAAGTGTGAGGGTACGACAAATGTGTATTAAGAAATTTCACAAAGTTGATGTAAAATTTCCCTTTGTGCTGAATTCACCAGGCCTTTTCTTGAGGAGAGTTGCACGAGAGTGCCAAAACGCTCATGTAATTTCGTTTGCGCGAGCGATCGCTCAGGTAAAGATTCACAAGCACTGTTTTTTCCTTGGAAAAGCAAGTTACAATGAATCTTGATATTATTATTATTGTCAAATGAGAATGAATCGTTGGAACACTAAATGTTAGTCATATTCAATCACATGGTAAGCACGGATACCATTGTTTTTTCGTCATGTCTCGTCGAAACCGATGAATCTTTACTTTCTATTTTCTGTTTCTGGGGGTGTGTTTGTTCTTACTATTTATCAACTCTGAACATTGGCAGGCAATTTTGTTGCTTCGTCTTTAATTTAGACCACAAATTTATCCGCCGTAATTCCTTTAAGATATGGTGAACATGATCCTGTCACATCGAGGGACTTTAAGTGGGAAGAAAGGTTTTGCTTTCAATGATAAAATTAAAGGATCGATGCACGTTGATTGATGAAATGACGAATCAATCTGATGTCTGGTAATCATATTTGTACCATCAATGAACCTTCTGCTACAATGTTGAATCCCCATTTGTGGTTTCTATGAGGATGATTCCTTGTCTTCTTGGAAGACTTAAACTTAACGCCAACAAAATCGTAGGAAGTTGGCCCTGGGGGGGGGGGTACTTCACTATAAATTCATACGGGGGTGTGCGCCGCAAGGATTTCTGTTACGACCCAATCCCAGAAATTGAGTCCGATATTGATACCCAATCCCAGAATATGTGACAGATATTGATACCCAATCGAAGAAGGAACAAAAACAATTCGACGTCAAAGGGATAAGGGATTGAGGGCTGGGAACGATTATTTTGGTTCCAAGTGGCCATTGGAACGAGGTTCTGATCTGAGGACGTTTTTCAGCACAAAAATACTTGAAATCAGTTCACCTGAACTGACCACATGTTGCTCAAAAATTTATAAAGAAGTTGAGTATAACAGTAAACCCCAATCCCAGGAAATTCCGAGTGAAAGTACACCCCAATCACAGAAATTTTCCAGTAAAAGGATACCCCAATCCCAGAATTTTCAGTCCAAAAAACTACCCAAAACTGGCGCACATCCCCGTCTTACCCATTGTGAAGTACCTCCCCCCGGGAAAGTTGGTTCCCTTCCTTTTGTATTTCAGGCCCCGTTCATGATGCTGGAATTCTCTGAATGTTATTTCTGTTGCTCTTAGAACCAACGTTTAATGAAATCATCTCCCCTACTGATCCCAGTAAGATACTTTTAAACTTTAACTTTGAGCATATAATGCAGCAGTTATTCCAATATTGGATCTCTATCACATGTTTGTATTTCATTATATGTTCCCAAAAAAATGTTTTCTTGAAGTATGATCCTTTCCCCCTGAGGTCAAATCCATTAATTTTTTCACAACTTAACAGAAAATTTTTCCATTGATCAAGGAGGATTTTATCCTATTGCAATTCACAAGAAATCATTGAGAGGGATTTCCCCTAAAATTAGCAATTTTGCGAGAGCGATAAAGAGCTTGCGTGATCATGTTTGCGTGAGTGCTGACGCAATCGGGAGCGATCGCTCGCGTAAAACGAAAAGACCTGATTCACCATTGATTCACAGCAGAATGCACAACGAAAACTAATTGGTGCGATTTCCTTCCATGTCTAATTTCAAGGATCATTTCAGAGCTGATTTTATAGAGAATTTTACCCTCATTTTACATATCAAAATTAAAGTTTCATTTTCAGTTTTCATTCATCATCAATAAAATTTTTACCCCTATTTCAACAGTAATTGACAGTAAACTGATATTTGTGTCAAGTGTCCCAGAAAAAACACAACAAATTTGATCAGGTATAGCGGCAAGAATCCAGATTGAACCAACCCAGAATAAGTTTCAAAATAATCCTGGATGGTAGAGTTGAAGATACAGTACCATGTCTGTTGATATTGGTACATTAAGAGTAGGAAGTTAAAAGTCCAATTGTGCCTCCACTTCCAAACTAGAGCTTTTGGGTTTTGGCCTAATTGCAAATGCACTGTTTAGGGGAATCTCCTTTGCATAGTGTAGTAGTTTTGAGCAAGTACTCATGCAGCACTTTCAGCAAACATTTCAATAGATCATCTTTAATGTTCCTCTTTAATTTCTTTGATGTTCAGATAAATATGAGCTCGCAGATGAGGTGTTGGGCAGTGGTGCAAGGTCACATGTACAGGCTGTTGTAGAAAAAAAGACAGGAAATAAATATGCAGTCAAGGTATTGCTTTGAATATTCATCATAATCATTTGTTATTGCCATTTTATCACGTTTGTCACACAAGACTGACTTAAGATATACAGTATGCTGCATTACTTTTTTTGAAGACAATGTACAGTACCAAGAGTTGGTAAAAATTCACATTGAATTCTTCAGAATTTTTTAGACTTTTTGATTCTGATGAGATTCAATGAGAAGAAGCACAAATGACTATAATGAGTTTGATGTTAAGGAAATTAAGTGGAAATTGATACTTTTACCAGAGATTCTTAAGAATTCTTAGCCTAAAATGATATTTGTTCACTTATAAGTTTAAGGAATTGCTGCAGGTTTGCACTCCGCAAGGGCTAACCTTTTCTGTTTCTGTAAGCTGAGAAATTTGTCATCCCTACTTTGTATGTCAACTCTTTGTAACATTGATATGTTTTTTATGATGCAATGCGGTGTATATGGAATCTTTCTGCAACAGATAGAAAGGCCTGTCAATTTTTTTTCATGTATCCCTAGGTAATAGAGAAATCACCTGGATATGACAGACCTGCTATCTTGAGAGAAATTGATCTTCTCCATATTGCAAAATCACATCCGTAAGTAAATTTAACTATGATGCCATCATTTGTATGTAGTACAGGTGCCCTGCACATTAGCATGACAACAATTCTCAATAATTTTTCTTGTTTTGAAATCATTGTTAAATTGAATCAGCTATGAGAATGTTTAAGACATAATTCAGAATCTAAGAAGAATGAAATTTAAAAAATGGCTAGAACTTCAAGATTCTGTTTTTCTTTTTGAAAGTTATCTGATTCATTCAGCTGGCCATATTTTTGATGTGCTCAGTCATTTCTTACAGGAATATATTGACATTATATGAAAGTTTTGAAGAAGATGATTGGTGAGCTTTAAATCTTATTGCATGCTTTTTCATAACTTGTTATTACCTATTTACAGACTTAAACAAATTGTGCTAACATTACTTCAAAGCAGACTTTAAATGTGTGATGCTGGTCAATTAATTCATGAGACAGTAAAATCTATTGGCATAATGTAGATGTTCCCAGGTTCCAGCACCCAGCCTTCTCTGTTTGAAAGTGAGTCATCATTTTTTGTCCCCAAAAAAATTTGAAGTTATTGCTCTTGCCCTACCCTCTAAACTGGACATTTGAAAAAGAGGTCTTCCATAAACTTCACACTAAACTACAGATTTTCCTTTGTTACAGTTTCTACATGGTATTTGAAAAGATGGATGGAGGTAGGTTATCGTAAAGTTTCAATTTCAATAATTCTGCTGCTTTTTAGAGGATCTAAAAAGAGGATCTGGAGACACGTCGCAAAATCACTCATTTTAGTATATACATAACGGAAGCTATGCCCAACAAAGTAACCATCTGAACATACTTTTCATTCTTAGGACCACTCCTGAGTCACATCCAACGTAAAGAATGTTTCACAGAAAGGGAAGCAAGTTTAGTTATTAAAGAAATTGCAACGGCACTGAAGTTTCTCCATGATAAAGGTATCTTGTCTTTTTTTAGTCATGGTAAAACTAATACTCATCGCAAATAGCCATGTACATAATTGACCAAATTACTTACATTTATCGGTGATGTGAAAGAATTGTGTCACAGACGTGTTTCAAATCTTGTTGGGTCTGCCCACATGGGTTTCAAAACGCATTTTGGACTACAAACCACAAGCTGACAGGCACTTCAGTTGTCAGCCTCTTAAGTGAATACTCAGAAGAGGTAACTATGACTGCACAAGCGATACTTTTGCAGATCTAAATCAGCAGTGTGGCTGCCATGCACCCAGCAGCTTTAAGAAGTAGATGTTGCTTGCAAATCAGTTCACATGTTTAGTTCACATGCTTAGCTTTCTTAATTACTCGCTGATATTGTCGCCTGGCATCAGATGTGAGACGGAAAATAAATTTCCCTTTGTAGTTTTTTTTCTGATATATTGTAAATATTGAGTTGTAAGTGCCTTTCATGGTGGGAACTCCGGTGACGTCTATTCCCGCCATGATCGGCACAGTAGTTGTATTTTTTTGTGTGTTTTATCTTTTTAATTGATTTTGTAAAAAAAAATTTTTAGCTGGTCAAGTTATTTGGTAAATAAATCTCAACAAGAAATGCAATTAGATTATTGCTCTGACCCTATCATTTTTTCCATCATTAGTTAATTAATTCTGTGAATAGAGTGTGGGAACAATATAAGAACCATTTGTTATGTTCTACTTTCTTTTCATTAGGCATTGCTCATAGAGATCTGAAGCCTGAAAATATTTTATGTCAATATAAGGATCAGGTGAGTACTATAAACCCAATGTGCCCTACCAACGATGGCATTGAGGATACGGAGCACTTTTTGTTGCTCTGCCCTACTTTTGACGTACCACGTAGAGATCTTCTCGCTGGAGTTTCCGCTTTATTACGACCACTTGGACATACCAATCCTTCAAACGAGTTTCTAAATGCGGATTTTATTGTACGGTGATAAAGATTTTCTCGCTTGTCTCAACAAAGATATACTTCTTTTAACGCTCTGATTTATTCATGAAATTGGTCGTTTTGATTAGAAACATTTAGATCTCAGTTATAAGCCATAAAGCCATAAGGCCACCAAGTCCCCTTTAAGTAAACGTTTCTCTTTTTTCCCTGTGTAGCAGATACGTGTTATCAGTAACGTGTAATTCTTGTGCTATCTTTGTCTTTAAAGTCGTAACGTGTAGTGTTATGTTCGTGTTTCCTGTTATTTGTAGCCATGCGGTAGTCGTAGTTTTTCGCTCCAAATGATATTGTTGTAGTAGTAGGGTATAGTATTTTGTAAGTAGTGTACTAAGTAATATGTATTGTAAATTTTTAGTTGGAATGTAAAAAAAAGTGAGTAGTACTTGTTCATCAACATATTTGCATCATCAACTGTAGTTACTCAAAAATTACTCAGAATCTGTTAGTAGTTTGTACGATATTTGCATGTTTTTATTTGCCTCTCTGGGAACTTATTCCTGTCTGTACATATTTCTACCAAGCATTGAAAGGAAGTTTCTGGACACTGACTGAGAAGGTAAGACTGGCGATGCAGTGTCCTGGTCTTCCTCTCGATATGACCACATCTTGTGATTCCTTCAGTCTGATGAAGGTGTTGTGGTGCAGTGGTGTAATCCTCTGACTTTGCAGGTAGAAAACTCAAGCAGAGTGGGCTCGATACCAGGCAGGGCCCTACCACATGACCGTCATGACAAGGGGTTTTGGACTTGATTAGGTTAGCCTGCGTGTACCCCCTACTGTTTGATGCACACAGTAGGGGATGCACACAGGCTAGATAAAAGCCTAGAGTTACAGAGAGTTGGTGCCTAAGCCCTTCGATGCTGTATGTAGCTTGTTTGACAGGGAGGGACTTGAATTACCACCTCAGTTTGCTGGTCAAGTATACCACCACTGAGCTGCACTGAGCGATCCCTGCTTCAGCCGTTGTCACTTGCAGCAATGTATGCTATTCATTAATTAATGACGCCCTTCTTTGCACCTGATGCCCTGATATTTGCCTAAAAAGTTTATAGATATAGCAAAGATAATTAACTGCTAAATTTTGTAAGATATCTAGCTTGTTTGTTGCTTTGAAATGCAACTTATCTTTGTGTTACTTATTTTGTGTTTTATTTCAGATAACTCCTGTTAAAATTTGTGACTTTGATTTAGCAAGTGGCTTGGATCTCAGAGACTGTGCAACACCAGAACTTTATACTCCTGTGAGTTCACTTAACTTTCACTTTGCATTCTTTCAAGAGGACTTCACCCCTGTTCGAGCTTGATGATTATGAGAATAGAATGGATCATGGATCTTAGGGAATGGGAAAGCTCCAAGCCTGTGCTGTACCAGTACCTCTGTCTGGCTCTACATTTTGTCACTGTAATCATTGACTAATTGACATATGAAGCAAATTCTTTCTTTGAGGGGATTTTTACATTGAAGCGAGGCTTTTTCAAAACTTTAGAGGGGCCCATTGTGCGTATTTGCTCATACAAAACATCTACACACAGATGTTTTTTTCACAGTTTGCATCAGCAGGAGGCAGGAACATGACCAAGATGCGTTGTTTCTTTTTGGGGCCTTAATCATCGTGATTTTCAACATCGTGAATTTTGTTTGTTCGTTGGTTTTGCAGGTTGGCTCAGCAGAATACATGGCTCCCGAGGTTGTTGAAGCATTTCAAGGAGATGCTCCAGCTTATGATAAAAAATGTGACCTTTGGAGTTTGGGAGTTATTCTGTAAGTTGAGTGAACACTTTGTCACATTTTTCGCAGTTAGTTTACCGGGACCCCTCCCACCAGTGCAACTTCCAAATCCACAATCTCTCGAGAAGTTCCTGCCGCCCCGAAGCAACGCAACCGAAGATCCAAAACGGTAGCCTTATTCCAGGAGATGCACTAGTGCCCCTGGCATGAATATTAATTGGAGATATGGAATTAAACTTGAGTAATTTCTATGATAAAATCTGTTGGCTCCTACTAAACTTTATTTTGACAAGGGTATCAGAAAATGAACTTCACAATTTAAATGCAATTGAACGTTGACACTTTGATGGCAGGCCAATTGTCTTGAACGCAGACAGTTTGTTTCACATAAGATTTCCAGCAAAAAAATTTCTGCAAGTGAAAAATGTAAATGTGTCGGATGAGAAATTTTGCGCTATCGCAAATCTCACTTTGTGAGCCATGGAGTTGTAAAGTTCGCCCTTATGCATGCATGTTTTTTGTAAGAAATTTCTCATTAGAAGAGACAAGATGGAAATCATTATGGTTTTTACTTTTTTCATTTTTTTTTGTGCCTTACTTGGACGGAGGGAATTCGTTTAATTTCTAGACTTAGGAAAGGCTTCACAATCTTCGTTTTGAAATTTTTATGATGTCACAGGAAATAAAGATAAAGATTGCTTCAGCAACTCCACTCAAACACTACTCTTTACAAGATCCCCGAATTACGGTTTACAGAAAGTCCAAAAATTCCCCAGAGGCACTTCTCAACTTCATTAACAGTTGTTTTCACCTTCGTCGCTTGCTGCCTAGCATGATATTACTCGAACAGTTCTTGGGTAAAGGTGGTATCATGACTTTTAACATGGGGAAAGAATTCAGAAACTTCGTTTTGAAATGTTCAGGATGTCATATGAAAATTGTTGTGGAGCACGTACGAAGCTCGTATCGTAAGGAACTCGTAAGAATTTATTCGTTTAATTTCTAGACTTAGGAAAGGCTTCACAATCTTCGTTTTGAAATTTTTATGATGTCACAGGAAATAAAGATAAAGATTGCTTCAGCAACGCCACTCTAACATTACTCTTTACAAGATCCCCGAATTTCGGTTTACAGAAAGTCCGAAAATTCCCTAGAGGCACTTATTAACTTCATTAACAGTTGGTTTCACCTTCGTCGCTTGCTTCCCAGCATGATTGGGACCATTGTTATTTGTTTCTTTAAATAGCGGTTGGATCATGTGATCGGAAGCGATCTCCTATCAGAAAGTAATAGACTGTGCAAGCACAGTGATCTCGATGCTACGAGGAGGCTCGAAGAACTCCAATCGGACTTCGCCGAGGCTCCTCCAATTTTTATTTCTTGGGTAAATGTGATACCATGACTTTTAACATGGGAAAGAATTCAGAAACTCCGTTTTGAAATGTTCAGGATGTCATATGAAAATTGTTGTGGAGCACGTACGAAGCTCGTATCGTGAGGAACTCGTTAGAGACTCTCATTGCAGTTTACAGAAAATGGGCAACAAATTCAAGTGGAATTCAATTCAATAAACACGTTTCATTTAACCAGTCTTTATTAAAATGGGATTCTTAATCATTTTGCTAACATAATACGGCTGTGGCTTTGATAAATGTGCAAAAAAATAAACGGTTACAAAATCGCTGGAGCTGGCGTGGCAATAGCCAGAAAGTCAATTTGAAGGTCACAGTCCTACAAAATCTTTGAACATTGAACACTTTAATCGAGTTGCCAGATTCGAACTAAATGTAAGTGATTAAACTGTTTCATTGTATTACAATCTTTTCTCTTTCATTCCCAGTTTGTGACAATTTAAAGACAATGAAACATGGAAAATTAATTCTCGAAATCAAAATGCAAATCCCACTGTCGCAACACTTATCAGCTGCGTAAAACTTTAACTCGTAACATAAGTTTGTTTAAGGCATATATCTGGTTTACTGTCAGTGCAAGTTGTTCATTTAATTCAAAGTTGATTTGAGCGTTCCCATCTGCTTGTCTTTCTGCTCTCTTGTGATCAAAATGGGTTTACTTTTCCAAAATGACGAAGGCATTACTTTCGCATCCGATGAAATTTGTTCTGCCTTCAAGAAGCATTGTCTTGCTGTGTTGCTTGGTCCTGTTGGCTTACACATATCTGCAAATACGCACTTCAAGGTTGAATTTACTATCTAATAACTTGACTTGAAATGTATTCTTGCTTCTGTATTTATTAAGCTGCGAAAAAACAAACTTTGCTCTCTTCCGCAGCTATTCTTGTCTGAAGTGGGTTGTGAAAACTTCCTCTCCTTGTTTACATCGATAGGACGCGTGCTTTATTGCCTATTGTTCTCCTTTGTTAATGACGTAAATTCATTGGGTTATTCGATTTGTGCACGAAGACGGACGTGCCATGTTGAACGAACCTGTGGCTAGTTTCCCTGTGGCCATAAAACACAAGGATAACAGTGAAATCTTTTCCCAGACCGAGGAAGCTGTCGTCACATGAAGCACATAAATTTTCTCAAGACCGTATTTTACTCAGGAGAAGTTATTTGTTATTTGTTTTTGTTTGTTTAAAGGCGGCCAGGCGGAAAACACGGAGTTGTCGGAGACGTCGGAGATGTCGGAGATGTCGGAGAAAATCTCGGAGAAAATCTCGGAGAAAATCTCGGAGAAAATCTCGGAGAAAATCTCGGAGATGTCGGAGAAAATCTCGGAGAAAGCTCGGAGATGTCGGAGATAATTTAGGCCTAAAATTGGAGTGATGCCTCCCGGAATGCAAGGAAGAAATATCATTTGTTTTGTTAGTGATAAACAAATTGTATGCTGTTTTCTGTTTTGTTTGTAAGGATCATAACGAAATCTACAAAGGGTGTCCTTTTTGGCTTCTCCTCTGATGAAGACATGGGTTTTGTTACTAGGGACGTTTTGGGAATGGGCGCTTGCAATAAAATGCCCACAGCGCGAATGCACATCACAATTCTTGAAACGAAGGCCAAACTCTTTGATGTCTTTAGGAAACATCTTGGAATTGAAGGGAGGGACAAACATGACAGTTTAGAACCAATATAGTACCTTACCTTTTTTTCTCCGTGAAGGGTACATGACTTGCGGATGGACGGGGGTCTGCTGCCCGGTTTTCAGAAAGGTACCCTCTTCTAATTAGCGACAGTTGCCATAATACCCACTTTTATGATGAATTTTGGCGGAAAACTACCCATTTTTGACGGTTGTTTGCCAATTTCTAGAAAACCCACCTATGTTTAAGGAAAATCTCCAATGGGATCGCCACATTGAACATGTTAAGGCTAAGGCACTGCGAGCTCTCGGTCTTATTAAGCATGCCAAGAAATTTCTTCCATCAGGTGATCTGCAGAAAATGTATAGAGGAATTGTTGAGCCACATTTCAGTTATTGCTGCTCGGTTTGGGGTTGTTGTAGTGAAACCAAACTTAATTCTCTCCAAAAGATCCAGAATAGAGCTGCAAAAATAACTACAAATAGTCCATACGATGCTTCTGCTGCCCCTCTGCTCCAAAATCTTGGCTGGCCATCAATCAAAGATCTTATCAGAAAAGAAACAGCAACGTTGACCTATAAGGCATTGAATTCACTTGCTCCTCAATATTTAGGGGAACTTTTCAGTAAATGCTCAGAGGGCAGTGATCGCATTCTTCGCTCTACCGAAACAAACTTGCAGATACCCCTGCTAAGAACAAGCACAGGCCAAAAAGCATTTTCGTATCGTGGAGCAAAATTATGCAATGAGCTGAATAGGGAAACTAAATTGGCATCGTCCCTGGCTACCTTTAAAAAATTCATATGAGAGGTACATTATATTTTCATTTTTAGTTCTATTATGCTCGTTTGTACATTATATATATATATATAATTCTCTTTAATTTAGGCTTTCTGTTTTTGCACAGGTCAATTTGTAAAGCAGTTATCTTTTACTGAAATTTTGTAACCTGTATAAATATTTAAAAATGAAATGAAATGAATGAAAATCTGCCGAAAAAGGGACCCCGGTTTAGAGAATTTTAGAGCCACAAACCCACCCATACGGGCGGCTCACACCCGTACCCTAAATGTTACCCCCCGGGCTTTTGTCCCAGACTTGCAGGTAGGAGCAAATCTTTGAATCAGCACGAAAGGTTGGGTGTAAAATTCTGTGATCTATTCCTTTTAGCTTGAAAGAGCCTTTATCTACTTGCCTACTGTATAATTATACCGTTGGACTCTCCAGAGATTTTGAACATTTTTTACAATTTACAGAGTATTCAAATAATTCTACTCGTTTAAGAATGTGACTTCATCAAATTTTTATATCGTAAACGGAATTTTGCTTGATAATATGTTGTGGACATTCGTAAACTAATGTTTGCTTGAAAACAAAAGTCTTAAAGCCATTGGACCTCAGATCTGGAACTGTTTACCAAATGAAATAAAATCAACTGACAATCTCAACAGCTTCAAACGTTTGATTAAACAATGGGATGGTCCTTCTTGTAAATGCAGCGCTTGTAAATATAATCATACCCTATAAATTCTGTCCATTCAAATCCAAACTGTTTTTAGTATATATCATTGTAAGTATTTATTTCCTTG
The DNA here is from genome assembly GCA_964020215.1 of Aurelia sp. 3 sensu Dawson et al. (2005). NCBI lineage: Eukaryota > Metazoa > Cnidaria > Scyphozoa > Semaeostomeae > Ulmaridae > Aurelia > Aurelia sp. 3 sensu Dawson et al. (2005). Next base: position 19,389,705 of record OZ026586.1, read on the forward strand.
GTTATTTCCTTTCATTTGTAATATAGTAGATTAGTTTCGATTTAGATTAGTTATATATGTATATATTTGTATGTATATATGTATAGCTAGATGAAAAAAATTCGAAGTAAAATAAGATGACAAACAAAATTTCTCATCAACCAGCTGAGCAATTACAACGGTTTCTTTAGGTTTTTTGAAAAATTCTCTGAAAATATTGAACATCTCAGATAGAATTACGAGAAGTTATGACATCTCCGAGATTTTCTCCGATCACTCCAAGATTTTCTCCGACATCTCCGACATCTCCGAGATTTTCTCCGATCACTCCGAGATTTTCTCCGACATCTCCGACATCTCCGAGATTTTCTCCGAGATTTCCTCCGACGTCTCCGACATCTCCGAGATTTTCTCCGACGTCTCTGACATCTCCGACATCTCCGACATCTCCGACGTCTCCGACAACTCCGTGTTTTCCGCCTGGCCGTTTAAAGGCCAGTCTCCATCAAAGCACATTGCAGAGCATCAAAGCAAAATGACTTGCCAGCGCAGGGGCGGATCCAGACCGATCCAACCGATGCAAATGCATCGGTCAGTCCCACATGATCGATAATCTAGAAGTCTGTCACAAGATTTTTTATCAGACGCAAATCATTTTAACTTTCCAAATGCCTTCTTCTCTCTGTTGCCACTGCTTCCACGTCGCAACCTCGCAACCTCAGACTCGGGTACAAAAGCCATGGCCGACAATTAGACCCATTATCCAAAAGAATAAAGTGTCCTCCAAACAGCTACGGTAAATCCCATTATTACTCTAATCCCCTATTCAAAATGTGTGACGCGCGTCTCGACAAAGGCAACAAGAGCCAACGCATAAACATGACAACCTTGCGTAATCGACTTTAAATAAACGACTTTAAAAAGAGACTATGTTTCTCAAAGTTACGAATGAGTGCACACAACCTTGAAATAGAAGCTGGAAGGTTTGGAAAAAATAGAGTACCGAGATCTGATAGGCATTGTAAACACTGCCTTTCATTGGGAATACAAGTTCTTGGAGATGAAGTTCACTTCGTCATGATTTGCCCACAGTTTCAAGAGGACAGGAAATGTCTTGAAACCAAAATAGCCAACGTATATCCAAACGTAAAGCAACTCAATGCTTGGAATAAATTTGTCTGGTTAGTGAGTCAAGAGGACAAGTATTGTTTAGATCTAGTAGCAGCTTTTTTATTAAAATGCTTCAAACTGAAATCTGAATCTAGCCTGCAATGAACGTGCAACATTTATGTTTACTAGTGTAACTGTCATCATGGAAATGAGGCCCCCCCAGGGGTTATGGGGAACAAGGGAACTGGCCATTTTTGCTCGCGGAACGAAGTGACGCGAGTTTGTGAGATGGGATGGGAAATTTCCCGTAGATATTTTTTTCCTTTTATATCAGGACCCATACTGCTTTGCGAAAGTTTTGAACAAAGCATCTTTTCAACTCTGCTGTCTGCGGAATAGCATACTGGAAAAACCAGACCGTATGACTCTGAGACCCCAGTAACCCTTAGGACCCATCAGGACCGAGTTTAAAAGGATCCTTAACATTAAGGGGTCATCTCCTCTTAATAATGGCAGTGTTTCAAGATACTATATGCTAATCAGGCTGTTTCTGCTATAATTTTTCAAATTTAGCGCCAATACCGTTCACTTCAGCATGGGGTGAATACCGTTTCTATGGTGAATACCCTTGAACAGACGTGACACCAGTACAGATAAAAACATTTTATTCTTTGAATTGCTGAGCATGCAGTGGCAGCGCCAGCTCTGACAAAACCATAGGTAGGCTTTTCAGGTAGGCTTTTCTGCGCAATCAGTCAGATATGCTTTTCCTACCCTTGAATATTTAATGGAAAAAGAACAGAGAGAAAACAACGATAAATACTTGGATGATAATTGAAACCGTGTTACAAACAACAAGAGAAACTTTGGCCTACCTTTCTAAAACTGCCAGTAGTTGACATATCTGCAAGGAAACTGTCTTGTTATCTGATGCCATCTTAGGGAATGACTCCTTTCAAACTCTGTACTTTAGGTCCTAGAGGTCGTATTAGTCTCAGGGCCATAGCACAGTGATCCAAAACTGCAAAATAAGGGAATAAATTCGAAAAATGAAGTTTTTAATATCAAATTCTTATTACACCATCCTTATTGAGCACACCCTCGGGGTCAATGTAAAAAAAAGATATTTCAAATCGGTCAAGGGATGGTCAAGATATTGATTTTTGAACTTTGGCCTAATTTGTTTGTTTGTTTACATTACCATTTCCGGAATAGTGCTGTTTTGAGGGCATTTTTTAAATCCTCATTTCTCCATCTGGGAAAGTCCGAAATTCTTCACTTTTGTCTCAAATAAGGCTACTATTAATATTCTTCGAAGAAATTTCAAGATATGCTAGAATTTCTTCACTTTTGATACTTTTGAAAGCAATTTCATAATGGCGGGTTTCCGAGAAATTTATGGGCCTAAAAACTTAATTTTGAAATTCAATGCTGAATACAAAAAAATTGTATCAAATTGCATGAACCAAATAAATTCTATGATTTAAAGCCACTTCCCCTGCATCTTTTTGCCAAAGGGCTTGTACAAGTTCGTGGCCATAAAAATTTTCTGACCGTTCTAAATTTGTCCGTGGCCACTTTTGTGTTCTTTATTTTATCGCACATTTTGAACAAATCTTACCACATAGGCCCACTAAGTGAATTTACAAAGACCAAACGTCATTCATGTGGTCCAGAAACAAGAAAAGCAACATTTATACCAGCTTATAAAGCGCAACGTTGAATAAAATTGATGATTTACAAGTTTTTCGATTTTTATTATGATGACGAATGAGCAAAAACTCTTATTTTCGCAAAAAATCTATCTAAAAGGGCGGAATTAGGCTAACAGCAAAGAAATCAATTGAGTTGCACTGTAAAAATCATATTTTAGCAAGGAAAAGCATCGAAATTCAGAACTACAATTTTTTTCGTCAAAAATCCTTCAAAAATGCATAAAAATGTAGGTACACCTGTAAAATTTGAATAGCTGTAGATTTTTTATGGCCATGAACTTGTACAAGCCCTTTGGCAAAAAGATGCAGGGGAAGTGGCTCTAAATCATAGAATTTATCTGGTTCATGCAATTTGATACAATTTTTTTGTATTCAGTGTTGAATTTCAAAATTAACTCTTTAGGCCCTTAAATTTCTCGGAAACCCGCCATTATGAAATTGCTTTCAAAAGTATCAAAAGGGAAGAAATTCTAGCATATCTTGAAATTTCTTCGAAGAATATTAATAGTAGTTTTATTTGAGACAAAAATGAAGAATTTCGGACTTTTCTAGATAAAGAAATGAGGATTTAAAAAATGCCCTCAAAACAGCACTATTCCGGAAATGGTAATGTAAACAAACAAACAAATTAGGCCAAAGTTCAAAAATCAATATCTTGACGGTCCCTTGACCGATTTTAAATATGTTTTTTTACGTTAACCCCCAGGGTGTGCTCAATGAAGATGGTGTAAAAGAAATTTGATATTCAAAACTTCAATTTTTCCTATTTCTTCCCTGGCCTGGATCACAGTGATAGGGTCTGGTTTTTCCGGTATGCCCTGCGGAATATAGTGTATGTGCACGTGACGTCATGTAGTTTTGAAAACGAGGCCTGCGGCCATGTTGGAGGAGTTGGAGGAGTGAGATATCACGGAGCGTCAATGTGGTGGTTATCATGGCGACGGATTCAGCCAGCAAAACCTCGATTTATCTATGTGAATATGCCGAAAAGCTTGTTGGAGATGTGAAAAAACGATACCAAGAGAAGATATCAGAGATTGGAGTGGATCCTTTGCTTGTACCACAATCCAAATTTAGTCCTGAATGTCTACCCCCGGTAGAATCCATGGATCTTCTTTCGTATCTCGTGTTAGACACAAGTTTCTACACCAACACGCAATTCAAAGCATTTCGAAGTTTACAAGCCTATAATCAAATGGTTTCTGGTTTCATATGCAGCGTCCAGGGCTACATCGTCAACAAAAGGTACGTTGTGAGGGCTAAAGTTAGGCACTCACAGCGAATGAATGATCCACTTGTGCAATTATGGATAATAACGAACCAGGAAGGAACTGTGATTTCAGCCCACTGCACGTGCATGGCAGGATTAGGAGAATGTTGTTCCCACATAGCAAGTGTCCTTTTCTACATTGAAGTATGGACCAGACTTAATGGTAAACTTACTTGCACCCAGGTAAAGTGCACATGGATATTACCATCCTTCGTTAAGCAAATTGATTATGCTGAAATTAAAGACATAAATTTCAAGTCAGCAAAGAAGCTTAAAGCCGAAATGGAAAAATCTGTTAGTGATTGTAGTTTGAGAAAAGAGGAAAGCAAAAATTTGAACCCTTGTGAAATTTCAAAGCCAAGTCAGGCAGAGATGGATCAATTTTACAGCTCCCTAAATGACTGCAAAGTGAAACCAGCTGTCTTAAGTTTGATTGACCCTTATCAAAATCATTTTGTTTCAAAAACGAGAGGGTTAAAGACTGTAAGGGAATTATTTGATGAGAAATACCTGAAGATGAATTATAGTGATCTTTTAAAGGAGTGCCACAGGGTCAAGCTTGTTGTTACAGAAGAGCATGTGAGCCTCATTGAGAAAGAAACAATAACACAATCAAAGGGTAGTGCCTTTTACCAACATAGAGCAGGCAGAATTGGAGCATCAAAATGTTATGCGGCATGTCACACTGATCCAGCACTGCCATCACAGTCTCTTATTAAAACTGTGTGCTATCCTGATATTTTTCGTTTCAGCAGTGCTGCAACTAGGCATGGTTGTGAACATGAAGACCAAGCAATCCAAGAATATGAAAAACAAATGAAGTTGAAGCATGAAAACTTCAAGGTGGTCAAATGTGGAACAATTATAAACAAAGAATACCCATATTTACATGCAACCCCTGATTTTCTGTGCTCTTGCAGCTGCTGTGGAGAAGGTTGTGGAGAAGTGAAGTGTCCCTATTGCATTGATGGCATAGATTTTGATTCATATGCCCTTAAAAAAGGTTCCTGTTTAGAGCATAGTGATTCAAAGTTTACTTTGAAGAGAAATCATCCTTATTATTATCAGGTTCAACAGCAAATACACACTACTCACTGTAACTATTGTGACTTTGTTGTATGTGCATTCCAAGGTGAGATGGTGGAGTTAGTCCAAGAAAGAATATTTCCAAATCAAATTCATTGGACTGAATGTCTTCCCAAATTGTCTTTGTTTTGGAGAATTTGCATCCTTCCAGAAATTCTAGGAAGGTGGTACACAAGAAAGCTGAATATCAAACAGCAGGAAGTTAAATTAGATGGTGATTGTTACTGTAGGCTAAAGACAGATGAAGAAACAGTCACTTGCTCTAATGATGCATGTCCTGTATCAAATTTTCATTTATCCTGCCTGTCAATTAAGAAGACACCCAAGACATGGTTCTGCCCCCATTGCAGAAAACTCCCAGAGTTTAAACCTAAAAAGAAAATTGCAAAGCAAGCAACTGCAGCAAAAGAAACCTTGGCACATGAAGCAGTGAAACTTGATAGCATTTGCACTTGTGCCAAAAAAGCTAAAATGGGAGAGAAGCTTTTGCACTGCCATAATGAAAATTGCTGTCATGGCATCTATTTTCATCTGTCTTGCCTTGGTTATAAGAAACTGCCTAACAATGCCATGACCACCTGGGTATGTCATCAATGCAAAGTTGGGCATTCATTAGCACAAAGTTCAGCATTAATCCAGACAAAAGGTGTCTCTGCAGTAAAGAGTTCTGCTAGCAATTTCACAGAAGTTGAATTTTGTAATGATGATGATGTGATTGAGATCTGTTCACTTAAGGGGACAGGGACTGTAGACAAAATGTCTTCACTGGGGGTTTTAGGGGAACGAGAGTACAGAATCATCGAGTCAAAAACTGGCTGGCTAGACTGCACAATTATCCATGAAGCTCAAAGAATTTTGAAGAATATCAACCCGTTAATTGAAGGGTTCCAAAGGCCAACGTTAGGTCCATGTAAAAACTTTAATCTTGTAACCTCAGAGTTCATTCAAATTATTCACACCGGGGGAAACCACTGGGTTTGCATCAGTTCAATTGGTTGTCAGCAAGGAATTGTAAATGTATATGACAGTCTTTTTAACAGTGTTATTAATGAGGATATTGAGGAGCAGTGTAAAAATCTACTTGGAGGTGATTTTCAGAAATTGTCAGTTGTTCCTGTTCAGCAGCAAAATAATGGCAGTGATTGTGGAGTTTTCTCCATAGCATATGCAACATCACTAGTATTCAAAGAAGCTCCAGAAACAATTCAATATGACATTGCAGAAATGAGAACACATTTATCAAGATGTTTAAAGACTGGAATACTAGAGCCTTTTCCAACGATTACTTATGTATAATTTAAGATTTTGTTAAATCATAAATGCACAAAAATATTTCACAACAGAACTAAAAGGCAAATCTATAAAACACTATGGGAAATACAGAAATTAAATATAAAATACTTCACATAATGATCCCAAGATAACCCTAACACACAAAATGGACATTGCTCATTGCTCATATGAAATTTATTGGTTAGAGTAAAAGGCTCTGTTGTGCCTTAACTTGATTTTTCACACTATCATTTTCATTTACATTTATCTCTTTGATTCTTGTTCATCTTCCAAAATAAGTAAAAATTCCAGAATTGGTGCACTTGGATTAAGACATTTTGACAGACGTGAATAAAATTTTGTTGTGAAAATTTTTGTTATGTAGCAACATAAGGTTAGCATCAATGGGTAATCTGTATGCTTTTTGAAAACAGTATGCTTGGGTAGCAAGAGTCATCAATAGATGGCTTTTCAGCAATCTCACTGGGGTCTGCTGTGATTAATGGGGTAAGTTTTGGGTGGGTAAGGTGCAAAAATTTGGATAAATTGTGCCAAAATCTTTATTCAGAGTTTTCCTCCAGCTAGAACTGCTTGAACTAACCTTCTTGACTTTTAGTGAATGATGACTTACCAGTTTTCCCCCCAGTCTACCCATTTTACCCCAGCAGGCCCTATTCTATCTTGTATCTAGTAATTTGCCTTTGCGGGTGAGTATGATGAAAAATAGTAAAAATATGTATTACATTGCTGAGCCATCTTTTATTTGTAGATTTGGAATATAGAAAAGCCCCCAGAAGGAAAATAAGAAATTTTCTTGCTTCAAAAGGTTTGGCATCAAGGCCCATAAGTGTGCGAGAAATGTCCAAACAAGTTAGTCAAATGGGATAATTGGAGGGCACAGATTAACCAAAGCTGAACAAACCCTGATGATTCTGTTGATTAATGGTGTTTCTCTCCCATCTTGGTTACTAGAAATTAGATAATCAGTTGGTAATGTACTTTGCAAGATTGTGTACTTCTGTCTCAATACACCAATGACACGTTCAACATGAATTCGCACATTTGCAATGTTTCTTGTTTTTTCAACATCAATTGGATCTAATTGATCTTTTCCCTTTGTGAATGCAGGGACATTGATTTGTGCTTGTTGATACCAGACTCCTTCTTCAATTGTAAACCCTCTGTCAGCAAGGACTAGATCTCCTGGTAGTAGGTTATTCAAGAATGAACAGTTCTCTGTTAAAAATTTGTCGGATACTCGTCCACCCCAAGCTTCGCTAACAAATGAGATTGTCCCCTGTGGAGTTATGCCAATCAGAACTTTTACAGTATTATGATGCTTGTAGCTTGAAAAAGTCTGGGCTCTTGCCAAGAGATTAGTGGGTCTATCAATGAAAATTTCATAACAGTCTATTATCACGGTTGCCTTCAGACCAAATGCATCCAAAAAACATTTTGGCATGGTTTTATGAAGATTCTCACGACTTGGCCAAACTATCAAGGTTGAAAGCCTGATATCCATTGTTAACATCCAAGAACTAAAAGCTCTGGAAACTAATGATCTTGAAACATTGAAGCGGTATGCAAGGTCTTGATGTGGCACATTTAAATGTAGTTTCATCAAAACCATAATGAACTCTTGAAATTTACTCAAAAGAAGGGATCTTCTTTTGACGTGAGGTGCAACAAAATCAAATGTGGTTTTCAAGACTTCAAAGGAAGGCAATCCAGTGTAAAATTTTACTTTGTCATCGTCATCACAAAAATAATCTTCATCAAATGGTTTGGTCGTAGTTGGTTTATCTGACATATAATCAAATTCATCAGTTGATGTTGCTACATCTTTTGTGAGGCTCAAGTTTTCAATTAAGTCTGGAAAATCTTCCAGTTCTTCCCCCTCTTCTTCTTTAATAAAATCTTGTTGAAACAGGATTCTGACCGGCTGGCTCTCTTCTTCCAATTTAGGATCTTTTGCTTTTGAAGCTTCTTCTAGTTCACGCAGAGCTTCTCGTTTCCTTCTTTTGCTGACTCTTTCATGTCGATTTCGATTTCTTTCGAACTTCTCAGTATCTTTTATTAATTTCTTATGTCCTATGTTCAGACTTGGTACCCAGTCACGACTGTACCTGTCCCATGACTTCGCTGCTACGCCACTTACAAAATGCTCACCACAGACCCGATCGTTCTCTAAAATTTTCTCTGTCAAATCAGCCCTACTAATTGCAGTAATCCAAAGTCTGCGCCTCTCTTCCGACAGCTTTTCAGTCTGCTCTCCTTGGTGCTTGATGACTTTAGGCACGCGGAAGAAAGATATGTCTTTGCGTTTTGCACTGTCATTTCCACAACCTACGACCATACAAAAATTTGGCATCGTTCTTTGAGACTGTCACTTTGATTTTAGGCCAAACCCAACAACAACCGCAGCTCCAATCTCCTCCAACATGGCGGACAGTACGTTTTTAAAATCATTGTGTCACGTGACTGCACATACACTATATTGCACACAGCACTTTTCAATGCCATTGTTGTCTGGCTTGTCTGAAGTGGAATCAAAACCAGTCATAGCAAGTTTGTCCAGTTTCAATCCAGTCACGTACTAAAACAGACTATTGTAATTCTTTTCTTCAACAAGAAAAGAAATCAATGAATGAATGTTTTTCCTGTCTGCCCGCTCATCGGCCTACAGAACAGATTTCAGAAAGAAAACAAGCATGCAGCAACTGAAATTTGGAATTCATGAGAACCAAGGCGCACTATGGGAGCCGATGGAGTGGATGAACCCCTCCAAATTTAACTGTTATGGGGGCATATGGCTAAAAACTACTCTCACATTCAGCAATGCCATGCTCTTTGTTTACTCTCAGCGAAAGTTTACAATGTTGACACCCCCGGTCAAGTGTCCCCGTACATTCTACCCCGGTGAATTACCCGCTGGAAAAATATGACTTCGTTTTAAGACCACTAGGACCCTGGTGAACATCTGACCTCTCACCGGGTCATTTAGACGGGGGTTTATTTTGGGATAAATAAAACGTAAATCAGGAACAGAAACGAAACCAAATCCGTTCGTCTGGTAATTCCATTCAGCCTCTGTGAAGGAGAATGAAACATCTAAATCACACTAAACATAGCAAGAGTGAGATTTGAAGGCGGAGGTCTGCAAACACTGGAACCTGCCCGGGGGGGGTACTTCACTATAAATTCATACGGGGGTGTGCGCCGCAAGGATTTCTGTTACGACCCAATCCCAGAAATTTGGTCCGATATTGATACCCAATCCCAGAAAATTTGTCAGATATTGATACCCAATCGAAGAAGTAACAAAAGCAATTCGACGTCAAAAGGATAAGGGATAGAGGGCTGGGAACGGTTATTTTGGTTCCAAGTGGCCATTGGAACGAGGTTCTGATCTGAGGACGTTTTTCAACACAAAAATACTTGAAATCAGTTCACCTGAAACTGACCACGTGTTGCTCGAAAATTTATCCAGTTGTACTTTCATTCAACACCCATTACAGAATTTTGAGTAACCCCCAATCCCAGAAAATTCCGAGTGAAAGTATACCCCAATCACAGAAGTTTTCCAGTAAAAGGATACCCCAATCCCAGAATTTTCAGGCCAAAAACTACCCAAAACTGGCGCACATCCCCGTCTTACCCAAAGTGAAGTACCCCCCCCGGGGGAACCTGATAGGAATATTTCATCGTGATGACTTCAAGAACGCCAAGGGGAGTTTCACTTTCAAGGAATATTTTACATCTTCGGCAAAGATCCTTTTGTTTTGGAGAAAAATCCACCAAAAATCCGTAAAAATCCTGTTATTCTGGAAACGTTACGTACGATTTATCCTTCGAATTTTTAATGCCTTGCACAAAAACCATTGGAACTATTCATGTGTGCCAACTCGAACTGCTCGTCCACAGCAACAGGAATCTTAGTTGAAATTGACGCAAAATATCACTGCACCGGCACCGTGTTGCCCTGGCCTAACATCTTACCTTGTGTGGCTGGATAGTGCCTACAGTTACATTTTGTAATGAACTAAATGATGACAAAATCGGATATCCCAGTTACGTTCCGCGAGCTACCCATAGGTTCACCTTTGATTATTCATGGGAACAAGGGAACATCCTGAATTTTTAACGGGGATCAAGGGAACATAAGGAATTGTGTTAGGGAGCAGGGAACATATTAGAACTTCAAGTGAAAAATATCTCCTTACTTAAAAATACAGCGCCACATTCCCCATCATACCCATCATATCAGTTGATTTGATTTGATTTTAATTTTGATTTGATTTTATAATATTTATACAGGGTAAAACATTCAGTTACACTGTTTTACAATGTACCCTGTTAAAATAACTTACAAAAGAAAATATATAATTTTACACGTAAATCGAAAAAGAAATAAGATCTATACAGCTATTAACAAAGTGTATAAAAATTTAGGTATGATCATGCATCTAGTAGATATGATGTAAGAGAGAATTAGTTAAATGCATGGTTTGCTATGCTTTTTTTGAAAGTTTTCAATGTCGGGGACAATTTTGATTCTTGGCTTAGCCTATTCCACATTGTCGCACCTTTATATGAGAAGCATTTTTGGCCATTTGCAGATTTTCGCATGGGAATTTCTAAATCAGATCTAGTATTGCGTAATTCTCTCTTACTTGAATCCGAGAGTCTGGAGAACATTTCTGTAAGGTAAGTGGGAGCCAGATCATTGATAGATTTGTATACCATACTCAAAGTCTCCATTTGAATCATTTCACTAACAGTGTGCCATCCAAGTTTCTTGATGATAGGCTTTGCAGAAGCATCATATCTACTATTAGTAACTATTCTTGCAGCCATTAGTAACTATTAGTAACTAGTTCTTCATTGTCCATGCATAAATCAAAGGAGCTACCTAGCAGCAACCTCCCCCCCCCCCAAAGAAAATTTATGTAATAGTTTCTGTAGATAAATCTGTCTCTCATTTGATGTTAGGGGATTATAACTGCAAATTTTATTTAAGGATGCAGGTGAATCAAAGAAACAAAATCTGCCAGACGAAACTTTAGATCTACCATTCTTCTTTCGTTATAAGCATAAGCATATAACTTGTCTTACAAACCACCCTTCGCTTGCATCAAGCGAGGGTTTACCTTACTGGTTTCAGGGCAACTTTGCGCCTATGTTTGTTCTGAATTACTTGTCCAGAAGATTAATTTTACCTTCATTAGCAAATATACAGGATGGAATTGACCAAATGACCCATACCCAAGTGCTCAACTTTTCTACACCATTATGGTTGTGAATGAATGTCAACCCGGGATGAGTTGAAAACATATCTACCGAAATCCATCCCCTGGCTCTGTCCCTGAATGTGACGGTGAAAGCAATAGTTGATCGAGTTTTCTTTTAATAGGCCCGTCGGAAGCAGGGGGGCTGGGAGGCTTCAGGCCCCCAATAATTTGCTGAAGTTTGTTGATTTTGTTTGTGAAAAAGGCTGTGACTGCCAAACTCGTGGGAATGAAGATTGGAATTCGTATATATTCGAGGAAGCTACCAAACTCTATCAAAAATGCAATATCTTTTGATGTCATACGATTGAAAAGTTTCAAAATTTTCCTGGAAAGACTCCGTTGTGATCTGTAGCTTCTTTCAATGGCAAATTATCCAAAAATGGGGTGTTTTCCAAAGATCTGAAGGGCATGGTCATGAAAAATTTTTCCTGGGGCATGCCCCAAGACCCTCATCTGTACTGGCATCGCTCGCGCACCGTTCCAGCCCCTCCCCAATATGAATTTTGTTCCGACGGTCCTGTTAAACAGCAATAGTTGATTGAGTTTTCTTCTTTTAATTGCAGTTAAACTGGACTTGCTGCAAGTCTCAATGTTCCTTTCAGGCCCGTCAGAAAGCGGGGTGGCTGAGGGGCTTCAGCTCCCCAAATAATTTGCTACAGTTTGTTGATTTTGTAAGTGAAAAAGGCTGTAAAAGCCAAGGTCGTAAGAATGAATGAAGATTCAAACTCGTTTTTATTCGAGGAAGCTACCAGAATCTATCCAAAATGCAGTATCTTTTGATATTCATGCAAGTCAAAAAATTCAAAATTTTCATTGAAGTCCCTCATCAATCGTGATCCTTTGCCTCCATCAATGGCACATTTTCCAAAAATGGTGCGTTTTCCAATGATCTAAAGGGCGTGGTCATGAAAAATTTTCCCGGGGGCAAGCCCCCGGACCCCCATTTTTCGTCGCTTCCCTCGCACCTCGTTTCAGCCCCCAAAATCAGTTTTGTTCCGAAGGGCCTATCCTTTCAAACAACGCCAATGAAGCCATTGCTCTGAAGCAGTTTAAGTTGCTTTCTATGAAGGGAGTTTTGATTGCTCTTTACAAAAAGTTTTGTGATGGGCTAGATTGGCCTTGGGTTTGGGACACAGACTAGCTAGATAAGCCTTTTCGGAGATTACTGTCGTAGAGACTTGCTGCAGGTCCATAGGTACCTACCAAAATAAGGCTGACTTCAATCAGGGAGCATGAGCTAAATTTTTTAGGGAACAAGGGATCAAAGGACTACTTTTGGGGAACTGAGGAACAGTTCAACATTTCTTTTCAGGGAACATTTAAAAAACATTTTTGGGAACAAGGGAGATTTTTTGGAATTTTTTAGGGAACAAGGGAACACAGACCCCCCTGGGGGGCCTCGGAAATTACCTTACGGTTATGTTTGTTTGTTGGGAAAATTGATCTTCTTTTGTTTAATTAATTTCATTCCGTAGTTAGAGTTATGTTTGTTGTAATTAGGTTAGAGGCCGTCTTGGCCTAGATACCTTTAAAAAAAAAGTAATCACTTTGATGAGTGCATCGGTGTCAATCATAGCAGCTTTGACAGCTCCTTTCTTCTCAACAAACGATAGCCAAAATGCATCGGTCCCCAGACCCCTAAGTGGAGAAAAATCAGCGTTTTGCACCGGTTGACCGATGCAGTCCAAAGGTTAACATTGAGCAATAGATTGCCCTACTATCATTATTGTTGTCCGCTGTTTGGTTGTCTCGCTTCCTCTCGTCTGAATGAAAAGTGCAGGGACCGAAACTCTTCTTCAACGTGTTAGAAGACTAAATTGTGGTTGACTGGATCAATCTGTCCGAGGAGCGCCGAGGGGAACTTTTCTGGAAATACCAAATCAGTAAACAACGCATTTTTTTATTTCATTTTAAATTTTTTATACACGGTGGCCCCATCAACCAAGAGTGGCTGCTTTTCAGGGAGCCGTGGAAAAAACCTAATTACAATGCTACTAAAATAAAAAAGAATATTAACAATGTTAAATTAGAATAAATGAAAAATTAAAATCTATTTACATTTCAGTTTACATTTAAAAGTAGACAGAGAGGGGGCTAGCTTGACCTCATGTTTTAATTCATTCCAAACCATTGCTCCACGGAACGAAAATGCTTTTTGGCCATTACTTATTTTCATTCGTGGAGCAAGTAAGTCAGTCTCACGATTTCTCAAATTTACAATTTCCCGTGTCGAGTTTCTCGTGAATAAAGTAGAGAGGTAAGTGGGCGCGAGACCACTTATTGATTTGAAAACAATGGTAGTCGTCTCTTGTTTGATCATGTCGTGGACTGTCGGCCATTTGAGCTCTTTTATCAAGTTTGCTGCTGGTGCATCATAGCTACTGTTGGTAACAATTCTCGCAGCACGATTTTGTAACTTTTGTAGCATCAAAAGGCGAGATTCTCCACAGCTACCCCACACAGAGCAACAGTAGCGAAAATGGGGCTCAACGATACCTCTATACATCTGACTCAGGGTATGCTTTGGAAGCAATTTCTTAGCATATTTTAGGAATCCCAAAGAGCGAGAAATCTTTGAACGTAAAGCCTTAGTATGCTCATCCCACACAAGATGTTTATCAAGTTGTACTCCCAAGTATTTCGCATTATCTACAACTTCAATATGCGAGTTGCCAATGGCGAAAGACGGGGTCGGTACTCATTTATCTGATATCTTCTTGATATTAGGCCTAGAGCCTATAACCATTGCTTGTGTTTTGATCAGGGGCGGACTGGCAGTAGAATGGGGGCCCGGGCGATTGACAGCGAGGGGGCCCGCAACAACGCGAGCGAAAAGTTTGGAGGGCACTCCCTTGGGAAATTTTTTGTGGGCACACCTCCTGAATTGGCCTCAAACAATATATATTTCATATATTCATATCAAATTATTTTTACACAAAATCCCTTCAGCATGAAAGAAAAAAGTCATAAGAATTAAAATTACAGTCTAACTGTTAGGGCCTATTTGCTGCTCTTCCAGGGAGTCGTGTTTCATGTTAATTCAGCTCTTTAGATGAGTTTTTAAATTTCTTTTGAACTGCGGGAAGGTTGGCAGTTCTCTGATACTGATGGGGATGCTGTTCCATGCAGTAAGAGCTGAATAATGAAAGTCTTTTTTTACATATTCAAGGTTATATCTTGGAATTTGGATGTCCTTGCAGTTTCTCGTATTGTAGTTTGAATGCAAGGATATCTGGGGGAATTTATCCCAAAGGCTCTCTGGGCACATCCTGTTCATAATCTTGTAGGTCATGGTTGATCGATCGAATTTGATTAATTGTTCAACATTGAGCCAGTTATATGACCAATCGTCTTTGATTCTAGCCCTCTCAATTATATTTCGGGCTCGGTCCTGTAGATTTTGTAAGATCTTTATTTTGGAACTAGGAATACTGCCCCAAATACTTGACTCACTTCTAACAATGTGAATGGTTTTCTAACCGAGTTGCATTCGATCTACCTTTTCAAGTGATGTTTGACAGACTCACGAGAACAAAATTCATATTTGATGGAGCTGAAAATAAGTACGAGCGCAGTGAACAAAGCTGGGGGTCCGGGGGCTTGCCCCGGGAAAAATTCTCATAACCACTCCCTTTAGATTGTTGGAAAACGCCCCATTTGGGAGAATTTACCATTTAAGAAGCAAAGAAGCATCACGAGTGATGGGGTACTTCCGGAAAATTTAAGAAAATTACTGCAATTTCACGAGTAGATACATTATTTTTGAATTGCACGATATAAAAAGGAATAGTTTGATAGATTCTGGCAACCTCATGGAATAGAAATAACTTTGAATTTTCATTTCTATGAGCTTGGCTTTCACAGCCTCTTTTACTTAAAAATGAACGAACTTCAGCAAAGTATTACGGGCTGAAGCGCCTCAGCCGACCGTTTCCAGCAGACCTATTGGGAGAATGCAATTTTTTGTAGCATAAGCTGAATGCGAGAGCAGAAATCTCAGCGTCACCGTGACTTTCAGGGCCACGCCCGCTTCGCTCATGGTGAAGGTCTGATTCATTGCCGAGAAATGCTTTCATTCATTCTTCCTCAAATTTCAAGATCCAACTACTTACGAAAGGGAATCCTTTTGACGAAAGACCTCACTGGTAAAATTCTTGAAAGTAGAGCATCAAAATCGATTACAAAAAGTCTTTTTGTCAAGTCAATTACTGTATATGCTTTTGTATCATTGTTCTTGTGTGATTTTCATTTGATGCCTTAAATGCATCATTAGGTCACATTTCAGAATCCTTAAATGTTGACTACTTATATCCAGAGGCGTACGCATCACTTGAAGTGGGAGGGAGTCTGGGGCGTAGCACTAGGAGAATTCTTAGTAACTACGCCCTTCAGACGCTCGGAAAATGAAGGAGACGCCCTTCTTAGCTATGCTTTGCATCGTAAACATGGTGGCAATTATCACAGCAGGTCGCTTTGTCAAATTTGCAAGAGTTTAAACCCATCATAGCAAGTTACTCTATGAAAGTCAAGAAGAATAATTATTCAATAACGTCCAGACCAGTATATCAAAACACGCATTGCAAACTTGCTTTACTGCAAAAATGATTTGGAGCTGGTCCTTCAAGCTTGATAAATGTCTCTTTTCGCTCCTTTATAATTGTTTAGTCGGCCGGTGGCATTTTTCATGCAAGAAGCTTTGGCAAATTTCAACAGTAGCAGCAAATTAGGATCCCTATAGCTAGCGGCATGGACTGGCTGAGATAACTTGGGATATTGAAATTATTAATTAGGTCTTGGGGCCAAGCCCCCAGGAAAATTTTCGAGGATATGTATTCTACGATTCTACTTTGGCTGAGAATGCCTCTTCTAGCCGAGTTCAGGCATTCGTTAGAAACCCAAAACCTTTCTATGAAACTTTGACAAGCCTAAGGCACAAATGTTATTACATTTTTGTGCGAATCTCGAGGACCATCTTTTTGAAAAATGGGGGGTCCGGACCACCATTCCCACCTTGGGTAAGCCACTGCATCTACATTTCCTCTAAAACCTTGTTCATATTTCAATACCCCTGACATGGTCTCCTAGGTCGCTGTAAATCGAGTGTAGATGTAGGCTAAACAATTGTTTGAAATAGACAGACTGGCAAGGGCAAGTGGTAAAGTGAGAAGGGGCTCCTGCATATAAGACGCCTTCCTCGATAAGGTCTTTATTGGGCCCCTTTGGCAAGAGCTGCTCCAGTTTGGTCAAGTTCTACATTTGCAGATTCATCAGTTCACCTAGCACTCGAAAACGAGACAATACCAATTGGAATTTTGTAGTACCCTTATCTCGCGAACTGGGGCCCACATGCAATCTTTTGACATTTTCAACTGTTTGACAAACAAAGATAACTGTTGAAAGAATTATTACAGGGCCTTTAAACCAATTTTTCGTTGATTGAAACTGGTTGTTTTGTTACTGTCGTATAGTTCATCAAAAATTAACCGTTTGAAGTATTTTACTTCCAGGACAGAAGGGGCCCATGGGAACCCTTGCTGAGGGGGCCCTTCGGGCCCCAGCCCGGTAGCCCGACTGGCCAGTCCGCCCCTGGTTTTGATTACATTGAGAGACAGCTTATTACCTTCAAGCCACTTTTTCAAAGAGTCTAGATCACTGTTAAGGGTTTCATTAAGCTCGTCGATATTCTTAGAAGAATATGATATACTGGTATCATCGGCATACATCGTTACTTCACTGTTTTTAAGAGCAAATGGCAGATCATTTATGTATATAAGGAATAAAAGGGGCCCAAGGCAAGAGCCTTGAGGAACTCCACATTTTATTTCTTCCATATTTGAGGCTACCCCATTCAATCTACAAAGCTGCCGCCTGTTTTTCAGGTATGAGGAAAACCAGGTATGTTCAAGTCCAATCACTCCATACTTTTCTAACTTTTGGAGTAGAATATCGTGATCTACAGTATCGAATGCCTTTTTCAAGTCAATAAATACTGTAGCAGTGAATCTACCTTTGTCCATATTAACATACCAATCATTTGTAGACTTCAGCAGACAAGTGACAGCGGAGTGTAAGGACCTAAACCCAGACTGTTTATAGTATATGAGCTTGTTTTTATCTAGATACTCATAAAGCTGGTTAAAAACCAACTTTTCAAATACCCTAGACAAGAAAGGAAGCACTGAAATCGGCCTATAATTTGATCGATCATCAGATTGACCACTTTTAAAGATGGGGGCAACTCTAGCAATTTTCCAACAATCTGGGAATACACCAGTTGCTATAGAAAGATTGAAAATGTTGCAAAGTGATTCACCGATGACAGGGAGCGCAATTTTCAAGAAATGATTGGCAATACCATCAGTGCCAAAACCCAAGGACTTTTTGAATTTTCCAAAGACCTTCTCTACCTGAGCAATATTTACAGCTTGAAATTCAAACCACAAATTATGCTCGTTAACAGAGAACCTACTTTCAAGAAGGGGGTTTTCGGTCTGTGGCAGTTTGTCACTGAGGTTTTTGCCAGTATTGCAGAAAAAATCATTCATCGATTCTGCAATAGCTTTATTGTCACAAACCTGCTTTCCATCAACATCAAGAGATGCTATTTGCGTGGTTTTTGATTTTTTGTTCAAAACAAGATTAATGGTCTTCCATGTGTTTTTAAGGTCTCCATTATGCGAAGCAATCTTATTTGAAAAATACTCACGCTTGGACTCTGTGTTAAGTTTGTTAACTTTGTTGCGCATTTGCCGATGTGCTTGCATCAATATTTCAGAGTTTGAGCGAACCGCTTGTTTTTTCAGCTTATCTCTAGCAGCAGACATAAGCTTAAGATCCTTCGTGAGCCAAGGACAGAACTTTTCTGAGACACGTCTTTCGCGAAGTGGCGCATGTTTCTCAAGAATGAGTGAGAACGAAGAGGTCCACTGTTCAACGATAAGGTTAACATCATCGTTGTTATTGACAATGCCATTCCAGTCAATTGAAAGCAGATCGTTTATAAAGACAGCAGAGTTGAAATTTTTGAGTTGCCTCGTAGAAATGTTTTTATGCTGCCTTCTAGAAGCTCCACGAAATTTTCTAACACAGTACACCATATAGTGATCACTGATGCTTGCTTCATGCACCCCAGACGTGACTACATTTGATTTATTTGTAGTCGCAATATGGTCTATGAGGGTGTTGGATGTTAAAGTTTCCCTGGTACCTCTGTCAATTAGCTGCTGAAATCCAAAGAGGTCATAGACTTCTAACAATCTAGACGAGTGTGTAGGAAGGTTAGCACAGGCTCCAGCACAATCCCCTTTCCTCAAATTAGGCAAGATATCGCAATTTGTATCTCCCAAAAGAATGATTTCTTTGTTCTCATTGTCTAAAAATTTTAAGTTTCTTTCAATTTCATCAAAAGTGTCGGGAGATGCATCAGGGGGGCGATACCAGGCCAAAATGAAGAAAGGGGCGGCTCGCACTGGCTTGATTTCCACACATATGGTCTCCAAAGATGATACGGGGAGATCATTACGGAGTTTACATTTATCATAAATAGAGTCCCTTATGTAAATAGCTACCCCACCACCATGGCGGTTGCGATCACGTCTTCTAATGGTATAACCCTCAATACTGACAAGATCATCGTGAATATTTTCATCAAGTTTTGTTTCATTGATTGCCAAAATGTGTATCCCAAGATCCTTTACGAGGGTACGGATCTCGTCAATGTGAAGTAAAAGGCTATTCACATTCAAAGACGCGATCACCATGCCTTTCCTGTGTCCAAGACCTGACCCCTGGTTTTCAGAGGAGCTGTGTGAGATAGCTGTTGGAGGAGCCTGCTGCGCAGGGGTCAAGCATGCACCCTCTCTGTCAATAGGACGATCTAGTCAGTAACGAAGGGCACGGATTAAGTTACTTTCAAACAAATTTGCACCAGTCCTATTCAGATGAATTAGGCCTGTCTAGGCCAAGATGTAAACAACACTTCGAAAAGCACTGGCTTGAATAGCTCTGATTAGAGGTACATGTTCATATCCTAGTGCCTGAAGTAACCTTCAAAGCAAGGTCTTCCAGCCAAAAAAAATTGTAAAAAGGGCGTTGCCTATGTTCTCCGAGAGTCTGAAGGGCGTGGTCACCCAAAAATTTCCTGGGGGCGAAGCCCCCAGACTCCCTCAAATCCATCGGTCACTCAAATATCTGGATCCGCCCCTGTGCCAGCGATCGCGCGAGCAAGTGGAGATCGATTTTCCTCCAGTTCACCGGCAATCTCACAAACCAAATCTTTGATGGAGATTGGGTTTAATTGACAATCCGCGAAAATTCTTCCAGGGGAGTACCCCGCAAATTTTCGGCTCGATTCGCTTGCCTTTGGTCCAGGGGGCCCATTCAATGCAGACGACTAACAAGTAACCAAGCAGCTTTTCGCAAGCATTACTCCACAATAACCTCGCTGATTGGCAGCACTGACTAGTGGTATGAGAGCATAGATCACAGCAAAGTCAACCTTACTGTATTTCTTGACCTAAAGAAAGCTTTTGACACGGTCGACCATAGCGTATTAATGAAAAAATTACGCGCGTATGGGGTGAGAGGCAAATCTGGGGACTGGTTTGAATCCTACCTAACAAACAGAAAACAATTTTGCTCTCTAAATGGTTTGCATTCAAAAGCTAAAAAGGTTACCTGTGGCATACCACAAGGGTCATGCCCAGGCCCTCTTCTTTTCATCATTTATTTGAATGACCTTGAAGAGTGCTTGCAATTCTCACGAGCTAGCATCTATGCTGATGACACTAGTTTGACAATTGCTTCTGGTAATTCAGTAAAATTGGTCGACGATGCACACCGGGGCTTCTCAATATCTCAGAGTGGATGAGAGTGAATAAACTAAGTCCTAATCCCAAAAAAACTGAATTCATGGTAATAGGACACCCACTCAAGACTAGGAGTCTTGACCTTCCAGAGGTTCTAACGCTGGATGGTTCTGATATAAAAAGGTTGGTCAAGCGAAATCCCTTGGCATCATTATTGACGAAAGCCTTACCTGGGATGAGCAATACAGGCGTGTAAAGGGCAAAATGAGTGCTGGTCTTTCAGCTCTAAAACGACTGAAAAATATTTTACCACAATCTCAGCTTTGCAGTGTGTATTATGCTCTTGTCGAGAGTCATCTGCGTTATGGCGACGTTATTTGGGGTAGCTTGTGTAAAACAAAATTAGCTGCTCTTCAACGTCTTCAATCCCGAGCATGGTCAATAATAGAGAATGCACAAATTAAAGATCTTTGGTCTAGTTCCTGGCTAAATGTAGAAAATATTATCCGTTATGACAGGAACGTGATGACCTACAAGATCGTAAACAGATTATGTCCTGAAAACCTTTTTGATAAATACTTGCCCAGATCATGTTTTTTTTCATACAATACGAGAAATTCTCAGGATCTTCAAATCCCTAGATGCAGGACAGAGTTTTTCAAAAAGAGTTTTCACTATGCATCGCTGAAAGTCTGGAATGATACACCTTCCACGATTCGTGAGCTACCGACTTTAAATCGTTTTAAACAAAGACTAAAAACGCATTTAAAGGGCTAGACTCATTTTTAAAACACGACTCCCTGGAACAACAGCAGATTAGGAATGTAGGATTTTAGGCTTTTTAGGAATTTGATTTCTAGATTTAAATTTGTAAGTAGGTTTTTTATATTAAGTGCTGAAGGGTTTTTTTCGTGTATAAATAATTTTAAATGAAAATAAATGAAAATGAAATGAGACCTTTGAACTAACGGCCTCGTTTTGGAAATTTTCGAAAATTTCTTGATACAAAATTTCTGACCACAGATTTGGATTCAGCAGCCCAAATTTAGTCTAACTGCCAATTTTCATATTCCTAGAGTTTGCACTTTCGATTTTATGGCGATAATAAATTTGAGAATTTATAAGGTATTTGACCGTGAAAACCATTTGGGGTGTAACTTTACATCCTCAGTCATTGTTCACGGTCAAATCCCTTATAAATTTTCAAATTTGTTCTCCTTACAAAGTCAAATTCGCTATTACGAAGCTCATGAAAATTTGCACTTAGACTAAAATTAAGGTGCTGAATCTGAATTTGGGGTCAGAAATTTCATATGACGCAAGCTAAAGAAATTTTGAAAAATTCCAAAACGAGGTCGCTTAGTTGAAAAGGTGTATTGCCCGGACCCTAATTCTACTGCCAGTCCGCCCTACTTATTGTAACACCCGCATATAAGAACTTGATTCATGCAAGTCAGCCTGGTTTTTTTTGCACGATTGATGCAATGTAGGTTTTTTTGACCATTTCAGCGTGTAGGCTCTTAATCCACCAACTTCGTATACGCAGGTATTTACTGCATCGTTTAATGTTGGCTCCAACGAATTCATTCTCTCTGATATTTGATAAACTGTGGCCTACTTCTCTACAAGCCCTCTTGTCTTCCAATGTCTCGATCCTGTGTATGGAATGAAGATTGTTCACTTCTGTTGCAGGTATGTGATGCTATCAGGAAAAGCACCGTTTGTTGGCAACTGTGGAGGAGACTGTGAATGGGAAAAAGGAGGTTCATGTTATGAATGTCAACGAACTTTATGGAAAAGCATTCAGAATGGCAAGTTTGAGTTTCCGGATAAAGAATGGGGACATATTTCCTATGGGGCCAAGGACCTCGTTTCTAATCTACTTGAAAGAGATGCATCAAAGAGACTCACTGTGGAGGAGGTATTACGTCATAGATGGGTTGCAGAGGTGAGCGTTTCAAATTGGATGTTACCGTATAATGTTTTCACAACAATTTGTGAGAGGTTCATGGTGGAATAGTTTGTCAACATATTTCATCAAATGTTTATTCAAATGGTTACTTATTTATGATTGCCAGTTCAAGGGTTACTGGTGCGACGGGAAGAGATAAACCTAGGAAATGTTGAAGGCAAAACTATTGAGTCGGCTGAAAAATTTGTTGTCTTCCTCGTGATGTTCAGACACAAAGGTATTAATTCTGCCTATCATTGGGGGCGGGAAGCAACCACACCAAGTGGCGGCAAGTCGTTGCCACAGCTTATTGCTGAAAAAAGCGAATTTATGTTGATAGGGCATCCAAAACAACTGAACAAAGCCAAAGATTTCCCTGACCTCGAAGTAGAAGATCAGAAATTATGCAGAGCTCAAAACACAAAATATCATGGTGTCATAACAGACGAAAGCATGAATTGGGAAGAACAACTGAAAACCGTAAGGCGAAAGATAAAAAACGGTCTAGGGGCGATGTTTAAACTCAAAAACATCCTCTCCCAGAAACAATTGGCAACTGTTTATCGAGCATTAATTGAAAGCCATCTGAGATATTGCAGTGTCATTGGGGGATGTCTGTCAAACACAAAACTGGAATCCCTACAGAGGCTGCAAAACAGGGCACGCAGACTAATTGAATGTGCAAGGCACAAAGATGGCTTGGTATGTGATTGGCTCGATGTACGCAATCTAATAAAATATGACCAGCTAATTACTACATACAAAATAAACAATGGACTCTGCCCAGAGAACCTCAAAAATAAATTCACTCCTAGGTCGAATATTTCGAAATATAACGCAAGAAAAATTGATGATTTCGAAATTCCTCAGCTTCGTCTTGAGTACTGCAAAAAGTCTTTTGGATACCAGGGAGCAAGTGCCTGGAACGAGATCCCAAAGCAAATACGAGACTCCGCCTCATTGAGCTCCTTCAAAGTAAGATTGAGGGAGTTCTTGAGGTAGAGCGACACAAACACAGCCCCTTGGAAGAGCAGCTTTATTTTTTCTCGATATTATTAATGTTTGTATTTACTTTGTTATGCTGATAGGGTATTGTGTCTAAATAAGAATAAATGAAAATGGATGAAATTTGTCATTTACAGTATTGTTCTTGTCGTTTATCATCTCGTACCAAGTTCTTGTGTCTTTCATAATAATTTACTTCTCAACTCTTTCAGGGTGCAATGGAAGTATTCCTTAGAACTCCCACCGTTTTAAGGTGAGTTAAATTTTCAACATATTTTACTTTATATTTTGTGAGTTTTTTACTTTTGATTGCTCCAAGGGCATAAGTTACTTCAAATGAGTAAGATTCACGAAAATAGAGTACAAACCTTCAAGAGTGTCATCTCGTACATCAGTGTATGAAAACATTAGGTCTAACTGTTGGTACATATAAACATTGAATGGATATACTGGACCTACAGTGACCAAAGGGTCGTATTTAGTGGCTAAAGGACCTAAAGCCCCAGAAACTTCGGCAGTTCTATCAATTTTCCGTTCGGTTGCATTTCATGTTCCAGTCAGGAGGGCTGGGTGTTTCTTATATGCAGGCAATTACAGTATACTGTACCAAAAGTGACTGACTCACCATTCTTATCTCTTCATTTCTAGTGCTACGAACACAGACAACCAACTAGATCCCTTCTCATTAATGAGCACAGAAGTACTTGCATACAGTCGGATGTTATCGCAGGTTATCAAACCAGAGCAGGGCCATTCATTCACGGATATTATCAATGAATCTAGTTGGCCTAAGGCCGGATTTGGACTCTCTCCACCAGGCAAGTCAAAGTTAGCTCGAAGACGTGCAGAACATCTCAAGAACAAGGAAGCAAAATTGAAAGAGATTCGATGTGTTGAAAACCCGGTTGAAGCACCAGTTGTAACTAAATACAACTTTACAAAGTTGTCTCTTCCTGGTTGTAAAAAGTCAGAAGAAAGCATTAGAACACCTTAAGAGGATTCTGTTTTCCTGCTGTAGGATTTACTACAGGCCAAGAATCGTTAAATGATGAAACAGTAATTTATTTTGCCCTTTGTTTATTTTGTTGCTTTTTTTGTAATTATTGTGTTAAAGTGTAACATTACCTTAAAAGAATCGCACAGTCATTCTTTGCGTTTTGTTCAATGTGTTGTGTTATGAACTTGAAATGATTTAGGACTAGAGAAATGATTAGTCTTTACCGAAAACATTCTGCATTTTAGTTATTTTTGACATTGTGATGTTGCATATGTTTACTGTAAATTGAGTAATCCTTTAGTTACCACTGTTGCATATGGTAAAAATGGTAGCGAACATTGCCTCCTTCAACTTGGACGGGATTGTATGTGAATATTTATGCTCTAGAGGTGAATCAATAAATCAGGTAATCTGGTTGCGTTATTTAAATAGTTAAATAGTATTTTCTAACTTTTTGGAATGGAGTTAAGTGCATATGTATTTGATGCTTGGAATGTAAATATTAGTCTTTTAAATTACCTGAATAATGAAATCTTCCATGAGTATTTTCGTGCTGGGTGTTTCTCGCTTGAATTTAGGACGATCGTGTGCGCGAAAGCCGACGTAAATTTTAGGGGTTTTGAGTTACATTTTCAAGAAATTATCAAGTGTTTTCTGCCCGTAGATGGAGCGCATCCAGTGAAAAATGAATTTTTGGTTGTATCAGTAATCGGGAGCAGTAATATGCCTTTCCACTGAATGCATGCGTTTCGCCTTTCCCTCTGGTAGGAATCTGCCGTGACAGTTCCCTATTTCTTTGCATCCAATCCTCCAAATTTATTGGAATACAAATGGATATCGATGCTGCAGTGATGAAGCAAGGCCGTCTGATCAATAAAGATTCGATGATATACTCGTCCTTATCCTGAGCAGCATTTGAATTTATTTGGCAATAAAATTATCTGTCATTGGTAGTAAAATAGCAACTGTTTCCTTTGTTGTTGATGCCTTTAAGCCACCTGAGCATTTTAATTGGCTAATGTCAATTCCCAGATGTTAATCCTATCCAGGCTAGGGGGCACAAAGAACCCCCTCCCCCTAGTGAATTTTCCACGCAGCTCTTTGAATATCTCTTGGAATAGTCTGGTGTTTAGTGACTGTTTGTGACTTTTAGATCTAGGAGACATCCTTACGTGTAAATTTCAAACATTTTACTCTGATTCAGTGGGGGGGGGGGGTTCAATGCATAATTTCAAATCAATTTATAACAAATTTTTTTCAGACAAAAATTGCTCATTTTCGCGTATCAAAGCTACACTCCCATAAAAAGATCTAAGGCTGCTGGGGCTTGGCTGCCCTTCAGATATTTTCAACCTTTTCGTAAATCTTTCCTCATAAGCATCAGACAAACATAAGGTTGCATTTTCTCATCATTAGGGCAATTTGGGCTTTGAGGGAACTAGCCCATCTCCCGAACAAGCAAATAACCCTCCCGAAGGTGGGGTTGGAAGGAAAACCTGCATTTTTCCCGCAAAACTAGTCCCCTCGTCCATGTTGGACAAAACTTTCCAGATGCATCTGCAAAAGAAAGAAGATCCAACATGAAAATGTGACAGAGGCGGGTGGGTGGGAGATTTTGATTTGCAACCACTCAGCACGAGTGTGCAAAATTTACTAAATTCTCAAATTAAACTCTTGTTTTATACTGCATGGAAGAAACCATGCCGCATGCACGACTATCAATGAACACGCAGCTGATGAAAAACATTACACCTCTAGAGAGTCAAAAACAATGGTACTTCAAATTGCCAGATTTGTAAATCTGTAATAAACAATGCACAGCATGTTCGTTGCTTTAACTCCGATTAGAATTTCATTCTGATCGTCATTTAAAGCTACACTCCCATAAATAGATCCAAGGCTGCTGGGGCTTGGCTGCCCTTCAGATATTTTCAACCTTTTCGTAAATCTTTCCTCATAAGCATCAGACAAACATAAGGTTGCATTTTCTCACCATTAGGGCAATTTGGGCTTTGAGGGAACTAGCCCATCTCCCGAAAAAGCAAATAACCCTCCCGAAGGTGGGGTTGGAAGGAAAACCTGCATTTTTCCCGCCACAGAACAGAGTCTGTTAAATCGCGTGCCCTGCGTGCCCTGCGTGCCCTTCAATCTCCTCGTGCCCTCGTGCCCAAAATTTCGGTGTGCCCTCGTGCCTTCGATGTTGGCGTGCCCTCGTGCCCTCGTGCCCGCGTGCCCAAATTTTCGGCGTGCCCTCGTGCCATCGATGTTGGCGTGCCCTCGTGCCCTCGTGCCCGCGTGCCCAAATTTTCGGCGTGCCCTCGTGCCTTCCATGTTGGCGTGCCCTCGTGCCCGCATGCCCAAATTTTCGGCGTGCCCTCGTGCCTTCAATGTTGGCGTGCCCTCGTGCCCTCGTGCCTGCGTGCCCAAATTTTCGGCGTGCCCTCGTGCCTGTGTTGCTTTAAAACGATGGATAACATCTGACATGAACTTGACGACTTTTCACTTATTTTGACGACTGCACCACGTACCCTGCATTTTAAGTGCTCGCAATTTTCAATTTTTTTCTGTGATGATTAGGGTAAGACGGGGTAAAGTGAACTACGGGGGTACTTTCAAGGCTTGACCTTCATTTTCAAATGCAGTTACAGATCCAAGAATTCTGTTTGATTTGATGAAACAAGGGTATCTATCGATACAGGAAAGATAGATGGTCATAACCATGAGCTTGATAACTGCGTAAGATTTTTTTTGTAGTTTTGGTTTTACCTCAGGGAGAAGTTACGGGGTAAAGTGAACTACCTCGAAAAAAGTGTTTCTCTCCGTGGTGATATGGTATCTATATGCAATATAACATTTTCTTAAGTGTATTCCCATGATTATCCATCGATTTGTATTCATTATGTGACTCAAATTTGTACCCAAAAATAGTTTTTGGTAAATATATTGATTCTACAAAGATTCTTCTCAACATAGGCCACCATTTCACTTTTTAATTTTATTCGATTTTTTGGTTTTGACATGCAAAGGACTGCTTAGAGTCGCAAAGTGAATAACGATTCCAGGTTCCCCTGGTATTTGATTGGTTTTATTGAAAAGTTTGCTCAGTAGTTCACTGTACCCCGTGTCGGTGTAAAATGAACTAAGCGAAGTGGTCTCCAGAGAAACCTCTTTTGTAAGACATTGGAAAAAGATTTCAAAACAAAATTGAAAAGTTTGCCCTCAGCTGCAGTCTCTTCTGCGTATCCTTAAAAAACTTCCAAAATAGTCCACTTTACCACGTGTTATCCTAAATTATCTCCTTTATTTGGTGCAGCCTAGCCGTTAATGTCCCTATCATTAATTAGATACCGTCACGTTTGCTTGTTGTTAAGTTCCGTAGATGTTTGTCTCTACAAAACTTTATCCATGTTTTAAATTTTTCACTTCAAATTCTCTGCTCAGGTTTCTCGGATGAAATTTAGAAAAAAAGGATCACTATGTTTCAAACTTTCAAGAAACATTTCAAGGGTCACATCCCTCAAGAGTGTCCTGAACATCAACATCGAAGGCATGAGGGCACGCCGAAAATTTAGGCGCGAGGGCACGCCAGCATCGAAGGCACGAGGGCACGCCAAGAATTTGGGCACGCGGGCACGAGGGCACGAGGGCACGCCAACATCGATGGCACGAGGGCACGCCAGAAATTTGGGCACGAGAAATTTGGGCACGAGGGCACGAGGGCACGCAAACAGAGAAGGCACGAGGGCACGCTGAAAATTTGGGCACGCGGGCACGAGGGCACGAGGGCACGCCAACATGGAAGGCACGAGGGCACGCCGAAAATTTGGGCACGAGGGCACGAGGGCACGAGGGCACGCCAACATCGAAGGCACGAGGGCATGTAGGGCACGCCATTTAACAGACTCCACAGAACACGAAGCGAGGAAATGAAATGAAACGAAGCAAAGTGTTCCCCCAACCCCAAACCAAGAGGAGAAAAAAAACAGCGCAAGACCCGAAGCCAAATAGGGTCGAAGCGTAAATAAGATGAGAAAATGCAACCCCTGTAAGCGATAGCTAAAATGATACCTCCAAATACTTGCATTGCTATAACCAGAGGCGACAGTACAAATGATATAAATGAAAAAGAAATTTCTCACCAAATCTGAGGCTCCATGCCTCGTGCTAAACCAATGTAGAAGTGCATTACAACTGGCCAACAAAATGGCCAGCTCGAACGTAGCTGAAAAGGAAAAACATGGCTCGAAGGCCACAAACACGTAACACACAAACACAAGCAAAGCCCGAAGGCCATTTCAACCAACAAAGCAAAGCCCGAAGGCCATTTCAACCAACATTGCTCGACTCGCCGTCGAGACTTTTAGCATTTTGATTTGCAACCACTCAGCACGAGTGTGCAAAATTTACTAAATTCTCAAATTAAACTCTTGTTTTATACTGCATGGAAGAAACCATGCCGCATGCACGACTATCAATGAACACGCAGATGATGAAAAACATTACACCTCTAGAGAGTCAAAAACAATGGTACTTCAAATTGCCAGATTTGTAAATCTGTAATAAACAATGCACAGCATGTTCGTTGCTTTAACTCCGATTAGAATTTCATTCTAATCGTCATTAAAATAAGTCAGCGCTGACATCAGCAAAAAAATTAGCATTACGAGTGATAAATTTCAAAATAAGAATTACAAGGATATAATCTCAAGGATATATCAGTTTGTTTTATCAGTTAGATGATACAACTCGACAAAGCCCTTGTAGTTTTACACCTAATGTAACAAGATTTGCTGATGTCAGCGATGACGTCAGCACTGAGTCACGTGACATCAAAAACAAATGACGTCATCGTGTTAGGTTCAACTTGTTATTGGTGCCAAATTTCAAGCCTCCAATACTTGTGATTCTGAGAATCCCCCAAGTCTCCCCTAAGTTTCAAAGAGCCTAGTCAGGATAGGGTTAAGATGTCAGTTACGCTGATAGCCTTTGTTTGGGTCAATGAAACCTCATTGTAATTTTGAAGCATGAAAGAAATTTCATGGTGAATGACAGGTTTGGCTGATTAAGAGATGCAAATAATGAAGGAAAGACATTTGACCTTGCTTGTTTCATGGCAATCATTTCATTGGTAAATAAAACAACTCAAACAAAATGGCATGATTTCAAAGATACATTTATCATGAAATTCACGAGGATCGTAGGAAGCAGCTGCTGGTGAATAAAAATGACATGGTACCATGGTCTTTAAAGTTATTGGGGGCCTACGCCCCTGCTCCCGCTTCCGACGGGCCTTCAATTCACAAATAATAAAATATTTATTTCATTTATTTGACAGTAAACTAAGACAACAGGGTGCAGGGAGCTCACATCAATTCTAAACAGATTGCAGCAGTTCTTCGTTTCTCGCCGTGTACCAAATGTCTACACATATAAAAGCACTACTTAAATTGAACAGTAGCTTATCACTAGACAAGCTCTAGTAAAATTCAGAGTATCTTTGGTAACCATTAATTCATTAACGTTCGTCGAGCATCAAAGCTGTCCGTGAAAAAGAAGAAAAACGATACTGGGCTGCTCTCATATAAAGAAATGAATGAATAATGTTGTATTTTGTAGGTATTAATTTTCGAAAAACAGGCAGAGCATAACAAAGATCTTTCATACTGATTACTAACTTCATACTGCTGAGCAAAACATGTCCAAACTTCCTTGGTCACTACAGCAAATTTTACACAACCGTGTTGTGCTGTTGTTTTAGGCAACTTGTGAAGTGAACTTAGTTACAAACTCGTTGTGGAAAGCTCAAAAAGATCTTTGTTGAATTTACTTCCAAACCTAATTCACATTTGATTTACAGTACTAAACAACACCCACTGCACAAAATTTATTCACTATAATACATTGGTTCATCTCATCTCAAGCAAACGCTTGTAGGCCAGTAATAGCTCGTCCAAGAATTAAAGCATGGATGTCGTGCGTCCCTGAAATCGAAATAAAAAAACCATTATAGAAAACCGTTGTGGTAAGTAGTAAAATATGGTAAAACAATGGTAGTTCTAGATACAGGGCCTTCGTTGTTATTATTACCATAAGGGAAATGACTGTTCCTTCTTTGGAAGAGAAGGTCAACATTATAACAGTAAAATACGCCTCGCATTGTAGAACATGAATGACCGTGAATTACCGACTAATTTAAAAAAACCGATACATTTAAAGGCAATGTGTCCATGTAAATACAGCAGCTCTGCGGAGGGGGGGCATGCCAATTTCACGTGGAATTTCACGTGATCACTCGCGCAAATATAATTTTGCGATCGCAAATCTTTGATACAAGCAAACTGATGATTTACTTGCGGTTGCGATTTTAGAGGTTATGAAATTCAACCCTTGATTTGCATGTGATCAGTTAAATTCTAACAATCACAGTGCGGTGTTTTAGGATCTTCGTCAGCATCTTGTCAGCATATTTTGGGAGAGTTTATACACAGCTGTACTTACATGGACACATTACCTTTAACAGTGAAATGGCTAGAATTTCTTGCAAAGGACCTACCAGATTTGAAGAAAACTTTAAATTTTCAGCCAAGTAGAAACAGGTATTAATATGCAGCAAAGGATGGTAAGTAGGGCTACGAACACGATTCTCTTATCGAGAAAAGATATTGGACTCCACGCAGTACAATGCATAATGAAAACGATTCCTGATTCAAGGTGATTTGTCAATGAAGGGGTTTCCATGATAGAGAATGGACAGAAAACTGCAGATACCTACCTTCATATGTGTTGACTGCTTCAAGGTTCATGACGTGTCGAATCACGTGATATTCATCCGACACTCCGTTTCCTGAGATAGACAATAACGTAAAGATGTCAAAAACATGACCAGATACAATCCGCTTTCTGAAGTGAAAGGTCCATTTATTTTGAATTTACACTGGATTCATTCGCCAGTTTGAAGCAAGCCTAAGTATACAAATGTATCACTTTTATTCTGGAGACCCCTCATTTCTGTGGGAGTTCTTCAATAGACAGGTCCTTCCATATAACTTAAGAGTAAATGATGCCCTCCAACTCCCAAGGAGGACGACAAACAAATGTGAAAAGATTCTATTTCATCAAGGGGAACGATAGTTTTGAATCGGCTCCCAGACCAATATAAAGTTGCCAAAGAAAGTTGGAAGGGATCCGGATGTGACTGCCACACTTGTATATAGCTTATTTTCAAACATTTTAAATAGGACAGAGTTGGTCTTTATCAGCATTAGCTGTTCTTCTAGCCAGCTACCGGGTGAGCCAGAAGAAATTTCCACTTTTGAAAATTCATAGCACCAAGAGTACTTCACAGATTTGAATGATTCAAATTCTTGTAAAAAGCCGAAAGATCAAAGTATTTTTGTGATTTTTCTTGCTGTCTCACGTGCGCTAGAAAGATACAGATAAATTCAGCTTTATAAAATTTCATGGTTGCAAAATGACTGACAAAGGGCTAAAAACATGGATCAAATCATAAAGAACTCGTCGCACAGATCAGTACAGAAAATACAATTGTTCATGGGTGAGAGATATTCACTGCACACTTATTACCATGGGACTGAAAGTCTAGGGTATCTGCTTGAAAACTGATACTCTTGAGAGAGATGAAACACCCATTGCGTATTGTTCTGTGTAAGGGGAGTCCATATAATTTGATAAACGTTTTAGGCCCACTTCCAGTCATATTGCAAGCGTGAAATTTTTGATAAAGTTGAATTTACTGATACTCCTAAGGCTGGTAATACTGCGATAAATCTTTCAGCTTTTAACTAGAATTAAGTACTCTTAGAGCCTAATCGAATTTGTAAAGTATTCTTAGTGCCATGAATTTTAAAAATTGGGAACATTTTTCTGGCTCACCCGGTATAAATAAACTGGATAGTACTATTATTATCATTGTCATAACTCGAAACATATGAACCGTTGGTAAAAATGTAAAGTGAAATGAAATGAATTTAAGAAGTAGATTTATGCGATTTGAAACTGTTTTTACCTCCTAACATATCTCGTGCCATCCTTGCAATATCCAAGGCCTTTCCACAAGAATTCCTCTTTACCACTGAAACCATCTCCGTGCTGAGCCTGAGAAAAAAACGTTTAAGTAAACTGAGCCCAACCAAGATTAACACTAAAACAGATTACATTACCGCCAGATAAAGAAGAACGTGCAGACAACTTAGCACATTGAGCGTTGCCTTCAAAGCAAATTATCTATTGTACAGTTTATACTGACTATCTTTAAAACTGATGATTTACACAAGTTACCTTGTAATGCATTATTCTGACTACAATCAGTTGCAAAATTGTTGGCCCATTGAGGAAAAATACGGTTTTTTGCCCCCCCCCTACCACCATTGCAATGTTGATTGGAAACAAATGCGACTTTCCTGTTGGCAACTAACGATTTACGAATCCCGGGGGGGGGGTACATGACTTGCGGATGGACGGGGGTCTGCCGCCCGGTTTTCAGAAAGGTACCCTCTTCTAATTACCGAAACTTGCTGCCATACCCACTTTTATGATGAATTTTAGCAGAAAACCACCCATTTTTGACTATTTTTCGCCAATTTCTGGAAAACCTACCCATGTTTATGGAAAATCTGCCGAAAAAGGGACCCTTGTCTAGGGAATTTTGGGCCCAAAAACCCACCCATATGGGCGGCACATACCCGTACCCTCAACATGTTATGTACCCCCCCCCCCGGGTTACGAATTTTCCGACTGATTACTCACTTTCCATCATCTTTTAGTCTTCCAACTTGTACGCATGCTTGAAGCCCAAGTGAAATCTGAAAGTTAAAAATTGAATCAATAACAAAGAGAAGTACATCAATTGCCAAATCAACAGTGCTTAAGAAATAATTTGAAGATGGTAAAAAACTTGTCAGTTTTGGAGGCAACAGAGTTTGATAGATATCATGTATGCATAAGTCATTTGAATCTTCTTGTTCTGATCAATAACACGACTAATAATGGATGAAACAATTATAAGAATATTTACCTCTGTCACCATATCCGCCATTTTCTTTTGCATGAGTTGATTTTGAGCAAGGGGCTTGCCAAATTGATGTCTAAAAGCACAAAACTTGTTGTGTTAATAAATAATGGCTACAATTAAGGACGCTCATAGACATGTTGGTAGTGCAGTTAAAAATTTTTTATCAGTTACGAGAATTGCTTAAAGCATGCTGGTAGGCCTAAAACGGAAAGACCTTGCAAACTTTCACGTAAATACTTACCAAACACTGAAAATCCCCTGAATGGATATTTTCCTGAAACTAATAAAACCTTCACCGTACGTTAAAAACAAAGAAATTATCAACGTGATTGTCTTAGTTTCCCACAGAATCCTCTTTCGTCAATAAAAATCCTGAAATTCTTGTGTGTCCTCCGTCTTCGCTGCAGGTGAAAACAAATCGTTTCCATGACGTATACTGTTAAAAATCTGTAGTTACGAAAGTGACTTACAAAAGGAATTATTCATCAAAGATACATCACCTATCCATTGTGTATTGTCTGGCAGCTTCAAGGCAGAATTCAGCAGCACCAAGAACACCCCAAGCAATACCATAACGTGCACTTGTAAGGCAGTTGAATGGCCCCTACAAAATCACAGCAAATTACAACAGTGCAGACCTCCAAGCAATACCATAACGTGCACTTGAAAGGCAGTTGAATGGCCCCTTCAAAATTGCAGCAAATTACAACATTTCAGACGCGAATGCTGACAAACATAACCATTCTTTGTTTCCATCAATTTGATGATGACTTTGATGTCAAAACAGAATGCTGGCTACATTTTAGGCATCACCTACGTGCACAGATCAAGAGCTCAACGAGCATTTGCAGTTTATTATACTACGTTCTTCATTGGTGCGGGAAAGGAACTGCGATGTCACATTGATATCGATCAGAAGGTACACAGGTGCCATAAACAAGAAACGGCAAGGGTTTGGAGCACCAATCTAAGCAAAGTAAATTTTAGTGAAACTTGTTGCAGGATAATCTATGAAATGATCAAAATGATAAAATATCTTTCAATAAACTTACTTTTAATCCTTCAACGTTAGGTAAAAGATTTTCTTCTGGGACTTCTACATCCTCCATTACAATTGATCCAGTCCTTGATGCCCTCAAAGAGAATTTTCCTTCAATCTTTGGAGCTGACAATCCAGGCATACCCTGCAAGTTTTACAAACAATGCTTGAGAAAACGGAGTTCATGGCATGGCAAAAGTCATCCTAAACCAAGCTTTAGATCAGATTATCTAATTTTTGGTTTGTAGGAATGTGGTAATAAGCTTTGTAATGACAGAGCATGAAAATGTAATACCTACAGTCCATCATCTTGTTAACGATGTATATTCAATTTTACATTAATTCTCAACAGCTAGCGAGCAACTAAGATTTGTCCTTTTTTAGTGCAAACAGAATCATCAAATTTGGATTCTTAGCAAGATCCACACAATTTCCAGAATCATTGAAATTATCAGCTAAATCGAGAAAATTAAAAACTTACGACCACCAATTTTACAGTAAGATTATTTCGCTCTACCTACCCTTAAAACAGAGTCCAGAAAACTCCTTTGATAGATTAGGCGTGGCTTGAGTTAATTACTGCAGATCTTCGTAGCAATCAGTGTCCAAGTGACCGGTATTCTTTCCTGATTCTATTCTCCTTAAAAATTCTCTTCCTAGCGGGAACATTTGATATCATACGTAGGATCATTCGTACAATGACAGTTTTTTTTATTATTTGAAACACAGAAGAACTTACCGCCGCGAAACGGAAAACATGAATGCTCTTTATCCTGTGAGAAAGCAAGATTCAACACACGCTCAAATATGCTAACTACTTCAATGAAATTAAATCATACCTTTTCAAGAATGAAGCCTCTGATTTTGCGGTCTTCGCAGTTTGCCCAAACAACAAAAACATCGGCTATTGGTGAATTCGTGATCCTAATGGAGAGATGGACAAAGTCAAAATGACTACTATTTTCGATCGAGATCTTGTACATTTGCACACTTGTGGAAAGTACAGGGACACGCACTTCATAGCAAAAGACAGCAAATGAATAATGATATGAAAATGCAGTCTTGGTCGATTACAAAGTTTTGAATAAACCATGACAGAAAACTTGCCTTGTTGCAGGCAACAGTGGGACCATCAGAGCTGATCGCTTAACTGATCGCTCAGGATGAGTTGCCGGGCAGCTTATATGGTTTTCGTCACGTGACTGAAGTTAATCTCGGTCGAGTGAGGTCAAACTCGGTCGAATGAGGTCAAAATCCGGATGGGTGACCTCGGAGGCCTGACCTTGCCATTCACCTCGTCGTCCTTTGGAAGGGACGTTAAACTAGGGGTTCCATGCCTCGCTGCGGCATGCAAAGTGTGCATAAATTAGCTTAAGTTGCTAGAAATCCAGACAATCCCATCAAAACAAATTGCTACTACTTTTTCTGTATGCTGAAACTATGAAGTGCTGAAAGTTTCAATTAATCATCCAGAAAAATCCAATATTTTCAGCTAATATCACGGTTTTCCTAGCTGAACAGCTGAATTTGCTCGCAAAATACACAATGAATCACAATGACACACAATGATCTTAAATAATGAATAAAATGAATAGGTTCTAGAAAAAAATGAATAGGTTCTAGATAATGAATAGGCTAGAAAAAAATGGTAGCCTAAATGGACAATTTCAGCCTGTAGGTCCTTAATCCATACACGTGGGTTTTTAATGTAACTCTTGCCTAAGCTTACCATGTCCGAAAACTTGAATTGTAGATAAATCTACTTTCAGTAGAATTCCTTTAGAATCAATCAATTTGAACGACCCTCGGATACTAAGCTGACAGGAAAGCTATTCCAGC
Organism: Aurelia sp. 3 sensu Dawson et al. (2005); assembly: GCA_964020215.1. Taxonomy (NCBI): domain Eukaryota; kingdom Metazoa; phylum Cnidaria; class Scyphozoa; order Semaeostomeae; family Ulmaridae; genus Aurelia; species Aurelia sp. 3 sensu Dawson et al. (2005). Next base: position 19,426,097 of record OZ026586.1, read on the forward strand.
GCAATGGTTTTAGCATACAGTACGCGTTTCATCTATCTTCCAATGAAAAAGAAGGAATTCTCCACAAAAAAGTCATAGAAATGGAAATGCTAAGAATTCTGAAATTACCATTGCTTGGATCCATTCAAAATGAAGCTCTTTCCGGCAGGATTGTAAACAGCTTTGGTTTCCATTCCAGCAGGATCACTTCCATGATTTGGTTCGGTTAGGCCAAAACAACCAACAAGCTCACCAGTTGCTTTCAAAGGGTAATGAAACAATGATTTAATAAGTAGCAAAATGCTTTAGCTAGATACCCCCTAAAAAAATCAGCCTGCATGTTGTCGCTACAGTTTCATTTGAGCTAAAACTTAATGCTGAATCAGCAAAACTTTTAAATCAATGGAGACAGTTGAGAATGCATGGAGGCTTCAAAATGTTGGCAGAACAGGTTAAGACATGTCTTGCATGACAACAGACTGATTTCCTGTTGAACTGCAGAAATCCAGTAGTAGAAAATACAGTACTTTACTATTGTATCAATGTTTTGCTAGGATGAATATTATGATATAAAAAAAATCATAATCATCATTATTATGAATGTTTGCTGATAAATTGATGGAGATAAACAAGGACAGATTTCGTTTTGAGCCAATCAGCGAGTCTGTTTACATCTGCAAGATTGACCAATCACACTACGTAATCTAACATCACGTGATACAGCGTGATTTTGTGGGAAATCAGAAGCTGTGGGGATGAATACAAAAATACCCTCCCCCAAAATTCGACGATGTGCAAGTGGATTTTTGACCAACCATAAATATTTTGACATTTTCTGTTAGACTACAAGCTTGCTGAAAATTCTACCGCCTCGGATTTTGATATTCAACTTAGATCGAGAGAAATCTCTGTTCAAATAACGCCTTAAAATCAGGTTAGCGCCCAACGTTTCAGGTTTAATAGAAAGATATTTCTTCACCGACTACTTCCATCTTTTGCACAAATGGCTACAAACATTGATTCGAAGACAACATGAAACTTATCTCCATGAAATTTTCGGTGTTGCACAGCTTTCAATAGGGGCAGTTTCTTCTACGCCATCGAGAGCGGTATCGTTTTCTGAAGCACTACGATCACAGTCTAAAGGGCCAAGTTCTGAGGCAATTTCAACAAGAAACTCTCTTAACAATGTTACAAACAAAGTGTAAGTCACAAGGTACTCACCCATTCTCCATTTTCTATGATGAACCAACATTGGATGAGTCCAAGAAACCATAGGTTGCATGCGAACAAACGAACTATGACAGAAAATTGATTATTTCCACAAGCTTGAACACCACAGTCTTCACTGCGCTACAGTCTTGATGAAATGCCTACTCCTCTCAAATTCTGAGCTAAAATGGAGCAAGATTGATCATGTCGCAAAAAGTTGCATTAGTTTGCATAAACAAGTCGATTTCAAATCCTTACATAATCATTTCGCAGTTTTTCGAGACAACAGTTTGGGAAATAGACAACAGTACAGGAGAATAAATGAGTTGTACATTTCACTTGACCTGACCCCTTCATCAGAATCTATCCTGATCCCGTTGTTTATTTCCCAACTTTTCCCTCGATAAACCGACAAATAATAATCTAAGGATAAGAAATCGACTTGCTTATGGCAACTAACGCTACTTTTTGAGACGTGATCAGTCTTGCACCATTTTTAGCTCAGAATTTGAGAGGAGTAGACGTTCATCAACGCTGTAGAGTAGTGAGGACTGCATTCTGGCTTAGTTCGTTTGTTCACATGCAACCTAAGGATCTTTCGACTTAACCAGCCTTTGTTTATCATAGAAATGAAGAATTGGTGAGTACCTTATGACTTGCATTTTGTTTTGGACATTATTGGTAGTTTCTTGTTGAGATGCGTCAGGACTTCGCCCTTAAGAATGTGATTGTAGTGCTACAGAAGTTGATATTGCGCTCGGTATCACAGCAGATAGTGCCCCCTATTGAAAGCTATGCAACACCGAAAATTTCATGGAGATAAGTTTCATGCTGTCTTCGAATCAATGTTTGTAGCCATTTGTGCAAAAGATGGAAGTAGTCGGTGAAGAAATATCTTTCTGTTGAACCTGAAACGTTGGGCGCTAACCTGATTTTAAGGCGTTATTTGAACAGAGATTTCTCTCGATCTAAGTTGAATACAGTAAAAACCCGCGTATAAGAACCTACAATTTTGCAAGTCAGCCTGATTAGGTTCTTATGTATTGAGTATTTAGTAGGAAATAAGGCTGTTCAGGTTCTTAAATTGGTTCTTATTTCATTCATGGCTTCCAGGTATTTCTTTTGTTCAGATTGAAACTTCAAACCCATTATTTACTGTCAGTTGCGAGACACCTGAGTTCACAAGGCCTTATTCAAAACATCAGTTCATGGAGGAACCAGAAATATTACAGAATACAATGAAAAGCTTTCAAAGCATCTTTAGAGCTCTTTGCAACTTGCACATGTGGCAGAATCAGTACGTATAGGCTCAATTACAAAGCAACTAGAGTTTGATTTAGTTTGATGATCTCCACAAATAAGAACCTATTTCAAATTTCAGGCTGAATGGGTTCTTATACATTGGGGGTCTAATTTCAGAATTTTCAGCCTGTAGGTTCTTAATCACTAGGTTCTTATACGCGGGTTTTTACTGTATCAAAATCCGAGGTGGTAGAATTTTCGGCAAGCTTGTTTTCTAACAGAAAATGTGAAAAAATTTATGGTTGGTAATCCACTTGCACATTGTCGGTTTTTGGGGGAGGGTATTTTCGTATTCATCCCCACAGCTTCTGATTTCCCGTAAAATCACAGTGTATCACCTGATGTTAGATTACGTAGTGTGATTGGTCAATCTCACAGATGTAAACAAACTCGCTGATTGGCTCAGAACGAAATCTGTCCTTGTTAATGGAGATTCAACGGTATAGACCAATTTGATGAAGACTAAAATCTGGAAAGAACCCTTTCTATTCCTGGTAGTAATCTATGAGGCATTTCACCCCCGTTGAAAGTAAAATTGCCATGAAACATACCTAGCTTAGGCAAGAATCTCTGTCTCTGTTCTTCTGTGCCAAATATATAAATAGGGTACATGACGAGAGATGATTGTACGCTCATTGCTGATCGATATGCACTGTCAACTCTGCAAATGTAATTAGACTATATAGTAGTTTGAAATGAGAGACAAATTTATGACCTTTGCACAGCATATTAATGAAATGAAACACAATGGTAAATTGGACTCCAATGGATACTGTGGCTGTTGCACTCTTCAATTATAGGGTATATGAATCACAATATGAAATAAATTATTTGGAAAGGGCACCATGCGGTCACAAAAGCTATCAAAAGTTCTAACAATGCTTTCTTCAAAAATGCTTTCAAAGAATACTCAATAGTAAACACTGATTTGCAGATCTAAATTTCAATGATACCTATGAATTTCAATGACATCTACATAGAAAATGATTTTACCTCTCTACTTCTCTGGCAATGAGGCCATAAGTCACTGATGAAACACCAGGACAACCATATCCTGTATAAAAAGAGGAAAAATTAGGAGGAAAACCAACCAATGTCATCTTATGCAATAAAATACTCTACATTAAGAAAGATGCACTGCAATTGAAATATATAATAGTTATAGTTAAACATTTCAAGTGGTGATTTTTCTCAATGAAACTCTAGCCATACAGCATATAGGGTGCCCCCAAAATAATATTCAATGTTTGATCAAAAATTGAAAATAACAATAATCAGGTCTTTGGGAAGAAAACCCCATTATCAAGATTTTGAAGTAATTTCAGACAGCCAAATCTTGCAAATCCATTGAAAATTCACTGAATTACATGCTTTTGAGGATCAAATTTACGCAATGAAAACCAGCTGTACTCTAGAAAAATCATAATGCATAGAAACTGCAAAATCAATGCAAAGAAATGTTATTTAGTGCTGTAGGTACATCTCATTAATATCAGATCAAACCAAACAGGACTCTGAAAGTAATTTGATTCATGATGGTCAAAATTTGCTTTAAAACTGCATGTATCAAAAAAATAAAAAAGTGCAATCGACAAGAAACTGAATCATGCTCAAATCTTGCTCCCCATAATTCATCCCAGCATCCATTACTTTAAAGTTAAGTTGTCAAAAAGCTTTTGAAATCCCATTTGGTTTGCTTTGAAATAAACAGAAAAATGATGGCACATGCAATCTTTACCAAAAATGCTATTTAGAGGCCTCTGGTTTCAGCTTTCACACAAACTTGGACTTTAAGAGCTTTTAAGGGTCTAAGAATTCAGCAGATTTGCCAGCCCTGTTATTTCTTAAATTGAATCAAACATCAAACAATTTTTTGGAACATCATGTGCAGGAAATATAAGTGTAACAGTTGTTGAAAGATACAGAAAACAAGATGGAAGTACAATACCATGACATACCATCAATCATACATCCAAGGACGCCAAGTTGTCCAAATTCATTCATGATACCACGGTCAAACTCTGCAAAGGGTATTTTGATAGTCATGAATATTTGTCACATCACAACAGGAAGAACTCACAAAACATGATATCATAACATGATATACTAGAGTTTAAACTGAAGGTGATTCTACAATAAATTACAACTTTAAGCCACCCCTCCCCCCCCCTCCTCTGTAGAAGACCTTAGTAATTAGTATGCGACAAGTCCTGCCACATCTGTAGCGCCCTGTAACACTTTTAGAAAGAAGAAACCAACATGTTGTATATGTCTTATGTGAGCATTTAAATTTTGATTCATGGTCTCAAAGAACTTACATAAAATGCAAACGCTTCACATTGTTGCTCTATTTTCTCAGGCAGAAGTGCATGACTAATGATGGAATGAAATTGACTCTGAATGTTTTGGCAATGAGATAAAGCATATACAGTACCTTCATGTCTGTTGGCCATTATGATTCCAGGCATCAGCTTTTCCTGGCAATAATGTCTTACTTGATCCCTAAATAAATCAACAAAAGTAACGAGGAAAAAAATGGAAAAAACTGTTTACATTTTAACTACAGTAAGCTGAAAATTGCTTTGCAGTTCTCCTGTTTCATTTTTTTGCCTGAATATATCCATTCAATAATTTGTCAATCTATCTATGAATTTAAAAGTTGGAGGTCTTTTTGCAGATCCTTTGGCAGGGGTAGGAACAGTATCTTTTCTGAGGGGAAAAATTCTGAATGGAAAAATCATGTGAAGTAGGTACTGTGAAAGTAGATACTGTACATAAATATGAAACTAAAACGGAAGATACATACAATATGACACTTTCATTGATGTTATACTGTACCTGATCATGATTTCCTCCTCAGTTAGTAAAGATTCCAAGTTCAGGGCATCAGAATAGTCAAATTTTTCTGTGAAAGAAAGATTAAGAGGCAACTTTACAGGCAGGATATTGTGATATTGACTTTGAATTGAGGAGTTCACAGGCTCAAGGAAACAAGTCAGTATCCTTTTGCTAAATTCAAAAATCATTCAGCATTATCTGAAAAATTAAGTCAAGAAAATTCTCGCCTTCTTTGCACAATAAATGCTAAACCATATAATTTAAAAGGGCTATCAGCATGCAGTTGATAATCAATATCACATTTTTCATACCATATTTAATGTGTTACAGCTTTCATTGAAGCGTTAGTGAACAGGTTATGTGGAAAACAATACCAGCAACAATGCTGATAGTTTTACATCTTCTGTTTACCCCAAATCTTTTGTTCTTTCTGATGAAATCTTTTGTTATATTCTTACAGTATATATACAGTACTTACTAAACTTGGGCTGTCTGCTCTTTCCATTTGGATCAGCTACTGATCATTCGTCAAGGAACAATTGTATATCATTAACCATTTTTTCATTAGAAAACCAAGCTTCTAAAGACAATAGCTAAGATTTTGATGAAGGGGTCAGGTCAGGCGATGGGAAGGAGAATAAGTGAGTTGCACATTTCATTTGACCTGACCCCTTCATCAAAATCTTAGCTATTGTCTTTTTCCCGCCTATTTCTCAATCAACCAAAAAAGAATTATCTAAGGATAAGAAATCGACTTGTTTGTGCAAACAAATGCTATTTTTCAGACATAGCCAGTTTTACGCCATTACAGATCAGAATGTGAGTGGGGAGTAGACACTTCATTACAACCGTCTTGCAATGTATCTTTGAATGGCACTCCAATAAATCAAGCTACAAGCTATGAATATCTGGGAATCACCCTTGACAATCACCTGACAATGAGTATGCAAATTGACAAGATCTACAAGCGAGCCTCGAATCGGGTAAAATTGCTGCAACGAATTCGTCCCAACATCTCTCCACTTGTTGCAGAGAAAATATATAGTGTTATGATTAGGCCTGTGCTACTCTACTGCTACCCAGTGTATTTATGCGTAGGTGAAAGTGCCAAGAAAAAGCTGCAGTCGATCCAAGACAGAGCCAATAAGATCATAGCTCCTACCAAGAATACGACATTGAAGATGGATACATTGGATCGAATCCGGAAAAAACGAGTCTCAATCGACGTGTTTAAGTCGTTAAATGATTCCTGTCCTCCTCCACTGCGAAACATGTTTGAGCGCTTTGATCATGGCAAGGACACACGAGGAAACGGTTCACGTCTCATATTGCCAAAAGTCAAAACAGAAGCCGGTAGAAAAACGTTCGCCTTCCAAGGCGCACTGATTTTCAATGGATTGCCAACCGACATTAGAAACGAATCTTATTTTGTAAGCTTTAAACGGAAGATAGATACCGTAAATTTTGTAAGATAATCGCGTATTAGCTCAGCTCTTAAATTTTTTACCTTGTTTATAAGTTTTCTTTAACAGGACCCTTATTGATAGCAGTATGTCACATGTACTGAAAAGGCTTATCCTGTATAAATATGTATCATTATTATTATCAACACTGTTCAAACTTGTGGAAATGATCAATTTATTCTTGCTAAGTTCGTTTGTTTGCATGCAGCCTATCGAATTTTGGACCTATCCAGTTATGGTTAATCATAGAAAGTGAAGAAGTTGTGAGTACCTTCTGACTTAAAATTTTGTTTGTGACATTATTGGTAGGGGTTTCTTGTTGAGTTTACTGCAGGAATTTGGCCCTTAATATGACTGTAGCGGTTCGGTTCAAAAGACGATAACCCTCCCGGTGTCATAGGAGATACTGCCCCTTGCTGTTCAACACCAAAAGCTTCATGTACTGTAGATATGTATGAAATTGTCTACGGATCAATATTCTTTGCCGTTTTGCATCAGACTGAAGAGTCGGTCTAAAAAATATCTTTCTGTTGGACCTAAAACGCTAGTCATTACCATAATTTAAAGGTGTTTTTCAAACACAAATTTCTCTCAATCTACAGTAAGTTGAATATCAAAAATTTAAGTGGTAGAAGTTTAGATGAGCTTGTATTCTCTCAGAAAATGCAATAATATTTATGATTGGTCAAAATTCCACTTGCACGTCATTAGTTTTTGGGAGAGGGTATTTTGGTATTTATCCCCAGCTTCCGATTTTGCGTGAGATCACAGTGCGTCACGTGATGTTTAGATTGCGTAGCGTGATTGGTTAATCAGCCAGATGTAAACAAACGTGCTGATTGGCTCAAACAAAATCTGCCCTTGTTCCACTGACCAGCTTACAAAGACCCTCTTCTGTGTTGTATGTCGGTTCTGTTCTGGGACACACACTTTCCTTTTTGGAAGAAACTTTCAACACAAGATAGGGTATCGGCGGCATTTGTCGGACGGTTTAGGTTTTCGCATTCACGACTCCTAAACCAAAATGAAGAACGAGAAGTTAAGGTATTCAGGTGTGGTTTTGCTCTTTCATCGGCATATTACTTGATTTTCCTTAAAATTTCTCTCCCCATTAGTTATCTGCATCAGTTTTTACACGCGATTATCGTGGCGTCATTTATCGCCCTGTGACGGCATTTGTCGGACACGTATCTAAAACATGAATTTGACCCTTTTGATGCAGACAAAATCTTCCAGCCGCCATTATAATTAATGAAATGTTTATCTTCAGTTTATCTTGAGTTATTCTAACTGCAAGGTAATTCTTCTCCGCGCTTGAAATTCCCCTTTTGCTAGACATGTTTACCTTAGGCCCATGGCAGAAATTCCTGCTATGAATAAATTAACCATGCACCATTTGAGATGAAAAGTAAATTATCATATTTTATTCAGCAACTAAATATCATCAATTCTCATTCAATATATTCAATAAGACAGTGAACATCATTACCATGCACTCTGTGAGAATGACGATGGATACAGTAACTTCAAGGGTGTCCGGGAAATGCCGCCAACGTTTTTTGAGACCTCTTCCTTCAAGACCCCTCTGTCAATGCGATTGTCACTTCCGATCGAGTTCATTGTCAGTTTATGTAATTTATTACAAGTTCAACAATGCATAGCAGTCATTGGTCCAGTCTTCGCGCTCAAGCTGACCTCTCGACAGATCCCGATTTTGAGGCATGTTGTTGTTCATGTGCGTGTTGTGTTCATCGCCATTTTGAAGGTTCGCACGAAGCGTTTCTGACCTTTGTGGGCATGTTGGCCCGGTCTAAAGCTTGTTATTTAAACTCTATTTGTACAAAAAGGTCAGAGTATAACGTGATGAAGGTGGTGAGTGCGATTCATGCTTATTTTGCGAGTGCTTGCATCTGTTTAGCGGAAGTGATTCCGAAAGTGTCCGACAAATGCCGCCGTCCGACAAATCCCGCCGATACCCTAGTGTTTAAACATTTATTCGTGGAGTGATTGTGTGATCATACGAATAATAAGACAGAGCCGTCTGGAAATGAGACGTACAATAAGATGTGTGATAATACGCGTCTTATTAAAATTGTGCAGGATCAGGCGTCTGATTGCACATCTTATTCATCGTCTTATTTCCAGACGGCACTGTCTTATTATTCGTATGATCACACATATTATCGCACATATTATTGCACCACTCTTTTACCTGTGCTTCAAAATGAAATGTTAAGTCTCCTGATTCGAAATCCTGTTTGCAAAATCACGTTTTCAGTCGTTAAATGCAGACAAACTGTGAATCAACTTCTCAATGGCGTCGTGAAGGTTTATGTTACGTAAGGATACGTTGTTCGATGATGGATGCAACTGGTGTTTGCGATGCTGCACTTGCATTCCTTCGTAAAACTGTGTTCAGGCTGCGAAATGCTCCCGATTTCAAAACTCTTGATAACGAACTCATCTTTCTTCAATTTCGATTGCTATATTTGATAATTCTTTTGTAATTGCACGGCTACCAACGGTATAACATTCACCAGGCCTTTCTCCTCTGCTGATCTTTGGCGTCCGTCTGCAAAATGTAAAATGAACGCTTCATTTCAAACGTAACCAGAAACAGTGGTCCATATTTTATTGTCAGCCTTTAATCGTTTGTTAAATGTCAGAATGCTTTGTTCTCCAATCGATCGATAAAACACAGATCTAAAGTGACGAAAAAGAGGTCAGTCTAGCATGTTTGAATAGCCTCTTTTTAAATATAAGCCTCTTCTGAAAACGAATTCAAAGATGGAGGACAAGAAAAAGACATTCTGTCATTAAATGCAGTTTTGATTTGATTTAACTTCAATCATGATTATCCCAGAAGGTAATTATGCATTCCTGAAACTTTCAGAAATATTTTACAACTGATCTGAGGGAAAAATCTATCTCATATGACATTACATTGTAGTACAGTAGGTAGAGTTTTTTCAGTTTACCATGTCATCATGTGTGCCATGTGTTTGGTTCACGGAAATCTTCACATCAGTTCTCAAGTTTTCATCTTAGGTTTTACTACCACTGGAGCCTGCATGCATGTGATTTTATTTAGGCAAACAACTAAAGTACAGTATTTGTACAAGATTCAGATTGTGGTCCCGAGTCCACGGAAATGTCTGTGTCTTGTCCGTGGATGTCCGTGTACTTTTCCGTGGCAAAATTTATTCAGAAAAATCCATGGAAAACAGTCAATCCATGGACAAGCTACCATGTCCGTGGTGGCCGTCCGTAGACTTACGATGCAAGTCATAGATTGAGGCTATTGATCAAGGAACTTGCTTCTTATTCACTGAATGTGTAGTTTGCATGTGATATTTGTTCTTTTCGTTAGTTTTTAACTTTTTGTTTGCATATTTCCGCCAAAAAGTGACAATTTACCGTGGCCTTTGTTGAAAGTTTCGGAGTTTCTAAATAATCAGTTTGTGCGCCCTGCTGAACTTTCACGTCAAAATGGCTTGTGATCTTCAAGTTTTCGATAGTTATATGGACTTATTCCAAACTTAAAGCATTTTCTACAAATTTCTTTCATCGCTTATATCCAAGATGTTACAAACACTCGAATGGCAACGGCTTCCCTGAAGATTTTCTACTCACAAATCTGTGAAAACTGCGAACGCACAAAGCATGTTGTTGTCTAATATATGTGTCATGGTTAGGAAGTAGGCTGCCTCGTTTTGAGTTATAAGAGTTTGCAGCATTTTGATGTTTACCAAAATTGGCTTGAAAGATATGACATACTGTAAAGTACAGCAAAGTTTGGAGCGGAACATCGCGAGATCATCAATATTTGTTACGAGCTGTAGTTGCAATATGTGTTTGTAAGGAAGTTGCAGACATATTGTTGCTTCTGAAGTACAGTATTCTGTGCTTAGTTTAAAGGTAAAGTTTTTGTCCGTGGAAATGATGTACTAAATTGTTGAAAATGTTGACATGGACTGTGTCCGTGGCTGGAAATTGTCCATGACCAAATTTAATTCAAAATTTCCACAGACGGTGACGGAACTGTGTACGGATAGTCACGGAACTGTCCACGGTCACGGAGCTGTCCACGGACAAGACACGGACATTTCGGAAAGTTGATACATTTTACACTGACAAACAAACTGCATTTTATGTCTGCACATGGAAGTACGTCTAGACCAGAAAGTTTGTGTTTTGCACATGCCAGACTGGGAAGTTTTTATTTTGTGCTTGCAAGTTGAGATGGCCTAAAAAAGATTTTGCGGAAGTCTCACCCGGTGTGGAAAGTTTGTCTTTGCTGCGGCAAAGGTTTTATGCCACGCCAATTGTCTAAAGTCAATAGAACTATTGTTCTACCATTTTTTTGTCGTTGCTCCATGCCAAAGATATTTGGTTTGATGTACAGTAACATACAGTACATGTTTGTGGTTGAGAACTATTATATACTGTAGAGTAATATCACCCCTATCAGACCACCATCGATTCCGTGTTGTGCGACGGCCTTGAATAAAATGTTAAAATTAAAAGGGAGCTTGGGCCTAGTTAATCCAAAAAGTGCGCGAAAGCTGTTTGCTGATGTCACCTCTTTGATATTTCTTCATTTTCGCTGGTTTGTTTTGCTCAGAAGACTTGCAATAAAGCTTTGAAGTTGACCTATGTACCTGCAACGAAGGTGTAAGTACAATTCACATTTCCCTCGATGTTTCCACACACCTTGTCTATTTTGTGTCGTTTCTCAATATCTCTTTCAGTTAACATAGAATAATCTTCATGAATGTTTCGTCCGACTCTACTCGTTTCATATCCAAAGAAATTTCGAGAATCGCGCACAAATTGCGAGACCTAAGGCTCCTTTTGGAAGAGCACTGCAACTGACATTATGCCGCCCTGGTGCGTCCATCACGTGAAACCCTTTAGTTTTGTAGACTATTGACGCATCGTGTGGTTAGAGTTGACTGAGGTCAAGGCTTGGAGAGTTAAAAGCGGGAGTGAAGTTAACAATATTTTGAACTCATTTTTAATCAAATTAGAATTGGTCATGTAACTTTCTGGCTTTCTGGGAAGTAAAAAATACTTTGTTGAACTGTCAACGGCCTTGATAAGATTTTGATGTGCTAAATTCATTGTTCTCCTACGGTGGTCTGATAAGGGCGATACGGCCTAATTTATGCGTTTCAGACCTGTCCGTATTTGGGTGGTTCCAGCATGACAACAAGGAAACGGATGGAACAAATCTCACTTTGAGGTTTGTAGCAAGAGTTGAGAAGCCTATTCAAGGTGAGTTCCCTTCCAGAACTTCTTTGACCTCTCCGAAAATCTTAGTTTTCTGAAAAGTGGTCTGATAAGGGCGATAGTTCTCTAGTTCTTTAATTTATTGTCTGATGGCTCAGATTGAAAACTGTGTAAGTTCTTGCATGTGCAAGATATTGCATTCACAGTACAAAGTTTCAAGTCTGGAAATAGCTAACAGGCATGTGTAATTTAATAAACAAATATGCAAGGGTATTTCTTGCAAGGGTAGAAAACAAGATTAATTGTTTTTTAAACAATAGCAAGGTGGGTATTGTTAGTGGACACTTTGCAAACTCTCCAGTCTGGAATTAACACAGGCCAAATCAACATGTGCCAAAGTAGACAACTGTTGAGTTTTCAAAGAATGATCTTCAACCATATCATCAGTTGAATTAATTTTGCTGGGAAGGACTGCTGCACAAATCATCCACATTGCACTCCATAATTTTGCATGTCTTGCACAGAAACCATTGCATGTACAGTACTTTGAATCACACAAAACACAAAAATGTGAAATACTTGGAGTGCTCATGTGCATTACAAATTGTAATGTCAAGAACTTTTGCCATAAGTCTAACCTTTGAGGCCAACTGTAAAATGGAATGAGACTGAAAACTGAAACTTTGCCCCAAATTAATAGACTTGCAAACAACTTCTGAGGGCCTCCGTGCATTTGGTTTGCAATTGCAAAGCTTTTCCAACCTGCCCAGAGAAGACATTCCTGATGCAGTTTCTTGATAATAGTTTGTAAATAATATAATTGCAATAACACTTTGGTTTATTCATAGATCAAGATCAAAGGAACATTATTGACAAATTGGCAAACTTTGTTGCCAGAAATGGACCACAATTTGAAGAGCTGACAAAAGAGAAGCAAAGAGAAAACCCAAAATTTCAGTTTCTTTATGGCGGTGATTACCATGCTTATTACAAATGGAAAGTCCAACTTGAAGGTAAGAATTTCAAAAATTTCAAATTTTTCAGATTTCCACAATACCATTACGTACACATTTTTCATAAGAAACTTGGAATATGAGCCAGTACTGAAAGTTTTGTAGTACCTGCAAAGGCTTCTTGAAAATCTTCATGTTTATTACCTGTGGCCTTGTGAAAATTCAGGACAAAGATTTCTGCTGCCTCTTTTGTGTTTAGACGTCACCAAGTACATACCCTCTACTGTAAGTAATACGAAATAGGAAACAAGTGAAAAGCAAGTAAAATATGCTTAGGATTTCCTCTATCAAATATTTCTTGAGTTATATCTTCCAGTGTTGGAGTTTCTTTATTTTTGGTGATCAAAGAAAAGTGTTTCTTATAAGCAGTTTCTTGCATAGAATACATACATGTGTACTGTATGTGTGTCATTAATAAACAATTATTTTTGTTTACAGTAATGCTGTATATTCTGTGTTCTGTGTGACAGCTTATCTAAGGAAAAGAAAGTTGCATTTGAAGTATACCTGGTTTCTTTCCAAAACTCTTTCATTTCACAGCATCATTTTACCACCGAGGAACTCTGAGCTCATTTCAAAATAGCAAACAATGAATCTATTTCTTTTCAAAGGACAACAAATGCAAGCACAAGACACACAGCAGCAACAACAAGCTTCTGGGGCAGCTCCACCCATACCTTCATGGCAACAAGCAGTCAATGTGAGTAAGATAGTTAATACCATGTTTCCATTACCATTCTAGGTATCTTAGTTAATACCATAGTGAAGCAATTTCTCAAATAGCTACAGTATTACTGTTTTCATTAGGTAACTCAAGGTAAGCTTGGTTGTGTGGGGTCAAAATCCACATGGGTGACCTTTAGAGGCCTAACCAAGCAACTCACTTTGCCACCCTTCTGAAGAGATGTTGAGCTAGCCATGCCATGCATGGATGCAGCCTGCGTGTAGGAGTGAGCCTAAATTAGCTTCAAATAATCCTTCCAGCCACTTGAAATAGAATACTTACTGTAAAAAGGAATCTTGCTGCAGTAATGCAGTTAAAAGTCATAGGGGCTTGCTTTTGCCATGATATAATTCTTTGAGACAAAATCTTTCTTTCTAATACAGGCTTATCAACAGTCACAAGCAAAGCTTCAGCCAACTGCACACATTCAAGCTAAGCCACAACCTCCAAGTGATTTGATCTTGGCAGATTTTGACTCTCTTTTGGGGAAACTCATGGATTCATGTACAAAAGATAACATACAGGTCTGGTTTCATTTAATTCACTGCTTTGTTAAAATCTCTTTTTCTGAAGACACTAAAAATCTTGAATTAGATTCCAAGGTTTTTTGCTAATTTATTTGTCCTGTGTTTCTTGTGTTATAAACAATTTTGTTGGAAGTTTCATTCTCAAGAGCCTTGAAAATGACCGCAAGATGTCAATCAAATTTTGTAGAAAGACATGCAGTAAGTGGACAAACACCTTTTCATGGTTTTTTGGGGATTTAGAAATTGATTATTTATAAGCAGCTGCAGAAGCATTATTTGAGTGTTTGGATGATAAACAGTGTATTGATCAGGTAATGCGTTTCACATGTTCTTACAATATTATTGCAAAGCATGACAAGACACAGAGTCTGAAACCATTTTTATTTTCCTTCTAGAGTGGGAAATCATGGATCATTAATAATGCAAAATCAGCTCATCACTGTCGCCACATTGCAGAGCATTTATTGACCAAGTAAGATTATTTCAATCATATTTTTAACGCCACATTGCTCCTTGATGTTATTACACTTTCAGGCAGCTTCCTGTCCCTTGCCTGGCGCCATAATGTTATATGGTCATCTTAACATCATATAGAAAGTGTTGTTCACTGCAGAAAAGTGTTATCTTTGGATTCATTTTGATGTATTCAAAGTTTTGATGTATCCAAAGTTTTGATGTATCCAAACGCCCCGACGTGTCGTAGTCATATATACGTATTGATTACTGGGCGGCTAGACTGTAATCAGCTGAATAATTTTCATGTAACTTGACAGGGTTGCCAACGAAAAGAAGAAATTTTCTCACGTCCTTCATATTTTGTATCTCATCAATG
Source organism: Aurelia sp. 3 sensu Dawson et al. (2005) (assembly GCA_964020215.1). NCBI lineage: Eukaryota > Metazoa > Cnidaria > Scyphozoa > Semaeostomeae > Ulmaridae > Aurelia > Aurelia sp. 3 sensu Dawson et al. (2005). Next base: position 19,441,219 of record OZ026586.1, read on the forward strand.
ATGTTGGTCATCACTGCGCAAGAAAAAGCCTTACGGATCTGCAAAAATCTCTTGGTGACGTTGTGCCCCCAATCTTTGGAATTTCATACCACGAAGAAAGTGCTGATCACAGGGAAAAAATCACAAAGGTTCAGAAAATCTGGGAAACAAATAAAATATTTGAAGCTGATATTATGGAGGTTTGTTGCTGTCGTATCTAATTTGAGATTTAATTCAAGGGAATGAATTCGTTAATGGCTGTAAAAACAAGTTATATATGTCAAGGATAGAGAGAGCATGGCCTTGAATTTGAAAAAAAAAACATTTTTGGCATCTCAACTTGTGATCATCTTCAGAAATTTTATTGAAGAGGATTATGAGTCAAACTTAATAATTTCACTACATTTTTTAATGTTTGTTTTATATTATTTTAACTCATAAGAACGTTAAGCATTTGATTTACAATTTTACGTCGAGATTGATATCTTTCTCAGACTGAGAGAAAGAAGAAGCATAATACTTTTGGTTCTTTGTATGGTTCTTAAAATATTGTACTGAATGTTGTTTCTTAACTTGATCCTGAAATTAGATTGTCACGTGCTGTTGCTTTTTTTAAGGCAAAGATATTATCTATAGTCCGCCCCCCTACAACATCTGTGTTTGGGATTCATGACCCGAAGGGCCTGTCTCATCTTATTCAACTCAGGGTTGGTCTCAGCAAGTTAAATTTTCACAAATTTCAGCTCAACTTTAGAGATACAATAAACCCAGTGTGCCCAAGTAACGATGGAATCGAGGATACGGAACACTTCTTGTTGCTTTGCCCGCTACACTCTTGTACGACCATATGGATATGCAAATCTTGCACGGCGATAAAATTTTCCAAACAATCTCAAAAGAAGGATCCTTGAGTTAACAATACGTTTTATACATATTACGGGTCGCTTTGAATAAAGTATCTCGCCCCGATTCCCCCTAGTAAACTAACAATTATTTAGTCAACTATCATATTTAATGTCTGTCTCAAATTATGTATGAAGTGAGCTCTGTGATAACGCAACATTACTCATAACGGAGCAAACATCTTGTCTGCTATTATTCGCTGGCATTTTTCATCTGAAATCTAGTTTGGGGCAGAGCCTAGTGCTCTTTGCTTCTTTTTCATGTCTTGTATTTTTTCCTTTCGTTATTCATATGTAACTCGTCTTAGTTTTCTTTGTGATGCCACGGAGTAGTCATAGTATTTTGCACCCAGTAGCATCGTCATCGTAGTGTTATTAAGTATTCTGTAAGTAGTGTTGCTAGTAAATTTGTATTGTAAATTTTTGTTGGAATGTAAAAAAAATATTGTGAAAACAAGCGAACACCTGCGGTAAAAAAAAAAGAGTTCGAATCTCTACAAGGAAAGGACGACTGTGTGGAGAAGATCTTTTGTCAGATCAAAAATCGGAGATCCAGAACATTTCAAAGTGCTGATTGCTATCAGAATAAAAAAGACCACATCGAAAATTTACCATCAAGCACTAATACTGCGCTCACACGATGCCAGAACAACTGAGAATGTTATGAAAGTGCACGGGTAATGATGCACCGTGTTTGTAGATTAGAAATTAAAGTTTATTACCTCGATATTACTGCTTTTCTTCGTTATTTTCTCTTCGATCAAAGCCTAACTAATGCTAGAAATCAAATTGGAATAACTCCTACGCGTCTGAACCGTTAGCTCCTTTGCAGCTTTCATCCTCATTTCAAACTTCGTCCTATAATACTATAAGAGGAAATTTGAAGCGAGGATGAACGTTGTGAAGGAGCCAGCAGTTCAGACGCGCAGGAATCAAAACAATGAAGAAAAGCAGTAATATGGAGGTAATAAGCTTTCATTTTCAAGCTACAAACATGTTGCATTATTTCCCGTGGAAAGTGTTACTTATAGGCCTTCCGTTCACACGAAAATGGCACTTTTCAGTTTGGCCGTTTTGAAATCGTACCGGTACCGTGTCAACGCAATCCAAGATTCACTGACATTTGTAAGAGAGAATGCTATAAATGAGCAAAACATTGCTACGATTTGCATGGTACTTTCCTTATTCAAAGAATAACAAGATCAGATATTGCTTTACGGGAGACAATCCTGTACGTGCTCTCTTCATCAAGTGATGATAAATTTCAAATTATTCTTTATTCTGCTTAGAGAATACAAGATCCTGAAAAATGTTATGAAGAATATCAGGCAAAACATCAAGAGGAAGAGCAACAACAACAACAAGCCGTTCAACTTCAACAACAACAGCAACAACAACAACAACAACAACAACAACAGATAGCTGGTATGACGATATTCAGCCTCATATCTGCAATAGACCACGTTCATTTTGATGGCAATTCTTTTGAAATAATCCCATGAACATCACTTGCCTCGATATCATGTGGATCTAAATCTAAAAAGCGTGCATTGCTCTTAGCAACGCGTGAAATAGTTTTGTACGTGTCTTTGCAACATAATGATGTGTTGTAGATTTTTTGCTGTACAAGGAATCACATCTCTTACCTCGAATTGAATTTGATTGTGAAACTGGTTATTGTAATTGTAATCTAAATGTAAAGGGGCTTTGTTTCCAGTTTTTTGTCGAAACAGTGATTGTGGTGTTTTTGAAAGGCATAATCACATATACTCCAATTTTTTTCAAAATGAAAGCGTCGCTTTTAAAGCATCGTTTTCGCTTTTCAAGGATTGTCAGTTTATAACAACCTGCCAAGTGACGTCAGAAACGAAAAGTACTTTGTCAATTTAAATGGAAAATAAACATTTTTTTTCTAAAATTCTAAAATCTAAAATTTTTTTTAATTTAGAACCTGATAGTTATTAAGTGTTTTGCAGTTTTTATCTCTTGCAAGTTTGATCCTTTACTTCTAAAATTTTTAATTTCAACAGGTCCCTTGTTGATAGCACTAAGATCACTACGGAAAAGGTTATCCTGTATAAATATGGTAGTAGGCAACCTTCGATCTTAAAGTTCATGGTGTACGCATTAAATAAAGTCTTAGTCCTGATGAGTCCGGATATGGCTAAACAGTCCAATTCTTGAACGGCAGCGCTTGTTGCAGTGTTCACAAATCAATGCATCATTTGTTTGTTAACGGCTGCTTTCTTCTTTTGCTTCTTTCCTCCTTTCTTTGTATAAGGGCTTGCTCATATCTCCTTGCTCCCAATAGAAATATGGTATGTCATTATTATATTATTGTTATCATTACCAAGATAAATCTTTGTATTTCACATAATAGAGGTGGATTTTTGATCATTACTTTTAGACGCTAGGGTGAAGCCACCAAACAAACTGCTGAAAACAATGGACACGTGCCAAAGATAATGGTACTCATAGTTTCGTTGAAATTGATGATGGAGCCCCTTTAGGTTGAAAAGTCATTATTTGCCAAACACATTCAGTTTTTCATCGATTGATTGATTGATTGATTGATTGATTGATTGATTGATTGATTAACTGATTAACTGATTAACTGATTAATTTCTTGATATCATTGTAGGGTATGGCAATTTGCAACAGCAGCAGCAGCAACAACAAGGGCAAGTGAGTATGCACTTTCACTAAGATAAGTGTTTGGCCCCATGCAAGCAGTCGCTAGTCGAATCATGAGCTTTGACAGCAAGTACATACTCGCAAAGTGATATAGAAACTATGCAAAAAGTAATTTTATAATAAAAAAGGACAAATTGATGCTAGGAAAACACAACTTGATACAAGGAAAACACAACATAAGGTAGGAGATAATTGTCTTTTGCAAATGAATCATTAAAATGCATCTCTTTATATTGTTCCCTTTTTAGTGGCAACAATTCCAGCAGCCAATTGGTGGTCAATTTTCAGCAGGTCAACAAACCCAAGTTGCCTCTTATCCTTATCAGTATCAACAGCCTTCGCAGCTACCAGGACAAGAGCAGAGTGGAGGAAACCAGCAGCAAACTGCCCATGAGAGAATTCCTGACCAGGAAATAAAAAGAGAGAGTTCTGGAGCTGGAGGACTGCAGCAGCACGAAGAACGTCGAGATCATGTTGATGATAGCAGAGCTCAAATGCTTGGGGCTAGTGGACAACAAGAGGTTGCTCTAAATGGATTTGAATTAAATCTCCGTCTCTAAATTTTTGTTGAAACAGTGATTTTGCAGTTCTTCTAAGGCATTATCGCAAAAAGTTTACTTCTTTTTCAATGAAAGCGTCATTTTGAACATGAATCCGTACACTTCACAGAGGAACAAACCAAACACTTGCATCTTTTATGATTGCTCCGATATAGGCGGATTTATTACCGTCACGTTCTGGTGGCTTGGGTGAAGTAATGGAACAAACTGCAGAAGGCAATGATAACATGCCTAAAGCAATGTTGTTTACAGCTTTGGTTACAGTTGTGTGACGGAGCCACTTTAAATCTTTTTTCCCCTTCTAGAAACAGTGAGCATTAAAAATCTCTTTTTTTGTCAGTAAATCAAACATTTGCCACCCGGCTTCTGATGTAACAGATGAAATTTTGGTGGCTAATGTGTTGATATGATATTTCTTATCGTGAAAGCCCGTTTGTATTCGGAATGCCTGAGTTGCCTACTTATGTTTCTGGGCAACTTTTTGCGGTCCGATCAATGATATTATTATGCTGTCAAAGTTCATTTATTGAGATCATCAATCGATTTTACTTGCGTGTAAGCCGAGGGAATGCAACGATGCTGATGTCGCAAAGTCGGGCCTTGTTGGTAGCTATAATGTACGGCACAGGTCTTGTGCATGTAAACATAATCTCCTGCCAAGAATTCCTTGAGAAAACTTTAATTTCTTGCGAATTTTCATTAAAGAAAACGTTCATTTTTATCATATACCGGGTGCACCAAAAAGGTACTCTTGCTTTAAAAATCACCAAAATTTTATTATAAGGAATATGTTCAAATTATTTTTTTGGCAGCTACCTCAATGACCAAACTATTTCCAGGGAAATCTTATCGTGTAAATTGCTTTGAAATAAATAAATTTAGCTCTTTAAGGGCTGCCTGATCTTGAAGAATACTCAAAAAGGCATTGATGATAACCAAATTTATCTCTTCTGTATATTTTGCTTTTTGTTCGGTCATATGAATGTCAGAAAGAAATTCAGAGTGCTGTTATAGACTTGAAAGTAAAATGAAAAATCTAAATAAAAATGGCTCTTAGGCAAAATTAACGATGTTGCTTAAAGAGCATAGCTGAGAATGAAGTTTTCAATGCACTATTTCATACCTTTCAACTAATGAAGACATAGTTCTACCATTCTTAGATAATTTTGGATCATTGACAAGATAGGTCAAAGAGAAATTTTAGGATAGGTTCAATCATCGAATTTTGGTGATTTGTCAAACTGGATTACTTTTTACAGGGACACCCGGTAAGAAGTCTTTAAAATCCTTGCAATGTTAATGTACACAAAGTCTATACCGTATCCAAGAAGGACAGTTATTTGAATCTTAGCTTTTTCCCCATTTTGATATCTCTCTCGACTTGTTTTTTCTTTCATAGAATTACATGCATCATATGAATTCAAATCAGAGAGGGACTGCACCTTACACAGGACAGCAACCTGGACAATGGGTAAGACAAAATTAACTTCCTTTTCTTTTGAGTCGTTTTCATAAAATATTGACAATTTGTTCTTCTTTGCAGTGTGTAGGTGTTTAAAACGTCGAAAAATTTGTCGTAGGAAAACTTTATAACCGACGAAACATATAAATTCACACGTGTATGACTATGAATCTTGGTTGAGAACTTTGAAAAACACCCATTTTATTAAACCGCTAATGATCATAGAACGGAAAGATAAATTTTGACCAAATGTATTTTATATCTACGTTAGTGACTGCATTTATAAAACTTGACAAATCACCCCATTTTCATCTGACGAACTCAGTTAGTGAAAGATTCTGAAAGTTTGTTATTTGGCTGAAAGACCAAACCTTTTGCAGAGGCGAGCTCTGTTTGGTGCATTGTTTTCGTCACCCCATTTACTTTCATTTTTCAATTTGTATCCACAGGGCCAACTTCCTGACATGAATCAGTCACATTCTACAATGTTCCAACCGAGGCATCCTCCTCCACGGTTCCAGCAATTTGATTATGGTCACCAGCGGCATGTACCATTTCCAGAACAAGCCGGGCCACCTCAACCACAAACACAGACTTTTGATTATGATCATGGAAGAGCTGGTCCGGATATTAGAGCTGGATTGCATGTGCCTGAAGTGAGAGATCCTACAGTTCCCGTTGCACTTTACCATGATTTACCAGCTGGTCTTATGGTTCCACTTATTCAGGTAGCTTCACTTTGAACGCTGGAAAAGCACTCTCCTTTATTATAAGAAACTTGGGTCCGGGGCTGGTAGGTAGTTTCTTGAATTTTAGAACACTTTTGCAACCAATAGTTCCTGGTGAGTTTCTTATATTTTCTAAAACCCGAAACGTAGAGTTGATTTATTCTTGTTGAAAGGGTCCTCAATTTCTCAGGAATATCCCAAAGCAAGTAATAACTCCATTCCCATTAAAAAAACGTCCAAACATTTACTATTACTGTACAGGGTCAAAACATGTTTGAATGACCTGACCGCAAGTTACAAAAGCTTCTGGCCTTTTTAACCTTTGACAAACTTAGCTTGCCGTTTCTAATAAGTTGAGAATATTAAATCCGGCCCTTCTCCATGAAATTGAAACTGGTATGCCATCGCAAATTTTCTTTGTGAAGGGGTAAACGATCAGGGAGGACAAACCTACCACCTTCGTTGCAGTCAATGCACGCAAAAACATTGTGTGCAACATTGAAAGTGCATGCAACTACAAAGCACTCCATGAAGTGCATTGACTGTTAAATTGTATTTAGAGGTAGTTTCACATCTATTTTTATGTTTCTAAAACCATGATATTTCACACACTGACGCGTTATTTGTTTGTTCCCAGAATTCTGACTGCTCTTGGTAGGCAGCCCCTTCAATGAGAATGTGAATTATCAATGATTTTTAGTTAACTCTCTTCTCTTAGCTGTGGGATTGTGAATACAGGCCAATCGAACCGAACGATATTCGTCTTCCTGTTCCTCAGCCTCCAAGTGAGCGACTCCTTGCAGCTGTTGAAGCTTTTTACAGCCCACCATCTCATGATAGGCCCAGAGACAGGTAAGAGCTACATGTGATATTATTTTGTATGTCACTCAATCGCCATGTATATCATTCAATGAATGAATCATTTTGTACTTCCGAACTCATTCTACTGCCACACAACAACGAAGTCTTTTGGCTACTTTAAAGTTTCGCAACTCATCTGTTATGATTTGAGACAGGTAGATTTGTTCTGTTTTGGGTGTTACTTTTGCTACGAATCCTTGTGAATCGCATCCCAGAATTGAAAAAAATCAAGTTAAATTCATTAACTATGACTTATCACTGCGTTTCAAGCTTAACAGTTCATCAGGTCTTGCCTCTTTCTGCACCTTTCTGCAAATTCGAGGTCTGAGCGATGTGTTTTAAGGTAGCTCGAGTATTCCTTGTGAAATTTATTCAATTTCAAAAAGCATGTCGGCCATTACTGGCAAAAATGTTTGTTTTTCATTTGATCGTAGATGACTGTATACTTATTTGCCTTGAGTTTGTCTATGACTTCTTCTGTTGTTCTTAATAGCAATGGCTGGGAAAAGAATGGTCTCTTTGAATTTTTTAAAGCAAAGTTGAAGTATTTGAAAGAGAAACCAAGGAATATTGCTGCAATCGTTCGTAGTCCAAGCCCTCCACCATTGCCAGTAAAACCAGGTGAAATGGACAGAGATAGATCAAGAAGTAGAAGTCCTAAACGAAGGTAAATGATGACGTCATTATTGGTATCTGTATTGCTAATTGTCATCATCTATGATGGATCGATTGGCAGTTTGGTCAAGATGTTGGAATGGGCATTCGGTAGCTAGCACGTTAGCATAACAGTCTAAAGGCTGGTCGTTCAAGTTCTCCCTATGGCAAAAGCCTTCTGCTTGGAGTGAAGGTAGTCATACTCGCCATAATTCCAGGCTAAACAGTTCACGAGATGCAGTTACATCAAAAGAATGAAAAAACAGTTTCTATAAGCTTGGCTTCTCAATGCTAGTAAAAGATGCACTCACTAAGTAAAGACGAGCAAACAAAATTAAGGGATCCATCAGTATGATAACTTTTGGTTAGTGGCTTACTCGCCTTTTTCCTATTCCAAAGACGTTAATGTACTTTGCCAAGGTATACGTAGATTTTTCAAGGATTACATTGCATTCAGTTAGAAAGAACGATATGACTTTTTGAAGCTTTTTGAAAATACCCTCCTTGTCAGTGTTGTTACTCATGAGGGTCTCACTCATCATTTTGAAAAGCGTTTTGTGGCATCGTTAAGTGTTATGTGGCCTTACGAAATCAACCTTCAAGAAAGACATTTCTATCACATGTACCATAGTACCATGAATAGTAATTATTTTCTTGGCCTCTTTCCAGGTCGCGATCTCGTTCCCGATCCCGATCTCCACGTCGTAGAAGATCGTTATCACGCTCCAGATCCAGATCGAGGTCAAAGTCACCTAAACGAAGATCAAGGTACTTATTCATTGTCTTGCTCCTATATCAAATTAAGGCGAACAAATATTAAAGTGTTCATAAATCTATGGTACGTTCACTTATTATTATGTACCTGATGATGCAAAAGAGTGAAAATATTTCAGAATCACCAATATTCGATTCTATTTCCGATCTTGAATATTTAGTGGTCGATGTTAAATATACGCTGTTTTGTAATTACTGTTGCTCACAAATATATGATGCAAGCTATAAATGCATCGCCCCACACAGGTTTTTAGGACAGATTGCACAATGAAATCTTGTTAATTTTTCAAAGAGTTACCCGTTTTGGAGTCACACGCTCCAACCGTAGACTTTAAACCCGTGCGCCCGCCTTTTGACTCCTATTTCATCGCTTGAGGTATTGATATTCCGTTTTTGATTTTTCTCGTTCCTTTCTTACCTTTGTATATTTTCGTCATTGAGAGAAGGCCATACTTTGAAGTCATTCAAAAACATCGTAGAAGATTGAATTCGAATTTCGAATGTAGGAAACAAAGCAGAAAATGCTACATATATTTTGATTCATAGTGAATTTTCTGATTTTTCAGATCCAGATCAAGAGGACGTGGAAGGTCACGCACAAGATCAAGATCATCGTCCTTGGACAGAAAGCGATCCAGATCAAGGTAGACTCCTTTTTTGTTTAGAAAATTTTTTCATAGTCTGCTGAATTTCAATGAAATCCCAGTCAATTTTCTTTGCAATAGACGATTACGCTAAAGATGGCGGCGAGGAACTTTTACGAAGATGTATTGCGTTCTTTAATCGAATTCCTATTTAATCGTTAAAGATTCACAATTCGAACGCAGTGCATCTTGGTAAAAAGTTCCTCGCCGCCATGTAAACGCAAAGTATAACTACAAAAGATGTTGAAACAAATTATTTGCGGTACAGAATTTGAAAAAAAGTCGTTGAATAAGAGACTCAGACTCATCGTTCTAAACCCAGCAACGCCACAAAACTCCCTAATTTGTAGAAAGAACTCTGTAAACGCCTGTAAAGTATGGACAACCAAAGTAAACCTGTAACTAGAAAGAAAACTGTTGAATCGTAAGGAGCCAGATAAGTTAGTAACTGCAATAAATAGCAACGTTGAATAACAAAAACGCGTTTCGTCGCACACTCGTCAGTTTGGTTCTTGCAAAGAACAAATAAAAAAAATTTGTGCTTAACTTTGCTATGGCTGGCAATCACTGCTTCGGAATAGTTTGAAAGCAGCATGAAAAATGCTGTACTTTAAATTCCAAATGAAATCGGCTGCCAGCCACTGCTAATTTTTTAGATCTCCCCAACTCGATCAACCAAAAGAAAGTGACATGGATGAGCTATAAGTTGCTACATTGGCGGCTGACGCAATTTACATTTATCATACACGGTGATTTTTGTCTGATATTAGATGTCAAATAAGATTTGCGATGCCGCAAAATTACCCATAAAAGCATTTTTTCAGTGGTTATTCGCCGGGATTTTCACATGATATGTAATTTGAGACAAGCTATACATATGTAGAGGTAACTACGTCTGCACGTTATAATTCTGACTATGTTCTAACTTCAAGTTTTTGTAGCCTGAAGAGACTATAGCTACAGTTAGCTTAAGATAAGTTGACTGAAAGAAAACTGTTTGATTGATGAGGACTTTTATTTTCTTTCGCGTAGATCGCGGTCTCGTTCAAGATCAAGGTCACCAGTTCCAATTCGAACGAGAAGCCCAAGAAGAAGTCCTACACCTCCCACTGGTTTCGTGTATGTATAAGACGTACAAATTTTGCTGCGTACTTACATATTTTAACATGCATCTATTTTTGGCAGAATTGATGTCAATTTCTTTATCTTGTCTTTTACAAATTGGTTGTTGTCAACAAAATTATTTCATCGTTTTATGAATTAATTTGCTTTATCAGTTTGATGATTTTACGCCTCAGTTTGACTTGTTGTTTCTTTATCACCTAAAGAAATTGGTAAGTAAAGCTTAGCATTTGACTGGCTTATTTAGAAAGAAACGCCGGTATAAAATCACATTTTATTTTTCGGTGATTATGTAACATTTTTATACTTTGATGAATGTCCGACGAAACAGAATTCAGTAGGTTCTTTCATGATCTCTGGTCTCAAAAGGTTGTCTTCGAGCTCCGTCATCAGAATACTTGTCGAAGTCCATGTTTTGTTATGGATGGTTCTCATGGTGCAGTTTTTTTATGACAGAAATTGTTGTTTAAGGCATTTTTAATATTCTGTTTTAGTATGTTCGAATCAAAGACTCTTGAATCAAAAATCGAGGAAAGCAATGTTGGTCACCAAATGCTCAAGAAAATGGGTATATCTCTTTTATTATTTTGAGAGCTATCAATGTCCCTGTAATCACAAACCGTTGTTGACTATTACGGCATTCACTGACACAGCTAAACTTGCTTTATCTGCATCTGGTTGAATTTCAACCAATCATAGGCATTCAGTTTGTTGTATTGACCAATTAGAAAGCAACATTAAATAATTTCAACTGAAGTTTCAACTGGTTTAACTTGTAAATCTGTAAGGGGTTCATATTTTTCGTTTCATTTAATCGTCTGTTTTCTAGAAGTACCCGTTTTATATAGCTTTGTGAATATTTTTCCTGGATGTTGCTGCCAATCGGTATCTATCGTTTCTTATATCCTACAGAGTTCCTTATGAAATTAAAGACAAAATGAAGGTATACGTTTGTACCCTCGATCTAATCCTCCCATAGATTCTAACAATATAACGATAAATGGGGTGGTTTTATATTCATACCTTTTTTGCAACCTGAATCATTTTGACGGGATGTTTTCAGGATGGGGTGGTAAAGGTCTTGGAAGAGAGGAAAGAGGAATACAAGAACCCATTAAAGGAGGTGACGTTAGAGAGAAAGGGGATATGTTTAAGGTACGTAGAATGTTTCCTTTCAGATTTTATTCGTTTTTTTTGTTCTCATTTTCATTCAGATTGGCTGTATGCAATATATAAAATAGGGGGTTCTCTTCTTTTTATGTTCTTTGAATCTCAAATTGAATCTTTGAGAGGATCCTTACTTATTTTGCTGTTGACACTTTTAATTAACTTTTGATCTTGATGGTCTAAAGCCCAAAAACAGTCGTTTATTTCTTGATACCACAGTAATTTAACCAAATTTGACAGTCAAGTATGTATTGTTTCAAAGAGGCTCTTAGAACTTTGTTTTGTTTTCATATGATTCTTCATTTTAAAGAACCCTAACTCATCAAATGTTACTGTTTTCTCCAAATTCAGTGGAAACCTGTGTCTGATGGAGTATTTTAACATTTTTGAATTTGTTTCGGGGTCTTCACGTTGTGATCTTTCAAACATATTTCTTTCTAGTTTTATCATTTGCAACTGGTAGCTATCTTGTTGATACTTTTTTTACGATTGTAATCAAAATAATTTATTTTAGTCTAATTGTTTTCTGTCAGGGTGTCGGTGTTGATTTAAACGATCCATTTGAAAGCTACAGAAGAAATAAAAGCTACACATACAATCGACGTGAGTATTCCCTTTCTATCTGCGTTGTTTCTGTCTCTTTCACAAATCAAAGTTTTTTGTGGAGTGAATTTACTTTACTTGTCTCATAAAATTCCGAAAAGTTGATAGGAACGACCTTGTTATGGAAATTACGTTTCTTGCTACAAGGAACTACGATCAGTGTTTAAGGTTTCTTAATTTGTTTCTTACTCGTATGATGGACGAAGAAAGAAAATAATAGAAATTTGGTCGAAAAAAGAGTTCTATTAGACCAAAAACATGCAATTATTTTGAATTTAAATGAAGAGTAAATATTCAATCAAGTCTAGTCATGATAAGATTAGAAGGGTTTTATAATTTCTTATTAGGTCTCAAATAGAAATATTAGCTGTTCCATAAGAGAATCGGAATCGAGCGATAGTTTGATACATTTTGTAGAATTTTCGAATGTGGACAATAGTGATAGAAGCTCTGACGCCACTCCATCAAGCCTTGCGTATAAAAATGCATAAAGATATCGCTCGATCGAGACTCTTTTTATAGAATAGCTAAGGCCTATGTGATGCTACATTTTTTACATTGTTCGCTATTATAAGACTACATTAGTTGGTATAAACGAATTTCTTGTAAATAGAACAAAGAGATACTACTATTTTCATTTTGTTTCCAGCTCGGAAAGAGCGGTGATTGAAAGGACTTCAAAGAATTACGTCAGTCATCAAACGGACCCTGTGTCACGTGATTTGTGATTAGAAAAGGTCAAGATAGACATTCAGAACTCATAACATGAGGACGCTGTCTGCAGTTCTGGTTATATGGGAAGGAAGGTATAGTTACTGCAGGATGAACTGCTAGACGTTAATCGAACAAGCTCTTTTAGGGAAGGAAACATTTGTGTTATTAATGGTGTTATTAATGGTGTGCTCCATACGGCTTCAGTGCATTATTTTACAGTAATATTTACTTTATTTCTAGATTTATTCCTTCTTCATTTAACACGTGATATCCCGGATATCGAAGTTTTTTATTGTATTTCCTATCATTTAAATGTAAGTGAAAGGAAATCAGCCCTCATACCCTAATAAACCCTTGGTGTCGTGACAATAATGGTCGAAACCGAAACAGACAAATAATGCATTCAGTACAAGCCTTGAAGTACGAGGCATAGTCACAATCTCGTCCTGTTGTTTTGCTCTCTGGGAGCTAATTTTGTAGAAAATGCCATACTCCTAATTCACGCAGATCTCGTGCTCTCTGTTTTTGATGGTTGGGGATGCTGGCTTTGGAACCAGCTCATATTCAGCGACAGACCTTTCCATCATCAAAATTACGACCAAATCTTGTCACTATCTCTTTTGATTGATTAGAAGTTTCCTTGAATGACATCATAAATAACTTCAGCCATGCGATCATATCCTAAAGGTGTATAATGCAAGAGATCATCCCAATATTTCTTACGTTCATCATCTGTTAATGTTCTGTAAGGTAATTCTTCTGCTAAATCACAAAATATAACATTGTCTTTTCCTTGTGCGTATTCTCTCAATTTATCATTGACTGATTCCCACGTGTCCTCTTTTTCGTTTCTCCCAGGGAGCTGCGAAGCATTCGAATCAGGTATTGTAACTGCGACAGTTTTTATCCCGGCCTGATGGGCCATTTCATGCATTTCTTTGATTTTCTCAAACAGATGTCCTTCTGTACAATTTTTATGCATGAGATCATTGGTGCCTCCAATTATAATAACCAAATCCAGTGGTTTGTATTTCTGTAATAATTGTGGCATTCTGTTCACCATTTCTGGATAAACACATTCTCCACTTATGCCTTCATTGTAAATGTTATACGTCACATTGTTCTTCTCTGCATTCAGCAGTTCACTTAATTTTTTGGTATAGGGATGAAAAGCATTCCCCCCTTTATAGTACCCTTCTGTTATGGAGTCGCCCACGCAGAGGATTCTCTTCTCAGCTTCTTTCTCTTGAGTTCTTGCTACGGCATCACCTTCTTCTTCGTTTTCATTATCTGCCTCGTTATCATCCTCATTTTCTTCGTTTTCCCCACTGCTATTGTCGTCTATGTTTTTATCATCATACACAGGGGTCACAGGTTTTGTCGGCCCTTCCTTCGAGACCTGTTTAATTTTTGAAGCTACATTTGCTTTGACTGAAGGTTTGATTTCTTTCACAACACTCCCCTTGTTATGTTTAGATATTTTCTTTGAATCAGCACCATTCCCGGAACCAGAATATTCCGTAGCAGTATTATTGAGCGGTAAAGGTGTACTGGCTGCTTCTGGAGTCGGTTTTTTGCTCGGTGTTCCGGTTGAATTCAATGCAGACTGTGTAGAAATTGGTGTTTCTCTAATGGTCGTTGGTTTTATGCTTGGGAGTGTGTTTGTTGATACAAATTTAGTTGGATCAGCAGTGACTGGTTGATTTAACGTTTTCACAGTTTTCTTCTTTGCATTGGCTCTCTTTTTATTCATTTCTTTGTTTAATGTTCGTCCTGTGCTTGTTACTTTAATCATCCAACTTTCCGTTGGTTGTGTTGCCTCGGATTCATTTATTATTTCAGTTTGTGAGGCATCTTCCTTCACATCTTTATTTGTCGTTTTATATCTTCCGTGAGCAGCATATTGTTTGCTTTCTTCATTAGGTATCCTTAACTTTTTCTTATTTAATATTGTTTTCTCATTTCGTTCTTTGATTTCACCATTCGCATATGAACTTGATGTGGTCATTTTTTGTAACGGTTTTGCTTTTATCCTAGAAACCGTGTCATCAGTTACCTTGGTAAATCCTTCGGGTTTTTGATTTTCTTTGAAATGTTTTTCTATCTTTTCGTCATCATCTTGTAACACTGCTACGCTCAGTCTCTCATCGCCCATTGTCCCTGCCTCTTCGTTAAATTTCACCCTCTCTTTTCCAAGTGTCATATCATGCTCATTAAAATCATCAACATGGCCTTGTTTTTCCGCCATTTGGTGAATTTTTCGTCCTTGCGTGACAAATTCATCTTCTGGATCTGAGAAGGGATGAGAAATTTGGAAGTATCAACAAATTAGAAGTTTCTTAAATGATCGGTTTCTAGTGATGAATTTTTTTATTTTTAGCGACCTCGGAGTTTGGTTTCTTTAGCAACCATTTATAGCTCTCGAACGAGGGGCATTTTTTTCGGTGTCAAATCACATTTATTTACCCGCTCGTTGGCCGTTGATTTCTGCTAAAACCTGGGAAAATGAGCAGTTGAAGTAACTTAACTATCTATGGAGGAAGCATGGCTCTAAAGTTCAGCTGTTGGCTCAAACAGCAATGGGTTAAGGATTCTAATCTCGCTCGAGTATCATTAAAGATCTTAAGATGATTTTTGAACTTTGCAAAACATCAAGAATCCTATTTTCCAATATTTTTGCATTTTCAAAATCTTTGTAGCAAGGCTTTGATCTGCGACTTCGAGACAGGCTAAAGCGTTTAGAATCGGTAAGAATGGAAAATAAATGATTGAGACTCTCGAAAGTTAAAGAATTATACTGAAAACTGGGTGATACAGTACAATCTTTAATTAAAAGGAAACCATTAGGATTTCGTCTCAAAATACAAGACAAGTGATATATGAAATGACACCAGTTGAAAGCAACATAATTCATGAACTTACCTCCGTGTTTGATCATAAATTCTCCATACTTGATTTGAATTAAACATACCATTAATACAAACACAGCTCTGAATTTATTTGCCATCTTTTCTGATCCAAAATTATTAATTATTCCTGTTTTGGTTTAGGCCGTTTTTGTGAATTTACGGCAATATTTACAAAGCAGATCAGTAGCGTCTGTATGAACTCTCGCTAATTTTACGCTTCATTGAAAATCACTGGTTCGTTGTTTCGCGCGCCGCATCTGCCCGTAGCGTGTTACGAGGTCTTTCCACATGCTGTCCAACGATGATATCTCCACATTAAGTTAAGATATCTCAACTTAAAGTTAATGATAGCATGGCGTAACGTCATCCCTTCTATTAGCAAAGGCATGATTTTTATTAGCTTTAGGAAAGGGATGTTGTAGGCCTACAAACATGAGGAATGAATAATATGGCGAAGGTGTGCTTATTGTTATTGCAGTATTCGCGTAAAATGATTTGAAACATTCAGACTGGACCAGCCTGTGAGTTGTCGTGGAAGTTATTGTTTGAAGAGAAGAGCAATTATCTTATATTCAAATCTCACCCCTTCCTAATCCAGAGCCTCCAGAGGGTTAAAATATTATTCATTCCCTTCCACCTTTTCATTTGTTATCTATTTTCTGCTGTTTATCCATTTGTGTTTGAGTTTATGAGTTTAACCAGCAATCGATTTGATAAGCTGGAGTGACAAAGTCACCTGAATAAAGTATCTTATTTGCTCAGCAAAAATAGCAGTGAGGCTATGAGGCTCATGACTTCCCACCCTATCAGGCTTCCTGCCAAGCTATTTGCCCTTAAATTGAATGATTACAGCCTTTGTCCATTAATAGCATCTACAGAATTCACACAACTCAACGATTTACACGTATACATTAGCTCTCTGTGCAGCTACATCCCTAGCAAACCAGTGTTCGCCTTTCTAAAGAGCATACTTTGATATGATTACAACTGTCAATGTGATGCTTCACTGCCTCAACCCCGTTTGACCTCAGGAAGTGAAGAGTTCAGTTCACAGTCGATCTGTTCGCGGGGCTAATCGTTTACATCCAATAATTCTTTGAAATTAACAAGTTGCTGCGATATTTGAATCTATTTGGCAATATTGTGCATACAAAGCATAAAGAAGCTGAAAGAAGCATGGATTTTACAAGCAATTTTGTGCTGACATTTGTTGTGATTAACGTTTTAGTAAATATACAGGAGTGTTTTTGCAGAGTAATTACTTTAAATTGTGACAATTTCGAAGAGAATGTATTCAATGATCACACGCCGTGGATTATCGCAATGAAAGAAAGAGTGTCAGAAGAAGTTTTACAAGAAATGAATGAAGAAATCAAAGATAGAATAAACATTGGTTTTATTGATGAACAAGAGTTAAAGACTACTATGAAGAAAATTGTAAGTAATTCACAGTTTTATTTTATTTTGATGTAGCAAGCTTTGTTTATATGTTGTTGATTTTCAAATTGACAAATGTGTTGTCAAATTTTACGCTAGTTGAAGTATCGAAGCCTATTTTTTTAAGTGACGTAATTGTCGTGTGTTTGATGTGTTTGATTCGTGAATGATTGCCATGATAGCGATTAGAATGATTTATCCGATCATTGTACTACTTTATGGTTAGTTACTTGCTCAAAATTCATCTTGATGTTTGTAATGCTTGTTGAAAAAAAGAACCGTTCCTTATTGTGTATCACCAAAATGTTGCGTATTTTACAAGAATTTTTATACATGGTATGTAGAGGAATAGGAACTAATGGCATCCAAATGTAGTTTTTAGGACACTGAGAAGCTGTGCGATTCAAAGCAATCCTCTATTTCCGGGCTAGCCAGGAAATACAGAGGGTTGGCGACTCTCCTCCTTTTGCATAGCAGGTTGGGCAGGGCGGGAATCGAACTACTTATCTCCAATTGGCAGTAAAGTTTGTTACAATTAAGCTGTCCTCACATCAATGCAACCGTGAACGACCATCTTTTAGCGTAAGAGTTATTGATGAAAGAACGTTGTTACTGCAAATCATTGAAGATAGTTTAATTTTTCCTTCCTCAATGTAATTTCATGATATTTCATCTTTTCAGGCTCCTTCACGAACTTTCATCAAAAGTAATTTTTACATCTTCCCATTCGGTGCAAAAGCAAACAAAATAGTTAAAGTTGGGGATTCTGAGTCCACTGATGATGCCATTGCAAAAGCATATTCAAATATTCCTGATATTACGAACAAATTGCCAAATATTATTGATGATAAAAATACTATGTTGCGAAATTTTATCCAAGAAGCATATTCTTCACTTCCTCCAAAGTTTCCTGTTGTTCTCTTTACAGGTTTGTAATTGCTCTCATATTCTAAATTTTAAAATATTTTACTTTCAAGAAACACGATATTCCCAGACCCCCTGACAGAGGAACGGTATTCCGGTAGCACATTACATCGGTAGAGGAACGGTATTCCGGTAGCACATTACATTGGTCTGTAAACTTTCCATCTTCCTAGCTCACTTCCTCGGCTGAGATATTTTAAGAAATATCAAGCACAATGATGAAGCTTGAGACCTATCTCTAGGAATGCCAGAAATCTTGCTGTTTTCATCTTTCAGTTGACAGTTGAGTATTTAGTTAGAAATTTTGTCAAGTTATAAAGAAATTTCATTTGAATGCGTGAATCAACAATTACATGTTACATACAGCGTCCACATAGATTCATAATGTTTTTAATTTCAAAGACAAAATTCAAATCTCTTTCAGGTGACTCTGAAACACCATTATTCTACAAACTCATATCTTTGAAGTTCACTTCAGTGTTTCACTTTGGCCATGTACAAGACCCACCACTTGCAACACAAGCAGTGTACGCCATTTCTAAACTGCCTCACCTCATTGTTCTACTTACTGAACTACCAAAAGATGCAACACCCAGAATCAAGCCAATTCCATACGATGATAATATCCATGGATCACTCAGCTACCCCCGTGTTATGAGGTTTTTGTACCTCGTCCACAAACAGTTCTTCGCAGAGTTGCTAAAGAATTCGCGTAGCCCACACGGGGGTGATTTTGTGATTGAAGAACTGTTTGAGCCCCATATGATTCAATTTCCTGAACTGTTGCAACTACCCCATCAAGAACAAGAAACAATGAAAAAGAAATCAAACGCCAAAGTTTCTGATAATGCGTGAGTTTTTATCTTAAAATATCTTGTTGTACCTAATATAGTATTTATTTGGCATCAAAAGTTTAAATTTGCTCCTGAACAAATATAAGTAAATTTAAATATGAGTAAGTTCTGATGAAGCGAAGACGAAATTCAAAGCATGTGGGGAGCGAGTGTCCAAAGTTTCGAAAACCTCCTAAACAAATTTCACCAGCTAAGCAAACGATGGTTCGAGTCGAGTTTTCTAAAATCTTTCGTTTTTCGGTCTACTTATATGAAGCAACGTGTCATTAAAATATCATCTTCTTCAACGTGGAAAGACAAATCTCTATGATACTACAAGGCTTTTAAACCGTTTTACAATGTTGGAAAAGTCTTGAAAGTCCGGAGTTCTAAATGTCAAAGAAATTCCTAACAAAGCTCACAGATTGAAAATTGGTTTAGAAACCTTTTAGGGAGCTGTCATAAAGTATGGAACAGAGGGGGGCGGAAGGGATTTGACAGGGTCACCAAAATTATTGGATGGAAAATGTTGGGCTAACAAACTACTGCAAGTGATAAACATGGGCCATGAAGCTGTACTTCTTCGGATTTGTTTTCAATATTTTACAAATGTTTTAAACATTGTCAGCGTCACTTTTTCTGTTCTCTTGATCATTGATGTTGTTCTCTATCTCAGTGTCTGATACAGTGGTATCTGCAGGTACCTCCCTGCCTTCTTAAAACGTTATACTGGATCCCACAAATACAGTTTTTGGAGAGTTCATTTTGAAGCCCTGGTGGGGTCATCAAATCATTTTGTATATGTTTAAGGGGCTATGAAAACAGTTTCTGTTTCTTCCATCGGGCTATATGATTTTACAACAAATTTTGAAATCCCTTCCGCCCCCCTCTGTTTCATTCTTTATGACAGCTCCCTTAAAACGCTTTGAAATTCAGTATAATCTTTACATAGTGTTTGGAGCTCATGATTTGTTACTTCTAAAATATTTAGTTGCTCGATTTTCTCATTTTGTTTGGTTGTTGTTTTTCCAATCAATCAATCAATCAATCAATCAGTCAATCAATCAATCAATCAATCAATCAATCAATCAAATGAAACTATATTAGAGGTACATTGTCTCTACAAGATAAATTAGACCTACGAATATACAACATTAAAACTAAATCTACGAACATGAGTTGTGACCGTTGCAACCAACCAAGTAATTCGAGTTTGTTCAGTTCAACTGAAATTTTAACGTCGCTGTGAAGGAGATGCGAGCAACAACAACGAGAATGTTGACAAAGCAACAACAACATCAACATGTTTCTGTGGGAGCAGAAGGAAGCTGGATGAATGCAGAGACTGTGAGGCGGGTGGAAAAAAATTGTTAATGAAGATATGAAGAATGCAAATATTTTGAAAGTATTATTGTTGAAGCTGAGAAGACATTTCTTCAAATTATTCGCGCTTGTTGCATTTGGTTGCTGTTTTACAATGTGGTTTTGTCATGTGCATTATTTTGTAAACAAGCAGAAAGAAAGTCCATTTGATCACCTCACTTCAAAGTTATTTAAACCATATTATTTATTGCGATGTCCAGATGTAAATCAACACAGCTACCTGAATTGTACTTTACCCAAGATATTTATGATCAGTGCTAGGCCAGAGGCAGAACGTCAAGAATCTCAAGCTTCCTGGTCATATTACAACGTCAATCGAATTGACACTAGAAGTTTGAGTACAAACCTAACTATTCACCCGGAATGTTCCAAACTAACTTGGTCAAATAGATTATTTTCAATCTACAGAACTGTCTTTAAAGATATTTTAGAAAGCAATATGGATGACAAAGATTTTATCTTTATTGAAGATGATGTGCTACTTATGGATTTTGAATCTCTTCAAAAAGAAGCTTGCCTTGCACGTCAAGATAAACTACAATTTTATTCCTTTTTTAAACCAAGTGCTCAAGGGCAATCTTGTCTTTATCAACATGGCACGTTAGCATTTTATGCCAATCATCAATTTTTGCACCATCTGACAAATGATGTGTCAAAAGTCAAACTTTGTAGACTGCCTATTGATATGTATATTGCTTCAATTGGACCATGGTATTCAACAACAAAAGACATTGTTAAGCACAATGCAATCAGCAGGTTCAATCTCAAGAGACGTTAACACAAACCAAATCTCATTTCTTTCTGAATGGTGGTCCATTACAAGGTGCAGAGAAGTGATTCATGGATTTTTTTCATTTGTGCTCTGTATTGATTTTCAAATACTTCAAGGTGAAGTTGCTGTTTTAATGAGAGGCCATTCTTTAGAGAATGGCACTTTTTGGCAAGATCTCAGGTGTGCAAGGAGAAATTTCTTTTGCTCTCTATTGTCTATTTTGAATAGCCTGTTGAAAGTCTCTGGTGTGCAGGTGCCATACTCTGCACACCTGATGCCAGGTGCTTGGATTATAGAAGTAGTGAAGTAGAGGCTATATAAATGAGTCCACAGCCTCTTGTTATGACACACAAGGTGCAGGGCTCTATGTAGGATCAATCCCTGTCCACCACTTGTCTGTCTGCCTATTCTTGCTGCAAAGTCAGAGGACTACATCACTGTGCCACAGTAACTTTTAACACAGATGCAATTATTTTAGGTGAACAGAGAATTCAATCTTTGAAGAAGAATTTTCTCCAATACATAAGTAAAAAAGTGGCCATGTCATCGTGTGGGCCTGCAGCATAGGTCAGAATCTTATGTAAAGTCTTTATCTGAGCCAACGTGTCTAAAAGATGATAGGCAAGAGAAGCAGCCAGAAAGGTATCTGTTTCATATTCTCATTTTTCCAGGAAAAGGAAAAGAACAACTCCTTGTACTAACAACATAGATGTGTGTATAATTATTGTTGATAAAGATCTTGGGTTGTCACATAGAGGAATGAATCATGATATTACAAAAAATGTAACAAGAATTAAAAAGGCAATTCAAGATGCAGGTATGTATTGTATTGACGTTGTTTAGAACAATATTGGTAAGAGTCATGCAGGAAAATTGACACAGTGAAGCACATTGTATCTTATCATAAGTATTTAAGGAAAGTATTTGCAAAGACAAGATTCAGTTGTTCATGCGAATTTCTGAATAGATGATTGTGCTAAAGATCATGAAAGATCATGAACATTCAGGAGAACATCAAATGAAACACAAACTGTAAATAGAACTTTGCAATGCATTCTGTGCTTCTTCCACCTGTAGGATTTATTAGCATGGGTTTCAAGCAACCTTTTGCCAAGATGTACCACGCTCTTATATTTCAAGGAATTCATAAAGAATCATTAAAAATGTGTAATTCGAATGCAATGGATCTAGGTAAAAAGTTCCTTGCTTCCACCTTTAGCACAATTATCTATTCTAACAAAATATCAGGTGAGATTTGCAAAAATGCTGAGATCTGCAGAACATGCAAAATTCTTTTACTAACTTTTATTTTAATTTGTTTTGCCGGACATCTTGTGTCAGTCACACTTTTCAGTTGATGTGACCTTCTAACAGATCTTGAAGCAACTGCTTTCATAAATATTGGAATTTGGTACAATGACACATAAGAACTGCTGCTTCCTTTGGTAATTGCAGCCCCTCCCTCCCTGTTGGAAGGTCTCTCGCACAACACTTGCTTCTTAGGCTTGTAAAGCTTTTTGACTTTTGCAGATAATAGATATTTAAAGGGGGAACAAATCCAGAAATGTCCCATTCAAATTGAAGCTGCACACTTCCATGAACAATAGATAGCCAAAAAGGCAAAAACCATGCTGTTACTTTGTTCTGCTCCCACCCAAAAAGATCCATTCTAACCTCAACAACAGCCAGTCTTTTTACGTTGTAGGCAAAACAGTGGAGACTTACGAGATTGATCTTCAATGCAATGAAGGAATGGAAATTCAATTTGACATCTATAGTGAAGATGTTCCTGTGTTCATCTTACTACGACCAAAACATCAGATGTACACATCTGCAGTTATCGAAGAATTGACTCTGTCTATTGAAGAATTTGTGGAAAAGGCACTTATTGGTAAAATATCTCATCAAAAGTATACAAGATTGCCTTCATTTAGGATTGGCAAATGTCCAGATGATAATGAACATTCAGGAGAATATCAAATGAAACACGAACTATAAATAGAACTTTGCATGCATTCTGCAGACTGCTTCTTCCACCTCTGTGATTTATTAGCATATATGCCATAAGTTAAGTTTCAAATCTTCAATAGACCTTTTAGCCATTCTGCAAAAGAGCCTGGATCGAGCGTTATTTTTATACATTTTTATACACGAGATTCGATCGAGTGGCGTTAGAGCTTCTATCACTATTGTGCACATTCGAAAATTCTACAAAAAGTAGCAAATTATCGTTCGATTGAGATTCTTTTTCAGAATAGCTAAAAGGTCTATTAAAGACTTGTGTAAAATTTTGCAATCTTTTGCTTTTAACTGAAAGACTTCAAGCAAGCTTTAGCTATTTTGTTATAGTTCTACCATTAGACTTCCGTAATATCCTCGATATTGTTCGACTTAAGAGTTTTTTTTTTAAAGGGTCTGTTTCATCCAGCATGCCTTGCACGTGTCGTCTCTTGGTTTGCCTTTGTTGTCGCCATTTTCATGGCCCATGAAAATGGCGACAAACAAAGGCCAGCCAAGAGACGACACGTGCAAGGAATGCTGGATGAAACAGACCCTTTAAGAATTCAAGAAAAATGTTTAAAAAATACGTAATTCCTTCACTCTTTGAAGAAACAAGAAAAAGTTAGCAAAACCATAGTTTATGGATGATGTCTGCAATCTGGCATCAAGCAAAAACTATCACTCTTCTGTTTTACGATTTAGAAATTTGATGATATCACATCCTTAAACGGCTTGAACTGTAAAACACGCAATATTCGAAAAATTTCCAAACTTTCTGGAAAATCCAACGATATAATTAAAGATATGAAGTTTCTTCGAGCCATTCAGTTAAAGAAAGAGGATTATAGAATTCTACATCCACCTGCTTACTCTGATTTAAAGATTTGAAAATGCTGGACTTATTCAATTTCTTCTCGTCCAACTTCTTTCCTTTTACCACGATATTTAGCAAAAATTGAAAAAGCGAACACAGACTATTTGTTCGGATGCTCGAAGCTATTTTTGCGTCATTTCTGCTTGTGCTATATTCAAATTCCTCCTGGACTTGCTTTTAGTCTATTCCATGGTTTTTCAGCACTAAGGAATATGATTACTTCTGCAGGGGCCTAAACCACGAATAGGACGCTGCGAAGGAAAAGCGGAGAAGGAAACGGAATTCTGTTTCCTTCTCCTTCGTTTTTCCTTCGCAGCGTCCTCTTCGTAATCTACGCCCCCGAACAGGTAGTTATTTTCCTTGGTGCTGATATACTATGAAATAGACTTGGAGCAAGCCTAAATTCCTTCTCCCAAATCAGTCCGAAGGTTGAAAAGTGAGGCTAAAACAAAGAACGACATTGATGTAGACCATGTGCAGAGATTCGGCAGAGATTTAGATTCGACTAAAATATCACTACCAATTCCATAGTACTTACAGACATTCCACTTGGTATTCAATTAAATAAGTGTGTCAATCAAACGACCTCTTTTTTCAATTTTGGTGTATTCTGGGTGCAAATGAAGATAGTACCATGGGCAATAATGCATCGTATTTGTAGCTAAAAATTAAAGTTTATTACCTCGATATTACCATAGTTTTCTTCGTTGTTTTCCCTTTGGCCATAGCCTGCCCAGTGCTAGAAAGCAAATTCAAATGGCTCCTGCGCGTCTGAACTGCTGGCTCCTACACTGCGTTCATTCTCATTTCAAACTGCCTTTACTGAGGAAGTTTGAAACGAGGATGGATGCTGCGTAAGAACTAACTGTTCAGGCATGCAGGAGCCATTTGAATTTGATTTCTAGCACTGGTAAGGCTTCAGCCGAAGAGAAAGAAACAAAGTAAAATAGTAATATGGAAGTAATAAACTTTAATTTCTTTGCTACAAACACGGTGCATTATCGCTCATGATAGTACATGCAAATAAAGAAACAGGACAGCATTTTACGCAAATATGAATACGAAATGAGTATAATCTTTTAGAACGTATACACACAAACAATCAGACAAAATCAAATGGTTTTTAACCATCAAGAAAATCATTTTTTCAGACTCCGGATACAAATTTGAATAAATAATCTAACCCCCTGGAAAATGATTGTTAATTAATTCAATTCAGTGGTCTAATAAGGAAAGCTTAAATAAGAACCATGACTACCTAAATATTGTTCCTAATGTCTAAACCTGTTGTCATATCCACTCCTTCTTCTGTGGCTAATTCATTTTGGCAGTTTCGATAATTCTGACTCTGGAATCTGAAAAACAAAATGAAAACTTTAAGACACTACGATAATATCACAAGTCTATTTGGTAAATAAGCTTTTGCGAGAGTATCATGCCCGATTGCAACTTAAGCCAGAAAGCTAATTATCCGAGTGAACATAACACAAATCAGCACTGTGTCTTGCAAACTAACAACGACACTCAGCACTTTAAAAAATGTGAGATGAGGTACTTACAGCTTTCTTTAAAGCCTGATCGACATCAGCAACCAAGTCCTCTTTATCTTCAAGACCAACCGAAAATCTGATCTACAAAGTAAGAAGGGGGATCAGCAATAACGAAAGGTGACAGTGTCTGCTGGGGGAAACGAGGGCTGTATCAAATATTTAAGAACGGAACTTAAGGATGAAACTGTACATTTCATGTCGCCCTTGGGTAAAATTGGTCATCTGTTTTTTACGACATTTAACTGGTTTTAAATCAACGTTTTTTCATCAACGTGTATGCATCAACCCTTGCTCACTTTTAGTACGTGATATTGAAACAAATAGCGAGACAAATTGCTATGAAGCGTAGACACCTTGCAATGACAAGGTGAATCAATTCCCTCAGCAACCTGATATGTTTTATGAAACAGTTTTCGTGGGCTCACTTCACTTGACCACTTGGTACAAGACCCAAAAGAAAATAGGCGTTGACGGAGATAGTCATTACTACATAGCTATGACAAAAATGAAGAGACGATTCCAATGATGAGATAAAATAAGATAGTGAAGAGACGAGACGATAACTGGAAAGATATAGTAGAGACCAGCAGTAATGAAATTTGTGGATTAAGAACCTCGAGACTGATTTTTGTCCAATTAAGAGCCTCTAGGCTGATTTTATGCAATGAAACCT
Source organism: Aurelia sp. 3 sensu Dawson et al. (2005) (assembly GCA_964020215.1). Lineage (NCBI taxonomy): Eukaryota > Metazoa > Cnidaria > Scyphozoa > Semaeostomeae > Ulmaridae > Aurelia > Aurelia sp. 3 sensu Dawson et al. (2005). The sequence goes on from OZ026586.1 coordinate 19,467,439, forward strand.
TGTTGGAATTAATTGAATCACAGTTAATCAAATAATGTTTCTTGGCATCATCATACTACGTGCAACTGTTCTTCCTATTTTATCATTCATAGCTACTATAAATTCATTTTTCTTGTAGATTACAACTTTTGAGGTGTACTAATTACATAAGTCTCAATAGTATCGCTATTGAATTGGATATGAGAGAAATAAAATATCAGATTGAAAATAATGAATGAATACAAGGAATCAGGTCGTCAGTCTATTACTTATAAGTACAGTCGAACCTCCATTAACGGACACCTCTGCACAACGGACACCTCCGAACAACGGACAAATATTTTCGTTCCAAAATACAGTAAAACAAAGGATGACACCTCCATACAACGGACACCTCTCTACAACGGACATCAAAATTGTCCCAAAGATGTCCGCTATATGGAGGTTCCACTGTATTCAGAGGTTATTTTTTCGAAATCCTGCATCATTGCACTGTGACGTCACAATGAAATATACGGGAACAACAGTGATCTCGTTGGTTATGAAACCTCCCTTAAAACTTCGATGCTCTGGCAGATTCAAGCAGATTCTGGAAGTGCTGTAGGAAATGGGATTCTGCATCGATTGATGTTATTGCAGTTTTGTATCGTTTTGTTTGGGATAATTCACTTGTTGATGAGATTATTACTGTTGTTAACTTTTTGTGACGTCACAACACAATGACGCAGCATTTCAAAACATAATACTAAAATTCGAAACCTGTATGAAGAATGGATTTAGCGTAACTGTGAACGAGAGCAGTTGCAACCAGCATAGTTAAGCCAACAACGTTACCCTATTACCAGTGATTCAGTTGATTCGAAAAAAGGTGTACATAAGAACGACTGACCCATTTCACCATGTTACAGGAAACCACGGGCCCTTTTATGCAGATTTACAATCCATGACGCAAATAAAAGCCAAAAGGAGAGAGCAGAAACTGCGCGCGCATGCGTGAAAATTTTTAACTTTGAGCCCTCTAGTTCCCTGCAACAGATCCTGAAATTTGGCAACACTTGACGGTTTCTTCCTTGGGCCTTAAACTCTTGATTTATCATTTCATAAAGCTTATCCATCCAAACACTTCCTTACATTTGATGACGTCACTTTACGCAGTTTCTGCGCTGTGAGGGAAAAGTTAACTTTCCTACACAAAATTAGCTTCTTGAGTACATTTAGCAATTACGTAATTTGGTCACATTCCAAATAGGCTAACAAGTGATAACAAAATAAGGAAAGCTGAAACATACTAGGGTATCAGTGATTCCAAGCTTCACTCTGTCTTCAGGGTCAACTGAAGCATGTGTCATTACAGCTCTGAAAAGGAGAGTTGTAGATCATAGCAAATGTATATATCAAAATAAAGCGCTGTGACTCTCGTTAATTGGAACTGTAGACCTGACTATATAAAGGCAAGTAGTGCTATGTGGCAAGAGAAATATTGCATGATTTTCTTCAATTGTATTCAAATAGGAACAGAATTTTACTTCATAACATCAGAGAATAATTCATCCCTAAATGGCTATGTTAATTTCAATGTACTGTTTATATTATCTCTTCTTCTAGCCTTCAGATCGCATCTCATTGCAGAACTTTCAGCTGTTCCACATGATAGTCTGGATCGTGCGGTAATTTCATATATTTTCATATGAAAAGGTTCGATTGTGTGGTGATAAGGCTTCTGTAAATTCTATAAAATGTATCAAAATATGATTCGATTCAGATTCTTTTTTGGAATAGCTGGAAATTCTATTGCGTTAATTCGAAGCCAAATTGAAGCTTAATTCTTTAATCGCAACAACACACAAGTGCAACACGGCAAAGCAACAACGTCTATCTTGAAGAAGAAAATATGAATAATATTTACGGGAGTTCTGCAAGACTTTCAAATCCACCCAAACTCTCTGCCAATGTAAAAATCTATGAGAAACAAACACAAAGTTAATTTATGTGATGAGAAACTGATTAGTGATAAATATAATAACAGCAGCGAAAAGCTTCCAAGTATAGTGTAGTCAGAGATATTTTTTCAAATCCTCATTTCAGAACTTAAGAATTCAACTGTCCATCCATAATTTATATCAGCTCCTCGTTAACTCAATACAAATTATTAGCCACAATGTACCCAAAATATGGGCCTACCGCTCGTGCATTACGAGTCATCCATCTATGCTGTCCACAAATCGGAATGTAGCACAATACAAAATTAGCTGAATAAAAAATAATCTTCTCGCTTTACCTTTAAAGAAGAAAGGAAGACTTGTGATGTTGACAGATCACCATGGAGATCAAACGACAACATTCCACTGAAACCTGTACACTGCTTCTTCACAAGTTCATGTTGTGGATGGCTTGGCAGTCCTAAAATTAATCAAGACAAAGTAAAAGTACCTCCTGATTACGCTACATTTCATAAGTATAAGATAGGAAGACAAAGTTTTATGTAAAGTTTACTCAACTAATAGTTGCCTTGAATGCAGCTACTAAGAAGGTTCTTTCCTTCAATCTTCACTTTGTTTTCAAATAATTACATGTTAAAATTTCAACAACGAGAATTTTCCCTGTTTATCCCTGATGTGCCTAAAATCGGTCAGATCATCACTCATACATTATTTAACACACAAGCATCAGGGGGCTTGTTTTCGTTCGAAATTGCTGATGAAGTTCGACTGAGTATGACAATATTGCGATTCTTGCATCCTTTACGTGTATGCATACCATTAACTACTGTAGGTAATGTTTGTTCTTCAAAGAACAAATTTATCATATGAATAATAATAATCATTATCATGATCATCAAGGTCGACCAAAAGGACGCCCTAAAGAGTTCTTTCATTCCCTCCAATCTTTTCTGTCACACATCAAAGTCCTAAATTCTTTATTTCACCGCTCCAGTATCTTTAAAGAGGTTCTCGATGTAGTTGACTCTACTTTTGCTATGTTTCATCCTCCGTTGGTTCCAAGAATACCGGTTTGCTTGCTATTTCTGCCTCATGGTGTGCACAGTGACATGCAAGTCTCATTTTCCTCTGCTGAATCTTGTCAGAAATTTTGGAAGATCTTTCCTGATTTGGCAGGTGGTCTTTCCATATGAATCAGATTTGATAGTACAGTTCTCTTGCAACTTACGGTAACATATCCGAAGTTTGGAAGAATTCGCTTCAGAGATGTGATTTCATTCACTCAGATTTAGAAAGGGCAAAGGACAAAACCGTGAACTTGTTCCTGTATCCATTGACTCCCAACGTGTGCGGTTGTGTGAGAATGCATCAATCAGTTTTGACTACTGTAACAATAAAACCAACATTCTCTGACTTTGGCAAAATTGTATGAATCCATACAACTTCAAGGGAATCCTTACGAACGAAAATTGCGTTAACCTACAAAGGAGCTGTACTGTGCCTGTATAATAAATTTTACTGAAACTAAGTGGATGACTTAGACCTAAGTATCAATCTGTGGATCATATTTGTTCATATCTGTGGATCATATCTGTGGATCATATAGACAAATTCATCATCTGAAAACCAAATTCATTATCTGAAAACAAACCTGGATAAATAACACGTTTGATTCTTGGTGAAGATTCAAGAAAGTTGGCAACGGCAAGCGCATTTTCTTGATGCTGCTTCATGCGTACATGTAATGTCTTCACACCTCTGTTGGCAAGGTAACAATCAAATGGGCTTGGCACACATCCAGCAGCTAAAACAACAACAACGAAATAGAGATGACTGTAATTGTTTACTCTAATTATTCATTGCGGAAAAATCGTGAGAGTGTATAGACTACCATTAACTTAGTAAAGTAATCGTTGATAACCTGTCCTTGAAAGTAATAATGTATATATTCAGGAATTTGGCAACGTAGTTAGTTTTCTTGGAGCGAATAGATTGATCAGCATAATTTTTCAAAGTAATGAATCCTAAGACTCTCGCTTGTTAATGCTACAAAAGTTAAAAAATCGTGCCGCGAGAATAGTTACCAACAGTAGCTATGATGCACCAGCAGCAAACTTGATAAAAGAGTTCAAATGGCCGACAGTCCACGACATGATCAAACAAGAGACGGCTACCATTGTTTTCAAATCAATAAGTGGTGTCTCACCCACTTACTTCTCTACTCTATTCGCGAGAAACTCGACACGGGAGTCTGTAAATTTGAGAAGTTCTAAGACTGACTTAGTTGCTCCACAAGTAATGGCCAAAAAGTATTTTCGTTCCGTGGATCAAAGGTTTGGAATGAATTAGAACACGAGGTCAAGCTAGCCCCCTCTCTGTCTACTTTTAAATGTAGAATGAAATGTAAATAGCTTTTAATTTTTTCATTTATTCTAACTTAACATTGTAAATATTCTTTTTTTATTTATTTTAGTAGCATTGTAATTAGGTTTATCGCTCAAGAAGCAGAAGGTTAAGAAATGTATGAAAAATTCTATAATCCAAATGTGGACTTAGGTCATACAATACAATACTAAAAAATATAATAATAATAATCATACCATTTTGCAAATATTTCAGCTTGTTATACAGCTCATCATTGCTTGTGCAAATCATGCCCATGCAAGCATCACTGTGGCCTAAACAAAACGAAAGTTTTCAACATAAACAATCCTTTGTAAGAAGAAAAACCATGATGACAGACACGCTCTGATAAACTAAAAAATAAACTACAAAACAAGAAATGGAATTATTATTTTAAAATAATTACCATTCAAGTATTTGGTTACTGAATGAAAAACAATATCAGATCCCCACATCAATGGTCGTTGGAAGAATGAGGACATGAAGGTATTGTCAGTCACAACAATTATATCCTAGGAGAAAAGATCAATTTTACTGAGGTGCTAAGATCATTACAATGACAACAGTAGGATAAACTTTGTAACAATTTGAAAATAAATAGTCATTCCTTTCGCTCATGAAATATTTGTGAAAATTGTTGAAAAATTCCTTAGCTCTGTTCTTTGTTTTCTTCCTGTCATCTGATAATATCAGTTTCACATTTAAGAAATATTCGAAACAAATGACGGAGATATATGGCAACTTAAATCAGGGGCCTGGGCAATCTAAATATTGTCTGTTGTATTCCATTATATTTGATGATCTCAAGAGATTATCAAAAAAACTGGACAAATGATTGCAGGCGCCCATCTTTCGCTCTATCTTCAAACCAGATGCTATATATCTGTCATTTGTTTTTAATGAAACTTTGGAGCAAATGCTACAATTTTCATCGAATTACATTTTAAATCTCACAATGACTTCACCTTGAATTTGTGAGCAATTTTGCATGCTCCTTCAATATCCACAATCTTCATGGTAGGGTTTGTTGGTGTTTCAATCCATACCATCTGAAACAAACAAAGATTTCAACTACTGTATAGATACATTTGTTCTATCTTCTTACCATGAATTTAATAAATATATACCTGGTGAGCCAGAAAAAAGTTCCCAAATTTGACAATTCATAGCATCAAGAGTACTTCACAGATTTGAATGATTTGAACTCTCGTTAGAAGCCACAAGATCAAAGTATCTTTGTGATTTTTCTCACTATCTTACAAGTAATAGAAACATAGGCTAATTCAACTTTACAAAAACTTCATTGTTACAAAATGACTGAAAAAAGGGCCTAAGGCACTTGATCAAATCATAAGACTCCTCGCACAGAAGAATAATGAAAGTGCAATATCTCATGCATGACACCGGTACCTCTACATATCTACTGCCATGGGATTGAAAATCTTTAGTATTTGCTTGAAAATCTATATTTTATAACTCTTGAGGGAGGTGAAAGGGCCAAAACGCCCATTGCCTATTGTTCTATGTGAGAAGAGGCCTTGTGATTTGATCAATGTTGTAGGTCCTTTTCCAGTCCTTTTGCAACCATGAAATTTTCACAAAGCCAAACCTACCAGTATAATTCTAATGCTGGTAGGACAGCCAGAATAATCACAAAATTACTTCGATGTTTTGGCATTGGACTGGAATTCAGATCATTCAAACCCATGATGTACTCTTGGTGCTACAAATATTCAAAGTGGGAACGATTTTCTAGCTCACCCGTGCACACCTAATGAAGAAATGCCACAAACAAGTTTTCAATGATTTAGTAAAACTAAATCTCAACCAAATTGAATGTTATAGAATTTTTCAACCTTATGGTACATGAGACACCACAGACAGGAGCAAGAGCCTACCTTAGTTTGTCCAGGTCTAATGCTCTTTTCAAGAAGATCCAAGTCTCTGCAGTCCACAAAACTGAATTCTATATTGTGATTTGCGATGATCTTTGAAAACAATCTGTTTGTCCCTGCAAGATTCATCGATCAGATATTAAAAAAAAATACTGTTAAGGGATGGTGAAGTCACTTTTCAGGTAAACAAAAACTTAGCATTCTGTCATATAGTAAATTGTTCGAGGATCTGTTTTCCCGCCAATTTAATTCATTGATCAATTCATCAAGAGAAGGATGCAGTAAGTTTAATCAAGGGTCACTTCTGGCAATTTCTCATTATTTTGGAAATGAAATCAGATCGTATTGTACAAAGGATGACTTTTTGGCCTTTTCATTTCATAAGGGCCATCACCCTTGCCCTCATTGATACCCTTGCAAAATTGTTTACAAGAGCTATTGACCACACCTGGGAAAGCATATTTCACCCAAAACACAGAAACAATTTTGTAAAAGAATCTCAAGACAAAGCTCTGGTGATTTAAAACTGTTTGTTTAGGTGTCACTCAGTATTCTAACAATTTACCATGCAGGCTTTGAGTTCTTTGCAAACGGAGACCATTGTGAGGCCAAACATGGCAAAGCAAAGAAGCTAGAGAACCAAAACAAACAATTGGCAGATGTATTATGATTTTATCTCAGGAAAACGATTTTAACACCCTATTTGGCCAGATAAAAATCTGGACCTTCTTCCAAGTTACCTTCCGCAGCCCTTTTCCTGTCTTTAGAGCAGGACTGCCATGAGTTCAAGAAAAGTGTTCCAGCCAAATTTTAAAGGAGACTCTGTTGGTTGTTTTGTTCCAGGGGCTTATATTCCTCTTTAATCCTGTTCTATGACTTTTGTGAAATCTTAGTTTGTATATCTCAAATGGACCTTCAAACTTTATCAATCAGGACAACAGGAAAGTGGTTGGTCTAACTGTTTTGACTTTTTCCTAACATAGGCAAAATAATGGAGCAACGAGGGAGAACATTACAAACAAATGAAATGAAATCTTTGGTTCTCAAAGTGTGGAAAAAGAAGGCAGTCTTTGTTGCAAGAACAAGACCTTGAAAGCTTCCATTTTCTATTATTGAAACTGTATTTTATGGAAGGCAATCACCCTCACTGGCTAATCTACATGGGCGATACGTCAGCCTTATGCAAATTCTCTTGCAGAAAGGCCTAGTTACACAGCCACATGTAATATTTAGAAAGTTACAACACCATACCTCCATAAACATCATCCATTACAACAACATGATCCCCACTTTTCAGCATCAACATCAAGGTTGTAGTTGCACCAAGCCCAGATGAAAAAGCCATTCCTGAAAAGATTAAACAAGCCAATTAATCTTAAATTTTGAACAGCAACATTGGCAGCATTGCAGCATAGTTATGAGCCAACTACAGTATTACATGCTGTTACCTCCACCAATGATAGATTTTGAGCACACGTTCTCCTTTGCCTTTGTTGATGAGATTTCCAGTTGATTGATTAGAACAATTAACTCTTTTTAATTAGATACAACTGTAACTCTTAAGTGATATGAAAGCTAATAAAAAACTTTAAACTGTACCATATTTTGCTCCATCGATGCTCGCAACACACTGTTCAAAACATTCTCTTGTTGGGTTTCCACTTCTTGAATAATCATAACCCTACAATTGATTGAGACAAAAATCTCTTTCAATAGACCCATTTTAGGATTTGAACCTCCAATGGTCTTAACTTCTTGCACAGCAGTATCTAATTTATTTCAATCCAGCAAGTGAAATTAGCTCATCTGGCTACAAGGAGATGTAGCAGGGCACCTGAGTGGCTAATTTGCAGGTGTGGTTAATGGCTGGTCCATCAGGGGTGGATCCAGACCAGTTTCCCCAGTTTCTATGGATTTGTCAGGTTCCCCAACCAAAGAAAGAATAACGTTATTTACCAAACTTTCCAGAAAAACTAAAAAAGCTTCACCCTATTTGCAATCTTCCAACCTGTGCAAGTCTAGCAGTGAGGTGTCTTAAAAGGCATGACAAACTTATGGTTCTTCATAATTCTCTCTAAAACAACAAGAAGCATCATGATGTCTGCAATGATTCTGCTTTATTTTCCATGGTCCTCTTGGGGGAACACATCATTCAAAACTAGTGTAATGAAATCCGCATGTGATTTGCTTTGAATGGCCATGAAATTTCATATTGTCTTGATACTGTATAAAGACTTTTGTAATCTGATTAGCAAATAAGGGTTGAGTGAACCTGTGGAGTGATTTCTGTGAACCGGTAGGCTATTGTTTGAAATCAGTGATCTGTGCCAATTAGGAAGTAAACCGTTTCTGAAGAAGGTAAACCATGCTTGCAGAGAAAGTTGACAGCCAGCAGAATGGCTTATCCAGAAGAGAAAGATTTCTGCCGCCTTCACACTGCCATTGAAAAGAAGGCTGAAGGAGAGGCAAAGCAGAAAAGAGGAGAGAGTGTGAAGTGTATTTGAAATCAGTTGCGGCACCAGCTCTGAAAAATCCAAAAGAAATGGTGGGATTTTTACATAATTTTTCAGTCTAAAGGTATACCTAACAAATTTTATGCCATTTTTCTTTCACAATTTTTGCAGACTTTTGGGATTTGGGGGGAAAGTCCCCCCATGGCGCCACCATTGTTTCAAATGCAATTGGATGAAAAGAACATTTTTAGAGAGCTCTGAAGTTGTGAAGAGTTCAAGAGCCAAAGAAGAGGACTTGTGAAAGCATCTAAATGAATTTTGCAATTTTTACATTTTTTGCCAGCAATTTTTTGTTGATTTCACCTTGAAAACATTATGGTAGATACTCAACTGGATCACCATCACTCGTTGACAAGGGCATTGCCCATATTTTCCGAGAGGTTAAAGGGTGTAGTCATGAAAAATTTTCCACATCCCCTTATTTCCTTATGAACCAGTCAGAAAACCGGGCTGATCCACCCCTGTCCATGCCCATCAAAACTTGAAAGCTGTTATTCTTGTGAAAGATTTGTGAGCTTTGATCATGTGATCAGTTGGATTTCACATGCATTTAACAACAAATGAATCAAAGACGTAGAGTACAAAGGAAGCATTGGCAATGTTTACTGTACGATTCTTTGTTGTTAAGGGCCTTAGCTAATGATCGATCTGCATAAATGCATATGGTAAATGTCTACAAAAGGAAAAATGATATCAAGGATCAATTTATGTCCCATTACACAGCATTACTTATTGTTGTTATTGCTATATGTCCCATTACACAGCATTACTTATTGTTGTTATTGATATATGTCCCATTACACAGCATTACTTATTGTTGTTATTGCTATATATATGTCCCATTACACAGCATTACTTATTGTTGTTATTGCTAGTTACAGTCTTAAAAATTGTTGCACCATCTTGAACATGATATAATTTTCAAGGAAAATGGGGAGGGACAAGCAGCCACTTTTGTATTTATCCATGGAAAAGGGTTCTGTTCTGCCAACAAATGTATTGATCAACATTAATATAATATTCAAGAATTCATTTCAGTTTCAGTTTCAGATGATTATCAATCATTTCTAAATACAATATTACATCTCTACACTACATACACTTATAAATACACAACTACAGAAAGAACTTAAAATATACACCCACAGAAAGAAAAACTAAACTACATTTCAAAGTCCCCCCCTCGATCCATTATAGGGGTAATACTTTCCCATATAATGGTGGTTTTGAGATCCCCTGGCCTTGTTGAGGTGTCTAGACAGTTTGAAGATTGATAAACCAGAGAGTAAAGACTGACAATGTTGCAAACAATTCAGACAGCCATTGGCAATAACTTACAGGTCTTACCATGCATGAAGGGAACCTGCCATCTGGGCAAATCAATGCTATATTAACATTCTTTTCATTATTTTTTCAAGAAAATTGAATATCTTGCAGTTCCTTTACATCTGTTATAATGATAGAGGTGTGTTCTATTGTGCAATTGTTTTTGTTTTGGAGTTTCAGGTTGTTTCCATATTGTAGCAACTGTTTTGTTGTCAGCACATCTGAACTGAATCCATCAACTTCAGCAAATATTCTTTGTTTCTGTTTATTAAAAAACTTTTTTTCCAACTTTTTAGTGTTGAAATATATCACATAAATGCTTAACCAAATCTGCAGTGATGAAAAATCGGACTACTGTGTTAGTTTAAGTTAGTTTGGCCTGGTTGAAACTTTCAATGGCGGTTTCTAAACTCAATCTTTCCTGCCAGTGCCACAAATTGCTATATTGTTGGTTGTGTTGTTCCTTCTAACCTATGAAAAGCAACAGAATCTGTCTTTTCGATTTTCTAAATTTTAAAATTTTCAGTTTGTGACGTCAGGCGTCTACATACAATACCTGATGTTGTGTGGATGGAGATTGGGATATTGGGTAAAAAGATATCGATGGATTGGCATTTTTAATTTTACCGAATAAAAGTTAGACGAATATTCGTCCAGACGCAGATCCATATTCCAGACTAATATTCAAATCTCAGACTAATATTAAAAATTTTTCAGTTTTAATTAAAAATTATCAAACCAGCATCGCAATTTCGAGATTTCTATTGATATAACTGTCATGTACACTGTATTAGGCAGACTTTAAGCAAAAAACCGCATTTCAACACGCTTTTGATTTCTCAGAAAAACAGGAAATAGGACACTTGCTCAATGGTAATATCACCATAGCGAAACTCTGTCCATCCTTTCAATGACCAACATGTCAAGAAAAAATTTCAATTTTGAGATTTCTATTGATATAACTCTCATGTACACTACATTAGGCAGACTTTAAGCAAAAAGCCGCATTTCAAAACGCTTTGGACTTCTCAGAAAAACGGGAAATAGGACACTTGCTCAACGGTAACATTACAATAACGAAGCTCTGTCCGGTTTCAATGTCCAATATTCTAAGAAAAGATTTAGTGTAGTTGACTCTATTCATATAGCTATGATTTACACTGTCTTAGGCATATCTTAATGAGAAAACTGCATTTAAAAAGGTTTGGCACTTTCAGAGAGGTAGGGTTTTGTGAACCACTGAATCACGAAACTACGATACGAGATGGTGAAGCAGCGGAATCAAATGACGAGATGATATGATTGTAATGTAACGATCAGTTGGCTTGGATTAGCTAACATACATAGTATCGTTTTAACATTTATTTTAGATAGTTGTATAGCGGCGACTTTAATAAATAGGAAACCTGGAAAATACGAACGATGGTGTTGAGGATACGGAGCACTTTTTGTTGCTTTGCCCATCTTTTGTGGTTCAACGACAAAACCTTCTTGCTGAAATTCTTCCACCGTTACGACCATTTGGATATGCTAATCGTTCAAATGAGGTTCTAGCGCAGCTCTTATTGTCTGGTGATGAAAACCTCCCTAATGATGTTAACAGGAATATGCTCGAGCTAACGTTAAGATTCATCAAGGAAACCGGTCGTCTAGATTAAGCTCTTTCCAAACTCTGCTACAAACCACGCAGCCACCAAGCACTCCTTCTTTGCAACACCTTTTTTTTTCTTATCCATATCTTTCTTAATGATTATGTCTGGTTTTCGTTTAAATGTTTTTCTTTTTAATTTTTCTTTTTTTAAGGCCTCGGGGCTGTCATAGTATTTTGCTCCTCTTGGTATCGTCGTCGTAGTATTGTAAAGTAGTTTAAGTAGTGTATTAAGTAATTTGTAACGTAAATTTTTGGATTGAATATATATATATAAAAAACCTGGAAAATAAGAAGGAAACGTTTGACGAAAATAACATAACTTAATGAGATACTCGATATCTGTCAGCTTATGCCCAGTTCACTGTTTTCTTTTTTCTATTGAAGATAGATATATAGCGGCAACTATAAAAAAATTGATTTTCATTATCATCACAGAAAGAAACTTGCAGCATTCGCATGGCGTTCACATTTAGTAGAACTCTACTCTTGTATGATTCCGTTTTTTGATTCTGTTGTTTTGTCATTACGTTCCTTCATTTAGTTTCCTTTTGTTTACGGACACAGACTTGCAGAAATGTTGGTCACTGAAAGGCCGGACAGAGTTTCGCTATGGTGATATTACCGTTGAGCAAGTGTCCTATTTCCCGTTTTTCTGAGAAGTCCAAAGCGTTTTGAAATGCGGTTTTTTGCTTAAAGTCTGCCTAATACAGTGTACATGAGAGTTATATCAATAGAAATCTCAAAATTGAAATTTTTTCTTGAAATGTTGGTCATTGAAAGGCCGGACAGAGTTTCGCTATGGTGATATTACCGTTGAGCAAGTGTCCGATTTCCCGTTTTTCTGAGAAGTCCAAAGCGTTTTGAAATGCGATTTTTTGCTTAAAGTCTGCCTAATACAGTGTACATGAGAGTTATATCAATAGAAATCTCAAAATTGAAATTTTTTCTTGAAATGTTGGTCATTGAAAGGCCGGACAGAGTTTCGCTATGGTGATATTACCGTTGAGCAAGTGTCCTATTTCCCGTTTTTCTGAGAAGTCCAAAGCGTTTTGAAATGTGGTTTTTTCCTTAAAGTCTGCCTAAGACAGTGTACATGACGGTTATATCAATAGAAATCTCAAAATTGAAATTTTTTCTTGACATGTTGGTCATTGAAAGGCCGGACAGAATTTCGCTATGGTGATATTACCGTTGAGCGAGTGTCCTATTTCCCGTTTTTCTGAGAAGTCCAAAGCGTTTTGAAATGCGATTTTTTGCATAAAATCTGCCTAATACAGTGTACATGAGAGTTATATCAATAGAAATCTCAAAATTGAAATTTTTTCTTAAAATGTTGGTCATTGAAAGGCCGGACAGAGTTTCGCTATGGTGATATTACCGTTGAGCAAGTGTCCTATTTCCCGTTTTTCTGAGAAGTCCAAAGCGTTTTGAAATGCGGTTTTTGCTTAAAGTCTGCCTAATACAGTGTACATGACGGTTATATCAATAGAAATCTCGAAATTGCAATGCTGGTTTGATAATTTTTAATTAAAACTGAAAAATTTTTAATATTAGTCTGAGATTTGAATATTAGTCTGGGCGAATATTCGTCTAACTTTTATTCGGTTTTAATTTTTACTCACATGTGTTTGACCAGGGAGATCTTGTTTGAAAGTTGTAGCCATTGAGATTGGTGGAATAACAGCTCGTGAGTTCCATTTTTCAGGATCTTGTCCAGCATGAAGAGCATTTGTAGCAAAATGTTCAAAAGGCTTCAATGCGGCCATCTTTGATTTTCTGCGGTTGAGAAAAGAACACAACTATTCGACACGTGAAGTTAAAGAAAGAATTTTAATCAAAACGAGACTAGCCTCTTGTTTGAATAGAAGAGAAAAAGATGGCGCATCTCACAAAAGACCCAAGTCATGAGAGTAGGTAAGAAATCGAAAGAAATGGTCCGTATTTTGATGGATTAAACTTCATCTAGTATCAGGTTGTATTTACCAATGTTGCAGCTCTACGTTGAAAGGCAAAAATTGCAGATAACGGTCATCATCTGATTGGTATTTTAAACAAATAATGGGACACAAGGACAAAAAGTCCCAGGCTAAATCTTTAAATAAAAGATATCGAATGACGAGAATTAGAAAGGCACATCAGACAATTATGCAGAGATGGGGACTGAAATCATCCAAATCACACTGAGAATAAAGGATCAGCCTTCTTGATGCCCAACATCAACATCTTTTTTTTTACAACTGCCCGTTTATTATTTCTCTGTGTCCCATTTGGAAAGCATGCATGAATTGGCTTAGGCGCCATCGACTTTCAATTTTTGTATTTTTTAACGGCATTTGGCCGATAAGATCGGCCTAAAATCTTTGGCCTAATAATTACGACTTGAGGAGCAGCAAACAAATGATTCGTGGACAGGGCCTCCGACGACGGGGGTGCCGGGGGGGCCATGGCCCCTCCACTTTTTTGCAAAAAAATGCAATTCCAAAATTTGTTGATTATCGTTTTAATTCTCTTTAAAACCCTATGCTCATTTAAATTCAAGCAAATTTCCTAACATCCATTCGATCCAATCCCTGTTGATAAGTGAAATTTCATGTCGGAAACTAACATGGTCACAACCTCACTATTGTACACAATCACAGACAATTTTCAGTTATATCATAATGTACACCTTTCAAATCACTATGAATATACCAGATTGGAAAGTTTGCCTTGCGCGGCCGATTTTTCTGCTGCGCACTTTAAATTTCAGCCGCGGTTCCAGCCGCGAAATTTTCGTAAAACAACAAAAGGAAACAATAGAACTATTGTTTAGTGACACAAATACAGCCGCGCAAGCAATCTGGACGTAGGAGAGATCCCCCGCGCATTCTGCAAACTTTCCAATCTGGTGAATATATAAGAAAGCTAAAGCTATAGAAACTGCACCAGGAAGCAGATGGTCAATGCAGAATGCAGACCTCGCATCCTTTGGGCATAAATCTAGTAGGCAAGTAAGGCAAGTGCTACTTGCCAGCCAAAGAAAATGCTACTTTGTGACAACTATACACTTTCTTGGTAGGGTACCTTAAATATATTTACTACTCAATTCTGCCAGTTTTAATTCAAATGGAGATTTTTCAATGAGCTGAAAGGTGTAGTCTAAAAATCTTTCAGGGAGTGCAACCCCCAGACCCCTAGGTTAGGACCCCTACGTCAGGAGTTTACTCCCGCTTCACGAGCCCCCCCCCCCTCATATTTGTACGTGAAGCGTTATTTGGCTTATTTAGGCACGTGATTTCGTGATTTTGATATTTTCAACTCTTGAATTCGTGATCGACGACTCCGTCGTGCAACGTGATTTGCCAAAAATTTGCTCGTTATTTTGTGAAATGGACATTTAAAGCACGTAATTGCGCCTTTAACTCTCACGAAAAATGCCGTTTTCCGATGTTGTGAAGGTTGTAATCTCAAAAATTTGCTGGGGGCAAGCCCCCGGACCCCCATTTGCCACAATATAAGATTCATCATAATACCAATCTGCATGCTCCTAGTGTGTTAGAGCTGGAGGATTCTTAAAATTTCTGCAACGTGATCGTGAAAAATGCTGTGAAAAATGCTTTTCCATCTAGATCTGTCCCTGGAAGGGCAGCTTATCATATTGGGATTTGGTAAATTTTCACATCAAATTTTGGCCCCTCCACTTTTCAGGTCTCGTCGGAGGCCTTGGTGGAACACGCTGGACTTCAACTGAAGATATGTCATATCGGGAGGCATACTGTAGTAAAACTGTTCTATTCTACACTCTATGTGTTATTTGTAAAGATTTTATCTACGCTTTTCAAAAAATTCCCTTAATGCAGATTTCGGTACGATTTTTTATTTTCTTAACAGCCTAAGGGTAAGAGACCTCCCCATAACGGCCAATTGGCGTTAAAAAATACGAAAATCAAAAGTTGATGGCCCCTTACACGTAGTAAGTAGCGACCCTTAGCAACTTGTTTTTAGTTTGATTTGAGTAAGTTAAGAGAGCTTGCTTCAGGTAAGGATTTTGCACCGCTTGCACAAAGCTTGCACCATGCATCTTTGTATTGCAAACAAAATCAATCAAGCTTCTTGTTGTATGTTTGAAAATGATTTTAGCAGGAGATTATTGTCAAGATTGACCAAGCTCTAGTCATACATGCAAACTGGCCAAAATTGTGTCAACACCTCATTCTAAGCTCCTTCAAGCCAAAATCATGCTTTCAAGCTTGCGCAAGTTTGTTGCAAGCTGAATGTTTTCTTAAGGGGAGTGAAAAATTTGAAAGCGCAAGCTGCAGGAAGATTTTTAAGAAGCTGTGAGAGATGCAAAATTAAGAATAGATCTTTTGTTACATATCTCATTTAAGAAACCTTTTTATTTTAGCGGCGAGTAGTGAGTTTGACAGTATTTCATAGTTTGCGAGTGAGTTCAAGTTTTCTGACCTGGTCTGAGACGGTTTTCCGTTTGCAGTCAGAGCTTTTATGAAATGCTTCGCTTTTTCAGTTGTCCTTCAGTGTCATGGGAGACAGTCATGATCCCTCCGTTTTCATGTTATGCAAAATTACAATAAAAACATAAAGAGATAACCACCCTAATGGCCATAACCGTCTTACACATATCACACAACTGAATAAAATGTCTGCTCTGCCATGGTTGATAGGCTTTTATCTTCAGCTCTGAAATATACTGACATAAAAGCCTTAAGAGTATACAGTATCAACAAAAAGTTTTTAATTTCCAAAACAAAATCTCATGGGTATATTTTACAAAGATTCCGCTTTTAGTGATAATCAGTTCTGTAACTATGAAATTCAGTAGATGTTGGGCTAAAGATGTTGGCAAGGAATTTATGTCCTAGGATGCATTCTGTTATTCAATTGAATTCCTATACTATCCTTATCTTGGTAAAAAGTTTGTTGCCACCACCATTAGTACAATCATCTATTACATAAGAATGTTGAAGAATGGAGCAATTGAGGACACACCCACGACCGCATTGAACAAACACTCATAAAAATTAGAAGAAATTATATATAACCTTTTATTCTGGTAGAGCAATGTGACTGACATTTCTTAAGTCATTGAATTCAAAATGCTGTAATGTGTCATTTTATTCTTAGGTGGATTGTCATTTACCCAAATTATCTGAACAGCCGAAAGACCAGAAAAGATGGCAGAAAAATACCAAAAGCAGCTGTAAGTTACAGATTTGATCACAGAGCCAAATTGACTCAAATATAGTTGAACTGGAACAATTTTGTTTTTTACATCATGTCAGAAATCGGGGATAAATGTTGAGCTGTTCCAGAAAATAGAATAATTTTGTCAAAGAAAACAGAAAGAAGTCTTGGAGCATAATCAATCTCTGGATGCAAATCAAACATTTCCATGAAACCCATTATGACGGCCAGGTGAATTCTGCGGAAGCCGGAAACCGCGGAAAACGCGGAAACCGTTGTTCTCATGTGAACAATAGCTTCCGCGGAATCAACTTTCCGCGGAGTTCACTTTCGATTTAGGGCAATAGTGAATTCCACGGAAAGTTGATTCCACGGAAATTTTTTGCCATATGAGCGAAATATAGAAGAGACTAAAATAAACTGACCATTTCTTGCGACCTGCCAACGAAATAGCGTGAAATATTGCTTTAGTTTCCTCCCCTATGGGTTTTTTCATGAACGTTCGAAGTTTAAACTCATTTCATCAATGAACGATCATTTATTTTCATGCTACGGAAAAGCTAAATATTTTCCGCAGAATTCACTTTAGCTGTAGGATCGAAGTGAATTCCGCGGGAGATCGATATCGCGGAAAGTTTTAAAACAAATTGCGGAATCGTGGTTCTCAATGGCTCATTTGATTGGCCAAAGTTCATGTGATATGAAACTGATCACATGAAATGTATTGTGCTATAACGGGTCTTTTTGTTTGTTTGGAGCGGCACTTGGACTGTATCACATGGTTCTCATGGAGCATGTCGATTAATCATGTATCAATGAAATTTTCACTTTAAGTGACAACTGCAAGATACTTTAACTATGAAGCGGTGATGGGGTTTATTATTATTATTATTATTATTATTATTATTATTATTATTATTATTATTATTATTATTATTATTATTATTATTATTATTATTATTATTATTATTATTATTGTTCATTGTTCACTCGGCGGTGATGTTGACTGCCGGTTGACTTCTGGATAGCAGGCCAAATCCCTTGGCTTTAGGTATCCAGTACTTTTCTTACTATCTTTGCAGTTCCTAACAGGCAAGCTTTCTGTAAAAGTTCTGTGCTGCATTCTATTTCAATCTTCTTCAACCAGTTTTCAAAGTTCTTTCCAATCGTACCCAGAGCTCCAATGATTATTGGTACAATCTTAACTTCTCTTACATTCCAGAGCCTCTTAATCTCTCTCTTCAAGTCTTGATAGACCTCAATTTTTTCCTTTTCTTTTCTTTCGATCCTGGTATCGAAGGGACAGGATATGTCAATCAGCAAACACGATCGGTCCTTTTTATTTTCAAAAACAATGTCTGGTCGGTTATGCTCCAGTCGATGATCTGTCTGTATGGGAAAATCCCACAATAACCTAATGTCTTCTGTCACAATAACATTCTCTACTTTATGGTTGTACCATCTATCTCCATAATCTAAACCTAGTTTTTGACATAACTTCCAGTGGACAATTTGAGCTACTTTGTCATGTCTCCAGCCTTTATATTGTACTTGCGCTAGCTGTTGACACTCAGATACTATGTGCGCTATCGTTTCATCTGCTTTTCCACATAGTCTACATTCTTTTGATACATTTTCTTTGTAAATGATGTTCTTTACAGAATTCGTTCCCACTGCTTGCTCTTGCGCTGCAAATATAGTGCTCTCTGTTTCTTTCTTTAATCCTGCATGTTTCAACCAATTCCAGTTCTTATCCTTATCCATTAGATCTTTTGTAGCAGCAGCTGTTTGCCCATGCAGCGGTTTATCCATCCACCCGTTCTTATGCTGTTCTTTATTCTGCCGTTTCCATACTTTGGGATCTTTGATTTCATTTGATCTCAGTATTCCTTCCTTTTCAATTGATCTCATTATTTCGTGGGCGTTGTTCATCACATACCATCCAAGACTGTTCTCCTCACTTCGTACAGTCTCTTCAGCTCCAATCAAACCCCTCCCTCCTTCCTGCCTTGTTAAATACAGTCTGTTCACATTGCTTTTAGGGTGGAACGCTCCATACATGGTCAGTTTCTTTCTTGTTTTTCTATCAAGTTCTTGCAGTTCGTTCTTGGTCCAATTTATCAACCCTGCACCGTACCTCAGCAATGACACAGCCCACGTATTTATTGCAATGATTATATTCTTTCCATTCAGTCTTGATTTAAGAATCTTTTTCAACCTTCGTAGGTATTCTTTTTGTACAAGCTCTTTCATAGTTTGATTCATAATCTCATCTATCTCTAGTATGCCAAGATACTTATATCCTTCTTCGTCGACACTTTTAATTGATTCACCGTTTGGTAGCTGTATACCATCGCTGTTGACAACTTTTCCTCTTTTCATTACGACCACTCCGCACTTCTGGACTCCAAACATCATACCTATGTCCTCACTAAAAACATTCACCGTTCTTACCAGTGAATCGATCTCATTTTCATCCTTTGCAAACAACTTCAAATCGTCCATGAAAAGGAGGTGATTTATTTTCGTTTTTCCCCTTTCAAGTTGATATCCAGCCTTACATTATTATTATTATTATTATTATTATTATTATTATTATTATTATTATTATTATTATTATTATTATTATTATTATTATTATTATTATTATTATTATTATTATTATTATTATTATTATTATTATTATTAAGAAACAAAAAGCACCATCTAAAAATAACAGAAAATTAAAATAAAGAAACACAACTGCAATTTTGCTAAAAACGTTTCGATTTGAAATCTTCGTCAGTTTACTTACAATTGGGGACAAGCCAGGTTTTATACGTTGTAAACAAAATTAAAATTAACATAAAATTTCCATAAAATCAAAATTAGAATACCCTTGATACAACTCGAATTATGAACATACAATACATTACAACGTAAACAAAATTAACAGAAACCTAGGCCTGATTCACACTGGGTCCCCCGGGCCATCAAGGCAGCGTAAAAAAACCCGAAAGACAAAGAACTGGAGTTTAAGTCTCTGTCTCTCGGGTCCCCCCGCACGACCCCAACAGACCCAAAAGACCCAGCGCGAACCAGGCCCTAAAATAAAAACAAGAATAAAATACTACACCTTCCAAACCATAGAGTTACAATAATAATAATACAGCCTATCTTTTTGGTTTCTTTACCCACATGGGATTGAGAGTGTCCTCCGTAGCAGAATCCTAATTTCCAAGGGAACGGAAAAAGAGACGCCAGCCAGTAACCCTCCAAGGATTTGCTTAATTTGCTAAATCCCGAATAGCCCGATGGGGAATTCCACCCCAACAATATTATTATTATTATTATTATTATTATTATTATTATTATTATTATTATTATTATTATTATTATTATTATTATTATTATTATTATTATTATTATTATTATTATTATTATTAAATTCTTTATAGTTGGTATTTACAATAGCTTAAATACAATTAGCTAATTCAAACCAACTATCTACAAAGGAAAAATTTACAATAATATAAAGAAAATAAGTATATTTACATCGATTTACATGATTTACATAATTACTGTTTGCGGAGGGATTTCCAAGATGTTGTTCTCAACAGCAGTTTTTGCATGTACAATTTTCACCCTTCCATTCTTTTATCGATCTTTTGAAATATACAACAGATGGTGAGCTTTTTATAGCGTCAGGTAGGCTGTTCCAGAGAATGCTACCTCTAAAGGTCAACGAACCGGTTCCATAAGTTGTCGTTTTTGCTTGTGGCAGCATTAGCAGTGAACCTGATCTTAGATTATACCCAAGCTCTTTTCGCTGGAAAATATTCCACATAAAGGAGGGATTTTCGCACGATAAGCACTTGTATATTTTCTACCATCAAGTTTCGTAGATTTTTTACATGGACCCTAGTGTCATCAATCTTTTGAAGAAGCTCATCGAAGCTCGATGTATAGTCTTCAAGAAGTATTCTCAAGGCTCTTTTGTGAACTCTGTCTATTTCTTTGTTTTGCGTTTTACCGCAAAACATCCAGACAAGTGGACAATAATTGAAATTTGACATTATGAATGTATTGTACAGGATCTTCCCTTTCTTTTCGTCGATGTAAGGTGCGACTCTTGAGAACGATGGATGGCTATTGCCATCCATCGGGTCAAAAATATTTCGTCGCCGCAATAGCCATCCATCGTTGAAATGGTTATTCATCGTTGAAAACCTGTCCATCGTCCCAAAGTCTTCAATGAAATGGTTATTCATCGTTGAAAACCTGTCCATCGTCCCAAAGTCTTCAATGAAATGGTTATTCATCGTTGAAAACCTGTCCATCGTTGAAAACCTGTCCATCGTCCCCATGATTTCGAAATTCCTCGGCTTCGTCTTGAGTACTGCAAAAAGTCTTTTGGATACCAGGGAGCAAGTGCCTGGAACGAGATCCCAAAGCAAATACGAGACTCTGCCTCATTGAGCTCCTTCAAAGTAAGACTGAGGGAGTTCTTGAGGTAGAGGGACACAAACACAACCCCTTGGAAGAGCAGCTTTATTTTTTCATGATATTATCAACATTTATATTTACTTTGTTATGCTGATAGGGTATTGTGTATAAATAAGAATAAAATAAATAAAATAAAATAAATAAATAAAGTGATTCGTGACTGAATAAGTAATTCGTCATCATAGACTGATTCGTCGTTGCACAGTAATTCGTCATTGCAGTTGTTATTCGTCGCTTCAATCCTTAATCGTCATCGCAAAGCAAGTCGTCATGATCGTCATTCGTCGCCGCAAGCATCATTCGTCGTCGCAATCATCATTCATCGTCGCAAACATCATTCGTCGTCGCAAAGTAATTCGTCGTCGCAAAGTAATTCGTCGCGGCCTTGGCCTTTCGCTATCGGCAAGGTATGATGGCAGGTTAATTGCAGGATATTACCAATTTTTGCGTGCTGGTAAAACAACTTCATTTCATTTCATTTTTCATTTTCATTTTATTAAGGAGGGTAGCCCTTCAACCAGAGTTGCTTTACAAGGGGCTCTCCACTTAAAAACCTTAATATACAATTACATACTAAAAAGAATAATTACAATATAAAAACCATAATATAAAAACCTAATACAATATTTACAAAATCTAACATAAAAGAAAGGGAAAAGGAAAAATTCCTAAATAGATTTTTTAAAACCATTCAGGGAAGATGCCTTTTTGGTATCGGCAGGAAGTTCATTCTACACTTTTGCTCCACGATAGGAAAAGCATTTTTGCCCATTACTTGACTTTTTCATGGGTAATCTTAAATCTGTCTCAGAATTTCGCAGGACATACGAAGAGCATTTTGAGTTTCGGGTGAAAAGGTCACACAAGTATTGGGGAGCCAGTTCATGCAGGGACTTGAAGACTATTATTTTAGATTCACTAGCGATGAGTTGTTCAATGGTCTTCCAGCCCAGCTGGTCGATAAGTGGTCTGCTTGGGGTATCAAAGCTGCTGTTGGTTATAAAACCTGAAACATTTCGGCAAGAAGAAAAAGAGTTTTATTCGTGATCTTCATTTTCTTATTGATATCAAATGGCCTGTCAGCTGCTTTTATTGATGAATTAGCAAATTTACCATATGACAAGACAAGGAAAGGTGCTTGCAGAGAAATATGCTCGCCCCGTATGAAATTAATGCAAAGAAAAACAACTGCCCTGTCACCCTTTTGATAAAGATGTTTCTACCCTATATTCATGAACAACAGATGTTGCTTAACCCTTTCACCCCCTGAAATTTTTTCAGGGGTAAATTCAGCATTTGGAACTTGATTGATTTGAAAGGTTATGCACTTTGCATTTATCTATTGCTTACTGAATCACTGATTATGATACCCCCTGGAAAACGACAATCTATATCAGGTTTTCCTGTTAAACTTAATCTTAGTCGGGCGTGAAGGGATAAGCCTGAGATTTTCAATTTCATGGGAGGGGGGTTCTCAGCTAAATTTCGGTATGGGTGTGCCGCCCACAGTTTCAAAATGGGACCGTTGGCTAGACCAATTTTTGTGAAAATGATACAATTGGCTAGATTAATTTCTCCATTAAAAGTGCCCTGAAAGGGCTTTTTCTAGACAAAACTTGCCAAATTTTCGCATTCTCAGGACAGAATTTTTTCAAATTTGCTTTTTTTACAATAATTGCCGAACTTTTACAGTTCTTTGACCAAAATTGCCAAAAAGCATACCCTTGCCTAGACTAAACTCGACTAAAATTGCCGAAAAGTATACCCTTGGTTAGACTAGAGGTCCTTAAACGTATACCCTTGTGGGCGGCACATCCCCACGTACCTTTACTATGGAAGAACCCCCCCCCCCCGGTGTTCAATTTGAATAAAATTTCTTTCCGAGTGAGCCTGATCGCAGGCTAATGTTGTATAGTACCACCAATAAAACCATAACAGAAATGATCCTTATCCTTAAGAGTCTTTGTCAAGGAAAAAATTGATATTGTAATGATGAAGAGGTATGACTGATGAGTCATTCTTTGAAACAACTGGCAACGAAAATTATTACACAATCCTTACAAGTATTTATCATCTTGCATGATTGACAGTTTTGTCATCAAACATGAACAACTTTATATTTCAAGCCTCATTTTGAGCATATGAAATGTAACTGGCCGTAAATGTTTGCTTTATGAAAAGTGGTCACCCAGTTATGTTCAACCTCAAAAAAGTATTTGCCCATTATGTTTTGCACCAACCAACTTTGTGCTGTCTCTAACAATGAATAAATAATAATTCACCATCAACAAGAAGTTTACTTTGAAGGATTTACTGGGCTCAGACGTTCAAAAAAAATACAAGGATATTTGTCAGATACAGATTCAAAATTTGCGGTCAAAGTGAGCCCACCCCTTCACGGAATCTGTGAACTCGTAAGACAGTTTCCATACTTCCAAACGTTTTCATTGAAAACATAAAAAAAGGTAATAAAGCAAAATACAGCCATATGGATAAAAAAAATAAAGATCACGAATAAAACTCTTTTTCTTTTCACCAACATGTCTCAGTAGTTTTACCAGCACGACGCAAGTTGCCAATATCCTGCAATTAACCTGCCACCATGCCTTGCCAAAAGCGAAAGGCCCAGGCCGCGACGGAGTACTTTGCAACGGCGACAACGAATGATGTTTGCGACGACGAATGATGATTGCGATGACGAATGATGTTTGCGATGACGAATGATGTTTGCGACGACGAATGATGATTGCGACGACGAATGATGTTGGCGACGACGAATGATGCTTGCGGCGACGAATGATGATTGCGACGACGAATGAAGATCATGACGACTTGCTTTGCGATGACGATTAAGGATTGAAGCGACGAATAAAAACTGCAATGACGAATTACTGCGCAACGACGAATCAGTTTATGATGACGAATTACTTATTCAGTCACGAATCACTTTGGGACGATGGACAGGTTTTCCAACGATGAATGACCATTTCAACGATGGATGGCTATTGCGGCGACGAAATATTTTTGACCCCATCACCGCTTCATATTTAACACTTAAAGCCTTCCTTCAGGACCAGGGTTGCCAGATGTCCGAAATGGTCGGCGGCCAAAATTGCTACGGTTGGCAGCCAAATTCGGCCAATCAAACAAAATGCTAAATGATAGCCAAATTTCGGCCAATTGTGTCCAGTAAACGTGTAGTTAGGAATAGCTTTGTGTGCTAGAACAACTTTTACGCCTTCATATTTGAAACATTTGCTCGTGTTTTACTACTTTTCTCATTTTTACACAGGAAATCTTGAGATTTTTACAACGGATTTGAGCATCAATTGTCGAAAAATAGTGGTTTCCTTTGTTTATTTGCGGATATTCCATTTACGGCCAAAATTCGGCCAACTTTTGCGTTTTCGGCCAAATCATTCTATGACGGCCAAGGGGCTTAAAAAACGACCAGAATCGAGAAATTTGGCCGTCAAATCGGCCAAATGGCAACCCTGTTCAGGACCAGGTCTGTCATTTACCTAATTGGCTGCAACAAAGGCAAAGGTTAAGACAACAGATGCCGTCATTAATCTTTGCTTTTGGAATAAAAGGAGATCTATCCTTATCACTTTCTGAGGTCCTAGAAAGTAATTAGGATCAGTAACCATTCAATTCTATGCATTGTCCTTATTGCTCAACTTCATAAGTCTTGCAGAATTAGTTGTTATTGTATTTTTCGTTCTGCTAAGTCTCTAATTGCTCTTGATCACCTCGCGGTATCACTTTTTCAGAGGAAATGCTTGTACCATCCCTGTCACTTTGTTTTCCTTCCCTTCTTCCTTCCTGGGAAATTTGAACATGTCAGCTACCTTCCTGGTAGCACCATTATGATACTACTACATTGTATAGCCCTGCAGCTGATCATTTCTTTGTATCTATAGTATTTGATGGCACCAGCTCTGAAAAATCCAAAAGAATTGGGGGGGGGGAGAATTGACGTAATTTTTCAATCTCAAGGTATACCCAAGTAATTGCATGCTTTTTTCTTTGACAATTTTTGCCAACTTTTGGGGTTTGGGGGGAGGAAGAACAAGCTCCCCCATGGTGCTGCCACTTAATATAGATCCATTGTTTATCAACAGGCTGTAGACAATCCTAAATGTACAGAGATGAAAGATGTTCTGCAGTATCATGGTTTCAATTGTGTCTTAGAAGAGGTAAGTACAGTGAATAGGAGACCTTAGTCATCAATACTCATCAGCTTCATTTCTGCACAAATGAGAACCTTTCTCAGGATTGTGATAAGCTATATTGCTTCTTCCACTTAGGAAAATGTTTAATTTGAAGTTATATTGAAAGCAACATGCTGTAGTTGCTATAGAATTTTTCAAGAAAAAACCATCATGGCAGGCTGTGCATTGGATTGTGGTTATCTAGTTGTCAGGTCTAGTTGTAACTGTTTGCTTGTCAGTGTCACAACAAAGTAAAGGTTGAATCTTGATATCTTGAAAAATCTGTTAACTCCAGCACTAAAGCTATGTGATATCTACCTACATCACAACAGAAGCGGATCATCATTATCTTGACAACAACTTCACTAGGTTACCTCCTTTGAAAGGTTGGATAAGATAGTCTAAACTTGTAAATCTAATTTTGTAATCAGATTAGAAATAAACAAGTACTGTACAATTATCATTATTTCGTTGTTTCATATTTTCCGTTTACATATTGTAAGATTTCTTCTGCAGAACAAACAATACCCAAGGGACAGTGCAAAAGATGCCCTCTGTAAAGGAAGAGTTAGAATACAAATAAAAAATGCAGATGGAGCTGCAATCAATAAACAGTATCCTACAAGTAAGAAGATATTCAAACTAACGAGTGGTGCGCCAAAAAAATCTATCCGCGTTTGACAGACCACGATGAGTTGTAAACCGGCTCAGTTTTATAGATTTACGACTGGATCTTCAGAAAAAGTTGAATTATAACTCAGTATATTCTAGGAAATCGATTGTCAAATCCGGAAATCACTATCTTTCTCCCTTCATTTTGAGTCTTTGGAAAATTTGATTGACATTTCTTGACCGCTTTCACTGTTTTCCCGAGCAAACAGTTTTAAGAAATTTGCTGATTGCTCTAGATAAAGAAAGCAAACAAATTCACAAAAAGTCTTACAATCGTATTCGGGCTTTTGCTAAAGGTGAAGTCATTAATCTTCAAAGTTGGTCCAGTTTGCGATTTATCGTGGCCTGCTGACAGTGGATAGGTTTTCTTGGTGCACCTGGACCCGGTATTTTAAACTTTTGAAGATTCAGAGCCGTATGAAGTTGTGGCAGGGGCTCAGCACCCCCTATAATTTTGAATACAATGACTATGCGTCACAAGCATTAATTAGGTGTATTGTTCTCTATTGTTTTAAGAACAAAAGCCCTCAATCAGCAACTCGTTCCTACGGCCCTGAGACTGGTTTGTCGTTGTTCCATAAGAAATCAAGTGAGACGTCCATTCAATGTAGAAATTTTTTCTGCCTGACAGCTAACTGAATCTAAAAAGTTGTTTGCCCTCTTAAGAAGTTATAACATTGACAACAATTACATAGCGATAACACAAGCAGCATTATCCAAATACACAGGAACTTTTCAGCTTTTGAAAATCATTATAATTACTTAACTAGATAGAGATACAAGGTTTCAAAGTTCTTGAAAGAGCTTCTGTTTTTGGGTTGGTTTTCAGATGTTGTTAGATCCTCCAAAGGAAGGTCAGATCATGCAAAATTTCTAAAGAAGGATTTTGATTGCATGTGTTCAGATGTAGGCTAGATCTCATAACTTCTAGAAGCGAATGAATATTTATACTGCTGGATAGCTTATTCGACAAAGAGTGTGGATCGAGCGTTATTTTTATCCATTTTTATACGCGAGGCTCGATCGAGTGGCCCTAGAGCTTCTACCACTATGGTCCACATTCGAAAACTCTTCAAAATGTATCAAAACATCGTTCGAATTTGGATTTGGGGTTTTTTCAGAATAGCTAAAGGCTATCATTCTATGGAACCGAGTTTCATTTCGAGTCCTTCCTGACAGAAATTTTAAGTACCCTTACTTGGATTGACAAGACAACAAAAGCATTCAGTTTGCAGTCATAAAATATATCAGTTAGTTGTGGATTTGCTTTCTGATGAATTTCAACCAGATTTATGTCTTAAAATAATCGTAACTAGATATTGATTGATTGATTAATTAATTGATTGATTGATTCACATCATTCATTAATCAGGAGAATCTGTGATGCTGCTGCTGGGTGAAATGATTCCAAAAATGAAGTCAAGGCAAGTCAAAGGAGCAACATCAGATGGAGGACAAATTCAATCGAGTAAAAAGGGAAAAGAAAAGAAAAAGAAATAATACCTTTAAATCTTATTACATATTAGATTTATTTATCAGTTTGGGTTGTCTTGAAAATAATGATTTTTATTCAGTGCAGTGATTTTTTGTAACTTATCTATGGTTCATCTAAGTTAACAACTAGATATAATTTTATCGATGGGTAAAAAACAATCACTCGTTTGAAAGGCCACCGCTCCTCGGATATCATCAGCCAAGGGCGGCACCACGGGGTGGACTGGGGTGGACATGTCCACCCCACTTTCTTCAAGTAGGTATTCATTCCTTAGCAAAAACGACATAAAAATTGCTAGGTATACCTTCTGGCCATCAATTCTATCTCTTTTCCACCCCACTTTTTCTGGGCTGGCGCCGCCCCTGTCATCAGCATCATCAGCAATACTTCATCAGCATTGGCCAAACCACAGAACAAATGAACTCAAATTCTAATTTATCTTTGCACCAAATCATCAAGATTTTTGAAAAACACAACAGCATAATCAGCATAAAAAACAATTTGAAACATAAAATGCTCTTTGAATTCCAACCTATTACTAAAGATACAGTAAAAGAAATTATCCTTAGCCTTGACCACAATAAAGCGTTTGGTCATGATATGATAAGTGCTAAATTCTTAAAACTCTCTGCTGACATCATTGCAGGGCATTTGGCTAATATCTTTAACAAAGGTATACTTCAAGGAACATTTCCTACTTCTATGAAGTTGGCAGTTGTTTCTCCTGTATACAAAAAGAAAGATCCTTTCAACAAAGAGAATTATCGACCGATTAGTGTTCTAACAGTGCTCTCCAAAGTCTTTGAAAAAGCAATTGAGCTTCAACTATCTCCATTCCTCAACAGAAACTTTGAATGCCTTGATAAGGCTGATAGAGGAGTGGAAAACTAGTCTAGAAGCTAAAAAACATACAGCAGCCGTGCTCATGGATCTATCCAAAGCCGTTGACAGCCTGCCCATAAACCTATTAATTGCAAAATTAGCTGCCTATGGTGTTGGTATAAATTCGCTCAAACTATTACAAAGTTATCTCACAAACAGGAAACAATTGGTGAAGGTCAGTGGATACTTTAGTTCATGGAGGCCACTAAACCAAGGGGTGCCTCAGGGCTCAATACTTGGACCATTACTCTTCAACCTTTTTATCAATGATATCTTTCTATTTATTCAGCAGGGCTCCTTATGTAACTTTGCAGATGATAACACAATTTCTATCTCTGCTGAAAATGTGGATGAGCTCCATAGATTGGTACAACTTAACACCACTAAATGCATTGATTGGTTTAAGTCAAATCATATGACAGCAAACCCATCTAAATTCCAATCCTTAATTGTTGGCAACAATGACAATCATGTCAAAACATTTCAAATAAGCAATGATTTTGAAATAAATGTAAGTAATGAAGTACCGCTGCTTGGAATTCAGATTGACGACCAATTGAAATTTGACTCACATATTGATAAAATCTGTAAAAAAGCTGCCTTGCAGCTAAATGCAATCAAAAGGCTAGCACGATTCATGGGAAGAAACAAAGAAAGACAAGTAATTGTTAATTCATTCATCCTCTGTCATTTCAATTACTGGCCCCTTATCTGGTTATTTTGCAGTAATATCAGCCAAAAGAAACTAGAAAAAGTCAATGAGAGAGCCTTACGATTGGCACTGTCTGATTATACTTCATAAAATCCATTAGAGTTAAAACTACAAATTATGGCATAAAATCCATTAGCTTTTTGGGTCCTAAGATCTGGAATTCTCTTCCAAATGAAATAAAGCCATCCAGAAATGCAAATCAGTTCAAAACTCTCATAAAAGACTGGTTTTTCGAAAATAAATGCGCGTGCAGCATTTGCAGTCAATAAGTTCCATAATGCAATCTCTAAAATTGCTTTATGTTAGTGTATATTAGTGCTCACACTATTGTAAAACTAACATTTAAAAAGGTATTATTATTATTAGATCATGACCATTTGATTATTATGACAAATATGTGATTTAGTAGTGTACATGTTCAAATTCATCTTAAAATATTACTTCACTGAAATCGGCAAGCTCGATCTGAAATTATGAGATATCTTGATGGGATTGTTACTTTTGGCTCATTTGCAACGAAAAGTTAACTTTCTCCCTCATGAAACATGTTTAACCCTATTTCACATGGGGTATTTTTTCGATATTTTGGCATGGGGGGGGGCGTTTTTCACCCCCCTCTTTTTCTCCGAAACTACAAAAGATATAAGAATGAAACTTTCCTCCATTGTTCTTCGGACAATAAGCTTTCCAAATATAGCAATGGTAATTAATTAATCACATGATTTGTTGCTAGGCAACCAAAAAACAAAGGAGAACTGGCCAATTTATAGCTGCTTCCCAAGAAAAATTTTATTTAATTGAATACTCAACTGATTTTAATGAGAATAGTCTCAAATGATAGGAAATACATTGTACAATTAACATATGCACTTTGAAGTAACCTGAAGTATCTATTTATAGACCAAATAGCGCTTAATTAGCTCTTTATTCCTTTCTACTTATCGTCACTGCAGTTTTCCGTAGTTTTCTTGCTATTTCTGACATAGATCGACTTAATATGCATGAAACAAACGAGATTAAGCTAAATTGCAACAAAAATCTTAATGAATACATTAATTTATTCGAAAAATGACGTCATAAATGTAAATGACGTCATAGATATTAAATTTTGCTGATGTCAGCAAATTAGCAAAAATTATATATCAAGTGAAAGCTACGGTGGCCCATAGAGGCAAAACAAATATCAATATTTCAGAAAAAAAGTTAATATTTGAAAACAAAAGTATTTATCAAAATTGCAGGAGTCAATTTCAGTCAACAATTATAGCATTAAACTATGAAAATACTTCGAATAAAGTACAAAGAAACAGTTCTTCATGATCACAGTACAAAACTCAATTCCAGTACAAAACTCAATTCCAGTACAAAACACAATTCCAGTACAAAACTCAATTCCAGTACAAAACTCTGTTCCAGTACATAATTGAATTGAACAAAACTGAATTCCAGTACAAAACTCAATCCCAGTACAAAACTCTATTCCAGTACAAAAATAAATTCCAGTACCATAGCTTTTATCCAATACAAAACTTGATTCCATTGTCTTCTCACAATGCAAAGTCGGGAACAGTAAGCCATGTACTTCATGGACTTAGTGGAAATCGCATTGTTTAGCCAAAGGTGTTAGGACTCCCTCATCAATCAAAATAAAATAAAACATAATAATCAATCAAGACACCCGTGTCCTAACACCCTTTGGTTGAGTCATCCTCGTCAAGGATCCGAGGAGGCCTTGGGGTACTATGGAGGTGGGGATGGGTGATTGGTAAAGGAATTAACAAATTCATCCAGTTCTGTCGAGAGAGAGTTGAAGGCGGAATTACGTATCCAGACTTTTGGCTATTTGATTAAAAAAGAGGATTGAAAAAGGAAAAGGGGCATTCCACGTTAAACATGGTTGTGGTCACAAGAAAATTTCACTGTTTCTGCCACTGATTGAGGGGAACTTATTTTCTAATGACTTGCACCTTTAGCTTGAATCTAATTTTTATCTAAGGATCTCGTAGAAAAGGATTTAAATATTTTTTATGAGGGGCGCTCTGATAAATATATTTGCATATTACTGAGATGTTAATAGTTGTATCAAGTGCCATGTTGTTGCCCTTTTTGAATCGTTGGAATTGTCTCTTTGATACCTGTCTTTTTCTATGAAATCATTAGATGAAAACTAGATTCCAGCTAAAAGCGCAAGTTAGTAGAAAATGAGTTCCCCTCAGTCAGTGGCAGATACAGTGAAATTTTTATTTGACCACAACCATAGTTTCTCGCGGAATGCCCCTTTTCCTTTTTTCAATCCTCTCATTTAATCAAATAGACAAAAGTCTGGATACGTAATTTCTCCTTCAACTCTCTCTCGACAGAACTGGATGAATTTGCTAATTCCTTTACCAATCACCCACCCCCACCACCATAGCACCCGAAGGCCTCCTTGGATCCTTGAAGAGGATGATGAGTCAACCAAAGGGTGTTAG
The DNA here is from genome assembly GCA_964020215.1 of Aurelia sp. 3 sensu Dawson et al. (2005). Lineage (NCBI taxonomy): Eukaryota > Metazoa > Cnidaria > Scyphozoa > Semaeostomeae > Ulmaridae > Aurelia > Aurelia sp. 3 sensu Dawson et al. (2005). The sequence goes on from OZ026586.1 coordinate 19,499,258, forward strand.
GACACAGATGTTTTGATTGATTATCTTACTTCATGTTGATTGATAAGGGATAAGGTTGGCTAAACAATGCGATTTCCACAAAGTCCATGAAGTACATAGCTTACTGTTCCCGACTTTGCATTGTGAGAAGACAATGGAATCAAGTTTTGTGTTGGATAAACACGTTTGTACTGGTATATGTTTTTGTACTGGAATAGAGTTTTGTACTGGGATTGAGTTTTGTACTGGAATTCAATTTTGTTCTGGAACAGAGTTTTGTACTGGAATTGAGTTTTGTACTGGAATTGAGTTTTGTACTGGAATTTAATTTTGTACTGGAATTGAGTTTTGTACTGGAATTCAATTTTGTACTGGAACAGAGTTTTGTACTGGAATTGAGTTTTGTACTGTGATCATGAAGAACTGTTTCTTTGTTCTTTATTCGAATTATTTTCATAGTTTAATGCTATAATTGTTGACTGAAATTGACTCCTGCAATTTTGATAAATACTTTTGTTTTCAAATATTAGCTTTTGTTCTCAAATATTGATATTTGTTTTGCCTCTATGGGCCACCCTAGAAAGCTCTTAACAAGAGCAATCGAATGATACATGTTTCAAGTAATTCGGACGAGAAACAAAGAAATTATGGATGTTCAAAGCTGTTTTTGCCAACTACTCTCCAAATATGGTGCTATTGTGGTCACGTGATCAAGTCTAGAACAATGAGGGATTTAAAATTTGATTGCCAATTAAATTTGAGTAAAAGTCACAAAGGTTTGGTCATCATATCTTGTGTCGTTTCGGCGCAGTGTAGAAAAGTTTGGTTGGGGGGGGGGCGAAAAACGCCCCCCCCCCATGTGAAATAGGGTTAATGCAACTATTGCAAAACACACTAAACGAATTTTGATACTCTTCACTATGAAAAAAGCTTTTCAAAAATGTGAGTTGATTATCTTCTCTTCCGACGTTATTTTCAAAGGGTTCTCAAGCATCCCATCCTTGCAAATTCTGCAATTTGAACAGAAGTCGAGAAACTGCTCTGAGCAGCATAATTGTTTGGTCTGGGACACAGGCTGTTTTGTTTGGACAGTTTTAAGACGATGACTGAAAGGCCCGGGTACTGGAGGCAGTAAATCAGAATAAGAAAACTGCATTCAAACTAAATCAAGAAATAGACTGCAAAATGAGAATTGTGGAAATTCACATTGCAATTAGTTTAGACTTGCCCCAAGTCTATTTCGTCATCTGTAATAAATTCTTAACTGCTTACGACCGTGTAAATAAAACTCGAAGTGATACTGTGCATAATTGAGCTTGGGAAGAACTTATTTCAAGGTTTTATCTCAAGGTTTGGAAAACTTTCTAATTCAAATCTAATCAAAATCTTTAGACAAATTGTTTCTCCCAGCTTTTCAACCATTCACAAAGTTTCAAGTGCTTGAAAAATCTTAGGTGAAGCTCTGTGGTTTGGGTTAGGGTTAGGGTTAGGGTTAGACTTATTACGATGAGTCCTAGTAATCGCTACCACCCACCCACCCCTCGCTCACTAGGTTAGGGTTACGGTCTGACTTCCCTTGCTGTTACTTAGCGGGAAGTGTGGAGGAGATTTGACCTCGTTCTTTTTCATCATGCTCATTTGGAGCTTAACAGTAATGGCGGCCGACCTCACCGCAGCTTAATCGCCGTGAAAATCAAATCACTGCACATCATTCATTTGTTCGGTTGCAGAAAATATTGTCTCGTTTGCTGTATCATGTAGCAAGAAGTCGGAGTAAAAGAGTTTAATTGTTGACATGCACTGAATTAATACAGCGAAAGCGAAGAAGAAGATTCCCAACTTGCCAGCAAGCAGATCAGAGATCCAAAACCACAACCCTTTCTTGACCGCCCTAACTTAACTAGATCACCGTCCCAGTCAAATCACTTTTCATCTCCTTTGGTCATCGAATCGATTGCATAAACTATTGTCTTGTAGTCTTGAAACTGGAGCTAAGGAATCGTATGTATTGATTTGCACTGACTACAAACGAGAAAAGAAAGCAAAGTGTCCCTTTTTTAATTTCAAGAGGCAAAACCACTTGTCTGAGGAAAACAAAAGCAGCAAGTTTGCCCACACAGCACAGCAGTTGGTCTGCTCATAAGCTGCTGAAGGCTTGACTTATTTAGGAGAAGGATTGCCAGCTAAAGATCAGCAAAAGAGATGAGCAGCCTCCCTCCTCCAGCAAAAGTTGGCTTAGGCCCATTTCAAAGTCGCCATATGTGCAAATTGTGTGACATGAGGTTCACAAGCAATTTTTGTCGAAGGCTGCACATCCATTTTCATGAGGTGAATGGTTTGAAATGCCAAAAATCTTTGAAAAGATGCAATGTTTGTAACAAGAGCTTTGAAAGGCAAGCAACTTACAAATTTCATAAACAGCATTTCCACAAGAAGAAAGAGAAGGGTTCATCTACAACCACAATATTTCCATTGTGGTATGTCTCAAAAAGTCCTCTGTCTGGCTCAAAATTGCATTTATCAAAGAAGAAGCAAGCAAAAAGAGTGAATGCAACACCTGAAATTTTAGGTAAACCATAGTCTTTTGCCTTTGAACATCATCTTTGGTTTCATTGGCTTTTGGACTGTAAATAATAGAGCTTCAATTTTGTGCTTTTGAAAGCATTAGCAACTTTTGGGGTAATTCAAATTTTCTTAGCAGGGTGGGGTAACATACCTCCCCTCCCCTTTTAACAGTCAGATGATGCTAAGAAACATGAGCCCCTAAAGTGTTCTCCATTATAAAGTGTGCCAGCTTATTGACCAAATGAAGAATACAGCTTTACACAAGTTTATATTTTCCACGAAAAATCTCCCAAGTAAGTATGAGAAAAATGGCAATTTCTTGCATGCATTCCTTGTGAGCTCAATTATTTTTAAAGGGGCATTCCTCAGAAAAAGCCTGGATATCAGTGAACTGTGTTGTTTGTATTTAAAACAAACATGCATTTCCATGCATTTGCATTTCCATCAACATTTCCAAGTATATGTTGCTGCAACTTAAAGAAAGCTCAGACCAACCTTAACTGACAGATGGAGAACTGAGTCATATCCTAGAAGTTTAATCTAAGACCAAAAATGAAAATGTTTGAAGCCAATCGATTCTCTTGCCCGTATTGCACTGTGGGCACATGAATGAATGAATACAACAGGACTTCCAAACTCAATTCAACAAGTGACAGGTAATGGTGGACCCTTCATAGCTCACTAAAAGCCAAGCAAAGGGCAATAATGAAAATATGCTACCTTTTGTTTGGTAACAACAACGCATAAAGATGGTAGGCTATCAAAATTGAAATTGGTCCAACTGTAGAATGATGAAAATCGTTGTAGTTTCCCTCCTTGGTAGGCTGATAATCATGCCATCATCCAATTCAATAAACAATGCGAAAACTGGGACTGAAGTAGTTAGTCTAGTCCAACTGTTTTCTCAATACCACATGTTTGAGAAGTATGATCAGTGAAAGGAAAATGATTTCCAAGGGCTGATTAAATCTGCTTCTTCATGGGGATATGAATCTTTGCAAGTATTCTATTACATCACCCATCTTAAAAAGGGTGAGATGGACTTAGTAAGGAATTAAGGTTACTGTGACCCTTACAGCAAGAATTTTTCAAGACCTGAGTGTAGGAAAGGGATTTAAAAACCTTTTGAAAAGACAAGAAACTATTAATCCTGCATTGTCAGATAAAGATCTTGGTTTGACCAAGAGAATTTTATGAGGGATCGCAGAATCGGAAGAATTGGGCGAAAAAGGACTTAAACCAAGAAAGGACAACTGAACCATCAACAAATCTTTACTCAATAAGTTTCAGTTTACTGTATCTTTCGCCCTCGATTTGCAAGGATTGCCACATTGATTTGAAAATTATTGATGATAAAAGGGGGTGTCAGGGCATCGGTGCCAGCTGGAGAATTTTCTGCACTAATGATGGCTGTTTATCCATCAAAAAGCACAGTCATTCCCAACGAGTCCTAAAGATGGTTGATCACTAAAATGAATTTTGTGATAGTTATATTTGTAAATCACTTGTTGTGACAAAAAGATTTACTAAGACTAAATCTTTATTGCTTGACCTGTGGTTTTGTGTTTGCACTTAGAAGCATAATCATTGTTCCCACCCTTTAATAAAACCACTTGAAACTTGGTGCACAGGGTCACAAAGCAATAAATCAATGGCAGACTAAGGTTCCTCTTTAGAAAGCAAAATTTCCTTGACTTCCCTCTTCGTAGGCTACTAGCAAATGCACTAATCCAGCCCCACTTTGACTATGCATGTAGTGCGTGGTTTCCTTTGATTAATAAAAGATTAACCAAGAAAATTCAAACTGCCCAAAATAAATGTATCAGATTCTGTTTAAACCTAAATAACAGAGCACATATAGGAGTTAGAGAATTTAAAAATATAAATTGGCTCCCTACTAAAGAGAGATTTGAACAATGTACAGCTACAAGCGTGTTCAAATTTTTAATAACTCAGCCCCATCCTATATGTCAGAAATGTTCTTACCAGTTGGCCAGAGCCGGATTACTTGAAGATCAAAAAACAAATCAAACCAACCGTTTAGGAAGAGTAACAAGGGGCAAAATGGTCTCTCCTACCTAGGACCTAAAATCTGGAACAACCTACACTCAGACCTAAAGTCAGCGGTGAGCATAAACAATTTCAAACATAAGATCAAGGACAATTTCTTTAAAGAGCTCCAAAAACGAGAAGACAACCCTTATCTACTAAATTTTCCAATTTTGCAATTAAAACAAGAGTCGATCATTACTCTCTACAATGATGTGGAATATACGTTTTTTGCACTTTTCTTTCTTTTTTCAAGAAAACTTTTCTTTCAAGGACACCGCTGGGGGGACCATTATGGAAACAAGGTCACGCTGACCTTTTAATGCTATCCCTGCCATTTTAAACTGGGGGTGTTTTTTATGATTGATTTTATTCTAGATCTTAGTTCGTTTTTCTTATTATTATCTTTGTACACATGTAATTAGCTCTCCGTTTATTTTCCTGTAAAAATGTTTTTTTTATCTTATTTTAAATTGGCGCAAATTTACATACATACATACAAGCATATAACTACAAAACCTTGTCAGCAATTTTTGATAGATCCACTCCGAGTTTTACAGAGGTTTGAAAGTTAAAAATGAAATTCCATACATTAACACAAATTTAAAATGGCATTATTCCTAGCCAGTACGTTTTTCCAAAAATTCATGACACGGTTTTTAGTTCAGGACCTTAAGTCTATTGTAAATAGATAGTCATGGTCCTACAGCGCTCGCTGGGGTGTGCACAATTTCTGACTACTTAGATAGTTCAAACCCAATTCTCGTCTAAGATGGTCTTGACAGCATTTTCACTTTTCTACTGATTAAAGCTTGAATTGCACATTTTCTTTCAAACATTCTGCTTGAAGAATTTATGAAGTGGGGAATTGGTTTCAATAAAATGGAAAAATTCATGTTAAAAAAGGGTGCTAAGCTGAATTTCATTGGAAAGAAATATTTATTCTGAAAACACCCAAAACAGTAGTGTTTCAAGTATTTCAAATTGAAATATGAAAAAAAATCCATCATTGCACATTATTCATTTCACCACTGCACATTCTTGATTCATCACTGCACAAATTGGTCATCACTGCACCTTAAATTAACCCTTGCCTGAAGGGTTACAGTAACCTTCAGTTAAGAAAAGCATGCCAAGCCTTATTATATCGCTTCTGCTTATGAATGGTAGCCCCCTCCCACAAAAAATTGCATTATGTCTACCCCTTGGTGAAGCAATAGCACCAGAATATAATAAACTTAATTTCTTTTTCTTCAGGAAACAGATTCCGATGTAAGCATTGTTATCGCTTGTTTGGAACACTGGAAGTGTTTACATGCCACAACAAATATTGCAAGCATAAATTGACTCACAAATGGAAGTGTAATGTTTGTGGCAAACCATTTGCCTCAAAGCGATACCTAAAAGGGCATCAGAGAATGCATTCAGGAGAATCAAAGTATTCATGCAAGCATTGTGGTAAGATTTTTGCAAATGCATCTAATCTATGTCGCCATAATGATACACATTCCACCATTAGGCCTTATACTTGTACCGTGTGTGGCAATCGATTTGTGAGAAATGCCCATCTCAAGCAACACATGCGAATTCACAGTGAAGAGAAACCATATGTCTGTCATATATGTGGTCAGTCATTCCGTGTTTTATACAGCCTCTCTTGCCATATTAGTAAACACACAGGGGTCAAGCCCCATCGTTGCGAGTTCTGCCAAAAGAGTTTTATCCAACGAAATGATCTGAAACGTCATCTTCGAATGCACACAGGAGAAACACCATATCAATGTGAGCAATGTGGACGTTCATTTGCAAGTAACACAAATTACAAACGACATCAGTTTACTCACATTGAAAAGAAACCATTCCCATGTAATCAGTGTGATAAATCATTTTCACGAGTCCAGGATCTGGAAGCTCACCAAAGGATTCATAACAATGATCGCCCTTATCCATGTCAAACATGCGACAAAGCGTTCACCAGACCAGAATATTTGAGAAAACATATGAAAACACACGAAGGAAACAAAGTTTTTATATGTGATCTGTGTGGAAAGCGTGTAACTACGTCATGGTCACTGCGCAGCCATATGAAGATGCACACTGGTGAGAAAACACTGCCATGTGAATTATGTGGTAAAACATTCACAGAAATTCGTTACTTAAAGTACCATATTCGTGTACACAAAAATGAGCGACCATTCAAATGTGCATTGTGCCCTAAAGCATTCACAAGGTCGTCCCATCTCAGATCACATGAACATTCTCATGCGAAAGTAAAAAAATACCAATGTGAAAACTGTAAGAAAAGATTTGCATCATCATCGAATTTAAAAACACACTTGAGAATACACGAAGGTTTGAAGCCGTATTCTTGTGAAATTTGTGGAAAAGCATTTTCAAGTTCGAGTAATCGATACACACATCAGAAGATCCACAAGCAAAATGAAACTGGCGTGACAGAATATGTGTGCGATGCATGTGGAAAACAGTTCAGCAGTGCAAGTAATAAAGGAACGCATCAAAAGTCACATTGCCCTGTATTGAAAGCAACAATTAAAGTAGAAACTGAGGAATTCTGATGAGGTATCAAAGAGAAGGGAACGATTTTGCATGCAATATATGTGAAATACGGCTTAGCAGTACAAATTGACAAGGAAACGCATCTAAAATCACATTGCTCTGTACTCAAGGTGAAAAAGGTATAGAGAACAAGGATCCCTAATTTAGCACAAGATTGGGATGTAATGTTGAAGACACAGATCAGTAGAGCGAGTGACAGTAGAACGTACCAGCAATCAGATAGTCTGGTGGTACTGAAATAAAAGTTGAATATAAACTGTTTTTTAGAGACTGTTTGACTATGGATTAAAGTTTACTGGACAGCTTTCGAGCTTGTATTCATCCTCGTTCATCAGCTACATTTCACACTGATGGACAAAGCACGAGTTGTGCTATTTTTCAGTTTTTGATTTCTGTTAGAGTACCGGGTGTCCCAAAAAAAAGTATACAGATTTGGTCGACCCTAGCGACTAGAATATAGCGTGAATCAATCCGGAATGATTTTCAAAATATACCTCGATAACTAACTTGAACATAGATACCTCGTTTGTTGATATCGGTGCGTTGAGAGTGAAAATATTAATCTTCAAAGGACAAATTTGCCTCCACCTCGAAACCAGAGCTTTGGCGTTTGGGCCTAAGCAAATTCTTGAAGCGCAGTGAATAAAATCAACAAAATTTGAAGACGGCACAACAGATGCGTTTTCCAAAATACAGTTTATGTCAGACATATCGTCAAAGAAGCTCCGAAATCACACATGCTATTCATCTGTGAAAGTACTCCCGTGAGCTCAGCGCGCTTTTGACATCGTCGAATCATTCCTTGAAAAGAATTTGTTATCAGATCTCTCGAGATCAGGCTGATCATGACGTATCTTCGAAGCTGCTTTCCCAGGTGGGTCATCAACGAGATAGGAGACATCTTTTGGTCCCCAAAAGATCTCCAGACCTTCCAGTCTCGACTCCTGAGAGATCTGATAACAAATTCTCTTCAAGGAATGATTCGACAGTTGCACGAGTGTGTTGATGCTCAAGGGAGTTTTTTGGCCGATGTAATTACATCGGCCAAAAAACTCCCTTGAGCATCAACACACTCGTGCAACTGTCGAATCATTCCTTGAAGAGAATTTGTTATCAGATCTCTCAGGAGTCGAGACTGGAAGGTCTGGAGATCTTTTGGGGACCAAAAGATGTCTCCTATCTCGTTGATGACCCACCTGGGAAAGCAGCTTCGAAGATACGTCATGATCAGCCTGATCTCGAGAGATCTGATAACAAATTCTTTTCAAGGAATGATTCGACGATGTCAAAAGCGCGCTGAGCTCACGGGAGTACTTTCACAGATGAATAGCATGTGTGATTTCGGAGCTTCTTTGACGATATGTCTGACATAAACTGTATTTTGGAAAACGCATCTGTTGTGCCGTCTTCAAATTTTGTTGATTTTATTCACTGCGCTTCAAGAATTTGCTTAGGCCCAAACGCCAAAGCTCTGGTTTCGAGGTGGAGGCAAATTTGTCCTTTGAAGATTAATATTTTCACTCTCAACGCACCGATATCAACAAACGAGGTATCTATGTTCAAGTTAGTTATCGAGGTATATTTTGAAAATCATTCCAGATTGATTCACGCTATATTCTAGTCGCTAGGGTCGACCAAATCTGTATACTTTTTTTTGGGACACCCGGTATGTAGTACGTTTTGAACTTATTTTTATACCAATTTGTATCGTTTTTGTATCAAGTGAACCGCAGTAGAAACTATATGAAAGCATATTTTTCCTTAAGCTCATTATTTTGATTGTGTTGAATGGTAGTTAGTCATTTTTTACTTTGAGTTGTTGAAAAAGTCAATGGATTTGTTTCTGTTCCTTGTGAACCATGTATCCTGTAAACCAAAAGATCGTATAGGTCAGTGTGAGTTGTCGTTTGGAAGTAGGAGAAAAGGCCCGTAACACGTTATTATTATTGTTTTCATATCCAAAATGATACAAAATTATTATTTTTGGATGAAGTAAGAAATACAGTTGAAGAACAGGAAAAAATTCTGTAGAAAGTTTGTCATTTTCGGACCGTTCATAATGAATGTATGTAAGCTGGTCTTGAGAACGGGTGTTCTTCAATGATCTAGGAAGCATCGCAAACTTGGGGGCACGACACTTCGAGGGCACGGGCACTTCTTTGTTTATTTCAAAATCTTGGGGGGCACGTGCACCCAGTGCCCCCCGGTTCCTACGTCTATGTGTAACAGATTCGGAGGTTGGTGCGTTACATTTGTCACAGATCAAAAGTTGCATCAAAGTGGAAAGCTACGAAGAAAGGAAAATGGTGCAGACTCTTTCTTGTTTTTTAATACAGTAAATGGCTTCGACTTTTTGAATGTCAAGCTGAACGATCTACAAACGACCGGAAATACCAAATATATGATGATACATATGATGAGAAAAACTACGATTATCTGCAGTATACATCATTGTTTCTCATTTGGTGCTTGTCGTCAACATACTCTGGGGTGCCTAATACAAGGGGGGTCTTAATAAACGGGGGGTGGGGGAGGGGGTGGGAACCCCTCAAAGAAACTAATAAAGTCTTAATAAATAGGGAGGGGGTCAGAAATTCGCAAAAACGGGTTTTACATTATCTACTGGAGACAAGTTCATTTTATATGCTTAGAACTGTATATGCTGCATATGCTTTATATGCTTTATCTTTCGAACAAAATTTCGTATAAAAATCATATTGAGCTTTCAACATTGTTTTGCCAAAATTAATAAACGGGGTCTTAATAAGGGCCGGGGGGTTAGATAAAATGTTTGAAAACTAATAAGCGTCCCCCCCTTGTTTTAGGCACCCGAGAGTACATAAACAGTCTTCACTTGCAACATTCAAGAATTTTGTGTTTGGTTTAGTTCTGATGAATAACCAAGATTAAAATTGCTTTTCAATGGCTAGGAAGATATTCACAAGAGTTTTGGTTCAACAAGTTCCTTCCAATTCATTTCAATGATACTTTCAAACTGCCTTTCATCTTCTTCATCTTCTTCAAGTTCAAATCTACGGGATATTGGGTCTCCATCTCCAGTTATTCTCTTTCGTGAATCTTCTGACAATAAAAGTTGAGTTACCCCTGTGCTTTGTTCAATGTCTTGAATAAGAGCTTCTTTGTAATCAGAAACTTCTGGTGTATATGACAGCGAAAGTTCCAGGATCTTGAATGCAATTTTGTCACCTATTCTTGGTGCACCTTGTAAAGATGGATATTTACTGTAATCTTTTACCACCTTGGTTTTGTTATGGTTGATAGTAGTATCCCCTTGAGAATTGGATTCATTTACTGAAGAGCTCGCCACAAAAGCTGAAGTTGCATGTTTTGGAGTCAATAAAGAATTTTCCGATTGCATATCTTTCATGTTGATGTCATTTTCATTTTGTGAAGTTACATCTTCCTTTGCATTTTTACCAAGATTTTTGTTGTTTTCATTGACTTTTGGACTGTCTGCAGAGTTAACATATATTCTTGAAACATTAACTAATCTGTCTTTCAAAGCTTTCTTTTTGGCAGATTTATCACTATACTCTGCGTTATTGAAATCTGAATTTGAGTCTTTAATCTTATGAGAATTAGCGGATGACACAGTGTCACTGGTTTTATCATCATCACCATCATCATCATCATCATCTGAACCAAAATAGATATGGCTTCCATTGTTCTTTGATAAAACATTTTTCATTTTCTTAGGATGAAGAAAATTTGATGATGTAAGAGGTGTTGACGTTTGATTTGAGCTTGCTTCTTTTCTTTCCATTATCTGAAATGATTTCTCATCCAAAGTGGCATTTTTCTTTTGTTCTGGATTTACTTTTAAACCAATTGCTCTACTGTTTCCTTCATTCATCTTGTTGACTTCATAATTCTGAAAATTTCCCTTTGCTGTAGTCAAAGTATTACCTCTTTTAGGTATAATTTTCTCACTTGTTATAGGATCAATGAAGGGCCTTTCATCTTTTATTACTTCACTCTTTGACTTAAGATCCTCAATTTTATCGTTTTCTTTGGTTGATTTATTTTTGATAGCAGAATTACTTGTATCTTTACTAATTTTCTTCTTCCCTTTCTGCTTTTGACATTTTGCGCCAGGAACCTCTTCATTCAAAGCATCTTCTTTCTCTCCGTTCTCTGCAATTTCTTTTCTTTGAATCAAACTCTTTAAAGCCACACTTCCGTTTGTGTCTAACATTTCTTTCTTCCATCTTCCACCTTTAGTATCTTTTTGCTTCTTATCAGCCATTTTTACAACTTTCATCAAACTCTTGCCATAGTTTAAGATATCATCTCTTTGTTTTACTTGCTTTGCCGTAATTTCTATCTTGTCTTTTGATGCTTGTCCAACTTCTTCAAGTTCCCTGGTTTTAGACTTGTTCTTTTTCGTTAGTGTCTTTGTCTTGGGAGGCTCTGCACTATCATCCATATTTCCTGAAATAGGTCCTACTATCATAGAATCAATCTCTTTAGTTGATGCACCCTTTTTTCTCTTTTTGGACTTCACAATCACTATGTTTCCTTCCTCGAGTTTTCTCTTCTGCCTGCTACCATCTCCAGCATGGCTATGGACAGCAAAATTTTCCTGACCCTTATTGAAATTTTGAACAACTTCATTCAACTCTCCGAGACTATCTTCTTGTACAATAATGGCATCTTTTCTACCCTCCTCTTCAATAACGATTACATCTTCATCCCGAATAATTGCGATATCTTCGTTCGGAGGCAGCAGAAACCCTTTAGTGCTGCACCTCAAAGGAAAAGGGCCTAATTGAAACTTGGCCTGGATATCCTTCATGAAATCATTGACTTGCCTGTAAACTCGTGGATCAAGGAGGAACCAACAATCTCCAACAACTCTAGGTCGGCAGTTTTTGAATTGTAAACGAATTCGAAGTAGATTAGCCATGCTACGGATGTGAATTCTTTCCATCGTTCACTAACCTTTTCTGGCTTCTGTCCGCCATGTGCAATCGATTCGAAATCGCTGATCGGAGCCTCTTTCTGAAGAGAATTTTATCAGCAAATTCGCAAATTGCAACAATGTAACTATTTTACTTCCCACTTTAAATTTCAGATTAAAACTTTATCCTAAAAAAATGTATCCCCCAATTTGTAAGAATATGCTTTGGTTTTTGATACTGCAACCATAGAACATTATGACGAAATTCATTATTTCCGCGAATAGACAAATGTTCATGATTTTGTCATCATGATGAAAATACCTCGATATCAATCCAGTTTTTTGGCGCCAAATGCAAAATAGAAAATGGCGGCGACTGGATGGCAAGAACAACTTCGACGCCCAGGAAGCAAAAATCGAAGAAGTACTGTGGCTGAAGTTAAAAGACCAAAGAGACGAATTAGAAGACCAGCTTGGGATGTAAGTAATATTTGTATGTTTCTTTGTATAAGCCAGAAGCCATGGCAAGAACTTTGAAGATCTCCTGACCTTAGCATCCATATTTTCCCACCCTGTTGCAGCTTCATGTTGTCCCACCTCTCTGAGATGAGACTCCATAAATGTACTCAAATTAACATTGTCCATTGATTTTTCAATGTTCTTCTTTCAGGATACAAGTTCAGATCTAACAGCTTACAAACCATCTCCAGAAGAACTGGTAAGGATGAAGGATGAAATGTTTTCTAGGCCTAGCCTATATTGATCTTTTTGTCATGCAGAGTATGATGGAGTCGCTTGATGAGATCTTTTGTGCAGCCCAAAAAAACTCAGGTGGTGTTTGCAGGTACTGTGATTCCTTTTTTTAAGAGAAGGGGGCAAAGATTTTCAAAATCGTTGTGCCCGCACACATCAAAATTTCACAACGAAAAATTTGTGCATGCAGCTACCATAACTCTACAGACAGATCACCCTTTAAAAGAATTTGTGATCTTTCAAAATATGATATAAAAACTTGCTTGGGACCCTCCATCTCTCCATCTAGAGAGAAGTGCACCCCTCATAATGATGCTAAGGAACTCTTATTTAATGTTTTGATCAGGATGTAGGGAAACGTACAGATTTAGATTTCATTTTGTGGGGAAAGCATAGGATTTTTCCAAACAAGCCAGTATGGAAAGTATGGCAGATGTACACCCAAGATTTTTGCTTGAGTTGCTGGTTGCACACCTGAGTGATTTACAACAAAAAGAATACAGTAGGATCTTTGTGCACATACATGAATCTTTGCAGCTTTCAGACCCCTAAAGCTCAACTGATCATGATCACGGGATACGCAAGAATACCATATATGCATAGATTGACCAAAGATTTGAGCAAAAAAGAGAAGAATAAGAGTGCAGTTATGAATACTGAAATGGAACTAGAATTATTGCTTGAAAGACTTTGCATTTGAAAAGTTTCAAGATGCGCACACACTTGAAGCACACACTTGCTAACCATTGCACACTTTGCACTTCAAATTTTTTTTGTGCACACCTGAGATCTCGTCGAAAAGTGCCGTACTTTCCATACTGGCAAACAAGTAGCCCAGAAGTTTTGGTGCCCCTTCAGCACGCTTACCCTTTCTTACACTTCTGGCGCCCTCTGTGCAGGCTGCCTGTCCTTCAAGTTTGGGGTGGATCCATCACTTTTAACTAGGAAATACATTCTTGAGTTGTTTATTTTCAGAAAAATGATGGGATGAATCAGGTATAGTGCCTATAAAGAATAGCATTGTGGTCAGAAGCGTGATTGCAATTTTATCTGTGTCTGAAAATCTTTTTGTCAACGCCCCTAGTTACTAAAACTTTTTATATTTAGATACAACATCAAAGTTCAGGTCAGAAATTTTGACTTGAAAGGTTCGCACAATGACTGAGGACTTGATACTTTCCGTACTGCGTAGTTTAGGACCTGACTGCATTTCATATTGATGATGAGCAAGATTTGAAAGCAGTGATATGTTGGAATCAGCACAACAGCAAGTGGCAAAATGTATACCTTCACTACAAGCAAATGTAGATATTGCCCAATTTTTAACCAATCAAAGTCTTGTTGTTCTTTCTACTTAAAAGATTGTGTAATGAACTCATATATTAAACTATATGTTTGCTACTCCCACTCCACAAAACAAAAGTTAGTAACAGATTTGAGGTTTTCAGATTGCAAACAAATGATTAATGGTACAAAGTTTTAATATGGCCTTTAAGTAGCGGACTAATCTGAATAAACCATGGACGCAAAATAAACTTGTATCCTGTAAGATAACACTATCAACTCCTGTAAAAGAACAGAAATAATATAAGATAAACCTGTAACTGGAAAGAAAGCTGTTAAACCTGCAAGAAAATAAGTAATCAGCTGTCCACAACGTTATTACACTAAATACGCATTTCGTTGCAAGCTCATCAGTTTGGTTCATGCGAAGAACAGATAAATGGCACGACCGGGCTGATTTATTCCGAACAAAACAAAAGACATTTGAGAATCACATGAACGTCGACACCTGAGCCACTGATTGGCTTAATCTCAAACAAAAGGCAGCGAATCAACAAGCGCCAATACTTTGGCGCCAGCTTCAGAACAGTTGCAGAGCGAAAGCAAACTCCTTCTGTCGGCAAAGCGAGGGATCCCAAAGTTTAATAAATACCGAAAATATGGAATAGTCTTCCATCTGACTTAAAATCAGCTGAAAATCCAAACACATTCAAACATAAGATCAAAGAAAATTTTTTCCAAACAATACAAAAAGAGGAAGATGACATATACGTCTTCTACTAAGACCCTTCCTCATCTCTCCCAACATTGTTTCTGTCGCACAAACCGTGTTATATACTGATAACAACTACAGTACTTTCCTGTTTTCGATATTTATTTATTTATTTATTTATTTATTTATTTATTCATTTATTTATTTATTTATTTATCAATGTTATTATTTTTTATCTTTTCTCTGTTATACCAGCACCTCTAAGGGGACCATTATGGAAATAGGGCCAGCTTGACCCTTTAATGCTATCCCTGCCACTGTAAATTAGGGGTGTTTTCCTTTATACATTTTTAACCTAAAGTATTGTATTGTATCTATTTTTTATATTTATTATAGTAGCTTGTATATATATTTTATGTGGCAAATGATACATACATACATACATACATACATACATACATACAACTTCCAAAACCTTAAGATGAAATGCAGACCTTGCCCTACTCAAAATACGGAAACAATCCTCGTTGTAGCTGTTACCACACTCAACACTGCTCAGTAGGTGGGTACCAATGGCAGAGTCACTTTCCGGTTTGGACTGGTTAGCTTTACATTTCCGTTTGGGTTGACAACGATCGTTGCACCTATCAGTACCTTTCCTTATTGTTAGGGGTATGTGTTGTCTCATCCTGTCAACAAGTCTTTGGGATGTCCTACCTACGTAGCGAGTATTGCACTCACATGTAAATTCATACACAACATTACTCAAGTTAATGGCAGGTATGACATCCTTTTGGACTTTGGGTAGCATACGCTTGGGTAGCATACGATGAGACTCAACAATGACCTTTTGTTTGAGATTATACCGATGATAATCAGTGGCTCAGGTGTCGACGTTCACGTGATTATCAAATGTTTTTTGTTTTGTTCGGTATAAATCAGCCCGGTTGTGTCATTTATCTGTTCTTTGCATGAACCAAATTGATGATCTTGCGACGAAACGCGTATTTGGTGTAATAACGCGTATTTGGTGTAATAACGCGTATTTGGTGTAATAACGCGTATTTGGTGTAATAACGTTGTGGACAACTGATTACTTATTTTCTTGCAGGTATAACAGTTTTCAGATTGCATAAAAACATTATACTTTACACAGGAAAGAAGACATCAAATCCATAAACCAAAACCATTGTCAGAAAGAAAATATTTGAGGCAATATCAAGACCTACTTTTGCAACAAAACAAAGGTTATTGCTAAAATCATATTTATTGATGTTTGTTCATTGCTTTATATTTCTCTTTACCTTCAAAGATACATAGTAAACAGTGTTCTTTAAGTTTGTGCCACATAGAAATCTCCTGATGACTAGTATGGTTTGGCCTTGTGTGTATTGTTTTCTTGCTTGGGCAGTCTTGAAAACTTCTCAAATACTTCTTGTTTAAACGTTACATTCTTTGGAAAATTCTTATCAGAATGTGAAGAAAGTTGAGAGGTCTATTAATGAATCCCTTTGATCTTACTATACACAAGTCCTGTACTTGTTTGAGTCAATTGAAGTGCTTCTTGCTTGAAATAATCCACTTCTGCTATTCAGCTTTTAGGGCAAATGGTATCAGCATACCCAGTGTGTCAGAAAAGCATAGGGCGTTTGGTGGACTGTGAAGTCGCATTTAGCCACTTGATCATCGTGAAATACATTTTTCCATGCAGCCAAGAGTCTAACTTAGATCATAAGCCTTCCCCGTTGAATTTGGTCACCTAATGCACTTTTAAAAAGATCTTCTGGGTAAGACCTTTTGTGCGAGTCTTGCCAACCGATGAAATCTTTGACTAAGCCCCTTCAGCATTTTAGCCTTGCCATAGTTGCAGGTTCACATGTTATTATCATTGGATACTGAAAAAGTTAGGAAGAAGTGTTGTCAGTAGAAATCCATTGCGATTTACAGGGTGTTGATCTGCTTGAAAGAAACCTCTTTGGAAGACAAAGAAGCACACATTAGTAACGTCTTTCAAACATATTCTCCACGCAGGGCAAGTTATGACAAGATATCCCGGAAGAGAAAATATTTTTCCTGACTATTTTCTTCTCCCCTGATAAAACTACGTGTACCTGTAACTTTTGTCAGGCTAAAATGCTGAAGGGGCTTGGCAAAAGATTTTCATCAGTTTGCAAGGCTCCCAAACAAGGTCTTACGAAGAAAAGCCTTTTTAACAAATGCATCAAGTGACCGTTTCCAATGGGGAAAGGTTTATGATCTAAGTTAGACTCTTGGCGGCACAGAAAAATTTAATTCACGATTATCGGGTGGCTACAAGTGACACCATGGTCCGCTGAACGTCCCACGCATTTTCTGAGTAACCCATCACTTTTTTTTAATTTAGCTCATTTTATTGAAATAAAGTATAACGTTTTTGCCTGATGATTGCTTCACAGAGAATCAACTCATTAGAAAGACAATCTACCAAGAAAATGTTGAACGGAAAAAGGCTCTTATCAAAGAAATTTTCCACAATCAAGACATGGTAAGCTTTTTTGCCAGTAATCTTAAGAAATAATTCACTGTGCATAAACTCAAGGTTGCGAAGTAACCAGCAGAATTAAGGTTCACAAAAAATCTTTGGATTCACCTTGTAAGTCGTTATGGAGACAGAGTACCGACCCATCTGTTTTGACACATAGTCTTTTTGCTTTGTTGATAGCGAATCAACGCTGGGGCTCACATTGTCATGTGCATCGGTGCAATTGTTTTATCCTCTTGTTCTTGTTCTCAACGGTGAAGTTAATTTGCATATTACGTCATTGAAATAAACTGTCAGTGCACATGCTATCTGGAGCCCTTTTTGGGGGATTCCTTGAGGCTCACAACTTTGCCCATTCATATACCCAACAGAAGATCTTTCCATTCAAAAGGAGCAAATTAGAATAGGCAGACTGTCATGGAACTGATAAATAAGACTATCCAAAAGAAAGGGACAAGGCAAGTTTCAGTTATTTCAGGGCCCAGAAAACAAACAACACCCTGTGATATCGATGTGACATGTTCTTTAATTCAGCAAAACAAGCATGGTTTCAAGGCAAAAGGCTTTGTGAATGCAAATCTACTAGATATTGATTTTATCTAAAGATTGAGGCAGTCATATCCATGATGCTGTTCCTATCTTTCAGGAACTGCACAGTGTTCTTGCTGAGACCGATAAGGCAATGGCAAATGTTAAAGATTTATTTGGTGATGATCCTATGGTATGATGTTTATAATTTTATGTTATTATCCTGAAGTTTGAAAGTTCAATAGAAGACTAATCAAAGGAAGCCTTACCAATATAGTAGGCTTTGATAATATATCAAAGTATACCCCTGCAGAGTATCTCCTTTTCTTCAAGTGAGCTGATTTATCTTCATTTCTAATAACTCTAAAATCGCAAATGAATAGCATTTTTACAATATGTACATGAAAGTAATTGTTTCTAGATTTTGTGTCGAAGATTCATCAAAAATTTATTTCATTGCTTTATTTGTTTGTTTCTGACAAGGTAACAAATGAAAGTTTCTCTTTGTTCTTTAGTTCTTTCGTTTCTGTAATCCATGATTTTTTTTCTCGACCTTCAGAAATTTCGAGGTCTGCCTCAAATAACAAGTGCTCCAAATGCTCCTGTCGAGATGAATGGGTAAGGTCATTTGTTCTTTATAAAAGCAAATTGAATAGAATAAAATGATAATGATCTGACCACAATTGATTTTTTTAGGCTCCCTTACTCGAGTCAGTCACTGAAATCGTAACTGGAGAAAAAGGTATCAAAGGTTTGTGGAGTGTTTCAGGTAAAAAAAGTTGAAGACGTGTACAAGTGCATCGATGTTAGAAGCAATTTGATAAAAGCAACTAAAATCATTGAAGAAAGTATTGATTTAGTATTCTAATGAGGAATCATTTCATTAGAATTGATAAGGAGATGGTTGAGGGTCTTGATGAAGTAAAGTCGTGGAACTGGCAGAACCTATTTCTACCGGGCATCTCATAGAACTACCCCCTTCTAACTGGAAATAGGAATGAAACGATAGCACATTATTATTCTCCGAGTGGACAGCTAAATTTACCAATCTTTAACTTAGCTTTACATGCCTTGCGTTTGAAAATCGTCCACCAAACACCGGAGATACAAGATCGCAAAGTCAAAATTTACAGTTCACCCGAAATCAGAGTTTTCGAAAAAGGGCCTAGCCATGATTTGTGTCATGGATATTTTCCAAAGCACCTTTACTCTTTAACTTTCAGTTTTTCGCTTTTGAAAATAATAAAAGATTCGTTGATATTGATGTATTGGCAGGAAACCTCAGTTTCAGAATAAATTGCAATAGTAAAACAGCGACAATGATACTCATTTTTTTCCTCTTCGAGCCAGTAGGAAGACACACAAAAAGATTGATTATTTCATATTTGACAAATCCAGTTGATATTAACCTATTAATCAACCCATATCTGACAAGTCCATGTTTTAATCTTTAAAGTTTCAAAGCATGCAATGCTTCATCTTCAGAACCCCCAAAAATTACTGACGATCGAGCCACATAAATAAAAGATTCGTGGACATCGCCCTGATTAAGCAAATATGGTCAAAATGTGGTGAGAATGGTAACGTCGTGCCACATCTCCAAATTGAGCGTGTATTTGCTCCTTTTCCTCTTCTTTGACACTTACGATGGAATACAATGCACGGATTGATTCCTCAAAGGAATAATCATTTGTAGAACAATTGAAGCAGTTCAAGATATAATTTTTTTCAAAAGAAAAAGATAAAGGTCAAAGTTGAAATTCTTTTGCAATATTCCTGTGATATCAAATCATGGCTAGGACCTTTTACAAAACCTCTGGTTTCATGTGCACTCCAAAATTCGACTTTTTGAACTCATATGTCCGGGAGGACGATTTTAAAATTCGAGATGTGTGCATTTAAGTAAGTTGAAGATCAACAAATATGCCAATGAACTCAAAAAGTCCCGATATTTTATCGTTTCGTTCCCTTGTTTTGTCAAAAGGGGGTGCTTTTTGAGACACCCAGTATGTAATGTGTATTTATTTTTATTTTGATTTATTTTTCAGATCTTTATTGGCCATTGATATTGAGACACGATCAAGGTTAAACGTATTAAGTGATTCCATCATGAGACATCCAGCTCTTAATGACGTCACTGAGGATTCCGACTTTGAACATGAGCATGGTAAGTTGTAGCCTACGCGTAAACCATTATTCCAGAAGAAGAAAGGGTCTACGAAACAAAGAGCAAATTTTGTCACGAAGTTTCTGGATTTCTAGAAACTTAATATTTCTTGAAATTCGAACAATTCAAGAAACGGGAAAGAAATTTTAAACGAAGAGAGAAACAACGAAAGAACATTTAAGGAAATAGAACTTTTGATGTAGCTATTCTGAAAAGAATCTGGATCGAACGTTGAAGAATTATCGAATGTGCACAATAGACTGACTACATGTTGTAGTTCGCTCTTTGCTTGAACAGATATGCCGCTCTAACTATGGCTCATGTCCTTACGCTTCCAGAAACGGCAGGATTGAACATAGCCTAAATCAACTGTTATATATTTTTTCTCAAAACCACCTACTTTAAAACTTTAAAATCAGTACTTAGATGGATCTTTCTTGGAGCTATTTAAGCAAAAATTGCCTTCCTACAAAGGACTAGACTGATTACAAGCCGTAGTTTCGCTCCTACGCCCAAGGTGTAGTCTCGTTTTGATGAGCGATAAGTTGGACTCACTGTAATCAGTATAACAAAGGATATTCTGCTTATTTAGGGACGCAGAAGATGTCCTAACTTCGCTTGGTACTTCGAGATTTTGATCGTTGCAGGCATTTAGTCGAAGGTGCGTTTGTTTGCCTTTGGCGGGAAGTTTAGTCAATCCGATCACGTTGTTCGAAGTCTTCGATTCTGATTGGTCGGGGATCAGATCTGTGCCTCGCAGGAAATTCTTGCCGTTTTAAGATGAGTTAGGGATTAAGGCCCTCACTGAAGCAGCAACAACAACATCAGTTCAATTCAATGAGATGAGCGTAAGTTGAGGGTCGATATGAGGTAAGGCTATGTGCGCAATTGTGACTCTAACGCCACTCAAACGAACAAGAAAAGTTGTGCGTATCTCATAAATAATCATTCTTCAATGTTAGTATAAAGGCCGTCTCGTTTTTTTATCTCTTAGCCATCGCTTTCTCGTTGTTTTCTGTACACACTAGATTTGCCCATAATAGTATTGAATGCTTTGTATTTTTTCAGACACATTCAATGCTCATTCTGATGCACAAAGTTCCTACGTATATACATATGATTAAAAGTAAAACACAATATTTGCAACATTTTGCACGATCAATAGTTTGAAAAGACACATGTTCACCGAGTTCTGGCTGTGAATGACACTTACTATTTTCAACTTTGATAAACATCTTGAAGAAAAGTAGAGAAAGAGAAGCTAAAATGTGTTGCGAAATTCAGAAGATTCTGTAGCTATCAAAAGCTAAAATCTGTCAGAAGATTCCACTTAACAAGAATTTGTGGATGTAGATTAAGCAAACTTCAGCAGTATCTGTTTGAGATACAAGCATTTCTCAGTTCGTTTTATATTTTTATGAGCAGAAAATCATTGAGAAGAAGATTGGTCTTTAACTAGCTTCATATCAAACGATTATTTTTACACTATGTTCACCGAAATCTTTTTTCTCTCCTAGATGAAGCTGGCAATCTTCATGATCCTTATCATTCTAATTTTGACTTCGATTATTACAAAAAGTTACTACAGAGAGAACAAGCGAAAGAGCACAAAGATGAACGAGGACAGAAAGAAGATCCGCAGAGCAGTCTTACTCCAGATTTAGATTCTATTGGCAGGAGGCCATTCTTATCCGAACTTGGATTATTCAATGATCCTAAATCAGAATTAGAGCATAAATCTGATCATGGTCTAGATTCAGGAGATGCTTTAGAGAAGCCAACCAGAATTCTTAGCGCTTCGATGGAGCTTGCTGATTCTGAGAATAAATGTTCTAAGAAGAGAGAAACGGAAGATTATACATCAGATGTAGTTGCATGTGCACCCGGAATACGTCACTTAAATCGTAAGCTTTTAATTCCACGTTTATGCAATGTATTGTTTGATGTGACGAATTCTGTTGATTTGTAAAATGTGCACCATTAATTTGTACGCACTTCCGTTGTTCTTTCTTTCTGTTCATTCACATTTGCAGCATTAGGAAGCAAATCTTCAATGAAACATTGCACGATTGATTGATTGGTTGAATGTATTCGTTTGATTTAATTGACTGAAAGGAACTTCAGTGTAACAGTTTACAAGATAGAACATGTCGAGTTTTAGTCAAGATGAAAAGCATGTTGTGCTGTTTTTTGAAGTTGTTATGAATAAATGATTAACCGTTTAATTGTTATTTTTTGCAGACCAAAGTCATGAGAGTGGATCTTCTACATTCGACCGATTTGTAGAAATGAAAAAGGTATGTTCTATCGCCTTTATTGAACTAGAGCAATTATACGTATTTTTCCACATATAATAAGAGTGTTGCTTCGAAACGGCGCTTTCTTTGATCTCCCAAATGTAAAAATATCGTAAATTTTGAACAAAAGGGTTCTAGCGTTTTTTCGCAATTTTCCTTGATCTGGCAATAGCTCAATATTATTGTGTTGCCAGCGACCTATACAATTCAACCCTTTGTAAACTGCAGAAAAGAACTTCCAACACAACAATAGAACCACTTTTTGCAGTATTTACTTGACCATGGCATTGTTGGGGACGAAGGAAATTGCTGCTTCTGACGTAATCACCCTTTGAAATTCGTGTCCCATTTTTGGTAACCACTTGTCAGATTGGCTAAAACAAGGTTGAAACTCTAAGGACGTATTTCTTTAGGGCATCTTCTGAAAACGGTAGAGTTGGTAGAAGATAAAATCCCATTCTTTTGGTACCCTTCTACCAAAAACGGTAGACTTCCCAGACTTCAGATCGCTTTTTATAGAAGCCCATTGTTTTGGTCATTCTGTTTTCGGTAGACTTCCGAGAGATTTTTGACGTATTTTTTTGGGCTCTTCTGAAAACGGTAGAGATCCGAGGCTACGAAAACCTCCTCCTGAAGCTGGCAGACTTTTGTTGAAAGATTACAAAAAGCATTGTTTCGTGAATGAAAAAGTTTTAAAAACATTCGAAAAAACAATGGAACTTTTGCAGATTCTTTTCTCTTGGGATTGGCATAACGAAAGTACATTGTATTGCAATGGTTTCGAATGGCTCGGTCGAACAACAATATTTGAACACTCATTTTCACGCCCGACAACCCCTACTGACGTGTGACGTCACATTGAATCCTCGAAGCTGTGGAGGCAGGTGGAGGTCATGTGATTTTTGCGCGCCCTTTTCCTGATTTCATCACGCGTGCACATCAAAAAACATTTCATTTTTGTAAGATCTGATATTGAGCGTGTTTAGTAATAAAAACTGTGCATAAATTGAAGATTTTGATGATTTGGAAGCAGAGAAACAAACGCTATGGATGCTAGCAGGTAAGCAGATCCTCTTCGATTTCACGAAAATCTCGTAGGCCCGGGATTGCAACTCAACATTAATCTTTGAATTTCTTATCCACCTGCTGTGATATTCCAAAGATGTTTGATTTTATTTGGAAGATTAGTCTTCACAAACTTAGTTTTCTTTTGTTTGGGATAATTTGGAAATGAAATTACCCATTTTCAGGAAGTGTTTAATCGTAAGACTCCCTTTAGATTTTTCTTTCGTTTCGTAAGACGAAAATTCATGATTTTTATTCAGGGTTGTTTTCTCGAGAAGTGACGAGTTTATTTGAAAAGCGAACTATCCTATACCATGCAAAATTCATTTTTCTTTCATTTGATATGGCACTTTGCATCTTTTTGGCTTCCTTTTCAGATCCTTTGAATTAGGCGCGGATCAACTTCGCTTTGCAATTCCATTATTTTTGTTAGGCCAACAAGTCTCCACCTAGACTTTTTGTCTCTTTCTCAATCATAAGTCCTCTATTTGATCGATAAGTTGGCATTTTCTGGAACGACATTCATACTTTCTTCCAAAAACCAATTAAGTTGTGATTCTGTAGCTTTTTCTGAACTTAGAGTTGCATTCCACCTGCATGTTGAATTGCTGCAATTCCGCTCGTCGAATTTTACCAAAATTTCACTTTTTCATTCAAGGCCAATTTTCTTCCAAATGCTACGTCCTATGAGAAAGAAACCCTTCCTATACCATGCAAAATTCATTTCTCTTTCTTTTGAGCTAAAGTTTGGTATATCTTTTGTTGTTGTTATGAAACCTATAAAAAAGGCGTGGACTAACTATGAATTTTGTACCCATTATTTTTGTTAAGCCAACCAGTCTCCACCTCGACTTTTTGTCTCTTTCTCAGTCATAAGTTCTCTATTTGATCGATAAGTTGGCATTTTCAGGGAACAAAATTCATACTTTCTTCCAAAAACCAATTAAATTGTGATTCTGTAGCTTTTTCTGAACTTAGAGTTGCATTCCACCTGCATGTTGAATTGCTGCAATTCCGCTCGTCGAATTTTACCAAAATTTCACTTTTTCATTCAAGGCCAATTTTCTTCCAAATGCTACGTCCTATGAGAAAGAAACCCTTCCTATGCCATGCAAGATTCATTTCTCTTTCTTTTGAGCTAAAGTTTTATATATTTTTGTTGTTGTTATGAAACCTATAAAAAAGGCGTGGACTAACTATGAATTTTGTACCCATTATTTTACTTAGGCCAGTCTGTCTCCATCTCCATTTTTCAACTTTTTTGCGGCTTTCTGCCGCCTTGGTATCCAATTTTTTTCGATTTTATCTCATTATATCCATATTTCCATGCAAAAATCACTTCTCCCAAGAAATTTTGGCTTTATCTTGTTTCTAGGGTTTCTTTCAACTTGCACGCCATTCATATGCTTATCGCTTCGTCAAATCTTACTGAAATTGATCTGATTCATTAGGAGTGTATTTTCTTGCAGAAATGACAAGTTATAGAATAAAGAAACGTCCTAAGCCACGTAAAAATTATCTGCCTTTTTCGTGATGTAAAATATAACTTGCTTATTATTGGAGTTTGTGAGCCTATCAACTAGGCGCTGGCCAGGTTCATGTCTTGTTCCCTTCATTTTGGTTAGGCCAGTCAGTCTCCGCTCCAACATTTTATGCTCTCTCATGGCTCAGAAGTGTTCTCTTAGTCTACCATTCATGTATATATCATCCATCATCTTACAGCTGAATATACAATATCAAACTCCTAGATTGTGTAAGTAGTAGTGTCATATTTTGTAAAATTCAGTCCCGTGACAAGAAATTTTTCTTCCCGAAGCGGCTCGTCGACCTGTTTGATGTTGGAAAAGTTGTGCCAAATAAGGGTGAACCAATACCATATATGGGGTTTACCAGAAGAATTTATGACCTGTCTTCAAAAACAATTGATACCCGGTCATTTAAACTTTTGGAATGAAAACAAATTTGGGGTGAACAAAATCTCTGATAAATTTGCTACAAGTTTTGCTCAGGTTGGTTGATACAGGTCATATATTTCTTTTGCAAAAATCAGGCCAAAGTTCGAGAAAAATTATGCTCCTATAGAAATACTATTATCATCAGAACGAGGCTACGGAAGTCGAATGATGGGTTGTCGGCCGTGATTTTTCGGGATTCAAATTCTTTTGGCATTATTCCCTGCGAAGTCTGCCAACTCTACCGTTTTCAGAATTCCCATTCTTTTAGTAACTGAATTTTTTCTCTGCGAAGCCTACCGTTTTCAGAAGACTTCGCAGACTTCAGATGCCCAAAAGAATACGCCCTAAGTTGAATGCTAACCTATGCAACCATATCATAAACGGGACAATAGAGCGTAAAGCTCCTCCTCTGTAGCCATGCGTGTGGGGAATCATTTTGGGAGCCACTCCTTATAATGTCAAGAATAGAGAAGAACGTCAACGAAGCGACTTTTATTGATACTTTGAGATTTGAATTATGATTTTTGACACCTGCATTGGTTAAATCACAACGAATAGAGCCAATGAGTTTAAAATGTTTTCTTTTCTTATAAAGATGCTAGAAGGCGTAGAAGCTGAATTGAATCAGTGTGAAAAAGAAACAAAGGATGAAGAAGGAGGAAGAAAAACATGGAACTTTATTCATGATAAGGTATCAATTTCCTTTAGATCTTGTGAAATCTCTTTTGTTTTCTTTTTATATGAAGATAAGTTAAAACAATCATGATAAGTACTTCGTTCATTCAATCATGCAGCACCATCAATCATGCAGCACCAACCATGTGGAACAAACTTCCGTATTCAATTCATTAGATTCATTGTGACACTGTGTAGTTTCAAGCAATCACTAAAAGACATACTTAATTACTTCGTATTAATCTTAGATGCAGTAGCGTAGCCAGGGGGGCAAGGGGGGCAGCCGCCCCCCCCCCAATCATCGCTAGAGATGAGTTTTGTAATTCTTCCAAATCCGTTGAGAAACTGAGAGGAGGGTAAGCTGCATTTTTCTCCAACACTTGTGGCAGTGCAGTTTGTCAGTGTTATAAAAGAAACAGGAATGAAATTCTTGCGCTAATAAGTGACATCTTAGTGCGATTTAGCCAACAAAAAAAAATAAAAATTTTCTGCTCGCTTCGCTCGCACGACCATACTTGCGTCATCACTGTATCATCTTGGGATCATCTTGTACCGCCTGGCCTGCTATCATGTCTAGGCAAGGCATGCAGCTTCATTAGTTTCTTTGAGACCGACCTAGGCACCACTTTAACTTGGTATGTGTATGAGTCTATTTGGTACAGAACATACAATGAATCACATCTTTCGAATTTTTCTCGCTTCGTTTCGCATTTCTATCAAGAATTCCTCCTTCCATGTGTACTTATGCTGCTGCTGCCACTTGTTTTCTTGAACGATTTCTGCATTTTCCTATGTATCCAGCTGTACAAGAATTTATGAATCCAACTTAAACCTTCCTTAACTTTAATCGACAGTGCATCTCTTCTACAGTGATGAGACATTTCAACCATCCAGTGAAATTCTGTGTGTGACTCTCAAAAATTTTCGGCTCGCTTCGCTCGCATTTTCTTCATGCTCCGTATACTCCATAGATCACTCCAGGGCCCGTGCTGGCTCTCGATGGCCTTTCCACAAGCATCGTTGCGCTTTCTAGAGTTTTTATCAGTGTTTCAAAACAATTCAAAGTTCAGACTTTCTAAGTTGTTGTCTTTTTACTTGTTTTGTCTCAGGCACCCATGGTACTAAATTGCGAAATTTTGGCGAGAATTCAGATATGACTGAAAGAAAAAAGAAAAATTTTCGTCCCTTCCATTACAAGAGCGGCACCGAAAGTCTTGTTTGCTTTTTAGTTAGGGTGCATTCTTGGTTTTCCAGTGGCGTACCTGAGAGGAATGCGGGATCCGAAGAAATTCTTGAAAAAATTGAAGAAATTCTTGAAATTCTTGAACAGAGGCATTCTAGGCCAGAGTAGAATGCATGTCATCAAACATTTTCCTGGTGACTAGACCCTGGACCCATCCCCACTTATCTTAGCTTGTAAATTCCTGTCGTCGGCCGATCCTTATTTGGAAAAATCTCATCAAAAGATTATTTGAAGAACCTGTACACTGAACAACAATGTCTTTTGCAAAATTTTCTTACAAAAGATTCTGTAGACTGAATATCAAGATCGAACGACCAGCACCAAATCATTTTGCAGTAAAGGTGCAAAGATCCATTTCGTATTTTGTACTTGATATGTTGGACCACTTGTAACTGAATAAGAATTCTCCTTTTGCTTTCTTAGAGTAACTTGCAATAATGAGGATAAATTCTTGATCAAAATTTAACAAAACGTCCTGCATTTTGTGTTCAATGTAGTCACGTTTATGATGCAAAATATGACTGAAAAGTGCGTTTCCCTCGTTTTCCGAGCGTCTGAAGGGCGCGGTCCCCGAAAATTTTCCCGGGGGCAAGCCCCCGGACCCCCATTTTTTCTCGCTACGCTCGCACTCTGCCTCCCCAAAGGCAGGGACCTGGCTACGCCACTGCTTAGATGAGATGAAATTACTATAGATATCTAATCAAATGACTTATAAATGTAACTGTCGGATTATAGAAAATATAGGAATAATTAGGTCTCAACGAAGTTTTAAGTCTTTTAAAGTATTGATTGATTTGATTTTGTGATAGTTCTTTGTTGAATAGCTTAGCAATTGTAAACTAATTTCTTTCATAATCTTTTGTAAATTAGCTATATTCTGGACTCTAATTTTCTGTTCAGTAGTTATGTTGTTAAGCGCCTATGAGGCTATAAAAGTGTCTATATTATTATTATTATTATTATTATTATTATTATTATTATTATTATTATTAATATTATTATTATTATTATTATTGTTCATTGTTCACTCGGCGGTGATGTTGACTGCCGGTTGACTTCTGGATAGCAGGCCAAATCCCTTGGCTTTAGGTATCCAGTACTTTTCTTACTATCTTTGCAGTTCCTAACAGGCAAGCTTTCTGTAAAAGTTCTGTGCTGCATTATTATTATTATTATTATTATTATTATTATTATTATTATTATTATTATTATTATTATTATTATTATTATTATTATTATTATTATTATTATTATTATTATTATTATTATTATTATTACTTACATTATGCTTTACTGACAAAGGACACAATGTTACCTGGTCGTCAGCTATAGATGGCACTCACAAAATAGATTTAATTTTAGAAACAGAAATCAATGAAAATCAAACACAATAAAATCTTTTTTCATCGTTAGGGATGAAGGTTAAGAATCCTGATACTGATTTGTATTTGACAAATTTCAACTTTGTAATTCGGTGCTGATCGTAAACCAAGAAATTTTTCGACTACAGTTGAGACTTTCGCATGTTTTATCGTTAACTTAGCAATGCGGTTGCGTTGTTCGTCAGTATTTAGTTATTGAATATTGATAAAATTAGATTTAAAGAGTGATTTATCAGTATATTATGCTTTTTCTTCACTTCATAACAGCAGCAAGAGAAAACACAAAGAGATGATAAATCAACATTTACGAAAGTTTTGGCCTCAATCATCAAGTACATGAAAGAGGTTGGTTTGTCTCGATATATCCTTATCAGTTACTGTTTGGTTAGCCTGGGAATAGGCCTTTTAGCTATTCTACCAAAAAGAATCTGAATCGAACAACAATTTGATGCATTTTGAAGAATTTTCGAAGGTATACAATAGTGATAAAAGCTCTAAGGCCACTCGATCGAACCTCGCGTACAAAATTGTATAAAAGCAACGCTCGATCCAGGCTCTTTTGTAGAATATCTAAACAGTCTATTGTCTTTTGTCCCCATTTTGCCTCGGTAGATCACATGAAAGGAAGACCAATACGTGAACAGGAGATTTCTTGTGTCCCCATTTTGCCTCGGTAGATCACATGAAAGAAAGACCAATACGTGAACAGGAGATTTCTTGTGTCACCATTTTGCCTCGGTAGATCACATGAAAGGAAGACCAATACGTGAACAGGAGATTTCTTGTGTCCCCATTTTGCCTCGGTAGATCACATGAAAGAAAGACCAATACGTGAACAGGAGATTTGATGATTCTAAAATGAAACTTTCTTTGTTAACATGAGAAGATGTTGTCATCTAGTGGTACCTTTATCAGTTGATATTTGGTTAAATGATAATGTGATAGATAAATGATTTAAGTGCCAAATATGGCTGAGATGTCATAAACACAACGATAGCATATACTTGTTATCAAGTGACTCGAAATCAATCGAGCGGAGCAAAGAGACGACAAGATTCGACAGATAGGAAGGAATGCGAGATGCAACGTGACGCAGCCTTTATTAGGAAAAGGAAGAAATTAAGAACAGAGAGTGGTAAAGGGCCTATTGCAGATAAGTAAATTGCTTCCTAAGTCCACTAGGATAAAGAGTTTTTTAAGTTAAAGGTTACGGGTTTCTTCAAGGTTTTGCGTTTGATGGTGTCTTGAGATCCAAATAATAAGAAACGATAAACCTTGGAGAAAACCATAACCTTTAACTTACAACCCCTTTTTCCCAGTGGACTCTACAAGCCATTTACTTATCTGCAATAGGCCCTTTCCCTCTCTCTGTTCGTAATATCTCTCTTTTCCTTATACAAGCAATGTCGCGTTGCATCTCGCATTCTTTCCTATCTATGGACTTGCCCAAGTCTTATCCGCGTACCAAAACTACCAAAACTACCCCTTGTGGGTTGTAACACGGGAGATGTGGGGGAGATGTGGGTTTTAACGTGGGAGAGACTTGGGCAAGTCCATCCTATCTATCGAATATTGTCTTCTCTTTGCTCGGCTCGATTGATGTGCTCGGCTCTTGGCTAGATGAGAATAGGCTTGAAACGTCTTGTTGATAACATATCAGCTATATTTTGCTTAATATCACTTTACTTATGATATTGTCGTTTGATTGCCATATAGACCAGGCTGAGACGGCGCGGGGAGTACCATATGCGACGACATATTTTAAATGTTTGGTTAGCCTGGTTAACATTTTGCTTCCATTTTGGGCATCAAATGTCTTAAAAAGGAGACGAATACATGAACAGGAGACTCCATGATTCTAAAATGAAACAGTAGCTGTAAATTAGATGAAGCGCATTTAAGTTTCTTGTCCCTGTTGCACGCCATGCGAAGTAAAGGAATTTTCATAAATCCAGTTTTGCATGCATTTCAAGAACATGGAAAAATGTCACAAACAAAATATTTCATCCATTCAGATATTAATCAAACTTTGATTGATTCCAGCACCTCAGTGAAATTATTCTCTGCATAGCAAATGTCCAAACATGTGAAGTTCTGTTTTGTCTATATTAATTGTGTTATTTCCATTGATCATTTTAGAGCGAAGTGCAAATGCAAGCAGACAAAATGATGCTAGAAAGTTTGGTTGAAGATTTTCAAGAGCAAAGAGCTTTGATTGATGCACTTACTGCAGTATGTTATGTTTTGTATTCAGTCCTATCCCAATTCCAATGTCAGAATGATACCAATGTAGCAAAAGTTTCCCCGAAGCAATTCTTTTCAAGGAAATAGTTCAAATAATTTTACGCAAACCTTTTCAAAGATCTTGGAGCTATGCAGAACTCGACACTGTTATATCATTTGCCGCAGTCTTATGTATCCCCTGTTCGACGTGTTCTTTAACTTAGATGTGCCTTGGATACAGAATTCACATTCCACTTTTCTGCTACTTACTGCTTAGTTGCTCAATTTCTTTGAGTTGTGTTGCATTCCGTAATTTCTTTTCCTTTTTTTATCAGGATATTATTACTTCACAAGAAGAAAACGAAATATTGCGGAATGAATTTGATAAATTTAGATCAGAAACAAATCAAGAAATAATTAAACTAAAGGTGAAATTGATTTACATTATCGATTTATTTTTAAAGAAAAAGTTAAACGTAACAATGCAAACCATGATCCTTCTTGACGCCAAAGTCGACTTTCATGTTATGTGAAAGGAATTTTTTACCTTGGTTCTCTTTGGTTTACTTTCCATTGGGCCGAGAAAGGATTATGTTTGACGATAGGTCTTTAAACTATGTCTTTCTGCTGCTGTACTCTTTGATATACCCTTGATATGTCAGCACGAATTTTCGTTTATGGTAGACTTCAATATTGAATATACACTTAAAAGTAAAATATCTATTTAGCCCCCTCTCTATTATCAAATAACCCCCCCTCTCTATTACGCCCCTCCCCACTTCCATCAAATTCTAGAAATTACGAAAGCTTTACCATTATTTAGCAGAAGAAAAGCTTGCATGTTAATTCTTTATCGTTTGGAATAAAGATTGTGTCAAATATACGAAGTTGGCTCGCAAAATTGCATATTGAACCTGCAAAGTAGGGAGTAAATTAATTATTATCATATAAATCCTTGTCATTCGATTTTGTGAAGAAGCCTCACTCTCTTTTAAGCCCCCCTCTCTGGAGTGGTCGAAATCAAATAAGCCCACTGCGGGGGCTTAATAGACCTTTTACTGTATGTAAAAAAATGCTGAACCAAGGAAATCTTGAAATATCATTGTTTGAGATTTATCAGATGAAACATTTTATATTATCTTTAATTTAGTTAATTTTCTTTGCTTGGTTATTTGCTTTGTTGTCATTCATCATTTTATTTTACTTCTTCTTGATTTTATTTTACAGCAAGAAATGCTGAAAATCAAATCAGAGTGATGAAGCTTGGGAAGTGGTGAGCGAACTATTTATTTGCGGACTGCAAATCCTGCCAGGATAAATATGTAAGATCCTTAAACATCTTCCACTTCGAACTAACCTCCTTTTTGCATTTGTTAAAGTTAGTCGACAGAGATAAATAGCTAAACCAAAGCTGCATATGCAAGTCTAGAATTAGCATGTTGTATTTGAAGATTGCGACACGTACTTGTGTGTTGTCTAGCTAGTGGAAAAATAGCGTCCGTACATGTGTTTCTATGTCCTATTTTATTACCTGACTGTAGTTACACAAACGAGGCAAAACAGAATCCCGCCACCCTATTGGTCAATCGCACTTTTCCTGCGGGTTTTCCGTAGCCTTGCCTAGTGCGATACAAGGACGCGTTTTTGTCACTACAGCAACTGCATTAAGACTGTGAGATTTACAATAAGCTCAAACGACATAATGGAAACAAAATGACTTTGACTAACTAATACGTGTTAAAATTAGAGGCTATCTGGTAATAAAACTCATACTAACCGGTTTTGTTGTTGTACAGAAAAATATAAAGCCCTCGGTCTTAATGCACAGACCCCGCAAGCTCGGTCTGTTCTTTTAAGACCTCGGGCTTTATATTTTCCTGTACAACACAAAACCGGTTAGTATGCACATATCATAGAATACCGCCATTTATCTCCGCCAACTAACTTTAAAGTGGAGTCGAAAGTGGAGAAAGAAACACGAACTCAATAAAAACATCGGCAATTAAGCGTTTGTAACAACACAACATTGTGAATATTTAGATTGAAATTTCATGTATCATGTCTCATTGTATTGCTTTTAGCATTGAATTTATCGCATTATGTCATGTTTAAATCCATGATTCAGGCCTTGCTGCGTTCATGACTTATGCTCTTATTTCTTTATCATATCTCGTGTAATCTCTGCCTTCCATAAAAGTTTAGATTGTGTACCGTGTATTACACTGGATTAACGCTTTGGTATCCAGGGTAACGGTATATACCAGCATCTAAATGTTTTTGGGCTGAGGAAGTTCGACCAAAACTTTCGAACAGTTTTTGGAAAATCGAATAAAATCAATGATCTGGAATAAAATCGAACAACATCGAATAAAATCGAGAAATCAATAACATTTCCAGTTACTTTCGTCGGCCACAAAGTGGTACGCTCATCATTTGAGTCTTGGTGAGGTGTCTCCTGTTTGAATCTGGCTGACTCTGGACATGATGAATAACATGTTTCATTACTAGAAAAGTTGTTTACGCGATTTTGGTGACAACAAGTTTAGGGAATTTACCAGACTTTATCAGTTTGCTCTGTGTTTCTCTGTACTCCTTCATGAATCATTAACCACTGTACTGAGGTTTCAAGTCATTGAATCAACCTATGTCCTAACTATTTCTCAGAAGGCTCAACCCCTCATCTCTGCTTTATCAAAACAACCCGTTGAATTGCTTCAAATGATTGAATAAGATCAAGTAAGATTTAAACTACTAACTGAAAACATGGTATTAAGATGAAATAAATATCCCTAATTGAAAACGAAACATATCTCCCAGATATGGACTGAAGTGAAAATACAGCTGCTACCAGATCTCAGTATAAATGGTTTGCCTTTACGTGCTGCTTTTGTACATAGTTTTATCGTTTCATTTCAACACATATAAAGACCCATATGTATGTATGTATGTATGTATGTATGTATGTATGTATGTATGTATGTATGTATGTATGTATGTATGTATGTATGTATGTATGTATGTATGTATGTATGTATGTATGTATGTATGTATGTATGTATGTATCATTTGCCACATAAAATATATATACAAGCTACTATAATAAATATAAGAAATAGATAAAATACAATACTTTAGGTTAAAAACGTAAAAAGGAAAACACCCCTAATTTACAGTGGCAGGGATAGCATTAAAGGGTCAAGCTGACCTTATTTCCATAATGGTCCCCTTAGAGGTGCTGGTATAACAGAAAAAAGATAAAAGATAATAACATTGATAAATAAATAAATAAATAAATAAATAAATAAATAAATAACGAAAACAGGAAAGTACTGTAGTTGTTATCAGTATATAACACGGTTTGTGCTACAGAAACATGGTTGGGAGAGATGAGGAAGGGTCTTAGTAGAAGACGTATAGGTCATCTTCCTCTTTTTGTATTTTTTGGACATGATGAACACATCCATGCTGCCGGGTTTCCCAAATAAGTAAAATTGTACGCCTGTTTTAAATATCATCAAAATTCGATTATCAAAGCCTATCATAAATTTCATGTAAGACGATAAAATGTTTGTTTGTGAATACTTGGTATGTTTATGAATAACAATGCGGCCAAAAAGGCCTCTTTCAAACCATACTTTTTAAACATCATAAACAATCCGGCTCAAGAGCCAAAATTTTTATATTCCTTATTCTTGAAGTCTGCAATGATGTTGTGTGTTTCTTCCTGTCACTATAAACAAATTCATAGCTTTAGATGCTCAAAGGAATTTGTTTAGTAGTCATCAATCTTTTGCATTACGATTCAAAACCAGTTTGCACCAAAAAGAGCTAAACTTGCTACGTTTTCTATCAATTACAAGACCATAGTAATATCTGTGGAAATAATTTGGAACTTGATCTGGTCGC
This sequence comes from Aurelia sp. 3 sensu Dawson et al. (2005), assembly GCA_964020215.1. NCBI lineage: Eukaryota > Metazoa > Cnidaria > Scyphozoa > Semaeostomeae > Ulmaridae > Aurelia > Aurelia sp. 3 sensu Dawson et al. (2005). The sequence goes on from OZ026586.1 coordinate 19,534,060, forward strand.
CAAAGACAATTGAAGGTCGACCTTGTAGTCAAATTTCGTGATTTTCACAACCCTTTCTATTTGAAATGAGGAGAGTCGCCACTCTTTGCTTTGCTTTGCTTTTTTAGTTTCAGCAGTTATTTATTGCAGTGTCTGATGACGAAGTCACTATGCGTCATGATGGTATCGCTTAGGAAAGCAATGTTTATCTTTCTCCTAACTGTTCAGTGCTAATGTGTAGCGAGGTCTTGAAATCTTATTCTATATAAACACAGGGACACAAGGTTGTTATGCAGTCAGTCTAGACTTTAAGAGCAATTTTTCATATTGAAGAGCTCTCAAAAAAGTTGTTTTTCATTTAGACTTTAAAATAATCATTTGAAAATGACAGATTTATGGGTGGTAAGCATATTTAAATGGAGATTTTAGTTGTTAAAGCTATAGCTTATTTTGGGTGTGCAAACAGATCGCTCAGATGTCCCTTAACTTAAAACCTTGCTAACCTTTCTAAGTATATCTATAAATGGCTAAACCATTTTTTGTGGTAAGTTTGGGACACATGTTTTCTTTAAAGACATGTCAATTGGCCACACATTTGAGTTAGTCCAATTATATAATTTCTAACCTATATGAACAGAGAACTGCGAACCCTTCTTGCCTTCTTGGTGGCTCGGCTCGGTCTCGTAATGACGTCTGTTTCCACAATTTTTAAAGAGATGACTCTTCCTTGCGATTTCTGCATATCTTCTCTTTGCCATCTACCACTTTGCCATTCTAACTTTTGTTGTTATTCTCACAGGTGGAGCTCTGATTGTTCGTCATTTTCGCCTTAGTTAACCTGACGTCCAATGTGAAGCCGGCTCAAGTAGTCATTTGTAAAAGTCGTTTGTATACCGGTGTACACTGAAAAAAGTTCTGAAATTTTATAACATCAAGAGTACTTCATGGATTTAAATGATTCAAATTCTACAAGAAAGCAGAAAGATCGAATTATTTTCCAGATTTTTTCGCTGTCTTTCCAGTACTAGAAGTATAGGTAACTTCAACTTTACAAACATTTTATTGCTGCGGAGTGACTGAGAAAGGGCCTAAGGCATTGATCAACCAAAAAAAGGACTCCTCACACATAACAATAAAGAAAATGCAATCTCTCATTGGTAGGAGATATCCTCTGCACATTTATTGAAAATCTTTAGTATTTGTTTGAAAATGTCTTACAACTCTTGAGAGAAGCGAAACGCTTATTGCGTATTGTTCTGTGTGAAGAGAGTCCTTATGACTTGATGAATGTTTTAGGTCCTTTTTTCAGTCATTTTGCAACCATGAAATATTTTGTAAATAGATATAACTTTACATTGCAGTTAAATTTTTTGTGACATTGAATTTCTTTATTTCAGAGTTTGTAAGAAGGTGAGAAAAGTCACTTGAATAATAAATCGATCTATCGGCTTTTTATCTAGAATTTGATTGAATAATTCAAATCTGTGAAGTACACTCGGTGTTATGAAGTTTCAAAAGTGGAATCTTTTTCTGGTTCACCCGGTATAGAATTTTGTTATTGTCTATTTAGTTTTACTTTAGTTGTCTATTCTTCATGTGAAAGCCAGGTGGTAGTCATGATATTTTTGGTCCCTAGTTTGCATCATCCTTGCAGTGTTTTTAAGTAGTGTCTTAGGAAATCATTTTTGCACATTTTTTATGTTGGATATAAAAACATCCTTAAAAAGTCATCAATTCCTCCGATTTTCAGAGAAACAGAGGGAAAAATCTTGTCTCTTTTTACTCGACAGAAGTGCAACAGTTTGGAAAATTCTTTAACCCTATTTTAACCGGGTGAAAAAAAGTGATTTTCTACCGGGGGGGGGGCGTTTTTCGCCCCCCTAATTATCTTCGCAACTATAATAGCTATGACAATGAAACTTGCACTGTGTCATAATTAAACAAAGGAGAATCCAAAAATAGCATCAATTAATTTTTAATCATGTGATTGGTTGCTAGGCAACCAAAAATAGGGCAAACTTTGGCGAAATTGAGCTATTAGGAGAAAAAGGTAGATTTACATTAATTAACTGGCAAAATTAGGCTAAAATCTATCCAGATACTTACTTGATAGTCTTAGTTTCAGATTTCATTCTGTTTTATATTAATATTTGTGGTTTTTAATTAATTAACTATATGAATAATGGCAATTCGATTCAATGCAAAATTGCTTCCTCAATAATAATGCTTAAACATCATCAATTTCGCATAATTTGGGTGAAATCAAATGGTTTTATGAATATTTCAAGTCATTACATGATTTTTCATATAAAAATTGCTAATTAATTAGAACTATGACGTCATAAAGATTTATGACGTCATAGAAATTATAAATTGCCGACGTCAGCAAATATAGATAAATTATATATCAAATGAAATTACTCATTGAGACAAATCGAATGGTATATATATTGATGAGATTCGACACAAAATGAAGAAACTAGAGCAGTTTCTGCGATTTTCTTTGTGACCACTCTCCAAATATGGGCATCTGGTGGTCACGTGGTCTAACAATAGGCATTGAAATTCTTGTTTTCTGATTGCCAGTTAAATTTTAGGAAAAGTCAGGAAGTTTCAGTGCCATAGCTATCATCGTTTAGGAGCTATTAAACAAAGTTCGGGAGGGGGGCGAAAAACGCCCCCCGGTTAAAATAGGGTTAACGTTACCAGTGTTATTGGAATAGCTTTAAATAGTACATTTGAAAATGGTGAAAATTTATTTTTGGTTCTTTGCAGAATTCAGTAGTATCCCAAATTTAAGAAACAAGTACTCTCGCTCGATTTCTTCTTACTCTGTTGATGATTTATGAAAGTTAACCATATTTTGGTTGGGGGGGGGACAAATTTGCCCAGTAGATTTTCTGTGATAACTCTGTAAGGAGAAACTTTATGGCCATAATACTTTTTGAATTTTTGTAACTACTGTACAACTTCTCAAAAAATTTCATTGAATTATTTAACAAATGAGGGAGAGGAAGACAATTTTCTGGGACTAATCTTTGAAAAATCGCAAATTCTCAAAGCTCAATTATCGCGAAAAAAGTAGCAAAATTTGAATATTTTGCAAATTTCTTTCGTAGTGTAGTTTTATTTGATGTATCCTACCACAATTATCATGTTTAGATGGAAATTTTTATCGCGATTTCCCGATTCTGGCCAATTTTGCCCCTTTCCTTGACCACACAAGGTAAAATGCTGATGTGAGCAAGAATGATGGCTAATCTTAGGTTAATTTTTATATATTCAGATCAGGTTAATTTCTATATATTCAGAAAGTACATGCCTGAGGCAATTAGCACACTAAATTGGGTTGCTCTATCTATTATCAGTCAAGAGTTAGGCAGGGCTTTTTTGCCCCCCAACCAAAATAGGACATATCAGATAGCCCAACCACTATCTTGTTAAACATGTATCTTATTTGCGGAACTCCGCTGCACCAAAAGGTCTTTGATCTTTGCTATTTTACATAAGAATCTAAGACGTTGAGCCAGTACTGAAAGTTTCTTAAGATCATTGGTTTCCAGTTCAGAGTTCGTTACGAGTTTCTCAGGACTTCCATGACAATATCTAAATCAAAACAAAGTCCAATGTTTAGACATTATTCAAATACCTTCCAAGGAATGTGATACAAGAAGAAGGCAAGTGAAAATTAAAAAAAACACATGCTGAAGATTTCTTTTGGTACAATGGAGTTATTTTTCCCAGTAATGGAGTTTCCTATTTTTTGGTGATCTGAGAGTTTGGTTTCTTATAAGCAGTTTCGTATCGGGTTGCAAGAATAGTTACTAACAGTAGATATGATGCTTCTGCAAAGCCTATCATGAAGAAACTTGGATGGCACACTTTTAGTGAAATCATTCAAATAGAGACTTTGAGTATGGTATACAGATCTATCAATGATCTGGCTCCCATTTACCTTACAGAAATGTTCTAAGACTCTCGGATACAAGTAAGAGAGAATTACACAATACTAGATCTGATTTAGAAATTCCAATGTGAAAATCTGCAAATAGCCGAAAATGCTTCTCGTATAAAGTTGCGACAATGTGGAATTGGCTCAGCCTAGAATCAAAATTGTCTCCGATATTGAAAACTTTCAAAAAAAGCATAGAAACCTTGCATTTAGCTAATTCTCTCTTATATCATATCTACCATATGCATTATCATACCTACAATTTTTATATACTTTGTTAATTGCTGTATAGATCTTATGTATTGTAATTTTATTTTTGATTTACGTGAAAATTTAGATAGTTTCTTTTCGTTTTTAAGTTTTTTGACAGGGTACATTGTAAAACAGGATAACTGAATGTCTTACTCTGTATAATCAAATCAAATCAAATTATAATCAAATCAATCTAATCAATAAAAAAATACGTGTACAAGTAGTATTAGTATTAGTAGTAGTATTAGTAGTAGTAGTAGTAGTAGTAGTAGTAGTAGTAGTAGTAGTAGTAGTAGTAGTAGTAGTAGTAGTAGTAGTAGTAGTAGTAGTAGTAGTAGTTTTTTTTTTTTTTTTTTTACTCAATGCAAAAAATTTACAACAACATTTTACCTATAACACTACCTACGAAACTACTATACGACACTACAAAGACGCTACCAGGAGGAGCAATATGTCATGACTACCCCCTGGCATTTAACATAAATCTAAAAAAGGAGAAAAAAAAATACATCTAAATATACCACTAAATACAAAATGGTAAATATAAGAAGAAAACTGTTTTACAAACAAATACTAAAGCCGGTTTCACATTAGAAGTCAGGCCAATATAGGTGATTGTAGTGGGAGAAATTTGGACTTGATATTTCAGATAAAATTGCATAATCAAGATGGATAAATCATTCACACTATGTTAGCCGAAAAATCGAATGTGAAACGGGCGCACTAAAGAAAAGGGACGAGACTCTGCGACAAGAAACTTTACGAAAATGGACTTGGTGGTTAGGTGACGGTTTACTAGTTCCAAGGTGATCTTAGTCAAATCGACCAGTTGCGTGGATGTATTGCAGAGTCAACTCTAGTATATTCCTGTTGAGGTCATTTGGAAGATATCTATCACCATACAACAAAAGTTGCGCCAAAACCTGGTTTGAAAGATCGATGTATCCATATGGTCGTAGCAGTTGAAATACTCTAGCGAGAAGATTTCGACGTTCAACCTCGAAGGAGGGGCAGAGCAACAGGAAGTGTTCCGTAGTCTCAATACCATCATTAGTAGGGCACATTGGATTTATGGAATCTTTAAAATTGTGCTTGAATTTATGAAAGCATAATTTGCTGAGACCCACTCTTAGTTGAGTCAGATAAGATAATCCTATTGGGTCGTGAATCCCAAAGACAGATTTAGCAGGGGGACGGATCATAGAGATCAGCCTTTTCTTAAAGATGGCAACCGACGGCGCGAGTCTAATCTCTGGGTCTAGTTCATTCCATTCAGCCAGGCAATTGGGATAGAAACTAGATTTGAATTTTTCTGTTCTTGCCCTTATTTGCCCAATGACATCCTGATTGCGAAGAGAGTAATGCGACTGCTGAAGTTGAGGGACTGGATCCCTTGTATATTCAGGCAACAGGTTATTTATCATTTTGTAAAACAACGTAAGACGTCTACTCCACCTTCGGGAACTCAATGACTCCCAGCCAAGCTCTGCGTACAGCTTCTCACGCGATGTGCCCCTCCATGTTCCAGTAACAGCTAGAGCAGCAGAATACTGAACAGACTCCAATTTTCCATCAAACTTGGCAAAATAGTGTTCCCGCTAAATTCACATACTTTGGCTGGAATATGAAAGATAACATCTCCGTATTCCAGGTGGGGTCGCACATAAAGTTTGAATAGTTCGTTTAAAGTATGTCTTGGTAGGTACTTAGAGAGATATTTTAGCAAACCGACACCTTTTCTTGCCTTAGAAATAGCTGCTTTGATATGAGCCGAAAAGGAAAGCTTTGAGTCCAGGATGATTCCTAAATGTTTATGTTCATCTACTTTCATCACTGGTATGTCATTAAAACGAATTTCTGGATGATTCATTTCAATTCTTTTCGTAGAAAATATCAATTCAACTGCTTGTTTTTGCGGATCAGGATTAAAAGACATTTTCCAATCATAGGCCCACTGTCTTATCAACTCTAGGTCGTGGTTCATATCACTAGCTGCTGTGTTTGAGTCTTCTACTACAGTGAATAACGACGTATCATCAGCAAAAAGCTTAACATTACACCTTACGTCTGCAGCTAGATCATTAATATACACGAGGAAGAACAAGGGTCCTAGAATAGAACCCTGGGGTACTCCTGCTGAAATATCTCCCCAATCTGAATTCTGTCCATTTAGAACTGTTCGCTGTTTTCTATCCTTGAGAAAACTTTGGATAAGTGAAAGGAGCTCTCCAGAGACGCCACAACGTTTTAATTTATAAATCAGTCCGTCATGCCATACCCTGTCGAAAGCTTTAGAAATGTCAAGATACACAGAACGAACATCAAGCGGAGGATTACAGTCGAAGGCTTTGAAGATCGTATGCGTTATGGAGATCAGCTGATTAACTGTTGAGTCACCGGGACGAAAACCTGACTGACTTGGATTGAGTAACTTGCATGAAACGAGATGTGAATATAAAGAATCATACATAAGTTTTTCAAGTATTTTCCCAAAAATTGGTAGAAGAGAAATCGGTCGGTAGTTCCCCTTCAAATTTTTCTCATTTTTCTTATGAACCGGCACTACATTTGCATATTTCCATATGTCGGGAAATACACCACACCTCAAGCAGTTTTCGAATATTATCTTCAGTGGAACAACAAGTGCAGCATCACTCAATTTAATCATTCTGACAGATATTCCATCCCAACCATGTGCTTTATTAGGATTTAATGACCGAATAATGTTCAGTATCTTTTCGTCAGAAATAGGAAAGTCACTTATGAGGGAAGAAGGTGCTGGAACATAGGGCGGAATTACACTACCTGTATCGATTGTCGTACACTGGAGTAAGAAGTAATCATTGAATATCTGTGCCTTTTCAGTGAAATCCGTGATAAACAGCCCGTTTTCTAAAAGAGGTGGTATTATTGGAATTTTAGCCTTGTTTAGGACGGTGTTAATTAAAGACCAATATGTTTTACGAGATGTTCCAGGGTTGGCCAAAGTGTTACCTGCCTTAAGAAAGTAATTCCGTTTGGCATCCTCAATCAGTTTGGAACCTTCTGATATCATCTTTTGTATTCCCTCTTGCTTGTCACTAGGCTGGCCGTTCCTCATGAATTTTCTGTAGGCACGATTCTTTTTCCTCAGAAAGTTTTTAACCTTTTCTGTTATCCAGGGTGCTTGATGAGGTTTTATAGTTTTAACTTTGTTTGGTATGAAGTTAGAGAAAATATTTAGCAGAACTGCATTTAGTAATTCTACTTGCTCATTAGGACATGTCAGGTTGTCAAGGTGCTCTTGCCAGCGAAACATTTCTATACTTTCCATAATGGCAACGACATCTGCCTTGTCATAGTACCAAATCCTGCGAGTATAAGGAGGTAGTTTTATGTTTGAAACAGATAATTTTCCAAAGACTATTTGGTGATGACACTGCTCATGGAGTGAAGGTTGAACACCAGACTCGATAACGAGGTTAGGCTGATCAGTGAAAATCAAATCAATGCAGGATTTAGCGTCGCCCATCAAATGTGTTGGTTCTGAAATCAACTGATGTAGGCCTAGTTCCGATGTTAATGGCTCAAACAGCTTCCCCTCATGGTTCTCTGTATCATTTTCCCACCATTGAGTTGATCTGCAGTTGAAATCACCAGTAACGGTAACGCAAAATGGATTTTCAGCATGCATTTTGGATAACATCAACTCAAAATTTATTGTGAAGTTATCAAATTCTGTTTGATTTTGACTTGGACTTCTGTAAACTACGACGAAAAAGTACTTTTTCCTATTCAATTGAATCTCATACACAATACACTCAGGGAGGGTCACTAAGTCAGAACGGTTTTTAGAGGGAAGGGAATCTTTGATGTAGAGCCCAACACCACCTCTTTTCACATTTTGTGGATGGTTTGCTTTAATAAATGAATAGCCATCAAGTGTAAGCCTATCGTTATCAACAGTGTTGTCAAGGTGAGTTTCTACAATGCCAATTAAATCATAGTTGAAAACCGAGTTATATGCCTCGATGAGTGATACTCGTAAAAAGTCATGAGCTGTAATACTATTCAGATTCCAACAACAAAAATCAAGGGTTTCTGGACCAGGATTAGTTTCAACATCACCACTTAGCAGAATGGTCCTAAAAACCAACCATTGTATATGTAAAGTGAAACAAGCTATGCAAGTAATGTTAAAGTAGGCATATTGGGAATGAAGTTGTTTCAAAGCAAAGTTTTTATGTCGAACGAGAATAATGACACCAAACGGGATACGCTTGAGAAGTTCAGCAGTAACATACAGCACTATCTTCGCAAAATGATGCACGCGGGCGAACAGGGGAAAGAAACGTAACTGTGTTGCCACACAATGCAATGCAAGAAACTGTATCAACAGCGCAAGGGGTAGAACAAAGATTGAAATTGCAACGAAGCCATAACAGAAGCAAAATAACCAAAAGACTCGAACAAGAACAGAAATCGGCCTAAAATTTTTTCTCAAGGGGGACGATATTTGTATGGTTGCACGGAAACACCCTATGGTTGCTCGCCATTGATTCACTTCAACCGGCATCATCGTGCAGAAATCTTCTCGCTTGTCCTAAGGGGCGATAAGTTTCCAAGTACCCACCATTGAAAAGTCCTGAACAAAATAACATAAAGGACAAACAAACACGAAAAGTTGAATATACGAACTCAAGAGTATAAGCATCCATAGCTAGTAGCTATTAACACGAGGGATGGGGGTCTCGTGGGGTTTGTGCTGGGAAATGCACAAGTTTTTTTTTTACTTTTAGTATTCAGTATAAATTGAGTGAAACAAATGAAAATTTATACGATTTGTAAAAGTGTGTACCAGTTTGTTTTCCCTATGGACCTTCCTGACTATCAGCGCGTGCCAAAATACACAAAGTTTCGACGAAAAGTGTTCAATGGCGAAGTAGTAGTAGTAGTAGTAGTAGTAGTAGTAGTAGTAGTAGTAGTAGTAGTAGTAGTAGTAGTAGTAGTAGTAGTAGTAGTAGTAGTAGTAGTAGTAGTAGTAGTAGTAGTAGTAGTAGTAGTAGTAGTAGTAGTAGTAGTAGTAGTAGTAGTAGTAGTAGTAGTAGTAGTAGTAGTAGTAGTAGTAGTAGTAGTAGTAGTAGTAGTAGTAGTAGTAGTAGTAGTAGTAGTAGTAGTAGTATATGTGTACGTGTATTCACGCACTTCTGTTGAGAATTTCAATAAAGTTACAACATGGTCTTCTGTACAATTCAGCTTGGCGTTCCAATTGACCAATCACGATCTTTCACTTTGGGATGAAGATAAAACATACGTTTACAATTTTGTATGCGCTTTCGCGTATTTTTTTGCAGGAATGAATGGGTAGAACGCTGGAGAATGAGTAAATTCACACAGCCTTATCTTTCTCGTTTGGATTTTTGATGCAGTTACATGATCAGAACAACGTTGTTTTAAAAAATTGTCAGCTCTTCTCATAACCTACTTAACTTAAATTTCTTCAAAAATGCACTTACAAGATAATCCATCCTAAAAATATTCAAATCATTTAATTGGAGTTGATAGCTCCTCCAAAGAACGTCAAAATTTTTTGCAAGTTTGTAGACAGGAATGTATGCATTGGCAATTAAATAAAGTTTCGATTTTATTGAGATGTTAAAATTGTTATGATCCATTGCAGACAGAAAAATAGGATGTGATGACTTTATCAACCCAAAGGGAATTTGCGATGAAGTTACAAACCGAAAGTTAATCAAGCATAAATAGTTGTCCACATTTGATTATTGTGGTCTTGAGATAGACAAAATGCGTCTTATTGTTTGCCTCATCCTTGTTCATTGGTTCATTTGTTATCCCCTGCACGATGGAGACCCATTCTATCTCGTGGTCATGATCAACGGCTCTCTGCCCTCTTATCTGTGAGCCCCGAACAGCCGCCAAGATAGCTGCAAGTTTATTAGCCTGCGCAATGACTTTACAAATGTTGCGGAGGAGTAAATTCAATTTCAATTCAAGTTATAATAATGATAACATTGCTACACTGTACAGGAGCGTCGTTATACTAACATAACAAATCAAATGGATTACAACTTAACTGAAGCTATACTGATATCAAAGAAATCAACGAATATCAAAGGCATAAGACTAACATGAACTATAAATGGTGTTCATTTAACTCTATATTTACACTGGAATGAGAACGAAATGGGATGTTAACCACATCATATTAGCCTGCGTGCAGCCTCTACTGTCAGTTGCATGCTTTTTATAACAAGCTACTCTCAGACAAGCTTTTCTTTTAATCCTCCTCCGCAACAGTAGTAAAGTCAGTGCGCAGGCTACAAGTTTATTTATTTATGGGAGATGCATCTTGACCCTTGCAGCAAATGGAAACTAATAGCCTGTAGCCGTATAGCCTGGTTTCCATCATTGAACTATTCAATGGTTCCCATATAGCGGTAAGGTGCCGTAAGGCTGCCAGAGGCATTGCCGGAACCATTGCCAGCGGCAGCCGCAAGCTGCCGGCAACTCTTTATCTTCCTTTTTTCTGTCTCTCATCGTTTTCACTTTTTTCTTATTTATCGTTATCAGTTACCTTTTTTCTTAGTATTACTTTTAGTGCGACTTTAGAGAAAATCGTGTTTATTTTTACTCTGACGTAATCTTTTTAAGTATCCTGTGAACAGATGCGGTTAGCGGCCATGGGTAGGGTAAGGAGCCGTGCGGGGACATCCTAGGTTGTTTTGCTCATAAAAAGAAAATCCAAGTGTCGTTGTAAACAGCCTTTGTATCGAGAGTTTCTTTCTTCTGCAAGATTATAATTGTGAAGTTAGCATTTTATTTATGACTAATTCAAACCTGCGTTTATTCATTGCCTTGCAAACAAACAAAGCAGATCAGAAAACAGGCGAATAAAACCAACTTTACAGCGAACTTTTCTTAGCTGACTTGTTGGTAACAAGGATTCTGAATAGAAAGGTAGGAATGATATTTAATTGCAATAGAAACCGTAGCTCATTTCTCCTTTTCAGTTTGTTTAATTTGAATGTTGTTTCTACGTGTGTCATTGTTTGTAAATGTAACTCTTTGCGTTTGTTGTTTTGTTGAAGGTATCTAAGAAAAAGTATCTCAAAGCTAGGCCGTTGCATTTGAACTTTTGTTAGCTATTTCGTTCTTTTAATGAATGATTTTATCTTTCTGTGTATCTACATACTTTATGTTCAAACATCGATCGGTCAGGCAGAAACATACATTAAAAGGCCTATAAATCTTAGGTTTGGTGCAGTTGGGAGTTTGTTCGCTCTTCTTGCCTTGATTTTTTCTCGCTCTGGTGATATGAAGTTGAAAACTGAGCAAATGAAATCATTTCAGTTTGTGAAATTGTAATTGATCAAAGTGAAATCTTTATCTTCTCGCAAATGGCGAATAAATGTCCCTGAAGACTTTGAAATTAAAAAGCATGGAAGGGATCTAATGCCTTTCGCTGAACTTCTGCCTAGATGGCAGGAGATTACATCGGATAGTAACCCCCGGGGGCGGGGGAGTGCACTTGGCCAACATTTGGTTGGGGCATCAAAGACAAAAACATACCCGTTCCTTATACCAATTTTTCGAAAAGTATACCCTTCTTTACATCAATTTTTCGAAAAAGCACACCCGACCATATACCAATTTTTCGAAAAAGTATTTCTGACCTTAAATTTTTATACCATCTAGAAATCGGTACCGTTCCTTATTCCGAAATTGTGAAAGTCGATACCGTTCCTGATGCCAATATCTGGAAAATCGATATCCTGCCCGATGACACGTCCTCATACCTAAAATATATGTAGTGCACCCCCCCCCCCCGGGACAGTAACTGTCCTGATGTAATTTGTCCTTAGGTCGAGCCAGAGAAGCCTCTTGCTTGAGTACCAATGATTTTTTTTCAGTTGAGTGAGTACGTGCTAATTTCTTCCTTGTCAAAGGAGATCTATGCGGCATAACGGAAAAACCAGACCCAGGACCAGTAGGACCGGACCCTAACGGACCGGACCCCGGCAGAATACCCATTCATTTCCATGTTTCCAGATGACTGATTGGGTACATTGATAATGGGCTACTTGCTTTTTTACACACTAGAGCCTATTTCTTGGTTCCTAGGAAGCCCCCTGAGGTTTAACATGTATCATCCTAAAATGAAGAAAGCTAAGACAGTTGGTTGTGGTATTTTTGTTTTGTATTAGATTTTGGCATTGTATGTTATTTGAATCTTGTTCTGAACATCAATGAGAATCTTGTCCTTGGGAAATTGAAGTGAGTTACAGGGCCTTGCTAGAGTTTATCATGCGTGGATCTGCGTGGGTCTTCGTTCCTTTCAACTGGAAGTTCGTCTGTTGATTAGATGATCAATGTAGCAGATTGTCCATTCTTGCAGTTAATGTGGTATCCAGAGTTTAGTTATTTCTTTTCAGAGATGATCGCATTGGCCTTGTCTTCATTTTTGAAATGAAACTTATGTACCGTCATTACAAACTCACGACGGAAAGGAATCGGCATTAAAAGGGGTCCGGTCCGTTAGGGTCCGGTCCTATTGGTCCTGGGTCTGGTTATTCCGTTATGCCGATCTATGCATGTTATTGCATCGCTATATCACTATATCACATTCCTGAAATATTTGTCTGAATTGGTGTCTTGATGCTTTCAGGCTGAATACAAACTATTTGTTAAATTGTCTTTGAAACACTGAGGAATACTACCAAAACATGACAAAAACATTCTTTCAATGATATGTTGCACATTTGGATTCGGCACATTGCTGGGATTGCTAGCCCCCTAAATTGTTTATTTTGAAATCCTTGCAGAATGTATTTTTGCTCCATATTGGCCTAAAAACAATGCACTCAACTGCCTATCATCAAATACCTGCAAGAAACTACTGATACATGCAATTTCAAAACTATTTATAGATCTATTCCTTGACTGTTACAATTTGTTAAATTGATTTAGTCCATAATGACCCTATTTTAGATCTATAATTACACTATTAGAATAATTAGCAAATGGCACAATGAACAGGAAATTTCAATCAAGAAAAGCCTTATTTTGCTGATCCACGGCACCACGGCACTACGGCACTACCGCACTGAATACTTTAACCAGTTTATAGAATTCCGTTGAAACATTTTCAAGAAAACTGTTCTGGCAATAATCTCATCGACCAGTAACAGGCCTTTTGTTCCTTCAAGCCTGTCCAGAGGTTAAACAGTAAACACCAGCAGTGGTTTGGTTCACACAGGATGTCCTTGGAACCTTTTCTTTGGTTGCTTCTCAGCCGAAGTTGCCCCCCCCCCCTCCAAAACAAAATAAAGTTATGAGTTGGTACCGGTACCAAAGACTTCTCCTGTCAGCCCCCTCTTGGGAGATCGGATCTTCCTTGGGATCGTTCTTGAAAGCAAAGGAATTCGTGAAAAAGGAGCCCGAGGACAAGGAACCATTATCACCCCTCGGCTGATGTGGCCAGTTGTAGTTTTAGTAGAACTAAGAAATTTTTAAAAATTTAAAATCATGATCATGGTAAATATATCATTGAACCTCTATTCTTGAGCAATATTAACTAACCATTTGTGTTTTCAAGAGAAGTCTTCAGGAGAAGTCTTTGGTAGTTACCGGTACCCAACTCATAACTTTATTTTGTTTGGAGGGGGGGGGGGCAACTTCGGCTGAGAAGCAACCAAAGAAAAGGTTCCAAGGACATCCTATGTGAACCGAACCACTGCTTGGACAGGCTTGAAGGAACAAAGGCCTGTTCACAAACGAGCTGGTGTACCTTGGACTACTGGTCGATGAGATTATTGCCAGAACAGTTTTCTTGAAGATGTTTCAACGGAATTCTATAAACTGGTTTAAGTACTCAGTGCCGTAGTGCCGTAGTGCCGTAGTGCCGTAGTGCCGTAGTGCCGTAGTGCCGTAGTGCCGTAGTGCCGTGGATTAGCAAATGCCATTATTCCATAATGATGGCTCATAAAAGGGATGACACGTAGTAGCTATAGTATGGTAAGGTCAGAAGGAAATTAGGAAACTTTTGATTGACTTCACATATTCATTTTAATTCAAAATAGTTCTTCCGTCATGGTAATTAAGGTCAAATATTAAGACTCTAATAATGTTTCGAGGAAATAAATTATAGAGGGTGGTTAAAGGTATTTCGTGAAACGTGATTTGCCATATTTTTGGCTTTATTCTTTTCCCTTGATACGTGAAAGCCAGGATTCATTTGCGGGAAAAGTGAAAGTTCTATATTTCTGTTAGCCTGCGTACAACATGAAGTTTAGCGTTATCATAAGTGCACGAAGTGGGGGGGGGGGCGGGGGCGGCAGCCCCAACTTTGGAAAACTTTTCGAAAATCAGCCCCACTCGGGCAAAATTTTGCCCTTGTGTTGGACAGACCCCCCCCCCCAGCTCTTTCTTCCCTTATGCGTATTTTCAATGTGAAAGCGTTAGCCTGAAATAACGTTATATTGCAACAACAACAACAGCTCAGCAATCACTTTGCAGGTTCCAATCATTGCTTTTCACTGTCATTTTGGTTCAACGAAAGAAATCGTAAACAACTCCAGAATGGCTCATTCTATTCCTCTTAAGCCATATCATGCTCTTTGCCCAATGTTCTAAGCCAAGCGAACAAAAGAAAAGTCCTGCATATATGAAAGCACGTTTTCGCATCGATGCTTCTGTTTCCAGACGGTAAGCTATTGTTTGATCAATTGTGTCAGACGAAAAGTAGGGATTGCCTAGCGTCATTCTATGAGTTTTCTCTTTGCAAAAGATTGCCTTGAGCCTTCCTTAAACCACGGAATCGTACTGTTAGTTTCGTAGGTAAGGTTAATCAGGTCTAAAATTGTTTTGTCTAAATTCTTCCCATCAATGAGATTGTTTTTCGATAAAAGTTTTATCAAACTTGGTTTTTACCATCTTTACACTAAACCAGCTTGAGACATTTCCTATCATAATGTTTTATTTGGATTTGTTATCAGCAAATTTTCGCGACTTTTTACTGATTGGAGCAAATTCTTACGTGGGAGGAATGAAAAGTTTAAAGTAGCGGTTTGGAACAACCGTCGTCATCCTAATTTGAATTAGAATCGTAGATCTAGATGGAACAAGTCAGGTCTGAGGCCGTAATCGACAGTTGTGATATTAATATTAACTGTTACTCTGAGGTCATTTTCGAGCAGCATTGTGTTTCTTGTGAAAGATGTCCTTAAAAAGCCAACAGATATGATTTGTATATGGCAAAGCACACGTTTACCGTCATGCGAAATATTGTTGATGCTGGGAACTAGGCTTGTTTCGTCATGTGATGAGTCCGAGGGTGAAGGAAGGGGGGAGGAAGGCCGCAGATGAGCGAGTTTCCGTCTTTTAACAAAGAGTCCACAATTATCATAACGTTACATTAAGCCTGAAAAAGTCGGAGAACGATAGCATAATTGTTTCTATTGGAATGGACTAAAGATTGCCTTCAACCATTAGAGCGCGTTTACACTGCTCCGTTATTGTTGTGAACTGTCACAAAGATGTTACTTGCACTGTTTCAGAACAAGACTGTTTTGTGAATAGAAGTTTTATGGATTAGCAAGAATAATCTAAATGAGAGGCTGATTCGGTACACTTTTGTGAGGTATTCGAAGGTGTACCTTTACAATGTAAAGGAGGTCTCAGTGATGGAAATTCAGCTTTTTGGGTGGAGGGGCAAGCGCAGTCAATTTTCTAAGTCTGGGGAAATGTTTTTATTTGGAAGTATTTTGCTGGAAGACCTGGCATTTATTTAGCGCCCTTCAAATTGTGGCAAGAGTCACAATGTAAATTAGATTTCAAAGTTGTTCATGTGCAGCAGTTGATAGAAAGCAAGAATAGTGTTATAACAGTAGATGCATCCGTAATAATTAGGAACTCTGAAGGCGAAACCCCAGAAAAATTTTTGAGGGAAAGCCCTCTTCTTTTCCTTACAATGCCTCTTGTAACCCCATCCGTGCCAGCAATGACTTAGGATTTTGGAAAATTTCGTATCAGTTTTTTTGTAGCATCGTCAGGAAAACATTTTGGTGGACATCATGAAGACCTCTTTCAATCAGAATTTTGATCGCTTGTTTGCCAGTGCCAGATTTAAGAGCTTAACGCTCGACAAATTTTGACGAAAAGGGACCCCTTCTTTGTCTCAGAACACTTTTCACAATCCAATTTGAGCTAGCCAAAAATGATCACTTTGATTAATCCCAGATACTTTGTCTTGACGTAGCACCCTGAGGAAAATTTTTGAGAACACTAACCTTTACATTGGCTTAAAAGGACTCACCCAATCGCGTTCCAACATCACTCGGAAAATATTGCTACCCTACTATAATTACACCACATCAGTTTCTTTCTTTAGCTTTTTAGTGCTCTTGTCTTATAAAAAGTCCTCTAATTCTTGACTGACTCCGTTTTCATTGCGGTCACATCAATGCCACGAAATTTCCGATCCTTAAGAAAAATTTCCGAGCCTCATGAAATTGGGGGGAGGCAGTGGCCACATCTGACGCCCCCATAATTTTTTCCGCTGGGGGGTTTTTTTTAAGGCTTCAAAGATAGTGACAGGTAAATAAGGTATTTCCTCAATAGCTTACATTTGCTCAATTTTCTATGACTCATTGTAAAGTGATCATAGAAGCATTATAAAATTTGTTGCTACCAACGAGCTAAACGAGGCAAGTAGGGTCCAGATTCCAGAAATAGGTCAATCCCTCCTGCAGATACCAGTTTTCAGTTCTTCAGTTTTCATTGAATCATTAATCAATCCTAATTAAATACATTACAAAACCATGAACTAACTAAAAAAACTACAGTACTACAAACTAAAACTGAAAAAAGAGCACGTTACATGATTGTATTTAGGATAGATTAAGTTAGGAGGAGCTCTACAAATAGGTTAACTAATCGAGGGAGAGCTCCCCCCCCATAAAAACAAAGAAACTAAAAATATTAGATAAAAAACATTAACCAGGTGAACCTCAGAATGATAATTATAGGGAATGTAATTAAGCCATCAATAAACTCTCTCTTATCTACTTCCATAACTATTTTACTCCTAGCTCTCCAGTTCATTGGTTCGGAACGGCAAGCGACTAGAGGTGATCTATTTAATACCTTGCAAAATACCATCCTTTACGGACTAAAAACAGTCAAATACACGGGCTCAAAATTGTGGAATACTCTTCAAATTTTTATTCGTGTGACAGTCACTGCCGCACTTTTTCGGTCTAAATTAAAAGCTTATTTCATTGATTCCTATGTTTAATCTGTTACATTCCCCTTACCAGTTAAGCCTCCCTCATTGTACCTGATGCTCAGCCTCGTTCCCAGGGCGTTCTTACGTGCGTCATATGCTGATCATGATGCCGAACAGACACCCTGGTACACTTTGATCAAATGCGCCCTGAAAGAGGGTGCATTAGCAGCCATTATGTACTTTGCGGTTGGCCAGGCAACCCTTAAATTATGCGATTTCGATTCCTAAACAACACAGCAATATTGTAATGATTGTAACAGTTGCTTGGTGAAAAGGATACATTGTTGTTGTTCGAATGATTAGAGAGTTTTTAGGAAATGATTTATGTTTGCTGTTGTTTTCCAATAGCCAATCAAATTGCAGAACGGCCTCTTGTATCCCAGAGTAGAGGTAGAGCAACGAACTCACTCTGGTGACGAGATTTTTTATTTTATCTGGTCAATATAGTCTAACCAGATTGTTCGAGCACCCTGCACTTTTTATTATCCTAGAATCTATACAGCAGTTTCTGTTGCCAAAATGGCATAAATATTTCTTATGTTCCTTACAAAAATGGCTGCACCTTCCTCAAATGAGATATTAGGCATATTAGGCTCTTTTAGCAGCAAGACACGGACACGTCTTTCAAAACGCAGGTACTTTTTTTTATGTTTTTATAGCATTGTAATTTTTCCAGCCTTTCGCCCCCCCCCCCTTAGAAAGCTGCTCACAGACAGACCAAGTCGCTAAGAATCGTTTGCATTTTCGCATTTCAAGCATTTCCATCATTAGTGAATATGCTCACATCGCATTTTGCTTCCCTTCTCGAAGTTCTATTTTTGGAGTGCGGCCTTCAAAAGCATTCTTTTCAGGTTGTCAGTTTCACGATAGAACGTACAGTCCCGGGGGGGGGGGTACTTGACCAGATTTTGGACGGGGACGTGCCATCGAGGTTTCAAAAACATACCCGTTCCTTATACCAATTTTTCCAAAATATATACCCGACTTTATACCAATTTTTCATGAATATATACCCGACTTTATACCAATTTTCCGAAAATGCATACCCAACCCTATACCAATTCTGAAAAATGCGAAATTTGATACCGTTCCTTATACCAAAATCGTGAAAATCGATACCCTTCCCGATGGCACGTCCCCGTACCCAAAATATGTATAGTACCTCCCAGTAAGTTTCTCGAGACTTAACAGAAGTTTTGAAGTTGATTTCTCTTTGTAATTTACATCCTCCAATGCTGGCGTCTTCTTGACTCGCATCATTTTGCTAAAACAGCCCATTAAAAAAGAAGCTCTTCCTCGCATTCACTGCCATAAAGCCGTGACTTTTTCTGGACTCTGGAAGCAAGTGATATTTTCCTTGCCTCCTATCCCTCTTTATTGCAATTGGTAATAAAGTAATGATTTTTGAAATGTCCCTTGTTTTAGGCATGAGATGAACACATTATTCCAATAAGATAAACGCCGTCGATACCAAAGATAGAGGAGTGAAAGTTGAAAAAATTGTTGTGATGTTGCGAATCTGTGTTGTTGGCAGTGGAGGCGTTGGTAAAAGTTGTGTTACCCTTCGATTTTTAAAAGATGAATTTACTGAGGTATGATCATTTTATATTCCATAGAAATGTTGATGATCTATGGAGGATTGTATGAAGGATGTATGACTGACAAATTTTGATTTTATACAGATGTTTCTATGCGAGGGGGGCACATTGTTCGGGATACTATCAGTGGAAGTCTTTAGAACTTTATCCAGAAAGAGCCAGACCCCGTCTAAATGCTTCTGAGTTTGCGCTGTAACAATTTCAGGGCCTTCGTTTTGCCTTCGTGAATTTGCGCGTACCTCAAACCGCCTCACTCATCCCATTGATCGGCGAAACGACCTAATGAGAGTTATCGTCGTGTTGCAAAAGGGAGAGTTCGCAGTATCCCGAACAAACAAGGGATATCATGAGTTACAAGTTAGCCCATTTTTATGATAAAGATAGTAATGAATCACAGCAAGAAACGAGTTTTTCAAAACTGTCTTTTAGTTTTTCCTTTAGAATGTATACTAAATTTCTTAGATGTGGGAAACATTTTCCAACAAAATCAACCTGACATCTCTTTAAAAGTGGTTTCTATTTATGCAGGTTCGTACTGTATTCAAAATGACTGATAACTGTGAACTAATAATTCACAAAAATATTGATTATTCTATTCTTGTTGTTAACCATTTTTTATTTTTGTGCAGTCTAATTTGTTTGTAAAAGAGTTTCAAGCATGACTAGTTGGCCTATTCTGCCTTGATGATCTAGTTAAATTTGAAGTGTTCAATTCTCTAGGAACTCTTATGGATGAAAATACATGCAGAGCCTCATATCAGGTAGAAATCGAGCTCAAACATATTGCCTGTTTGTTCTTATCCAAGGATCCCTTCTTATAGCCTTAGGGTTTTCAAGGCTACCTTGAGAGTGGCCTCAAAGTTCCATTCTACTCCAGCCATGTTTCTTTTTTCATGCCCTGTCAAGCAAATAAGATCATCAATCAGTCTGTTCCCTGAAATCTGATTTTAAAAATTTGCTCCTTGTTCCCAGTCTGTTTTTAGAAAAGACCCTCGTTCCCAGTTTAAAGCTATCAAGTATCCCCGTGTCCTTGAAACCACTTCGAGGACTTCATTTGTCCACACCTCCTTTGCAGCTCTCTTCTGGTCTTTCCCCATGTTGTCATTCGGAATTATTTGGCACGGATCATTGGTGCTGAAATTTTTGTCAAAATATTGCAACAAATGAAGATATTTTATGTCTGTTGTTTTTGATTTGATGTTGATATTTGACATTTATGTTAGATTTTTGATATTGTTTTTGTTCTTTTTTGCAGTATTACGATCCAACAATGGGTATGTATTTTCTCTGATTGCTTCATATGCGCTATTTGCTTCATATGCGCTATTTGCTTCATATGCGCTATTTGCTTCATATGCGCTATTTGCTTCATATGCGCTATTTGCCAACTTTGATGTAACAACTTTTAAAGAACGCAACGTTAAGTCTTCATCTATATGGCCCTGTTTTTGCAGAAATTAAACCAGTTAAGAGTATGTAGCTTAAGTAGTTCAACGAAAATTTATTGACAATGTGTTCGATTCACGTTCACTTATTTAAGATCTGAACAACGAAAGCAACTTTAGATTAAAGTATAACTAAGACTTCTTATTTCTATTGAGCCAGCCAAGAGGAGGAGACAAAGTTTTAATCTACTGCTATGTACCTACTGTTGTTATTAAGATCAACTTTATCAATTCTTTTGAGTTCGGCATTAGCATGCTATGAATCACAAGTTAGCTATAGTAAAATGTTTTTCTTTACTTTTTCAGAGGAAACATATCAGACTGAGGTGAGATTTTTAATTCTCTTCACTTCATAGTCACTTTTAAAATTGCTAAAGTCATCAACAGATTACCGATACTAGATTTTTCACCAGGTTACCCAGCTTAGATTTTACCGAAAATTAGAATTATTTCGAACATTATTTTGATTTCTTCTCGATGAATGATTCTTGGTCAGGATAAGAGCTCAGATGAGAGGATACTTTGATTTATGCATCTTCAATTTCTTGGTTTCTTGCATAGATCAGGAAGCATAACGACTCGTTACTTCCTAGGATACCACAAACTCAAAGTGCTAGACAGAAAATTGAAAGGAAAAATTTAAGCAATGTTTCAGCTGGTAATTGATCTTTCCTTTCCAAGCATGTACGCGTGATAGGGTCCCTTCTTTTAATGTATGCACAGTCTTCTTGTATGCATGTTGTAAAATATGTTAATTTCACTACCGTTTGGAGCTAAGCCCGTTATCAAGTGATTGAAGTGAGATTAGCAAAGCGAGAGTTAGAAGGAAAAGTAGGTTCGTAAAGCCTGGTTTCCATATAATCGTAACAGTCGGCGATGCGTCGCCGAGACAGGCTCGGGGACACATCGGGGACGGTTGCGTTAAATGGGAACATTTTCTGAACGACGTTGCCGACGTCGCCGATCAGACGGGAACGGTACGGGGACGCATCGAAAGAGTTGAGATGAGTTTAAATCCTGGTTTCCATATGATCATAACAGTGATCGTTTCCATATGTCGCCGACTGATCGGGGACACGTCGCGGAAGCGTCGCCGACTGTTACGATCATATGGAAACCAGGCTTCAGATTGAGGTCAAGTAGAGAGGAATAGTGCCAAGAATTAAGAGGGGTGAAATTATCTAATGGTGAGTAAATGCTGAGGTCAATATTTTCATGCGATTCGAAATTGGTCTCAAGATACGATGAAATACATATTGTTATACCAAGTAGTCAAATGCAACTTCACAGCTGAAAAATACCGCTTTCTTACACAAGGAATTGCGTTGTAAGAAAGCCATATTGTTATCATATCTCCTGAAATAAGATTATCTTAAGAATATTCTCGCATTAACATGTAATTCTTCTCAACCAGAAAAAATAACTCCCAGTTTGAAGTTATTTACAATCATGCTGACGCCACCTGACACAAATATCTTTAGAAATTAAACTTCTTGGTTACATTATTTATTTTTAGTCACTAAAGTGACATGTGACTGTATGGTAATGTCCATTCTCGCTGTATGTTCTGTCCACGTGATACAACGTTATTGGACATTTGTATGAAGCTACTGTTGTAATATGAAGTTGCCATGGCACATTGCTATGTAAGTTGCCATGCGATGAGTTTATAATAAATGAAAAATAATAATAATAACAATAATAATGAAGGTGAAGGTGAAGTTGCGTTTTTCAGCGCCAAGCGCTGGGATCGCAGAAATAGAGCAGACCTAATCGAGTCCGCGACCCCTTGTCATGACGCTCAAGTGATGGGGCTCTACCGGGACTCGAACCCACTCCGCCTGACTGTTCTGGCTGCAATGTCAGAGGATTACACCACGGCGCCACAACACCTTAAGGTAGATAGCATTGCATGCCATATATCTGATAATCACTTTCTTCAAGGTTGGCATGGTATATAGCACTAGACTAATTCTTACCAACCATGATAGATAAAAACATATATAAGTCATGAAACATCCATATGAATGGACATGATTGTGACTGCTTACATTTTGATTGATTGCATACACGCTCTCCATCAGTTTTCACCTGGAAAAAACTTAAACCTTCGTTGGGAAGGATTTACATGCAAGTCAGATTTTGAACAACGTCATATAAGTTCTGTGATGTTCAAGTTACACGCGTAGAAACTTCCACACCATCGTACAATTATTTGTTCGCGAACGTCAGGGCCAATCGAATCTCAGTTTTCCTATTTTTAATGGCATTCGGCCGTGAAGATCAAGCTGTCACACCCCTCTTACCGGCTTTCTGCCAAAATTGTAGGACCTGCTTTATTACAATCAAAGTTCTTTAGAACAAGCTCCTCCAAGACGTAGCCACTTTCAACGTAAATGAGGACTCTCGATACAAATCTACGCGTATTTCTATGTTTGTAGAGCCATTTACTGGTGACTTTTATTTATCGATAACGGATTCTCCAAGTTTTATGAATTAGATCTTTTTACAGAAAGAAACTCCCTCCATACACCCATCGTAGTGGCAGAAATGTTCTGGCACCAAAGCTAAACACGACAGGCTTTTCTTGGATCAGATATATGGCATGCAATGCTATCTACCTTAAGAGTCCGAGACACTGAATAGTGTCAAAACAAACATTAAATTTACAGATTTGATTGCAATTATAGGTTTTGTGAGCGATTTGTTGAAAATTAAAGGTTTTTATAATCATACAAGGTGTCTCAAAAAAAATTGTTCGACGTTTGATTAAATATTGAAAAATAACGATTACTAGAGAAGGCTCAAGAGAAGATCACCCCTTACCTAAGATTTTGAAATAATTTTAAAGTCCAGAATCTTAGAAATCGGTTGAAAATTCATTGAGTTGCGAGCTTTTATGGTGAAAAACTATGCGGTAGTTGAAACCAGAGACTTCTACTGCAAAAATGCTGGAAGTGGGAGGTAAAAGAAGGTTTACAAAGTCATTATAATCATTGTCAAAATTTGCTTAAGATTGCATGTATCCAAAAACAGTAGTTCAAAACATAATCGATTCGACGAGAGACTGAATTTTTCCCTCAAAGCGTCCATACGCTTGAAAGTTAAATACCCCAATCCTATTTGATTCATCCTGAAACTATTAGGAAATAATGGAAACAATGGCCCATGGGACCTTTAATTCAAAAAGTCCTTGGGTTTTGGCACTGATGGTATTGCCAATCATTTCTTGAAAATTGCACTTCCTGTCATCGGTGAATCACTTTGCAACATTTTCAATCTTTCTATAGCAACTGGTGTATTCCCAGATTTTTGGAAAATTGTTAGAGTTGCCCCCATCTTTAAAAGTGGTCAATCTGATGATCGATCAAATTATAGGCCGATTTCAGTGCTTCCTTTCTTGTCTAGGGTATTTGAAAAGTTGCTTTTTAACCAGCTTTATGAGTATCTAGATAAAAACAAGCTCATATACTATAAACAGTCTGGGTTTAGGTCCTTACACTCCGCTGTCACTTGTCTGCTGAAGTCTACAAATGACTGGTATGTTAACATGGACAAAGGTAGATTCACTGCAACAGTATTTATTGACTTGAAAAAGGCATTCGATACTGTAGATCACGATATTCTACTCCAAAAGTTAGAAAAGTATGGAGTGATTGGCCTTGAACATACCTGGTTTTCCTCATACCTGAAAAACAGGCGGCAGCTTTGTAGAGTGAATGGGGTAGCCTCAAATATGGAAGAAATAAAATGTGGAGTTCCTCAAGGCTCTTGCCTTGGTCCCCTTTTATTCCTCATATACATAAATGATTTGCCATTTGCTGTTAAAAACAGTGAAGTAACGATGTATGCCGATGATACCAGTATATCATATTCTTCTAAGAATATCGACGAGCTTAATGAAACCCTTAACAGTGATCTAGACTCTTTGAAACAGTGGCTTGAAGGTAATAAGTTGTCTCTCAATGTAATCAATGTCTTTCGCCATTGGCAACTCGCATATTGATGTTGTAGATAATGCGAAATACTTGGGAGTACAACTTGATAAACATCTTGTGTGGGATGAGCATACTAAGGCTTTACGTTCAAAGATTTCCCGCTCTTTGGGATTCCTAAAATATGCTAAGAAATTGCTTCCAAAGCATACCCTGAGTCAGATGTATAGAGGTATCGTTGAGCCCCATTTTCGCTACTGTTGCTCTGTGTGGGGTAGCTGTGGAGAATCTCGCCTTTTGATGCTACAAAAGTTACAAAATCGTGCTGCGAGAATAGTTACCAACAGTAGCTATGATGCACCAGCAGCAATCCTGATAAGAGAGCTCAAATGGCCGACAGTCCACGACATGATCAAACAAGAGACGATTACCATTGTTTTCAAATCATTAAGTGGTCTCGCGCCCACTTACCTCTCTACTTTATTCACGAGAAACTCGACACGGGAGATTGTAAATTTGAGAAATCGTGAGACTGACTTACTTGCTCCACGAATGAAAACATGTAATGGCCAAAAAGCATTTTCGTTCCGTGGAGCAAAGGTTTTGAATGAATTACATGAGGTTTTGAATGTAAAACATGAGGTCAAGCTAGCCCCCTCTCTGTCTACTTTTAAATGTAGACTGAAATGTAAATAGATTTTAATTTTTCATTTATTCTAATTAACATTGTAAATATTCTTTTTTATTTTAGTAGCACCGTAATTAGGTTTTTTCCACGGCCCCCTGAAAAGCAGCCACTCTTGGTTGATGGGGCCACCGTGTATAAAAAATTTTAAATGAAAATAAAATGAAATGAATTACCATCGCATCGTAATGTATTTCATTATATCGTAATTTGTTTAGAATTGTATTTAGGATGAAATTGAAACTGAAACTTTACCAAAAATGCCTTTTACAGGTACATGTACCCCAAAAGCCACAAAAAAAGCGTGTGGTTATAATTTTTTTCCTACTAGTTGATTTCAAAAATGGTTTTGTGTCAATGAAGGGCTGCAGAAAACGAGGTCTTCCCGTTGGGTATTATTATTTTTTGCCTAAGATTGACCGAGTACTGATGTGACAAAGTTTCTTGTTTTTCACTATATGTACCCCAAAAACCACAAAAGCAAAAACACGGAAAAGATTACAGCTGATGCACCTATCACTGTGATATTTGGGAAAAAGTCATCATTATAAATCAGTAATGGATAGAAAGTATAGCTGCAAACTTATTTTCAGTGGAAGTATCTAATGTGCCACAAAACCCGCATGGGGTGTACCCCAAAAACCACATTAGTTTTTCACTTATCAAGCCGTTTGCAGCATATCAATCTTCAAAAGCATTATTTTTCTTGATTCTGCATATATTTTGAAATCTGCTGACAATCCGACCTAACAGAGAGGAACTGTGTTATTCATTTACCAGCAATTACAAAGTGCATGCTTTTTCCAAGTATAAAGTATCAAAATATTTGAGAATATCAATGTTCCTGGTAATTTTTTCATAAATAATGAAAAGTTTTGATGTTTCTATTCCATGGATAAATTTTCCTTGCTTTTAATTTCACAACTGCATTCATTTTAGAGTCTACCAGACTTATAACCACCTCAGAGGTTTCATTTATCACCCCCAAAATGTTTGAGAGCAACCTCAAATGGTTTAACCTCAAAGTAACCTCAAATGAGAGTAACCTCAAATGAGAGTAACTTTCCAGTGGTATCCAAAATTAACAGAAGTCTTCTAAAGTGATTGGTTAGTTAATAATATATGGACAGCAAATACCTATGTTGATTGACTTTTAGAAAGATATTTTTGTTACTGTGTTAAAATATGGGCAATTTTAATTAACTGTCTGTCAATTGAATTGCATAAAATGTTTATTATTTTGTTGAGACATATACCATTTTACCAACTGTATGTTGATTGTCTTGAAGATGTGTTCGTTATTTTGCTGAAAAATGGAAAATTTACTTGCTGTTTGTTTACAGACTTTCAGGAAATATTTGTTATTTTGTTAATTTTGTTAAAAACTTGACCATTCTAACCTTGACTTTCAGAAGATATTTTGTTATGTGGACAAATACCTTATGTTAATTGCTTTCAGAGAGTGTTAATAATATATAAATATAGATGTGATTTTGCTGAAAATACATAATTTCATTTGGTTTCTCTGTGGCACACCACACCCTGTACTTGTGTTTTCCATGTTTCAGTGAAATGTACCCCAAAACCACACAAAAAATCACCAAAGTCAGGATGCCCATTCAATAGGTTCACTATATTGCAAGGTAACCATTGTGCTTTTCTGGCAAGAGGACACATGAAAGATACTGAAAAACACTGGTTTGCAAACTTATAGTAAGAATTTGCGACTTGCTACTCGTTCATAGAAATAATCTGTAAAATTTCAAGTTCAAATTTTTGCGTTTACACCCTATAATTTTTTTTTAAATCCAATTTATTCATGGCAAACCTACATTTTTAGGTAGCCCAGTTACCTAAGCATCATTGATCAGTAAGAGTTTTATGTTGTATGTTGATCTTCTATAGATATTGCCTTTCAACTGACCTTGTGGTTTTTGGGGTACCTTAGTTTTTGGGGTACATGTACCTGTAGAGGTCTCTGGATTCAGCTTTCGCACAAAATAGAACTTCAAAAGTTTGTAACTAAATGAAGTTTTTGGCGGATTTGCGAGATCCTTGTTTCAAAAATTAATTAAAATCTCAGCAAAAAGGTGACGTGACCAAGTCCCCATTCAGCATACCGTAACTTTTTAGCATCAAACGCCGAGCAATTTTTTTAAAGGCACCCTGTAGATTGATAGCCATGTAAAGTATATATTTAATTATTATTGATATGTATCTAAGTTTTGTTTGGCGTTAATTAGTGTGGGGGTCATCAGGGTTTGCGGAACAGCGGAATTTGAAGAAAATTTGTCACGGAATACGGAATTCTCGCAATTTCTCGGCGGAACGACGGAATTCTCCACCCCAACCGGACGTGGATTTTCTCGAAAATGATAAGCGGAATGCGGAATATTCATTTTTTCTGTTATGGATTTGCGGATCCTTCATATGTTGTCTTGTAAAAATAGGTCGTGGTCACATCTTTGACTTTCTGAATAGCACTATGAGAAGATTTTCCAAGCTTTGCACAAGAATTTTAACAGCCACTCTCCTCCTCTTTCTACCTGGATGGATGAAAATGTCTAACAATACTATTTTGTTCCATCATTGATAACGAAGTGGCGGGAAGCGGAACTTTGGCAAGAACTGACCGGAACGGCGGATTTTAACTGAAAATCACGCGGAACGGCGGATTTCTGCCCCCCTTGATGACCCCCACATTAGTGGTAGGTAAACCAAAAGCCAACCTAAAATAAAGATATTGCTATTATTTTCATTCTGTAAGGATTTTTTTATTTCTTAACGGTCTAGGGTAAACTGACGACATGATTTCTTGTATTCGTTCAATATTTACATCTGAAAGCCATAACCATCATTCAGCTCAATGCGGAAAACTGAGACTCGTGTAACTCGTCGAAGGTCCTTAACGGTCTAACTCGGCCAAGAATATGAACATCGAGAGTTGAAGGTATCTTAGGTGATATTTTGCATTTGTATGAAGGATGTCCCAAAAATTGTGCCCCGTTTGTGTGGCTGCTGTGGAGGAGCTTTAGATTCAGTTATCTCAATTTGACACAGTTGCATAAGTCAAGCTTCAACTTAAGAGTTTGAGACCTTGTATGGGTCAATCTGATAAGTGGTTGCTGATTTATGGCAAAGAAAAGGCAAAATATGTGGTTGCTTCAAGAACAGCAGAACAGCACTTCTGTTTTTCTCCAGCAATATCAACATAAAGTAAGTTTTCAAATAGATGATTCTGGCATTGTATTAAACTTTTCATTACATTTGTTTAAAAGGTAGAATGTGTTCTCTTATGTATAGACAACACTGTTAATCTTTTGCAACATAGAGCAAAAATTTTTACACGACGCTAGAACCCTTTCTTTGAAAACTTACTTTATTTTGACACACGGGGGGGGGGGGTTCTTCCATAGTAAAGGTACCTGGGGATGTGCCGCCCGCGAGGGTATGCTTTTTCAAACCTTCTGGTCTAGCCAAGGGTATACTTTTTGCCAATTTTCACCCATTTAGTCTGGGCAAGGGTATACGTTTTGGCAATTTTGGTCAAAGAAATGTCAAACTTCGGTAATTCCTGTAAAGAAACCCAAACTTTTTTCAAATTTTGGTTCTTAGAATGCAAAAACTTGGCAAGTTTTGCCTAGAAAATGCCATCCAAGGCACTTTTGATGTAGAAATTAGTCTAGCCAAGGGTATCATTTTCAGAAAAATTGGTCTCATTTCATTTCATTTTTCATTTTCAATTTTTTAGGCATGGTAGCCCCTCAGTTAAAGAGAAACTGTTTTACAGGGGGCCATGCATTTAAATATTCTAGAAACTTAATAAATAATTTACAATTAATGAATACAATTAAAAAGAAAAAAAAATTAAGATAAAAAGAAAAGAGTTCATGGTTCATGTCATAGCATCCAGTTTAAACCTTGCGCGATTTTATCAGCCCTTCCTGGAATTTCCTTAGTGTTGGTGCTCCTTTTAATTCATTCTGCAACCCATTCCAGAGACTGGCCCCTCTGAATGAAAAGCATCCTTGACCAGCTGATGTCCTTAGCATTGGGGTCCTAAGGTTTATGTTCAAATTACGCAGAGCTCGAGAGGTTGTTTCGCTCACTCTGGTGAACATGTCGCTCATATAGGATGGCGCATCACTGTTTAGGGACTTGAAAACCATTTTCAGTGTTTCAAGATCAAGTATCTCCCCAACTGTGGCCCATCCAAGGGCATGAATGAATGGCAAGGCTGACTGATCATATCGACTTCCGGTGACTATTCTAGCAGCACGATTTTGTAGCTTTTGGAGTTTAGTTAAAGAGGTCTCGCCAATATTACCCCAAACCGGGCAGCAATATCTAAAGTGAGGTTCTACGAGGCTTTTATACATCTGTCTAACAGTGGATGCAGGCACGTACCTTTTAGAGTACCGTAATATGCCAATACCCCTGGAAATCTTACTTGTCAAAGATGTAAGTTGGGAAGACCATTTTAATTGCTGATCTACTTGAATTCCTAGGTACTTGGTATTCTCAACCAGTTTGATATCATCGTTCTCAATATTAAACTGTGGTTTAACTGAGTCAGATGAAGCTGGTTTTTTTCAATTTGCCTCGGCTTCCGATAATCACGCCTTCAGTTTTTGCTACATTTAATGATAGCTTGTTTCCTTGTAGCCACAGTTTCAACGCAGCTAAATCGGCGTTAATAGCTTCATTGATCTCAGAAATAGAATTAGAAGCAAAATAGATACTAGTATCATCGGCATACATGGATACATGAGAATGCTTCAAACAGTTTGGTAAATCATTAATGTAGACCAAGAAGAGAAGGGGTCCAAGGCAGGATCCCTGAGGAACTCCGCAATTTATAGGCTCGGTACTAGATATTTGTCCGTTAACCCTGCAAAATTGGCTTCTGTCGGCAAGGTGGGAATGGAACCATCTAAATTCCTTGCCTTTAACACCATAGTATTCGAGTTTACTCAATAGAATCTCTTGATCAACTGTGTCGAAGGCTTTCTTGAGATCAATATAGACCGCTGCCGTATATAAGTCCTTATCGATATTAAGGTACCAATCATTCGTGCACCTGAGCAGACTTGTAAGAGTTGAATGAAGTGATCGAAAACCCGACTGATCCGAAAATATCAATTTGTTGTCGTTGAAATATGAATACAGCTGGTCAAAGACTAATTTCTCAAACAGACGTGAAACAACGGGGAGTACTGAAATGGGTCTATAATTTGACTTGTCTTGAGTGGACCCTTTTTTGAAGATTGGCGCGACCCGAGCAGTCTTCCAGTTGTCTGGAAAGTGTCCAACAGACATGGACCAGTTGCACAGCTGTATAAGGGAAGCGACCAAAATTTCAATCCCAGTTTTCAAGAAAAAGCTGGAGATCATATCAGTACCGAACCCATTGGATGTTTTTAGCCAACGGTTCCATTTTGAAACTGTGGGCGGCACACCCCTGCCCGAAATTTAGCCGAGAACCCTCCCCCCCCCCGTGTTTTGGCATTGCCGGAGAACAATAGCAGTGCTGGTTTGAAGCAACCACTAATTTTGCCTTTTCTCTGCCATGAATCAGCAACCATTGATCAGATTGACTCAAACAAGGTCGCAAACTCTAAGCTGAAGCTTGACCTATTCAACTATGTAAAACCGAGATAATTGACTATACAGCTCCTCCACAGTAGCCACATAAACAGCGCACAATTTTTTTGGGACACGCTGTATATCGTCACAATTTCTTAGCCCATCCTGTATTTTATCAAAGCTTTTACGTGAATGATAAATCTGTTTTGATTTTATCCACAGATGATATATTCAGGACGGTCACATGAAGTAGAAATAGTCGACACGGCAGGACAGGAAGAATTTACGTCATTTCTTGATTCATCTTTGGCAACGGGAGATGCATTTATGGTTCTATATGCCATCAATTCCTTATCGAGTTGGAATGAATTGAAAACTTTAAAATCAAAGATTAACCATGAAACTGAATCAATAGGAAATAAAAAAGTACCTATGATCGTTGTAGGCAATAAAAGGGTAAGATTTGTTCATTCTCTCTCATAAATTTTTAATCTGTCACTAGTGTTTTATGACCCTTTCCCCCCTTATTGCATCGCGGAAATTAAGTACATGCAATGCCATGCAATACAATATCAGTACCACATATCATATATTTTACGTGACTTTCAGTAGTTAGGGGTAGGTAGAAACGAACTCTATACACCAATTTGGGTCATTTGTGCCAGTTTATTACGCGACAATTTTCGTTTAAATTTCGTTGCCAAAATGTTTCTATGGAAAAGTTGAAATTTCTTGACTGTCTCGATTCTTTCCCTGTAATTGCCTGTGGTGGTGGTGGTGGTGGTGGTGGTGGTGGTGGTGGTGGTGGTGGTGGTGGTGGTGGTGGTGGTCGTGGTGGTCGTGGTGGTGGTGGTGGTGGTGGTGGTCGTGGTGGTGGTGGTGGTCGTGGTGGTGGTGGTGGTGGTGGTGGTGGTGGTGGTGGTGGTGGTGGTGGTGGTGGTGGTGGTGGTGGTGGTGGTGGTGGTGGTGGTGGTGGTGGTGGTGGTGGTGGTGGTGGTCGTGGTGGTGGTGGTGGTGGTCGTGGTGGTGGTGGTGGTGGTGGTGGTGGTGGTGGTGGTGGTCGTGGTGGTGGTGGTGGTGGTCGTGGTGGTGGTGGTGGTGGTCGTGGTGGTGGTGGTGGTGGTCGTGGTGGTGGTGGTCGTGGTCGTGGTGGTGGTGGTCGTGGTCGTGGTCGTGGTGGTGGTGGTCGTGGTCGTGGTCGTGGTCGTGGTGGTCGTGGTCGTGGTCGTGGTTGTGGTGGTGGTCGTGGTCGTGGTCGTGGTGGTGGTCGTGGTCGTGGTCGTGGTGGTGGTGGTCGTGGTCGTGGTCGTCGTGGTGGTGGTGGTCGTGGTGGTGGTGGTCGTGGTGGTGGTGGTCGTGGTGGTGGTGGTCGTGGTCGTGGTGGTCGTGGTCGTGGTGGTCGTGGTCGTGGTGGTCGTGGTCGTGGTGGTCGTGGTCGTGGTGGTCGTGGTGGTCGTGGTGGTCGTGGTGGTGGTATTGATCGATCTTTCCATGATACATCGCTATCAGTATTGTTACATTTGTTAAAAACTGTTTTTTGCAGTCTGGAAAGAAATTAAAAGATGGTTCGCACAACCAGTTAAAGTTTTAGATGGAACAATTTTTTGAATGATTTTAACAATAACGTCAGTCATTCGTACAGTGGCATAGCAAATGTAAATATACTGGAGACACTAAAATGAAGGGTCTTTGCCCTTGGAAAAATGTTTGAGGTCACGTCTTCTATTTTAGCTTAGAGCTCTTCTCTTGGTCTAATGTTTCCCAGTGTTAACATGGAACTTTGACACAATGATAATAACAATAGATTCTCATCTTTTCAAAACCTTCCTCAATTTTTTGCCCAAAACTTCCTCCAAACCAGGTTTGTATGTTTGTATTAGTGTTTTTGCGTCTCTGGGTTAAGGTACAGCGTTTTGAATCCTGTGGGGGTCCACCCACATGGGCTCGAATCCCGTCGCCTGCACTACAAACCATAAGCCAGCAGCCACCTCGGCTGTCCATCCTTCCGAGGTCGGTAAATGAGTACTCAGGGGCAACTCTTAGGGCACAAGCCGTAGTGCTACAGGTCCACATCAGCTGCATAGCTGCAAGAAACCTAGTTTGCGTTAACAAATAAATGCTTGCTTGCTTGCTTGCTTGCTTGCTTGCTTGCTTGCTTGCTTGCTTGCTTGCTTGCATGCTTTGCTTGCTTGCTTGCTTGCTTGCTTGCTTGCTTGCTTGCTTGCTTGCTTGCTTTGCTTGCTTGCTTGCTTGCTTGATTGATTGATTGATTGATTGCTTGTTTGCCTGTCTGCCTGCTTGCTTGCTGGCAAGTAACCTTATTTCACCAAAATCGAAGATCGAGATGGCGACGATTATCATTTGATAATTTGATATTTCAGTCGTTCCAAATTACATTCCAATTGCCAAGACAAATCCAAAAAAGGAGATAAATTCGTGTTCACGTTAGTGACATTTGCTGGTGAAATTCTCTAAAGGTACTGTTACTAGTATTTATGGAAATGTCGCAAACTTCGACTCGAATTTGTCTCTTTTTCTTTAGATTTGTTTGTCACATGGAATGAAATTTAGAATGAAAGAAATACGAATTGTAAAATAGATGATGATTAGTGTAACCCTTGTTCTTCCAGAACGTATACAGTACAATTATTACATGTGCAGAAACAACAGGAAGAACGGGAAATAAACATCGAGAGGGAAAACACATCTTAGTTTCATTTTGAACCAAAAATCACCAATAATATGTCGGTTTTTTTTTCATTTTCCAATATCATATCGCGATGCTATGTTGCTTTTACCGTGCAAATCAGTTTCAAAATATTTCCTGCAGAATATTTCAATACACAGTATATATTTCGTTGCGTTATTTATCCAACTTTGAAATATTTGTAGGATCTAGAAGACGAAAGAATTTCATTACCTGAAGACCCAGAAGATTTCGCTGCTTCGATTAATGTTCCATATATTGAAACTTCTGCAAAGGTATTTTCTTAATCTTTGGCTTTATTCGTTCGTATTCTATTTGGTGAATCAGAATTTATCGGAACAATTATCTATTCTAATGTCAAAACTATAAACGTATTTGAGAAAGTCTGTAAAAGACCTCTCATTCATGATTTTGGCCATGAACAGTAAACCCTGCTATTACAGTTTTAATAATAGGTTTTTTTGTGTAATTTTGAATTATGAATTATAAATTGTGCCAGTAAACAACGTGAGTTCATCTAAAAATTCATAGCTATCCACTATGAAATCAATCCTATCTTTTATCTTTTATCAATAAAGTTGGGTATATGCTTGTTAATTTTCGTTGTAGACTGGTTTTAACGTGAAGGAAGCATTTCACATGATGCTACGCCAAGTCGCACTTGTCCAACCTGACTTATTAAATAGAAAACGTGTTCACAGAATTAAAGATGGAAAAGCAAAGGACTGTATCATTGTTTAATTAGTTACGTTCAAATTCTTTTTAGCTATGGGATTCTCTCGCTGCCTCTGCACAGCGATCAAAATTTATTTTCGATACTTCTAATTGGTGACTAAATTTTCTTATTTTGATCAGCGTAAAGGGAATAGATTTTAAGAATTTATGGACAGTAGAGTTAGGAGGGCTGTTGAAATGAAATGAGTAATGAGTGTGATGTCTGCTAAACTTTCTTTTTTGAGCAGTTAGTCTAGGTGCATCAGGGTCACAGGAAGCATATTAAATTGGGGGCACAACACATACAGAACTCTTAATCACTAGCTAAAGGGTACTTTGATAATTGCAAAGTCTTGATTGGCAGGTTCCCCCAGTACCCCCAGTTCCTACGTCTCTAAAAGAAGTGACAATGGCAGCATTCTAAATTTGCTTTCTGACCTGTCAACAAAGAAGTACTACCATTTTGTCGTCTCTCTGGAATTGCTTTGGGTATTTTGTGTAATGCCATGCGAATTTCTGGCACCTCTTCTTTGAAATTAGGACATTTTCATAATGCTCCACATTCTGTTGGCGACCTCAACTCTTTCTGCATAGGCACGCACGAATGTCAAATCCATTTGAGCACAGAACCAAAGCATTTTCAATACTCTTACGTGGAAATTTTCGTAAAAAATAAGAAGTGCAGTCCCATATTGCTTACCTCTGCCGTCAAAACAAGGTTACTCACTCCTGGTTCCTTTTGTGGTCAGTATAAAAGTCATTCGACTTCTTCATGGCTAGAATAAATCTGTCCTTTTCAGTTTCTGGTTTTGCATCACCATCTGCTTTTTCCATAAGGAAATACCGGTTTTTTGAAGGTGAAGTTTCAAGTAGTTTCAAGCAAATCCTAAAAATTGGATTATTCGTTCATTGCAATTGACGCAATATACCGTTGAACGGTGTTGTGCTATCGGTATGCATGGACGATTAATCTTGTTGAACTTTAAACCATATCTTAGCATCCAATGTTTGGGGTTTTGTTGATTTACTAACTTCGTTTGTTTAATTGCTAAGAGGACAGGATAAAACACTCACGCTAACATGAAAGACCTGCATCCCAACTTGTTTTTTGACATCACTTTCTCCAATGATCAACTCTTTGCCCTTGCTAAACTACTGCACCTTTTTCAAGAAAGAGCTTAGATCGTGCAATCCTTCAATGAACACAAAGTAGATGCCAACGGCAGACATTGGTTTAACGAACATGGAAAGCTTTTCTTTTCCGAATCATGTTTGAATCAAGGGTTAGGGTTAAGGTAAAGGTTAGGAGATGGGGAACAAGTGCTATGAAGGACTTTGGTCAATCACGTCTGAGACACTGGATTTCCAAACCCATTTCTTACATTCTTCGTTCATGCTATATTTAATACCGTTCGTCGTAGTAATATTTAATGCTACATTCGTTGATATTTTTTTCTTGCAAATTCATGCATTGTTTCTTTTATTTGTTCATCTATTGCTTAGTGATCAGTGGTTTGAGAAGTGCAATTCTTTAAAACATTTGTGACTCTCCTATTTATGGTACAAGGTTCACCAGTGAAGCAAGAGAATCCGATTCGGTCAGTATCTCTAGCCGCCACTCACTTTGGCTGCATTTGATTAGTTAAAAGATTGTTGTAATTGCAACTCCAAAAATACCGGGTGAGCCAGAAAAGAATCTCCCAATTTTGAAAATTAATAACAGCAAGATTACTTCGCAGATTTGAATGATTCAAATTCTAGTTAAAAGCTGAAAGATTGAAGTATTCTTGTGATTTTCGTCGCTGCCTTACGATTTTTCGATCTTTCGGCTTTTAGCTAGAATTGGAATCATTTAAATTTGCGCAGTACCTTGGTGCTATAGATTTTCAAACGTGGGAACTTATAGTGGCAATAGTGATTTGCAAGGTGCGTCTTATGATTTGAATTAGCAATACGAAATATAGACCAAACTGTGAAATAAATTTGTTCCCTGTCACATTAATTTTGACATCATTACTTAAATTTATGTTCAATTTCAAAACAAGTTGTCTTTCTTCACACATGCAAAGTAAATAGATTGTATTGCAGCCGGTTTGTTCCTCACAATTGACTAAACTTATCTAGTTCCTCCAGATCACTGCATAAATTATTTCATTTTAAAAGTAGGCATAGAGTATTTGACAGTGTCTGCCGAAGGTTATTTGCAAACCAGTGAAATTCATTGATTTTGTAAATTTTGCAGAAACTTTTTTCATTATTTTCCAGAATAGGACTGCAAGACTGGCAGATTCACAGGCCTAGATCCTTGAACCTGATATTATGTTGAGAAACGAGTTCTGCCTTTATCCTGGAATATTCCAACAGTTCATCATGCTCTTGAAAACCACGACTTCGTATCTGAGAATTCTGATTTTACAGCAAAATGTTCTCCCCGGCATACGCTCGAATCTAAAGCAAAC
This sequence comes from Aurelia sp. 3 sensu Dawson et al. (2005), assembly GCA_964020215.1. NCBI lineage: Eukaryota > Metazoa > Cnidaria > Scyphozoa > Semaeostomeae > Ulmaridae > Aurelia > Aurelia sp. 3 sensu Dawson et al. (2005). The sequence goes on from OZ026586.1 coordinate 19,570,657, forward strand.
ACTCTATGCTTATTACCACCAAGCAGAAACGTAACATTCTCCCGAACATTCTCCAAGAGAAAAATCTGAATTTGGAACTAAATATTCGTGAAAGTGAGCTGGAAGTAGTCCAAAAAACGAAATACCTTGGAGTACAAATTGACTGTTCCTTGGATTGGAAGGAACACATTAAGACTGTTTCTGCCAAAGTCTCAAGGGCTGTTGGTTTTCTGAAACATGCCAAGAATTTTCTACCAAGGGATAGTCTGAAAACTCTCTACACGGGCATTGTCGAGCCTCATTTTCGATATTGTTGTTCTGTTTGGGGTTGTTGTGGTTCTACTGAAATAAACAAGTTGCAAAAGCTTCAGAACCGGGCTGCTAGAATTGTAACAAATAGCAGCTTTGATTCCCCAAGCAGACCACTTATCGAAGAGCTGGGTTGGAAGACCATTGAACAACTAATTAGCAATGAGTCTGAAACAATGGTCTTCAAATCACTCAATGAGCTTGCTCCGCAATACTTGTGTGGCCTCTTTGCAAAAACTCAGAATGCTTCACCCGTACCCTCCGTAATACCGGCACTGATGTGAGGTTACCAAAGAAAAATTCTGCAAATGGGCAAAAATGTTTTTCATTCCGTGGAGCTAAATTATGGAATAGCCTATCAGCTGAGTCAAAACAGGCATCCTCTCTGAATAACTTTAAAAAGTCTATCTAGAGATGGGGGCAGGGGTGGATTTTGTGGCGGTGGTGGTGGGTGCTCTTGGTTGGCGGGCTGGCTCAGAGCGACTGATGGCGGGATCTGCCATCGTTGTTTGCTCTGGGTTAGCTTGTCGATCGGGAGTGGCTGCTGCCGGCGTTGCGTGGTGCACCCTTGCCCCCAAATCGTAATTTGGTTTCTCTATGTAAATATTTTCTTTTAATGTAAACTATAAATTATTGTAAATAGGTTTTAACATTATGGTTTTTCTTGTAATTAGGTTTGAAACATATGTATTTTTTTTAATGGAGGGCCCCTTGAAAAACAACTTTGTTGAAGGGCAACCCTCCCTAAATTATATGAAATGAAATGAAAATGAAATGAAATGAAATGAAAATGACCATTTCATCCTACTTTTGATTGGATGACGTGAAAGGAACTTGAGAAACTGTACTAAAATTAACTCAAATGTATATTTTTAGGGTGTGTTTGATTGGTACCAATTCTGAAAACGGTAGACTTGGAAAACTCGGAATTTGTGTTTGATTGACTCCCCGATTCCGAAAACGGCAGGTTTAGCAGGTTTGGCAGGCCTGCTGAACTTTGGTATTTGTAGAACTTGCGAAAACGAGGCGACTTTGCTCGTGTTGCTACGGTAATTGGTAACTCTACTCTTCGTTGCCAACCACCAAACTCGTCTTCATGTTTTTCACCAGGAAACCTCGTCTTCACCCGGATAAATCTGAAACCTGCTACTTTGAAGAACTTTGTGTTTGATTGGGAACTGTCCTTCCATCTCTGCGAAGTCTACCACTTTCAGATTTTGGTAGGCTTGGAATTACCAATCAAACACACCCTTGGATATCATGTTTATTTTCAATATCAAAGTATTGTATAAATTTTGACTCATAAGATTATCACATCATCAAATATTCGAAAGTATCAACGAAAAAATTCAAGCAAAATTTGCAAAAGATAAGGAAATGCAATCAACAAAGATTATGGCAATTTCAAAAAAACTGTACTTCATGAATGTGTATATGGATGGAATTGTGGTAATCAGAGGTCTGTCGATCATAGCCTACGTTAAAATTTAGAAGAAACATTGGTCTTGAAAATCAAGATATCAACAAAATCAACGATGATTTGGTTACTGAAGGTTGAACAGTAAAGTACATTACATTAAGGGACTGTGCAAAGTTTATTTTATAACATGGCCGGTGCAAAACGTAACGGGGCAACTACTTTTTTGAGCTTGCACACAACTGGGTCAACACTTTTCATTAAGCAAATATGAACAGGTTTGAACGGGGCAGTAACTTTTTCATGAGCTCTAAAAAGTTTGAGGTCCGGATGAACTTTTAGATATAAAATGGCTCACCTTGAGGACAAATTTTGAATCATGTAAGTTGAGAAATATATGCAAAGATGTGTATAAATGAGGCCAAATGCCGTTATTAGTTTCTTGCAAGAAGGATTCATCATTCATTGACAAAGATTCTTATAGATGTAAACTGCCTTTCGTATGGTCTATGGCTAATTCATCGGTGATATTATGTAGTACTATTAAACATCTTTTGTTCATGAATACGGGGCAGATGCATTTTTTAAGAAAAAGGTGACTGGGCAGTTGTATTTTTTGCAATGCTTTCATACGGGGCGAGCAAATCTTTTTGCAACAATTTTTCTTCTCCACCGGCCAGGTAATATAACAAATTTTGCGCTGTCCCTAAAGATCTTTTCAATCAAACTATTTTGAAACAAGCAAGAAAAATGTCTTGAACCAAGAAGGGATAGGCTACCACAATAGCTTTTCAGATGTGCAACTTTTTCAGCGGCAAGCAGGTACCCAGGAGGGGGACTTCTATTGGTAGCAGAGGATCAGACACACCATTTTTTTTGAAAAGCCCAGAAATATACTAAATTTATGACAGTTTTATACCCCAAAAATATACTCATTGCTTCATGGAACAAAACAGTAGGGGTTTCAGGGCTTCTTTGGCAACTTCGCTGCAGTATTTTGGAGAAACACAAAGCCAAAGGTATACCAGATAATGTTTTGCAAACCCAAAAAGTGTCAGACCCCCATCACCTACTAATAGTGATTGCCCCCCCCCCCAGGGCCAGGTTTCACAAGGCAATTTGCGTTTCTGAAGAAGAGATTCATACCTTCAGTGCAGTCAGCAATTAATTTTGGTAGACTTCCTTAAATCTGTTTGGTCATCTGTTTATCTGAAAGTTCGCTTTTTCCTTCACCCGATCCCTTACCACTATTTTTTGAAGATAAGGACTTGGGGAAAGTGAAGTGTCAGATGACTGAGTGCAGCCAGAGGTGACTCCACTGTTTACAAAGTTCACTCTTGCCAGGGCAGGCAGCAAGGGAAAATTTTTGTAAAACAAATGATTTGTGTTTCGAGCAGACAAAGCGATGTGCCTTTCAGCAGGATAGATTTCATACGTGTAAGTGAACTCGATGAAATCGAACAAAGTAAACAGAAAGAACAGAATTGTCGGCTGGGTCAAGGTTTAAAATCTATTCTTGAGGCTGCCAAAGCGTTGTGTCTTTATTAGACCTGTAAATCTTTTCTTTCACCAAATTCACCTTTCTTGCCTTTGATGGCAAGGAAAAAGATTGATGAAAACAGGCTTCTTATCAAGGACGTCTGATGGGGTAAGTAAGACGGGGAAAAAGTAACCCCGTTCTCCCCTCGAATTTTAGGCATAAGCCTTATTCAACAGTGTGAACTCTTGGATTGCTACTAAATCTCTTCTTATTTGTTTCAAAGAAAGATCATATTTCCTTCAGACTGTTAAACAAACCCCTTTTTGCAGAATAAATCCCGTCCCCCCCCTTTTGTTTTGTTGGTTTCGCCAATAAGAGTGCAACCCTTAGCAACGACAGACTAAAATGAATGCAAGATTCTGATTGGCTTATTGTAATACGTCATGAATGTCCTGCAATTTGATTGGATAATTGCAGGTCTCTTGACAATAGGAGATTTATTCAAAGTGATTTGTTCTTTGGGAATTGAGAGCAAGAAAAGAGAGGCGAAGGATTGATACTTCATTTGATTTCAAACAGAAAACAGCCGATCGATCGATTTTACATTTATATTTAATAGATTGGAGGCAGATGTGGTGGAATTAGTCGCCATGACTGAGGATCAAGAACTGGCAAATGCTTGCGAGTTTATAAAAGGTGATTTTGTGGTGGAATTTTGCTGTATTTTTATGCAGAAAGAACGGACATCAGAGATGGCCTTACATCCACAACAAAACATTCGATCGACATGTGACTCAATTTGATCTCATTGCATTGCTTTGGTATAAAATGCGATCGATACAAGACAAGAAATCATCAAATTCAGCGATCGTAAATTGTATCTTTATTTCATGATGTTATCGAGTTGTATTTCTACCAATTCACAATGATGAATGCTGAGTCAAACTCAAAATGGCTTGCAAAATTTAATCCTATTTGTTAACTCAACAGCAACTTTGATTATTTATGTTCCCCGTCTTTCTCTTCGTACCACACATTTGTAGATCGAGTGTATTGATACTTCCCTCATTCATGTCGATTTCTTAAAGAGATAAACCGGGTACTTAAGGAGATCATAATCCAGAAGGGGCACTTAATTAAACGCAACGAATTCATCCTGTGTGATGTGCTAAGACAAATCAACCACAGAAAACAACTGATTCCTGTCTGTTTTCTGTTTCAGATCGCTTCTACTTCGCAACTTTCAGAATAAAACCAAGGAGTAATGCTACAACTCATTATTTCTGCATTGATGATGAACTTGTTTATGAAAAGTAAGTGTGGGTTCTTCACGAATATTTTGTGCCTGAAGTATCAGTGATGATGAGAGAGAATCCATTCTTGTTTTGTTTCATTCAAGGCACTGCGTGTTACCTTTGTCTTTCTTTCCAAACAAATATTTCTCAACTTAGCTCTGCACATTTTTTGCATTCATTGATTCTGTTGATTTATTCCTTTTAGCTTCTATGCGGATTTTGGTCCTCTCAATTTGGCCATGCTCTTCAGATATTGCAACAGGCTGAACAAAAAATTAAAGGTGACAAATTCTTTTGTTTATTACTTATGCCTGGGACCTCATTAAATTATTGTTTCTATTTAAAGATTCCGTAGGGATGCTTTGAGGTTCTTTTCAAATCCTCTTTGAAGAGGGCTGCTGATGTCATTTTGACTGCAAGAAAAGAAATACACGTTATTTTACAAGAAACTGGTTTATAAGAAACTAGTACTAAGATGGCCAACATTTTAAGAAACTCTAGTACTATGTCTGAGAAGTACTAAGAAACTTTTCAAAGTTAAAAGCATGAATTTTATAGCAAATAGATCGTTGAACCTTTACTATTGGGCAATATTATCTAACCATTTGTGTTTTCAACATAACAGAACACTGTTTATTCCTATATGATGTTTTGAATATCAAGAAACATATCTGCAGCAGTGTTAGCGACCACATTGACAATTCATGCATTCAAAAAATATGGAACCAATTTCATGTTAAATTAAAAAACTTTTAGTACTATGGCCTGATCCAAGTTTCTTATAAAAAAAGGTGTACAGTTTCTAGAAACTTGCCATTGAATGAGAGGCAGCAGTACTTCTTTTGAAACAACTGAAAGGGCACATCACTTCATCATCAACATCACCATCATCATCATTCATTTATTTACAGTATTTGAAAGGAATGATTGTTGATTGTTGCTCCAATAACAGCTAATTGAAGCCTACTAGTGGGCTACTAGTACTCAGAAAGATTAATAGACTCCCTCTGGGATTGACCTTGGTGAGGTCTTTTGGTGCAGATACAATGAAAATACTTATTTTGGATATCCAAGCAGATGGAAAATTGATTGGCAATCATTTGAAAGAAGCACTCAAAATTGTTTAGAATTAGGTTTTTCAGGCTATGGCCAAACACTTTGGCTGTGAAATATTCCTGGTCATGCTTCCTCTGATTCTTTGAAAAACGTACATATTTTGAAGTTTTCAAGTGTCATTTCAATGGAACTCATTACTTGGGAGTTGATACTACCCTAAAACCCATAAATAGTATATAGATATATAGAATATGCAAAGAAGTAAGGAAAGTGGAAAGCACCGATTGATGTATCAACTACTTCAATAGACAAATCAAGTCATTCTCATACTTGTCATGGTGGTAACACTATATTGTCAAGTCAGTAGTTTACCTCTTATTTTCAAAGTATCATTTGAAATGTGATGGAAACTTTCAAATTTGATGTATCAGGAAGATGAAAACTAAAAAAGATCAATCTGTACTTCTGCAAACTAAGAGATTTCCAGATTAATAAAATTGAATTTGTGGTTGCAAGAAATGATAAACATTGAGAGAAGATCTAGCAATGAACTGCCACCTGCCATTGAACAATAGAAATGTTTTTAGAAGAAACTTGATTTCACCTGCTATTGAACTGCTCTTGAATTATGTTTTAAACCATACTGGTTAATGGTTAAATTCAACTGCTTCAAATGAATTAATGAACAGATATATCAATGCTATCATCAAATGTGACCTGTTTTGTTTAATCCAGTGGTGGCAGATAATTCCTTTGAGTGTGTGTCAAATTGCTTAAAAATCTTTTTAGGAATTTTCTTGCATATATATTTCTTTATACAAACAAGTGGATGCATAAATGATGTGCAGAGATTTTGGCTATTTATCCTTTGTTGTTTGCAGATGCAATGAGAACTTTTGCTTAGACCAAAATCTCAGATGCAAATATTCATCAAAACATTTTGATAATAAGCAAATTTTGCAAGTATCATATGTGTAGCTGCTTGTGAAAAGTTCAGAAAAATCTGCAAACTTTAAGAAATCAGTCAGTAAGAATGTTTGACAAAAAATTTGTCAAATAGGTACCCACTCAAATTTTGAAGAGTTGTATTACTTCAAAGATCTTACAGTTCAAACTATATTTTCGTTCTTCATTCTTGCTGTGTTTCTATGATGTTTCAGTTTTCATTGCATTAACTTATGAATGAGTGTCAAATTTTGATTTGATCTCTTATAGCCTTAATGTTGATTGAAATTTTACAGCAACTTTGTATATTTTCTTTCTTTGTAGTCTTACTCACTTGCAAAGAAGAGGATTGTTCACTATACATCATATGACAGCAGAAAAAGAGCTAACGCTGCATTTTTGGTTGGTGCATATGCTGTAAGTCAACACTGTTTTAATGTCACTTTTATCTAGTTGCTACCTTGTTCAAACAAATGGTGATAAAATATGTATTTTTTTTCAATTTGGTGATTTGTGTCAACGTTAAACATAAAATAAACAAGATGAGAAATTTGCTTTTGCAGAATATCACTCAGAGAGATTTTGGAAGTGTTGAATTCAGTTCGTGAAAACATTTTGTTGAACCAATCCTTTGTTTCACCTTCCTTTAGCTGTGGCAGACACTTTGCCAAATATTGAGGCAAAGCTATTGTATCAATCAAAGCCAGTGCTGTGTCTTTCTTCCAGAGTCTTTGTATGTTTTTGAACAGAAGATTGTTGTTCTAGCCAACTTTGGAGTGATTGCACTCCTTCAACCCCTCCCAAATGTCCCCCACTGTCCTCTCCTTTACCTAATTTCATCTGCAAATATACCTGTACTGCATATCTATCCTTGAGTACATTGCTTCATAAATCAGCCCCATAATTCTCTTGTTATTTTTGACGGCTGATTCATTTACCACCAGCTGTCACAATTATTTCTTTTCAAAATTCCTTAAAATCATTTCAGGATTATTTTTCAGTTTTAAATAATTGATGAATTGTGAATACATTGGCAGTTATTTTGCTGTTGATATGCAAAATTGTGATTATTTTTAGCCAATGTAAACAGCAATACTTTATTCTGCATAAGCAAACTGTGAAATACTTATCTATTCCATCAAGCAAAGGCATACCAGGTGACCAAAAACATGTCCCCCTCTTTGAAAAGAATCATTGCAACAAATTTATATATACTTTGCACCATGATCATCAAAATTAATCTATTTAATACTTACAAGATTAAAACTTATTTGCAGTTTTGTTTTGGTAATTTTAAATATAGTATTCATGGAAATTAGAAAATTTCAAGAATTCAACCTTGCATAACATCCAGAAAATGGCCTTTAAAATGCATCAAGCTCATTGGTCCATTGCCAGAAATGAAATTAGGAGAAAATTCATTAGAATACACAGATGTGACTGAGTGCTTAGGAGTCAAAATTGACAACAGGTTGAACTGGAAGGCTCAAACAGAGAAAGTTGGAAAAGCATTTGCAGCAAAAGTGAAGACAATAAGATCTATGTCTTATCTCCCAAAAGACATGCTAGAAGAGATATACTTCAGAACAGTTATTCCAGTAGTGCTGTACATCATTGTTGTATGGGGAAATTGTTCCATGGGAGCTATGACTGGAATTGAAAGAATCCACAGAACTGCAGCTAGAATAATTCATAAACTTGACACAAATATACCATCAGACCAAGTGTTGCAAGTTGCTAAATGGGACTCAATTGATTACATGTACAAGAAAAGACTCATAACATTAATGCATAGAGTCAAAGCAGGAACCATGAACCCAAGAATAAGCTCATTAATTGAGGAAGAGAATTGTTGATACAATCTGCGTAACAACAAAGACTTCAAAATTCCACAAATAAGATCAGAAAGTGGTAGAAAGTCAGTGTTCTTCAGAGGACCATTCCTATGGAGTTTGATTGATAATGACATTAAAGCTTTGAAACAAGAAAAATTTAAGAAGTGTATACATAAATATAAGGACAAATTAGATAAGATTAATTTTCAATCAGGGACATTAGCAATCAAATCAAAAGATCCTTCTTTTGTGTATTGAACATTAAACTTGAATTGACATTTTCCCAATTTATAGACTAAAGTATTCCATTGGACTTTAAGTTATCTGGTTACATTTTATCAAGATTTAATTTCAACTATATATTTACTCAGTTTTTCCTGTAAACATTTTAATCGTAGACATTCCTTGTAATCTTAACTTATATTTTAGTTTTTAGTAAAACAGGTCCACATCAGCTTTACAGCTGCCTTAGATTTAACCTGTATAATCAAAAATATGTATGTATGTATGTATGTATGTATCATCAAAGAAGTCTCTCAAAATAAAGGAAACATTACAGTATACATAATTATATATATATATATATACCTGTTGTTTTACTATTATATTCCTTTTCAGAGCAATACTGTATATTAGATTCAGTGTCAGGTTCTATCTCAATTTCAGTTCATCAGTTTTACAGGTCATTTTAATTCTCAAAAGCTGATCACTTGATTAATGGGCTATGTGAAAACATCATATTAAATTAAACTCACATCAAAGTACTTGTGTTTTTCTTAATTGTACCTTGTTTAATTCTCAAAGGGACTTTGAACAGATTTCAAATGACCTGGAAGATCAGTCTTTGTCATATGAAAATGGGCTGCAAATCTTCAAGATTTGATCACGTGATTTAGGTATTTCCTGCTGTTCTGAGAGACTGATCTTTTATATAACTCTTTTGAATTTGCCAAGAGACAACTAATTTGAAAGTTTCCAAAGAATATAAAGTATGTATAGTTCAATCCTATAGCCGTTTCCCTTTGATTATCTTGCAACTACTTCTGCTATGATTTCCAAACAGTCACCCAGTACGGACCAACAAGGGCAGATTTTGTAATACAATAGCATCAGTCGCTTTGGTTCACACCTCAATTCAAAGCGATTAGCGAATGCAGACAAAAGAAATTCCCTCAAGCAGAAATTGAAAACAAACGAAGCCGCAAAGTTGCCCTGAAACCAGTACGGCGAACTCTCGTTTGGTGCGGGCGATGGGAGGTTTTTAAGAGAAGGTATGTGCTTATAACGAAAGAAGATTGATAAATCTAAATTTCTGTCTCGCGGATTTTGTTCATTTGATTCAGGAGCTGAGGAGTGACTGCGTACAACTGAACAATAAATATGCAAAATTGTAATGCCCTCTGCTCGGTTTCTGAATCAAATAAACAAAATCCGCGAGACAGAACTTTAGATTTACCCTTCTTCTTTTGTTATAAGCACATACCTTCTCTTAAAAACCTCCCATCGCCCGCACCAAACGAGAGTTCGCCGTACTGGTTTCAGGGCAACTTTGCGGCTTCGTTTGTTTTCAATTTCTGCTTGAGAGAATTTCTTTTGTCTGCATTCGCTAATCGCTTTGAATTGAGGTGCGAACCAAAGCGACTGATGCTATTGTATTACAAAATCTGCCCTTGTTGTACGGACCTGGTAGAATGTCACCTGTTAGAGAAAGCCAAAAAAGCCAGAAACTATAGGAGAAGTGAAAAAAGCCAAGATGAAAGAATAACTCAGAAAGAAGAAGAAAGTTATTTTCAGTGCTAACATTCCACAACTGTAAATTCTGCCTTGTGGACTTTTGCCTAATACTCCAGTAAATGATATGGAATGTGATGCCATGGAAACTTCCTATTCCCCAGTCTCTGTGGTTCCCATGAGTAATGTGGACCTACCACTTGGTTCCATTGGAGCCCCTGAAGATGTAACGGGGACCAAAGTTACAAAATATGTTGCGATTTTACGTGCGCAGACACGGAGCCAGAAACAGACGTTGTTTTGTGACGATGATCATGAGACTGACTGACTGACTAAAGAATTTACATATGACTACAACTTAAATACAGATTCATTACAGGAAGTGATTACTTATAATACAATAGAATGAAGGAGAAATAGAAAGTCCATCCATTAGAATTAACATGATAGAGAGGCTGTTTGTGACGTACTTGTAGTCCTACTACAGTCTACCCCTCCTTGCTAAAAAAATTCGAAACTTGCTGGTTGAGAATTTTTTTTGAATGAGTCAGATTTAGCGATACTGTTACAGTGATACACTAAATGAACGTTCGTGAGAATAATGAATGTCACTTTTAATTTTTAACTACGCTAACGACATAAACTAGTAGCTAAATACGTAAATGTTGTTCGACAATCCGAGGGAAATTTCCTGAAGGAAAGTAAAGTTGCATGATACTTGTTCTGAGTGCAACAAATGAGTCAACCCGTTGGGTGACGTTAAACCGGTTTGCTCTCGTTTGAAAGCATTCTTTTGGCTTTGAGAGAACAATGGTTTGGAATACAATACCGTGTTGGCGACAAATTGGTGAATCAGCACCAAATTGCGAGATATGGATAATGCGGCTGTTGAAAGACTTGTATATGTTACGATGCCGCGTTGACGTAAATGCCGTTGGTACTGTGTTGGCATTTCCTGCACTTGCTGTTATGGGAGGAAATGTGGCGACACCTAAATGGGTCGTAAAATTTACGAGGCAATAAACTGCGGGGTTTCCTATGTTTGTTTTGGAAAAAACGACAATCCGATGTGGCCTAGAGAATAAATTCTGAGGCGAAATGAGATCCCTATAAATCCTACATTGCATTTGGCGAAGGAAGTTAAGGCAACATGTTGGCAAACAAATTTTGTCTACAAACTTGAATGTAGTGAGAAGCGATAAAATGCCCTGTAAAACCTTATCCGAGGTTTGTGCCTTTAACGGTAATAGTTTGTGCCATTGACTTAGGCGAGCAGAGATCTCTAATGAAAGTACAGTTAGCAATTACGATAAGAAAGCTACAAAATACGAAAGTCTTACGCTTTTGACTGTTGGAGTGTTCTCTTGCTATGATTAACTCTTGGGCGACTGGGCAGGACGAGATGTGTTAGCTGTAGCGTAGAGCGAGTTTTTTCTGGGCGAGGATGAACTGCGAACCTTGCGTCGATGCGACCAGCTTTTGAAGGGTGAACTGCCGAACCATTTAAATCGTGCTGCGAGTTTTCTCTGGACGAGGATTAACTGCTGAACCTTGCGTCGTTGTGTGTGTGTGACCAGCTTTAATGTAACATCTGCCTGTTGAACCAGCGCTGCGTTAAGTTGATGCGGGCGTGCGATTGCTTTCTTTTAGTTGTGCTGGTACTGCTGATTGATGTAGCTCTGCGTGTTGTTGACGTGAAACTTCGGGATCTTGCTTGTGACTCTACACCAAAAGTTGGGCTTGTAGAATCAGCACGGGTCCTCCACCATTTGTAACGGCGCTTGCAAAACGAACGGGTCCTCCACCATTTGTAACGGGGACCAAAGTTACAAAATATGTTGCGATTTTACGTGCGCAGACACGGAGCCAGAAACAGACGTTGTTTTGTGACGATGATCATGAGACTGACTGACTGACTAAAGAATTTACATATGACTACAACTTAAATACAGATTCATTACAGGAAGTGATTACTTATAATACAATAGAATGAAGGAGAAATAGAAAGTCCATCCATTAGAATTAACATGATAGAGAGGCTGTTTGTGACGTACTTGTAGTCCTACTGCAAAGATAGTGGCTTGTGGCTCCATAGTATACCGGGTGAGCCAGAAAAAAGTTCCCACTTTTGAAAATTCATAACACCAACGCTACTTCACAGATTTGAATCATTCAAATTCTAGTTAGAAGCCGAAAGATCAAAGTATTTTTGTGATTTTTCTCGCTATCCTACCAGGACTACAAATATAGGTAAATTCAACTTTACAAAAATTTCATGGTTGATTGATTACTGAAAAATGGCCAAAAATATCGATCAATTCATAAATGACCTCTCGCACAGAATAATGAAGGAAATGCAACTTCTCATAGGTGAGAGATATCCTCTAGGCATTAATTTCCTTGGCATTGAAAATCTTTCATATTTGTTTGAAAATCAATGTCTTATAACTCTTGAGGGAGGTGAAACGCCCATGGCCTATTGTTCGATTTGAATAGAATCCTTAAGATTTGATCAATGTTTTAGGCCCTTTTCCGTGATTTTGCAACCATGAAATTTTTATAAATTTAAATTTACCAATATTTGTAGTGCTGGTAGGACAGCGAAAAAAATCACAAAAATACTTTGATCTTTCGACTTTTAACTACAATTTGTATGATTCAAATCTGTGTAGTAGTCTTGGTGTTATGAATTTTCAAAAGTGGGAACTTTTTTCTGGCTCACCCGGTATTGTTCCTGCAGGGATGTGCCGTTTTTTGGGGTTCCGTGCTCACCTCTTCTAGCACTAGGTGTCAAAAGGGGCAACTTTACTAGGGCCTGTTGTCAAAAGATGGTATTTTGTTTGAGCGGTTTCTTGCTTGGTACGTATGTATGTATGGATAATTTCGCCAAAATAGGGTTAAAATAAATGTAATTTTATTAAAAAGAAGAAGTCTAGTTGTATACAGGCGTGCGATATTAAGTAAATATAGTAGTAAAAAGTGTAACCTTAAGTTTAATCTAAAAACACCCCCAGTTAAAATGGCAGGGATAGCATGAAAAGGTCATTGCAACCTTGTTTCCATAATGGTATCTCCAATGGTGTCGATGAAAGAAAAGTTTTCATAGGAGAAACGAAAATTCTTGAAGATGTTAGAATATAGCTAATTAATTTAAAGGCATAAGGCATACCTTCATGGAATTGAAAAATACTGAATAATCGAGTATAAGAGAGGGTATGCGTTGTCAATTGTACACATAGATGTCATCTTCCTCTCTACGTATATTTTTGAAGAAATTTGCTTGGATCTTGTGGTTTGATTTTGTGCTTTAGAGCATTCTTTTTACCGATTTTTTAAAGTTGGCTGTGGTTTGGATGGAAAGACAATTTTTCATTGGGTGCACCCCTGTATATATGAAAGTCACATTGCTCCTAGGTATTTGAGGAATGCATAAACAGAGGCATCACTTCATAAAGCTAACAATTAAGTTGTCACAAGGGTACAGGAGCCCTCCCCCACTGATAGATACAATGTGAATTCAAGGAACCTCCTAAGAAGCTACGAAGAAACTTTTAGTCGTCAAACCTAGGTGGTTTTAGCTAATTTTAAATTCATATCATAAGAGATTTTGCCTGACATCTGACCTAGACATCTTCTAAACATTAATTTGAATTTAATCATAGTGTTTGTTTTCAGGTAATCTACTTGAAATGGACTCCGGAAGATGCATATCGACCTCTAGTGAGCGGATGTAATCCTCCATATTTGCCATTTAGGTAAGCTGATCTTATATGAAAGTTTGAAAATATATGGAGGTTGAATTTTTTTCATAAAACTTACAAATAAGCGATGGCATGCTTTGCAATTACTTTGGTGTAACATAAAACGTGGCTTAGGAAATTTTTATTCATTCATCAACAGACAAATCATGATGTCTTCTCATACTGCATGATTCATAACAATTTCAAAATGCAGGCACTTTCTTTGATGTTCTGCTTTCGCTTCATCAGAATTAGCTAACCTACAACAACGGAGGATGATCTACCTATGAACCTAAAATTACAATTCTTCACATGGCAACAACAACCTAACAAAGGGACCTACCTATTACAAAATGCCAAAATCGAGCTAGATGAAAAGAGACACAACGTCCAACTCTGCTTGGTTTTGTTGAATGGAGCCGAACGGGAAAAGGAATAGGGAGAAAATGGCAGCAACAATAAGGAGTAGAAAATATTATTTATGAAGCACTTTGCAATTTTACAATTATACCTTGGTTATTAGGCCTCCCTATTCCAGCCAGACCTCTCCAGACCTCTCCAGCCCAAGGGGCGAATCATGCCAATAATCTCTTACACTCGTAAGAACACTTTTAAAATCTTTTTGATCCCAGAAATATTTGAAAATCACTGAAGATATCTCTGCGACATTTGAGAAACGTGAGATTTCAGAATCCCTAAATCTGCTACGCAGTTTTTGAAGTGTTTTGCGCCTCTATTCAGACTTCTTGCTTCTACTACCTTGACTCAATGAATATGGTGTAGAAGCAATATGGGGGCAAAAAAGTTAGCAAGCCATAACAGATTGAGCATTGTCAGAACTGTTTCTTGTTTAGATTGTGGCAAAAATTTTTATTATTTTCTATCGAAGAAATATCACCTTAGTCAATGACCTGAATGCTACCAAACCGCAAAATCATTGAATGACCCAGCAAAATCTTTGTTCTTTATTAAAGAATGCTGTTGTTTCATTTTATGTTGTTGGCTGTATGAAAGAGTCAGCAAGCGTCGACTACACTACAAGCATAGATTACATGCTATATTTTAAGGCCGAAACACAAGCTGAAAATTTCTGATCAAATTTCAGAAATGCTTTGTCAGTTTCCTTTAGAATTGCACTGGTAATATCCTCATATCAAAAATTCATAGCCGTGGGATAAGATATAAATAAATGTGGCACCAGACCGATTTAGCCGGGTTGATTTCTTTTAAGGTGTCGGATGCATTTGGGAAATAATTAGCTATGGAAAGCATTGTTTTAGGCTATTTGGTGCTGTGTGTTTTGTGTTTTTAACAACGGAAACCAATTTGAGATGCATACCGGGTGAGCCAGAAAAAAGTTCCCACTTTTAAAAATTCATAGCATCAAGATTACTCCACAGATTTGAATCATTCAAATTCTAGTTAGAAGCCGAAAGATTGGAGTACTTTTGTGATTTTTCCCACTGTCCTACCAGCACTAGAAGTATTGGTAAATCTAACTTTATAAAGATTTTATGGTTGCAAAATGACGAAAAAAGGGCCTAAAACAT
Organism: Aurelia sp. 3 sensu Dawson et al. (2005); assembly: GCA_964020215.1. Taxonomy (NCBI): domain Eukaryota; kingdom Metazoa; phylum Cnidaria; class Scyphozoa; order Semaeostomeae; family Ulmaridae; genus Aurelia; species Aurelia sp. 3 sensu Dawson et al. (2005). The sequence continues at coordinate 19,585,994 of OZ026586.1, forward strand.
TGATCAAATCGTAAGGATTCTATTCAAATCGAACAATAGGCCATGGGCGTTTCACTTCCCTCAAGAGCTATAAGACGTCGATTTTCAAACAAATGCAAAAGATTTTCAATCCCAAGGAAGTTAATGCCTAGAGGATATCTTTCACCCATGAGAAATTGCATTTCCTTAATTATTTTGTGCGAGAAGCCATTTATGCATTGATCGATGTTTTGGGCCATTTTCCAGTAATCAATCAACCATGAAATTTTTGTAAAGTTGAATTTACCTATATTTGTAGTGCTCGTGAGACAACGAGAAAAATCACAAAAATACTTCAACCTTTTGGCTTTTAACTAGAATTGGAATCATTCAAATCTGTGAAATACTCTTGCTGTTATGAATTTTCAAAAGTGGGAACTTTTTTCTGGCTCACCCTGTATTTCTAAGAAGTTAGAAAATGGGTATTTGATACAAGAATAAAACTCCGTTTTCCTTTCTGTTCTTAAATATTGTTCCAAAATTTTACCTAAATTAAAAGTGATCCGATAGTTGCTCTGTAGTTGTCATGTTTCTTTTGATTGACACAACATCCAATTCTGCTTGGTTTGTTTCTGGAAACAACAGAGAACGTACATAGCTTGAACACCTGGATATTCATAATAAATTCCTTTTGAGAAGAGCCTTCGAAATTAATCAGTTTCGCTATTTACGTTGCTCACTGCATGCAAATTTATCTTCAACCTGCAAATTTTACAAGCAGCTGCTGTTCTCGTTTCAAATTTTTTTACAAGATATTTTTGAACACCCGTCAAGCAAAGAAATCAGAATAGAAGATAACAAATAGATGAAAATAAATAAACCATATGAGTATATTCCGAACTCATTTTGGCATGATATTTTGAGATGGTCGCCATACATACATTCGCTGCAGCTCGAATTTGCTTCTCTGATCATGCGCAAAAAGAAACATACAATAATTCACTTACCAAAAATGTGCGATAGGCCTTTTCGCTATTCTGAAAGAACCAGAATCGAAGAATATTTTGGTACGTTTATAGTGATAGAAGCTCTAACGCCACTAATCCAACCTCACATATAAAGATGTATGAAAATAACGCTCGATCCAGGCTCTTTTGTAGAATAGTTAAAAAAACCTTATGTGTTGTTTTGACCGCCTCCTTAACTGCTTGCCATAATGTTTTGCAGTGTACTGTCCCCCGGGCTTGGCAGCATCCAAGATTGGGGGCAGGGACGTGAGAAGTCCTAGCTTTTCTACGTTTTAGATTATTTCCAAATTCTTGGGTGTAAATTTTTCTTTTTTCAAATGCTGCATTTCTGGACACAAAGTTGGATATGTAGTTCACTTTTTGTAATGCCTTTGACAGTAGCTTAATGGAAACAGCCCATCTCTCTAAGAGAACCATTCCGGTCTAAGAGAATCTTTCGAGAGGCTTTGCATCATTTCAGTACTTGGTAGGGTAGCCATTGATATTCGTCTGTCACTACAACGGAGAATTAGCAGAAGTTTGCAATAAAGTTATGTTATATATATACTTGAATCAATTAGCTTGGCCTCTCCTGAGTAAAATATTTTTATACTTCCCCTTTTTCATGCTTGTAAATTGTTAACCTTCAGCCCCATTCTCGGACCTGAATCTACTCATCACCTCCTCATGTCCCTGTCCCCGTCCGCATTCTTGAGTGCTGTCAGGCCTGCCACTGTCCTTATGATAGCATAGTGCACTCATAAGCACAATGCGCAGGCAGTTAAGGAGGTAGTCAAAACAAAACATTACACAAAAGATGCACTTTTAGTGAGTGAATTATATGTTCCTTTTTGTGCATGCTCTAATGTTGCAAATCGGCAAGTGGATGCTTCGAAAAGGAGAGGATTGAAGCTCCACCTATCTCGAAATGAACATTTCATATATGAATGATAACAGTTTATCTTACAGCTTCTACAGTCAAACTCGTGTGAGTCGGATCTCTTCGGATTGACAGAAATGGTCAGACTTACCCAAATATCCATCTTATAGATCTGATCTGGACCAATGATTTCGAAGAATTTATACCAGTGGGTCTGGGATTTACATCTTTTTGTTCAATGTATGCAATATCTTATTTGCACTTTGCCAATGGAAATAACTTGATGTTTACATTACTTTTGCAGAGATGCTTCTTTTGGTAATTGTACTTACAATTTAACAATTTTAGACTGTCTAAATGGCGTTTATAAGGTAAGGGTTCGATCATTTAAACATTCTTTTTCAAATTGCCAGATCGAAATATTGATAGCTTTTAAAGGGTATCCTCTTTTCGTTTCTGTGCTAACTGCCCTTGCAACGACCTGGCAGGTTAGGTAAAGACCTGGACGACAATAAGGTTGACAAATGAAAATAGAACGTTAAGAATATCATCAGGTGGTTGTGAGGCAGTTGATTTATCTCCAGTCGGCAACAGATGCTTGGGAGGGATGCCTAATCACAACAATATTGAATTTTCAAGCATATTTTGTGATGAATACGGCACAAATCATCAAATAGCATGAATTTTACCCCCTTTCCAACTTGAATGTAAATTTGGAAATATTTTCTTGGTGAGGAGAAGTATCCTAGACTAAGGCCAGTGAGACCTGGCCAGTTTTCAAGGGGTTTTAGTTTTAAAATTCCAAAACTTAAGCATGAATTACATTGGTTGGATTTCAATCGGAAACATTTCAACCAGATATCCCCTATCCAAAATATCCCCATATTTGTTGGCATTGTGGATTTTTGGCAACGTTCAAAGCTTTCAAATTGTTGCTACCGTGTTGAAGCCGTTCGGCGTCTTGTTTTTTTAATATTATAATGTTGTAATGTTTCATACATTTTATTTGTTCATGTGAATTTAGGTTTACATAATTTGATTGAGTGGCGTTACAGCTTTTATCACTGTTATGCACGTTTGAAAAACTTGTGATATTTCTACAAAATGAGTGAAAATATTGCTGGTTTAAGTCCCCTTTGTAGAATAACTAAAACGTATATTCTGTGTTATTTTCAAATTCATCATCAATGCTAATGAAAAGAGGGAGTGTCAAGTGGTATCTTGTTAAGAAATCCTCTTCAACAGAAACAAGACTGAACCAAGGATATTTTTATTTGTAATCCTTTCTTTTTGCCTCATACTGCTTGAAATAGAAAGCCTACGTCTCATTATACCATGTGAGTTTATTGAATGACAAACCAGAGCTTTTGATCATAATCCAGACACTCTCAATAAGCTTCAAAACCAACTAACCCAAAATGTAAACCAATTATGCGTTGTTTTTCTATCATAGAAAGATAACTGACGATTTGGTTTTCTTTCTTAGTCTATCAACTAATCCACGTTCTCATTTCATAGAAACGCAGATTTTTAGGTTTCTTTTCTAAAATAAGTATTTTGCATTAGTTGAGGGTGAAAGATAACGAAATACATTTCATTTTGGACAAGCCAGCATTTTTCACTACATACTACATTCGTGTTTTGTTGCAATATTTTTATGCAAATAGAAACATCTATTCTTGTCGAGAAATTTAGGTTGCTGCACAGCAGTAAGACAAGCAGTTAGTTGAGATTTTGCATGCGTGCTTTGTGCCAGTGGAGGATGGTGACAGTTAAAATGTACCACAATACCAAAGGGAAGTACCAGTACCAAAATATCTTGTACCCAGTGCTCTTATGGTCAGAACCAGGGACAGTTAGACCCTAAGGGTTTTGGACCCGCCACCAGCCAGACTTTCTGTTGCCATCGTTTTAATTGCCCGCCCCGTATTATGTGTACTTTTTGCTGTTGCTTTGTTTCAAACTAATGATCTCTGATGGATGATATTCAAGACAGCTGTAAGGAGCCAGCTGTAAGGAGCCAGCTGTAAGGAGCCAGCTGTAAGGAGCCAGCTGTAAGGAGCCAGCTGAAGTCTCTTATTTCATTGCTATTTAACAATACTAATTCTTTGCTGTTTTTAGGCTATGGAAAATGAATTCTTTGACTTTTCAACGTTTGATGTTGAAGAATATGAACATTATGAGGTGATTCTCTTAATTTTTGTTTTCCTTCTTGCTTTGCATTTGGTTTGAAACTCTTTGATATTTAAAGAGATTTCCGTGTCTGGTTTATTTTGCATCAACTCTCCGTTGGGTAAAGGATGTGTAGAACGCGTAGGTCTTTCAGTTGTGCTTGAAAAAGGCCTGGATGCAGGGATCTTGTTATACATTTTTATAGGAGAGGTTCGATTGAGTGGCGTTACAGCTACATTATCAAGTAACACCGAAGAGTTCTGTATCTCAGTTCTGTTGCTGGTATTATTTGCCCCCTCTATTTCTTGAGATTCTGTCAACAACGAGAAAGAATCGTGAAAAAATCGTTGAATACAGATTTGTTCGAGTAGAAATTTAAGTGGCCTTTCAAATCTTTCTAGGGGCTTTAGCCCCCCAGATCCACCCCATCTTTATCAGTCATCAGTCCAAGTTTAAAATAATCAGGACATGGCTCCATAGAGTGCTTACAAAGTCGAATACCCGAAGGAAAGCGCCAGGCTCTTTTTTGAGAGGTAATCCACACCTGAAATATTCTCAATTCAGATTCTTTTGTAGAATAGCTGAAATGTCTGATATTGCCCGTTTCTCTTAATATAGCAAATATGAAACTAGATTAAATGATGGCTGAAACCAGAGACCACTTTGCGTCACTTGTCGCTATCAGTCTAAAAATGGAGTTTCAGCTTCGTTAAAGTATAAATCTCTAATTTAATGGTTCCAGTTTTATCGTTTTTGTCGAAATCCAGTTGACTGTGCCAATTTTAATGTGTTCGTTTCCCACGATTGCTGGAAGAATAACAGAATATGGCGTTAACCCCTCAAATCATTGTATATTCATAAAATTAGTTTTCCTCTTATGATGTTACCAATGCCATTCCAAATATTGTAAGAATTCTTGATCAGAATGATTCTTCAAAATATTTTTGTGGTGAAAGTATAGATGCAGCATGTAAAGTAATGTTTTCCTTTTATTTTCTATGTTTAGAGAGTTGAAAATGGTGACTTAAATTGGATTGTGCCTGGTGAGTATAACTATTTAGCCTCAGGTTGACCGCAGGAACTTTATCGTTTTTAGATGTATGATGGTTGAGCAAATTGCTGTTTTGTGGCCAAAAAACTGATCTTAACGGAGAATGTATTCGTGAAAAAAATGTTCTATTCTGTTCATTTTTAACTTTTGATTTTATCCAAATTTCAGGAAAATTTCTTGCATTTGCTGGCCCGCATGAAAAGAAGAAGATTGAGAATGGTACGTGTTAAAATCCATAATTCAAGGTTTTTTAAATGATACTGTGCCTTTTCTTCTCTCTTTGCCTCTATCATTGTGTTGTTACTTCTCTAGTGAACCATATTACATGTAATCACTTTGCAATGAGCGTGGTGTTCTTGAGGCAAGTGAAACATGCCACATTGATATAAATGATTGAAATAATACAAATCGTACTTTGAACAGAATATGATAATTTTACGACTTTTCAAGCTGAGCCCGTAATCAAGTGAAGTAAGGAATAAACACCGTCAAAAGAGCATAACCGGTACTCCCTGTCTCTAATACCCTTTTCTAGCAACTCTTTTGACGTCAAAGTTATATTTTCTTCAAGAACCGGATGTTTCCTGCGTCCTTCTTTTGATCGTGTAGCATTTGCAGTCAGTTTTCCATTTGGTACAATCGGCATTTTTGTCTATCGACAACAAAAGAATTGGAACACAAAATTTGTTACTTTCTACTGTGAAGCAAGAAATGACAGAGGGTAATCGGGCCCCTTGGATGACGCTTGCAATCATAATACCTTAGCACAAATAGGTAGAGTCTAAGGTAGCTTGGTACCAAATGATACAAAAACCCTAAATTTTTCAAATGTGGAATCCAATCTGGTTTATGCTTCTCAAGGACTAATTGATTATTTGGTGCTAAGCTACCTTGGTAAAACAATGGTAAGGGGAGGGATCGCTGCTGTTTACTTTCTAAAGCGTTCAATCAAAATGCTTTGTTGCTTTGATGAATGAAGTTATTGCTTCTTTGATGGTTCTGTTTTCAGCTGCGGTAAGATCTTTGCTTCCAACAGAAGCAAATTTTTTTGCACAGTGCACTGCAAAGCTCTTGTTTTGTGATAGAAGAATTGCTAAGTTTGAAAAATTTTCTTGAAAATTAGTTTTATTGTGATTACATGCATCATGTATTTTTGTTCCGTGTAATTTTGATTCAGAGCATTTTGCGTTCATGCTCTTCTCTTTAACATGAATGCAAACTAAGTCGAAATGTAATTGACCGCTTTCACAATGACGTCAGTTCTTTTGAAATTCTTCCATGAACATCACTTGCCTCGATTTAATGTGGATCGAAATCTCAAAAGCATGCATTGCTCTCAGCAACGCATGAAATTGTTTTGTACGTGTAGTTGCAACATAATGATACGATGAAGATTTCTCGCTGCACAGGGAATCACATCTTTTGCCTCGAATTGAATGTTATTGTGAAATGGGTCTATTACCCGTAGAAACAAAATTCACATCGACATCCTTGTTAGTCCCTTTGTTGAAATTAATAAACGGAAATGAATAAATTTCTTTGCAGGTTATCCTTTGCATTCTCCTGAATCATATTTTGACTACTTCAGAAAACACAACGTCAGAACTGTGATTAGGCTCAATAAAAAAATGTACGATGCAAGACGATTCATTGACAATGGTTTCGAACACTATGACCTTTTCTTTGTTGATGGAAGCATCCCCAGCGATGCCATTGTTAGGTGAGTATATTGTTCTATTGTTTGTATCCCATAATTTTGAGACTTCATTGGTTCTCCAGACTGTCTATTGTGTATTTCAAACATTGATCTGCCCACCTTTGCTCCAGCTTGAGTCCAGTTTTTTTTCTAGAGATCATAACCCTTTGTAATATTGCAAAAGCTTTCGTTGTTGAATCATTAGTTTTACTCGAATGTTGCAATAAAAAGCATTCCATTTTGGTCTTTGTTCAACTCAATAAAGTTGCATGCTGGTTGAATATCAAATTGATCATAATGTGTAATGTTCCAAGTGCTATAGATCGCTTTAAAATGTCATTAATTTCATATCGAGTGACAAATTTTATTCTCTCTCATAGGAAATTTTTAACAATATGTGAAAATGCAAAGGGAGCTATCTCCATTCACTGTAAAGGTACGCACATTTTTTTAATGTTTATTTTTCGGTTTCTTGTTTATTATTGCGGGATGAGTGGCCGAGTTGCTTATCCGGTTTTCATCAGGTGACTGAAGTTAAAGGGTCTGTTTCATCTAGCATTCCTTGCACGTGTCATCTATTGGCTAGCCTTTGTTTGTCGCCATTTTCATGGGCCATGAAACCGGCGACAACAAAGGCAATCCAGGAGACGATACGTACAAGGCATGCTGGATGAAACAGACCCTTTAAGCCCGGTCGAATGAGGTCAAAATCCGGATGGGTGAAGTCAGAGGCCTGACCTCGCAACTCACCTCATCATGTTTCGGATTGGACCTTAAACTACAGGTCCTATGCCTCACCGCGGCATGTATGGTGGGCCTAAATTAGCTTTAAGTAGCTAGAAATGCTGATAAGCCAAATAGAAACAAATTGTTACTGCTACTATTACCTCTTCTATTTTTAGTTGCGGGGATTCAGTTATTATCATTCTATCTCGTTATGATTTGTCATTGGGCTGTTTATTTCATAACCTGTCTCTTTGTTGTTTCTCAAATTATGGTTTATTGCTAATTTCTGTATTAGAGACACCTTTAGTCAACTCAATGAGAGCGAATTAGCTTCAGTCATAGTGTTAGAGTCACACGACTGCGACTGCGCAAAAACAGCGATAGGTTGCAGTTTCAAATAAAATCTGATCTTTTTATTAATCTTTTCTTTGTTTTGTTTTGACTAGTGCCCTGGACAGTCGAGCAAGTGTTATTTGGCAGGGCCTTGAGCTTTGCTGGTGAAACATTGTTTTCGCGTTTAGCAACGTCTCAAAGCATTCCTTGCGAAGTAGAATTACGCAGAAATTGCTGAGCAGTGTTTTTGCAGATTTTTAAAACGTCTTTTTACAGTCTACTAAAACTTTACAATACATTGAACTAAATTATACTTCTTAAATCTACTCTGCTCCACTACCAGGACTTGGCCACGGGTGCTGTGATTGTGTCTACCCTATGCATGGTCCCCTATGGCTATCAAAAACCACAAGCAAAACATATTTGTCAAGAAATGCTTTGAGAAATGGCCAAAGGGATACATTTTGCTTGGAAGGCAAATCTCCAGTGTTTGGCAAACATTCGTTATTTGACTAAAGCTCAACGAAATATTTTGTCATAGCTCTTGTAGCTGTTCTCAGATGCAAAATGGGAGTGAATGTAGCTTATACCGGACGAGTCAATAAAAACGCCTGGCATTGGAAAAAAGTCCTTCTCCCTGAATATCAAAGTGGTGATATTGGAAACGGTCTTGTTTTATTCCAGATACGTCAAACTAGGTTAAGTAATTTACCCGTCTTTAATTGGTCATTCCTTCCCGTCAAAATATGAGACATTCTACAGAAAGCCCCTTTCGGAAACCTACAAAACGAGTGAAAACACCAAGCAAGATTTCCCTTTGTTCTCCGTCCTAGTTATAGTGACTATTGGATGTGTTCATGTATTTTGTCCTCATGGAAGGATGGAATCCCCTTGAATAAGTCATTCACACCAGGGGGAAGTCTTTTCAACCCACCAAGAGGAAAGCACGTGCCAAAGCGTGCTGAAAGTCATCGCTGTGAGAAAAACACATTAGGGAAGCTTGTTTTTAATTTTAGCATATTTTCAAGGTTTCTCAAAGGGATCTGTTTTACAAAATCGCTTACAGAATCTGAATGTAGTGACCGCTTTCGGCCACGAAAATTTCTAAAAATAATTGAACATGTTAGCTATTAAATCAAATATTGCAAAATATCATTGCTTATGTGCTCAGGGAGCAGTAGCCTTTCAAGCGCAGGGCCTTTTATGACTCACTTGGTACAATTATATGCTCTATCTAAAAAGTATTTATTCTTCTTACAGCTGGCCTTGGCAGAACTGGAACATTGATAGGATGTTATTTTATGAAGCATTATCATTTTACTGCTGCAGAAACCATAGCTTGGATGAGGTGAGATTAAGATTGTATTCAGGAACTCTACGACAAATATTGGTGTCGAGAGCTTCGTTGTAAGGTTTTTAAAAGATCTGCAGACCAGAGTTAGATTATCTATGCAAATTTTTAAAAATGAATTTTTTGTAAATTGTTTGTACGAAAACAAGACTTGCTTGGGTTGAAATTCTTTATAGAGTAAATTTTAGGTTTGGTTTTTTAATTATGAGATAATGCACTTATGTGTAAATTTTGACTTGATGATTATTCCAGAGAGTAATTTGGCTGCTTAAAATACCGAATGTCTCATAAACAATACCCCCTTTTGACTGGAAATAGGAACAAAAGGACAAGATATTATTAGTCTCAGACTAAACAGCTAGATTCATCAATCTTCAACTTAAATGCACATACATTGCCTTTAAAAATCATCGTCCAAACACCGAAGATACTAGGTCACAAAAGCCAAATTTACAGTGCACCCAAAACCAGAGGCTTTGAGGACGAAGCAATGATTTGTAGTCATGGACATTTTCCAAAGCACTTGTAAACTTTAATTTTCAGTTTTTCGCCTTTGAGAAGAATGAAGGACCTATGGGCATCGCCCTAGTTAAGCAAATATGATAGAAATTTGGTAAGAATGATAAAGTCGTGCCACATCTCCAAATAAGCGTGCATGTTCTCCTTTTCCTTTTCTTTGATACAAATAACAATTGGGATGGAATGCAATGCAATGACCGCTTCCTCAAAGAAATGTCATTTCAAGAACAATTGAAGCATTTCAATGTATAATTTTTTCAAAAGTAAAAACTGAAGGTCAGTGTTGAAAATTCTTTTGCAAAATGCCTGTGCTATCAAATCATGGCCAGGCAAAGCCTCTGGTTTCAAGTGCACTCCAAATTTGAGCTCGTGAACTCATAGCTTTGGTGTCTGGTCGAGGTACGTTCATCTAAATTGAAGATGAAAAAATGTAGGTATGAACTCAAAAGTCCGATATTTGATCGCTTTGTTCCCTTTTTTTAATTCAAAAGGGGGTAGCTACTTTTTTGAGACAGCTTGTACAATATTTCATTTCAAATCACAAGTTTTAACGATCTATCTCAAATTAGTTAAGATTTCTTTTTTGGCTTCCTGCAAAATGCCTGAAATCACTGCAAAGTCTATCGACGCAAGGATCTCAATTATTGATATGTGATTGCGTCAAGTGAACTGTGCATTGCCATAACAACACTTTGACCGCCATTACTTTGCCTCGTTTATGTTTGATTATTTAGATATTGCAACTGAGGCTCGTAATACTTTCACTGTATTTGTCATTAGACTCCTCGCGTGTCGCTTCAGTGGCCGATGAAGTAAATATTTCTACCCAAATTTAGATCCGATGTAATTGATTTTTAGATCTTACGTAAGTAATTCGACGGTTAAAACTGACGGTCTTGCAGCTGTGCTCGTCTTTGCATCGTAAGTCCTCAAAACATTAATGTCGATCCTCGATTGAGCGCTCCACGTCAACGTGCCGAAATTAAATGAGCATCTCAAGTACTCATTCGAGAATCTACGATGGTTATCCGTTAATATGATTTGGAATTAGAAAGTATTACAGTCGCATACTGTGTTTATCCGGAAGATTACTGAGTACATCCAAGCTCAGTGTTTGAAGTAATTGACAAAGCTTCATATAGATTTAATTTTCACCGTTGACAAATATTTTGTTTTAACCTCCATATCAATATTTTGTTAAATGAAAAGCAGCATCTTTTAAGATAATATTTTCAACATTTTGTGTTTTCATGAAATATTGTTTGGAATATTTTTCTTATTTAACAGGATATGTCGACCTGGTTCAATCATAGGCCCACAACAACATTTCTTGGAAGAGTAAGCATTTTAACATTGTATTGAATTGATCGCTGGTGATGATATATTCGAGAAATGTTTGTTTAATTCTTTATTTCTCACAGCTACTCTGTTTTTAATGTCTGCTACCTACGACTTTTTACTTATTCTGCTAAGAGTATACCTTCAGTGACAAATTTGTTCCGTTTGTAGAAATTTGACGAATTTTCGAATGTAAACGGGGGTCACTTTTCGCGACGGTGACTTGAACTGTTCTAATCGAAATCGAATCCTGTAGCCTTTTATACCAGTGAATCATTTGTTATCAATGAACATTGGTTAGTCACCAACAGAATTTGTGTAGAGTATTTTCACTTTCAGTAAAGTTTAAAAACAAGCAAGCGTGGTCATGGATGCCGACAGTTTATCTGCTTCGGACAATTTGAACTTGGAAGAAACCCAAAATTATCTCTTTCTGTTAGTCTCTTTCTGACAACATGAAGCTCTAATAATTTTTAGCGTACATTTTGTTTTTATTGATATTTGTATGAATAACTCATATAAATACTTATCTTCAGGAGACAAACAAATCTCTGGATTCAAGGAGATATATTCAGATCAAAGCAGAAAAGTTCAGGTAAATATTTAATCCTCGTTCTTTTTAACCATATAGTGGCTGGGTTATGTGACACACCCCTTTTGGTCGGGGGCAACCCCCCCCCCCTTCTACCTACCTAATTCTTTATTGGTTATAGTTAGAGTAACCTAATTTAGTATGCTTATAACCTGATTCATTTACTTTACGCAAATGAAAATGAAAATTAAACTGAAAGTAGCCATAGTTAGTGCTTACATCAGCATTTTGCTTTTGTGGCCAAGAAAAGGGTGAAATTGACCAGATTAGGGAAAACTGCGATAATAAAATTATATTTAGAGCGCAATTTCCATCTAAATATGAGAATTATGGTCGATTGCATTGAATATCACTACTCTGCAAAAGCAATTTGAAAAACATGGCAATTTTGTTACTCTTTTGCAAAAATTGAGATTCGAGAATTTGTGATTTTGACATGGTCGGTCCCGGAAAATTGTCTCCCCCCCCCTTTTCATTTTTCAGATTATTTCTATGAAGCTTGATGTGTAGTTGTATAATGACTAGCAGCAAAAGATAAAGAGCCTCATGGCCATAATCTTCCTCCTTACAGAGTTATTGAAATAGTCAAGTATGGGAGGGGGCAAATCCCCCCTCATGAACCAAAATAGGGTTAACGTATCCATTCCATAAAAGTTCTATTTACCCCCCCCCCCCCTTACCCCTCTCTGTTAGGCTTCACTCTCTTATAGGCCTTCCCTTCTAAAGCAAAATTTAATGAAACTTCCCCTTTCTGTAGTGCCCCCCCTGATATTAATGCAAGGGGTTACAAAAGATTTCTCATCTATATAACTGACAAGGTGCGCGTTTTTTGTATATTGTTTTGGATAAAAACCGTGTTGAATTTTTTTTTTATTGACTCGTAAAATTGTAAATTGATTGCGCACAATTTGGGTAAAAGAGCTAGGAACGCTTTCATTGATATTTTCATTTGCTTTTGTGAATAAGCCCCCTCTTTAAGTCCCCTTTGGAGCCTCGGAAATTAAGTAAGCCCCAGGGGGCTTATTTACTGTATTTTGAAATGTGTTAGATGGGCAGCCTAAACACTACATTGAAATATAAGTTTGAATATCATTAAGTGCACAGGATACGATTTAAGTAGATTAACTCGAGTTTTTTTATGTATACCCATCATAAAGAATAGTTTCATATAATGATTGATCTGAACCATTCTTCAGGTTTCGCATCATACTTTACCTTAATCATTAAATATTTCAGATGCCAAAGTTGTTGTGGATAGAAAGAAGACAACGGTTGAAAATATTTTGAATGGCTTTGATGCAATCAGATTAGCAGATCCAGAGGATGATAAGCCAAAATCAAGAAGAGTAAGTTCTTACCCTCTACCATGCTCGTGTCCAAAAGAATTCCTACCATTTCAAAAGTCAAAATTTAATTACCAAACTTATCATAAATTTTTCTTTTTGATTGTTTTTCAATGATCCAGATCTTATTATTATTTTTACCAAGTTCTTTGAAAGGTGGCTAATAAACACAGTAGCGATGATAAAAAGCTAATTTAGGCCAACTAAAAAATTTCAAAATACAAATATAATACAATACAAATACAAACGATGGTCTATGAGATTTTGACCAAAAGTGCCATTTCGAGGCTTCTGGTTTCAGTTTTAGCACAAACTTCAACTTCAAAGGCTTGTAGCTCCATGAATTTTTAGCGGATTTGCAAGATTCTTGTGTCAAAAATCAATTAAAATCTCAGGAAAAGGGTCACTTGACCAAGCGTCCATTCAGCGTATCCTTATTTTTTTGTATTTAATCAAACGTCGAACTATTTTTTTGAGACACCCTGTGTTATGATGGTGTTATGTTCGTTCAATTATTGCTTGATTGATTGATCAATTTCTTTTTCACAGGAAACAAAACCAACAACGCGGTCAACTGTGAGAATGCATAGACATTTATTGTCTGATAGTCTAACAATGGAAACGAATAACAATTATGTTGAACCATTACACAATGGAGTCGATTCGAAAGTGCGTGAAGAGACTGGGGATACACAGGGAGATGAACTTAGAAGGCTAAAGACAAGCAGAGGAAGGCTTACTCGATCAGCAACCACTGGACTTCTCTTGTAAGATTACTGTGTCTTTTTTTTATTTATTTTATCATAGCTTTGTGACTTTGAGCCCCCGTAGCTCACTTGAAGGCATCCTGTAACTAGGATACACTTGACATTTGCTATTAGGCCTTAACCTCTTGATTTATCGTTTCACAAAGCTGCAGCGAAACACTTCCTGTAGTCAGAATACACAATGTCGTCTTTTTACGCAGTTTCTGATCCGTGCCAAAGTATCTTCTCCAAAACTGATCTCAGCACAGCATTACAAAGTCTGTCTCTTTTTTTCTTAATTCATTAAAAACAAAATACAATCAGAAATGTATTTCATCATGAAGTGCCCAAGAACGAAGATTTAGCTACAGCTAAACTATTTGAAAATAACCCAAAGGAAGGCAACATTAGTTTCAAGACCACATAGATGAATTACGGAGGATTAAAGAAGTCAACTTCGATTTTGCCTCCTAAAATTTGTTTTCTAACCTAATGATTGATTTTCTTATGAATTATGATCGTTAATTTTGAACATTGAACATTGAACGTTATTCTTAAACAAGATTTGTAGAACATGGTTGATTTTCTAAAAGATTCATTTGTAAGAAGGAGACTAAAATCATTGATAAATCGAACGATGAGTTTCGTTCACAATTTCTATTTCATTTTTAGGAAAGATGATATTAAACATCCACACTCAAGAACATCTTCATCATTGCCTGTACGGTAAGTCTCTTTCATAGTATTTATTTTGCAAAATGATGGCCGTGGAAGTCACTTGGAATGCTTATATATAACTGAAAGATCTTAGCAGATATCGTTTGCTTTTTTCTATTCAGTGTATATACAAGCATTTATCCAATAGTCTTTTTGTCTCTTTCAACCACCTTTATTTTCAAAGCATTGGCAGCAGTATTAAGCAAAACTAAGCAAACTTCATGCTGCTTGAACCTGTAGATTTTCTTTGAGACGAAGTGTAAAGTTAACAAAAGCTTTAAATCACCTCAAAGGGGAATCGTTCTTATTATTTGTTTATTAAGGCTTCTTTAATTTGTAGTACAAGTTTGTTGAGGACATTCTTTCTTTCGCGCTTTCTATCGTATTTTCTGCTGTCAGTTGAAGAAAAGTTCTAATCTAGGAGGTCATTCTTATCCTCATAATGCAGAAAAACAAAAAAACATGATGAGAAGTCTTAACAGGTGTAGAAATTGTTGGAAGCATTTTACAAACATGCTGAAGAAATGAAAGGATAATGTTTGCTAAAATGATGTAATATCATGGGATGAGAAATGTTTGTCTTTACCAGACATCATCCCATTATTCTTGTTATTTTGTAGTGGTAACAGCTTGACAATGTCTGTTTCAAGTCCTGTGAAGCCAACGAGATTAAATCATACAGTACCACATAGGACAACAAGAGCTACCACTTCAAACCCACATTTACTCAGATCGTAAGTAAACAGAACACGAAAAATTATATCTATTTATCAAAATCCTAAATTATATATGCAAGATGATCCAAGGATTCAAATCTTTTTTTGGTAAAATCAAGCTTTGATTTTATTGTAGATCATGAAATTTTTCTTGTGCATTTGTGCCAAGGGTCAAATAAATTTTCAAAATATTGGAAAGGTTTTAAATTTTGTTTGTGGGAATCGATGATTCTTGTCCGCTGCAATGTTGATTTCACATTTATTTCATTTATTTCTATTTTCATTTTTTTAAACATTTCTACCCTCGGATGCAATTCAATTTAGCCATGAGTTACGTTTTCCAGTTGCCTCAGCAAAAGAGAAAAGAATATGATGATAATCCTAAATATTTCTAGATATATAAATATTTACAATTTTTAAATCAAAGAACTACTGAACTTGAAGAAGATGCTGAGAAAAATTGGTCACACTGATCGATGGTAACCTTAAGGTGCTTCAGTTGAGGAAGTCTTTCTTTTGATTACATTCTTCTTACATCCTTCTTTAATTTCATTTTATCATCATTATTTTCCTTCGACAGAAAGACACACAGTCGCCAAAGTCCACGCCAGATCAACCTCAGCCTCACAACCGCGACGGCCATGGCTGGCAAATGACTACGAGATTCTGCATGCAAACGACTTCATCATAATTCACCATATTGCCAAACGCACTGCACATGGAAAAGAGGTCGCAGGTTAAGAGCTTACAGTGATAGCCATGGCATCTGAACGAGGCCTACTACGATTCTGTGATACATAATGTATACGTCAAGAAATGCATGCATGAAAGGCAAAGCAATTTGCGCATGCTCTGAATCCTAGCATGGCGCTCTCTATATGCCCAATGACATCAGATTGGCCACATCATTGATAAAAGAAAGAAATAGATAAAGGAGTTGAAATTGGTCATTTGATAACTTGATGGAATCCATTGTTAAATCGAATGAGAGATACGAATTATCCGTTGTGGTTCATGAAAAACGATGCGAATTGTCAATTTTATTAGACTTAACTTTTAAAAGTTTCTTTCTGACGGCTACAAGCATAAAGATAAAAGCTTTGCCCCAATTATTAGGTAACCCCTAACGTAAAAGAGATTAACAGAAGTAAGACTGTTAATTATTGGTATTAGGTAATCAGTTAAGTAATTAAATAAGCTAGTATTTTTACCCTTGATCCTTTCTGTTAGCATTTCAAAAGTGAAGAAGTTCAAAGAAATTTTAGAGATGCGCAGTCGCATGTTATGAAAAATGATTTTTCATGTAAAGATGGCCAAAATTTTGTTTTTTAGCTTGTCTCGATATTACATCTGTAATACAATTCTGATTTCGTATTGGGTTTCCGGCCCTAAAAGAAACAATTTTTTATCGAGGGTCATTCTTATCTCTCGTGATTTGAACGTTTCTGAAGTTGTTATCATGCAGAATAACTCTTTGGTCGAATCTTTGCGATTCACTCATCATTTTTAGCTGGACTGGATTTTTAGACAACACAGAGACAAATCTTCCTCTCGTTTGTAAGTAGGCAAGCGTTCCATTGTAGGCCAGTTGAAAATTCTAAAATGGAATTCGCTGGACGAAATGAGGTGATGCCATCACTGCCATGTTATTCTCAGAGAGCAGAAAACATGCTTTCTTAGGAAGAAAATAGTTGGGCCAGCCTGATATTGGCAGGGAAAGGGCTCAAAAACATTTATTCAGTTTATTGCGAGAATTTTAGGTTTTTAGATCTAAAACGGTGTAGGAAGCAAGTTGAAAATTTTACTCCTTTTATGATAAAGACCAAGTAATTCCTTCGTCTGCAAGAAGGATATATACCTCTAGTTGTTCATTTAAACTACTGCTGGTATTCTTAACAAGAGGAAGACAGTTTCATATAGAATTTTCCTTTGAAGTATTTATGACGGGCTGACATTTTGATGATGCAGATAAGACTGAGGATGAAAATCTGCCATTTCTGCTTTTTAAACTTTTATCAATTTACAATTGCATTTGAGATTACCAGTGTGCTCTTCGATGCATTATTTTATTGGAACCGGAGATGTAGCTAGATTTGTCTCTGTTCAATTGAAAGGATATAAATAGTCATTTGCACAATCTTATGATTGAAAAACTTTGTAAACATTATGATTATGATATTAACCTAGCATATTTCATTTGTGGTTTTAAATTAATGATGGTGCTACCACTTCATTTATTCATATTAAAAGAGGTGATAGCAGTAAGCAAGGATGAATTTTGTGAAACAAGAGTCAGCTCTCCGACATCACAAGGCGATTTACTTTTCAGAAGTATAGATTTCATGTCTCAAAATGCAGTTAACCAAATCAAAATAAACAGAGAGAGCAAAACAGTGCGGTCAACTGCGCTGAAGCCGTGAAATATTTTCTTCAGAGTGGCAGTTCGCTTTGTTGATGTTCCAAACCTGGTTCTTTTTTTACAAATTCTCCCTTGCTTCAAATGCAGTATTCTGCCCTGCGACATTTTGCGTCGTTCTGATTGGCATATAGAAAAGCGACGCCGCTCATAAGTAGAAGCCCAGTCAACTTTCAGATGAAACCGTTCGCGTAAACAATGGAAATTTATTTCGATTGAAATTTTAAGCAGAAAGGGGGAATTAATGTACCGGTTGAGTGAAGAAACGTACAGTGTTGAGACAATGTTAGTTTCAACACGTTTTTTAAGGTTTCTCGAATGGTTTTTTTAGAAAGAATCCCGTGTAAGATCTTAACATAGTGACCGATTTCAGTCTAAAAAATATTCGGAACATGCCTGAACTAACTGGTTATTGAATTAGTATTGCAATCACTTGTGCAGTATTGCACAGTATTGCAAAATTGTATTGCTTTGATATATAAGAAGGCAGTTTGCGTACTTTATCACCAGGTAGATCTCGCATAAGGTACTCACTGAGGGAGCGGTCATTTTTAATCCCGGATACCAGGGCGGATGATATTTGGCAGGGGGATGAAACTTTATTCCCCTATTTTGTGGAGGTACGAAAGTATTCAGAGCAATTTTTATAGGGTGTGAAACTATTTAGCTTGAAAAAATTTCGGATTAAGTCATTGATCAAAGATTGAAAGAAAAATTAACAGATACCTGGAAATGATGAATCTCTTCAACGGTATGAAAATTGCCTGAGACAACTTGGTATCTTTCCATAGATCTATTTTATTGCACAGAGACTTCTGGATGGTGTACTAAACCATTTTGCTGAAAGATGGTAGGGTACCAAAAATGTTTCTTTGTTCAAGATGGGGTGTGAAATTGTCTCTAATTTTGTGACATTATCTTCCGCCCTGGTACCCAGGATTAAAAGTGACTGCTCCCTAAGCCGGAAAATTGATTTCACATCCAAGGCGACAGCATTCATTACCCAAATATGTCGTTCTTCTGCCCAAAAAAGGCACATGTCTCATAAATGCAAACCTTATATGGGCAGAGATTCGAAAAACGTATCATTTAGGAACCTCAAGATACTCTGAAATGTATTATCATGCAGGCTTTAGTTACGCTGGATCTGTTCACAGAGGTATTGCTCATTTTACCTATCACTAATAAAGATCTCCATGTTGCTTTTCAATTAAACTTTTGAAGTCACACTAATGCGGTAGACCTTTTAGCTATTCTGAAAAGAATCAGAATCGAACGAGATTTTGCTACATTTTGTAGAATGTTCGAATGTGCACAATACTGATAGAAGTTATTGCGCCACTTAATCGAACCTCGCGTTATAAATATGTATAAAGATAACGCTTGATCCAGGTTTTTTATAGAAAAGCTAAAAGTCCTGTTAGCGGTCCATGGCTAACCGTGATCCTTTGCGGCCGAAAAGCCAACTTTGTTGAGAGACAGTCGTTTGTGGCTAGTGGAAGGGAACAGACAGAGCTAGGGTGACTTTTATAAAGAGACTAAAGAAATTTCGTTAGGCACTGATTATATTGGCGAGTTGACCCGCTTGTAACTCGTTGACGCCTATGTTAAGATGCTTCGGTAAGATCCTGCATAAAAACTTTTTGTGACTACA
Source organism: Aurelia sp. 3 sensu Dawson et al. (2005) (assembly GCA_964020215.1). Classification (NCBI taxonomy): domain Eukaryota; kingdom Metazoa; phylum Cnidaria; class Scyphozoa; order Semaeostomeae; family Ulmaridae; genus Aurelia; species Aurelia sp. 3 sensu Dawson et al. (2005). The sequence goes on from OZ026586.1 coordinate 19,605,209, forward strand.
ACTCACCTTGCTGGGTTGGTTCATTTTTCAAAAGTGAATCAACCTGGCCAAGTGAGCTGGCCTTGTCCATATAATTGCAGCAAGAGAGTCTACACCTGGTTGACTCACTGCTGTACGTGGATGCGTTTTGATTGTCGTTCATCTAGCAAATCTCCGTTTGATTTCAGCGGGATTTGGCTCAGGACCAGAGCCGAGCTAAAGTCGGGTGAACCCTCCCATGTAATCGCGATAACTGGCACGCCGGCGTCAAACTATATTCGAATAGGAAGCGGAACAGCTCGCCTATCACCCATGTAATCATCCTCTTATTACCTATCCTTTATTTTGCTGCACAATGACACGGCACATGTCATGCATCGAATGCATCTGTGTATATTTGGCCCAAGCCAGCTTGTAACGTTGCCGATTCCCTTTATAAGTAGTATCTGTTTGTTTTTGCTTTGAATTCGGCGCGAAAAGGATCATGGATATCAATTGGTCTGTGTAAAAGTGGAAGAAGGTGATAACTTATGTTATTATTGTATAATAAGCACATGCTATTTTATACGTATTTTTATAATTTATAAAGTTTCTCATGTTCTTAGTGGCATGTAAATAATCAACGTGAAGTTTGCAGCAGGAAATTCAGCGTTTTCTCTTCTTCGTTTCTCAATAATTGAACAGTAACAGTTCCACATCGAGAGGAAAACAACTATTTTTGCAACTTATCGCCTTCCGTTCTAAGGGATGCCGGTGCTAGAAGTAACAGGGACAGGTTGAAACAGAGGACATTTCTCTGCCGCTATACCAGCTTTTGTGAGAAGGAATGTCTTGTTACTACCTTTCAAAGCATGATTCAAAGCACAGGTAATTTAGAAATTAAAAAGCTTATTGATGAACCAATCAGGGTCACTTTAAGTGCATCTTCCATCATTCACCATTTTTCTACAACATGTTCCAGAAGCATTGTAAAATTTGAAGAGCAAGGAGTTTCCTTGAGTGATCATTATTTGCTCTACTGCTTTCGAAAATTTAATGGTGCAGTAGAAAAGGGCCATACGCTGCTGAGTACATTAGTATGGGGGCGCTAGGGGTGCTATAAATATTTTGTATTATTATTATTATTAATTATCATTATTATTATCATTATTATGTCTGCACGCAGGCTACAAAGACATCTCATGTGTAAATAATGAAATTATGCTGAGAGAAATGTATTCTATTTAATTTTGAATTTATTTGGTTATATTCTACCTGATTTTGAGTCTCTATTTGATGTGAACAATTGGATGATACTTGCAGAAAGACTTCATTCACTGTTATTTTGTTCTGTCACAACTTGCCCCTGTACCTGTTACAACTTTCCCCAAGCCTAGGGCAAGTTGTAACACTCTGATTTTGATTCTCAATTGCAATTTACCGAAAATGTAAAAGCACCATATTTGTGAAACAACATTTGATCAATAGCCAATGGTCGAACACACCACATGGTATAAAGACACGTCTGCGTTTTGCTTTCAGGGAGAAAATTTGATTTTATGAATATTGTTACAAATAGGCCTGGTCTCCCCTACTTCAGAAACGGGTAGAATCTCTTTCTCAGATAAAAGAACGCGTTGTTCAAATTCTACATTTCGTTTTTGTAGTCGATCACAGAGAATATGTAGCTCTTTATTTTCAATGTTTGATTCCTTGAGCGTTTCAACAACATTGTCCCTCCCTTAACTCTTTGATGAAACTCAAGTACTTTCAAAAACAGATAATTCAAGCAGAAAAGGAACGACTAATGCCAAACTTTTTTGGCAAAATGAGTACTTTCAAAAACACCCTTTTTTGGCAAAAAGGTTAAGCCAATAGCCCTAATTTACGATGAAAATTGAGTACTAATTGGGATGATAGTTAAAAGCAAAGAAAAACAAAACTGTTTTCGTGATCGCATATCTTATTCAGTCACTAAATAAAAGTATTCTACGCTATAAAATCTAATACGCTATAAAAACCACTAACCTAAAAATAAGAATAACCAAGCAAATATCAGATAAATAGTTAAGGGAATATTAAAGAACTGTTCTACAAATTAAAGTAACAAAAAACGGTTGACTTCTTGGAAATATGAGCCAATATTTTGCAAGATCCATCAGTAGTACAGTAAACATCCATGTATAATAACATAGTGGACTTACAACCTGCGGGCTAAAATTGTGCAAATTATACGACCTCTTCTACCCTGGGTACCAGAGCCATTTAAATTTTGAGGCTCTGGTACCCAGGGTAGACCTCTTCATAAAAATGAATCTTCTGTATTCATCGCTTAGAACTCAAGCTGACTTGCAAAATTATAGGTTCTTATGCGACTGTGTTTACTGCGTGACTACATGGTTTTTCAAGTCGTCAGTTCCTCTCGAAACTGAAAATCTTTATATTTGTAATGTCTTGAAATAAACCAATCGGAAACATTCTAAATTAGAAAGACAACGTGTTCCGAAAATTAAAAAGAGTTAGGTGAAATTAGTAAGGACTGACAAGCGATGAGAAAAATGCGGAATGTTCCAAGAATGAAACGGAAAACCTCTATGACTATGACATGAAAATTTTTTAACAGTGGATTTTAACTTCTTCTGACAGAAAAGTTACAGCTAATTTGAAATGAGTTATATTTTGTAGAATTAACTTAAGTTGAACCAAAACAGGTCTGCACTGAATCCGTCAAATAAAAGTTCATGGGTTAACGGGGTTAACAATTTACCATAAAAACTTTCAGATATTTTATAGGGCGATTGGGACAACGGAAACAATTTTTTCGGATACTTTTGACTCCAATGGTGTAAGTTTAACAAAATTACTTCAATGAAGTCTCCTTTGAAAAGCTTTCAGAAATGTCAAACTACCGTTGAATGCGAGTACCGAATAAACGGTGGGGGGGGGGTGAGAATAATCGCGGGGGGGCTGGAAATGGTTCAATATAGCAATAATCAGGGGGTTGGGACGGTCGGGGGAAGTGGGTGTTTGGAGAAATTGAAAATAGTCGTTTTCTTAGTTAAACACGTATCTTTCTTATATTTATGTGAACAGTGATGTCATTGATACATTTACCTACGAACTCTGGTTCTGTTGAATGCACTTCTTGAGACTTTTGCGTTTACTGAGAAATTATGTTTACCATCATTTCATTTTTCCAAAAATTTATATAAGGGCGGTTGGAAAATTTTTCAAAAATTTATAAGCGGGGGGGGGGATGATTGTTCGGTACTCGAGAGAAAGCATACAAGATGTTATGTGTTGTACTTTAAAACTTGCTGATACTTGAGTTATGCATAAAGAAGCTTGTGGTTTCATAAAACTGGCTATGAAATACTCACGAAGGCACAGGAGATCTGCTTTTCAGGACTGGGTTAACCACTTAGTTGCTCATAACAGTACGCGTAATGTCACATTTCCAATAATTTGATTTAACACATAATTCCGTATTATTATGTAATTGATATGCATTTCATTTCATTTCATTGTATAATATCTATACAGGGTAAGTATTCAAGTTATAAAAACGTTGATTTACAAACTGCCCTGTTACAAAAGAAAAGCTACAAAATTACAACAAAATAGGAACTATAAAATACGTAAAAGTAAAGGAAAGGTGAGACACTGCTCAGGATTTGTCATTTTTCAGTGACGATTTGAATTGGGTAAAAGTATTGGCCATCTTACTTTCTCTTTTCAAATCATTCCAAAGTTTACCTCCACTATACGAGAAGCATTTTTGGCCACATCCTGTTTTCAGAAGAGGTACATAAAGGTCAGTGCTGGTGTTACGAAGCTGTCTAGCGCAGGTTTCAGATAACCTTTGGAACAGTCCTGTAAAATACTTGGGCGCTTCTTGGTTTATGGACCCATAGACCATGTTCACTGTTTCTGTTTCTATGAACTCTTTGACCGTTTGCCACCCCAACTGCCTGATGATGGGTGGTGCAGACATTCTGTAGGGGCTATTTGTCACGATTCTGGCTGCACGATTTTGGAGCTTCTGAAGCTTGTTGAGTGCTGTGGTGCCACAAACACCCCAAACGGGGCAACAGAAACGGAAATAAGGCTCAACCATACTTTTGTACATGGTCTGCAGTACGCTTAAAGGGAGATACTGTTTTGCATGGCGTATCATACCTAAAGCCCTTGATATCTCTTTTATCACTTCTGCAATGTGAACATCCCAACTTAGGTATTGGTCCACATGTACCCCTAAGTATTTTGTGTGCTCTATCATCGAAATCTTCCTCATCATGAATAACAAGTGAAGGTTTCATAGCTGATGTTTGTTGAATATCTTTAACCTTTTTTCGACTTCCAATCCCCTTCCAATCACAGGGTAAGTATTCAATAAAGTAGCAATAGTTCAATCAACTTAGTATATATAATAGCAAAATTAATATATCTACGAAACACTTTATGTCTTTCATATAATAATTGTCATTAGTACTATTATTGTTTGTTTTTAAGTGAATTGTCAACACGCAAATAAATTATAAATTGTCAAATGTTGTGCAATAGTAAATAAACAAGGTACCGGAGAATAAAATTAAAGGATTCTTGAATTAAATTAAATTATTAATGCTCAGAATGATAGTAACGAAACAACAAACACTTGCAGGCGTGTTTGGGGGGACGAGGGGGGGGGTTAAGATGAACAGCTTTGGGCTTTCTCAGCCTGAGAGTACTTGAGTTGAATCTGACTTATGACGATGAGTCTCTTGTTTCCCTGTGTTTTTTACTTGCTTCCCTCTGTTCTCCAGAAAGATGGACTTTTTTCGCGACATATTAGACATGTATGTATTACAAAAGATGAATACGAGACGGTCGCTGATGAATACAATAAAGAAGAGGAAATGTGTTTATTTTGGACACTTGATAAGAGGAGATGGACTTCAAAGGCTTCTTCTAGAAGGGAAGTTCAACTGGAAAAGAGGAAGAGGCAGGCCAAGATTAACATGGTTCAGTAACATTAAGGAATGGACTGGAATGAACTATGCAGAAGCCATAAGGAAGGCACGGCATAGGGAGGACTGGGCATCCATGACAGCCAACCTGCTGAGAGCAGAAGGCACCTGACGACGACGACGATTAGACAGCAAACACTTCATCTCCTCTAATGTCAGTTAGAAACAATTAACATGAAACCAAAACAACCACACACCAATACATAAGAAAGATCTTGCATTGCGAAACATTTGACGTATGGGTTGGAATTAAAGTCTCCTTGTTTTCGTTACGAGGCTTATGAATCTTGGGACATATTTCCTCGCTATTTCTCGGCATGCCGTCATATATTTATTTTTATTGCAATGTAAAGCCAATAACCCGACTGAGCTAAACGTATCACTAAACAGCCGTGTGGCAGCAATTTACCACATCTGCATCCGCCATTTACCAAATAAACAGCAATCCTCGGTCTCATATATCAATTGTCGGAATGGTCCACTAACCAAAAGTGAAGCAAAATCGCTCAGTAGATAAAAAGAAAATCGTTTAATCAAAGAAAGCATCAGAATCAAACCATGTTGTTCTGCACCAAAAATCGCGTCTTATAAACGGTCAGACAAATTCGATGACCTTAATACTTCAATTTATATGTTAGCCAATCATTTCAAAAACACAAAACAAACATATAACGTTATTTTTTTGGTCAATAAAGTTTACTGCAATTGAAACATGCCTTTATAAAAACCAGAAGATACATGTTAAGATTCTCTTTTTGCGAAGAGGCATGATCTGTTTTGCAATATTTCGGTTTAATAATCCCATAAACACCAATCATCCAACATAAGTTCTTTATTTTTGAAAGACTGCGTTATCCTGTTCATACTCCTCAGGACGGTTTTCTCTTCCACCAAACGTCCCATCTGCTTCTTGCATGTATGTTGTTTTCCATTTTGGTCTTTTGTAACAATATTTGGGCTGGTGTCTATATCTGTATCCAAACACGTGCCATACATACGAAATTTCTTTCTCGCAATATTCTGTCAATGGTTTCGGTTTGAACACTGAATATTTTCTACTTCGTGGTTTGGCCCAAAAATCTTCCATATCCCCCGGATAGACGCCATGAATTATGATATGAGTAGCACAGATATCGTCAAGCTCATTGAAGTACTCTAGCATCTTTGAGGCGGGGGGTGTGTGGTGAATGCGTTCATCATGAAAGTAAAGCGTATTGGCATCAAGATGAAGATCCCTTATCCAAATAGCAATCTGCTGATCTCCATACACGTGGCAACGCATTTTGAAAGGATTCTGGGATAGAAATCTCATAACGACATCACGTGAGAACATAGTAAGTCCTTCATCAATATATACAGCATCATCTTCCGTACAATGTAACATCCCCCATTGTAATTCGGTCGTTCGAAAATATTGTAAGTCATGCAGTAATCGATGAAGACATACGATGGTGTCATCATCAACACGCAGCAAATATTGAAATCTATAATGTGCCATGGCCCACTGCATTTGGTACAAAATACGATATCCAAATTTCAGACCAATGTCGATTGGTTGAAAAATGACATCATTGTACGTTTCGCTTTCATGTAATAATTCATTTTTGACAGTTTTCAAATTTTCTGAATTCACATCATCCGTGAAAAAGAAACATTTCACCTGAAAAAATAAAAAAGTGGAATAAGATGTCCGTTAAATTGTGCATTGTTGAAAAAATTATACTCTTTTCCTAACAATGTTATTCATAGGACAGGTGAATGTTGCCTATAGACCATTTTGACATTGAGAAAAAGGGTCTGGGGAGAGCAATATTTTTCTGGCAAGCGGCCGTAGTTCAATGCTGCCACCACGACATAGCTGTCTCTAACGATAAACGGAACGCCACAAATCTATTGCTTTCAAATTCACGGTGAAAGATAAGGAAATAAATTGCTCAAAATGCACCTGAAAAGCTGTCTTATGACCCATAAGCCTAAGCCTCGTAATAAAAGAGAGACACTCTCTCTCTTCAACCCAGATCTCGACTCCAGCGGGTTTTTGCTTTTTTTGGGGGGGGGGAGTATTCGTCATTCATTCTGTTTACAAGATTATAAACGAAGCAAGACGTAATGCAAGTGCAAGATGAAAGCCTTGCAAAGAAATCTTGGGATTACAGTTGTGTCACTTTGAGATGTATAGACTGGAAAAGATCTTCATTCAGTATTGTGTGCAATCTTGCTTTACTAACAATATTTGATACGCGTTTGTTGTTGTGTTTGAAAAATTTAGTTCACAATAAATCTTGCAAATGCAAATGCAAATACAATCAGAGGGGGGGGGGAGTCTCAACAACATGTAGCAACATAAGAACGGGAACTTTTATTCACATGTGAGTTGAAATCTAGAGTTCCTTTTCTGCATAACCTGTGTGCTATAACATTTTCAGTTACAAAGGGCAGAGCGATTGACGATGGCCTTACTTTCATAGGTGGCTGTTGCGACCAATCTAAAAATAGTAAATAGTCTTAGATCTTTATTGATAAATGAAATAATACGTGAAAATATTCAACAAAAATGGTCTTACTTCCCTGCTTTTGCAGTTTCTTCTGCTAGGAAGGGACTCGCAAATACGCGTAGACCTGCCAATTTGTTTCCATGAGTCCAATCAATGTTCAAGGCAAAAGAAACTTCACAAAAAACTGCTGCTAGAAGAAGCAACAGAACCACACAGGATTCGACACATTTCTCGAAATACTAGTGAATTTGTACTTTTACATAATTCCCAACTCAAAAAGAATTATCTCCATGATTTCATTATGAAACTTTATCTGATGCAACTTCTCAGCTTGCTTCGTTCATTTTTGTAACAGAAAGGAGGACGAATACTTTCCCGCCAAACACAAAAAGCCGTTACAATCGAGTCGAGGCCTGGGTTGGAGAGAGAGTTTTCCTTCTGTTACGAGGTTTATGGGTCATGAGACAGCTTTTCACATTTCGGGCAATTTATTTCCAATTTTATAACGGTGAATTTAAAACCAATAGATTTGTAATTTGTCGTTCGTAAAGCCGTGTGGCAGCCATTTACCAGTGAAATATTGCTCTCCCCAGACCCTTTATCTTAAAGTCAAAATGGTCTATAGACTGCAACAATAAGATGAAATTAATGTTGTTATGAAACTATCAAAGTATCGGCAAGAATAATGGAAATTACTGAGATAAATTACTGACTATCGTCATAACGAAACCGGAAAAACTTGTAGCGAGTTTCGAGAATACGTTACTTCAATAAAGTTAACCACCGCGTTTAAGAACCTATTGGAGCTGCAGGCTGAAATCGTGAAATTAGATCGCATTTTATCAGAACAAAATCCATTGCAAAAGTGTAGGATCTTATACTCGGGTTTTTACTGGCGATATGATCTTTTGTCATGGGTGTTGGTGGTTGAAGCGGTGGTCGGTGGTTGGAGCGGTTGAAAACGGACATCGGGTGGCGGGGATCCTCACAACTATCCTGGCTGACTTTTCAAGACCAGAAGCAACGCAAAATAAATTTTTCATTAAATAATGGTTAATCTTTCTGGTTTATCTGTTTGAAATCCAGTTGAATTGTTTGTTGGCATGCATTGATACAAAGTAAGTTAAATTCTTAAAGTGTAAAGCCTGAAGCACAAGATGTATTAAGGTGTAAAACACAACCACAGGTAGCAGCGAATGCTTGTAGTAATCATTAGAGTAAAATTGCAAACTAACCTTTGTTTTCTATCTTATAGCTGTTCTGTCTGTTGTGATGTTCTTGTTGTCCTCTACCTCCCTCCATCAAAACACTAAGCCCATCAACAGATCCAGTCCCAAACTTGATGGGCCTAGTATTTTGATGGAGGGAGTTACAAGACAGCACGAACATCACAACAACAAAAAAACAACGATATGGTTGAAAACAAAGGATGGTTTTTAATTTTACTTTTACAATTACTAAAATCATACGCTGTTACCTGTAGCACAACGCAGCATATTATACATTATACATGAACAGTCAGTCCTGTCATTCACATCCGCAGGCCCGCCAAAGGGGACAGGGGGAGACAGCCCCATGTCCCGATTTAGAAGGGATCAAAACATTATCATAGAAAGAAATGGCACTAAAAAGTGCGTTTCTCTTTGTCTTTCCTCTTCCAGGAGGATTTGATTAATCAAAACTTTCTTACAGTGGCCGATGATGTTCAGTCAATGTCAGCATTTATCAGTACTCAGTAGTGCAGGTCCCACAATCGCCCAACAGGTCTGCTCATTCATCTCTTTACACATCAATTCAAGAAGAAAATTTCCACGGGGAAAAGTATGAAAAATATCAAACCTGTGCATTTTGAGAACATTCAGAAAGCCACGTTGCACGAACTGAATCCCTTCTGGCTCGCCTTTTAGCTGCTGATGTTATAATTACTAATAATTTTACGTCTTCCACATCATCAATTTGCTCATATATTTCACTGAATAGAATTCTTTTATCGGAAACAAATCTTTTATCTGCATTTTTAACCTTTTTTGATACCAGTTTGGTCATATTTCCCATCGCTGATGGTTGTTCTTCAGCTTTTTCTAAACGTCTTTCTTGAATTTCCTTTAATTTTTTCTTTGCTGCTTCAGAAGACAACCCAGTCGTGTCATAATCAACATTATCATCATCGAAATCATTATTAAGTTGAAATCTACTTTCATGTTCATGAAATCTACTTTCATGTTGAAATATATTTTCGCGATAAGCAGCAGTCACCACACTTACGTTTACAATATCATCATGATTCCTCAATATGTTATTATTTCCATTTTGCTGGTCACCAACATCCTCAATTCTTTCTCCTTTTAAATTATCTGATTCAACTTTTTTCAAATATTCATCATCATCGCAAGCTCTATAAACACCTTCACTATCTAAACAAATATTATTGTGTCTTAACACCATGTCTGATTTTTTTGTTTCTCCGGTCATGACGTTTTTACCATTTATTTCATTTATTTCATGTTCAATTTGTTTTAACTGATTTGTATATTCTTTTTCAGTATTCATTTGATAAAGTGAAATCAATATCACAAGTGCACAAAATTGGAAAATAAGTAACAATGTTGTCATTTTTTTCATTGCAGGTAATGGCAGCATAGGAAACCTCATCTTGTCTCTTTCTCTCTCTTGTATTAAACAGTAGCAGAGCTACATCAAAATATGCTCTTGTCTTCATCAAGTACCTTCGGAGTTCATTAGCTGTCTTGTGTTGATCAAACGTCAGTTGTCAACAACCAATCGTCAATTGTCTTGTGAGTTCACAAAATCAAACAAAACCTCCAACCACTTTCAATCATTAATTATCAATGGTCTAGTCTTCATGCTCAATGTTGAATAACATAGTTTTTGGTTCAATCTTTTTCACCTGAATTAAAAAAAGACATTTTAGACACCTATTCTAAGAAAAGACAACAAAATTTCCAAAACAAAATGTTTAACTAAGAAGTAGAAATATAGTTTGAAACATTTTTAGTTCATATGAAGTATAGTATGAAGTTTAGTTCATTAGTTCATTAGAAATATGAAGTAGAAACATCGCTGTAGTTCAGTAACAAAATACTACATTTCTAATTCAGCCCATATTTCGCATCGCTGAGGCTGTTGAATGGCCAATCACATGGCGCGGGCTAACCTGGTCCTGGTTAACCGAAATGGAGGTTTTCAACCGGAATCCTGGGGTCAAAAGATGTTATGTTTTGTATACTTTCGAAGCCAAGATCCCGTCTGCTGCCTACTGGGCTAGCCCAGCAAAACAGGCTGCAAGTTACATATTCGTGTAACGTAATCGATTCAAGACCGAGTGACCCGGCAATGCCGACTACGATCTGCAACACATGCGCTTTTTGAGCAGATAATACGAATATAGCTCCAAATATCTTAAAGCCCGGGCTGGAAATTCCCATGTAATATTTCAGATCATTTCAGCCCTCTTAGGCTAGCCAGCAAGGTTAATCGGACCGTCCCTTCATTGCATCATTCATGGATATTGCTCAAAACGCCAGCAGTGCAGTGTTCATGGTCTTTTTGCGTTTTAGAATGATTTTATATCTTCATGGCTTTTTAGCGCCTTAGAACTAGCAATAACATTAGTTGGTGAGTGTGGCGTTTTGGGAAATGGGAACAAACTGCATCAACATATGGAATGGAATAAAAGTAATTGGCCTCTTTCATTCTGATGATATTGCAAAATGCCTTTGCCCTTCCCCCTTTCTCGCAACCCCTCATTCTTGCACTCAGTTCAGTTCTGTTGCCATCAAAATCACTGCTTGTCTCTCCGTTCACTATCTCAAGACCATGACGAAGTCAGACAAACACGCGCATTCATTCCATGGCATAAGAGATAATAAAGAAGGCTTTGATAAACCCGCCTCTGACGTTTTCGTTATTGTGTGATAAAAATATGTTGTTTACAAGCAAAGCGTATTGCCATATTTCCATAAAACGACAGAAAGAAAGAAAGAGAGTGAGTATAGAAAGAAAGAAAGAAAGAAAGAAAGAAAGAAAGAAAGAAAGAAAGAAAGTAAAGTAAGAAAGAAAGAAAGAAAGAAAGAAGAGAGAGATCGCAACGTTTTGATTGTTTTGAAATCTTATGTGGTGATGGGATATTGGGTGAGTCAAGACGCATGCGTTGTTTAAAAAATGCTGCTCCCTGAATATCAAAGCAATGCTATTCAAAACTCAAAACTGTCTTGTTTCATTGCCGATTTGTTCCATTACGATCAGTAATGTACCTGGCTTTAATTTGCCATTCCTCTCCGTGGAAAAAGGCAATTTTCTGCGCAGAAAGCCCCTTTGAAAAACTTTTAAAGACCCGTTAGAAAACAAGCAAAATTTCTTTGGTTTTCCGTCTTACTAATGATGACATGCACATGTATTCGTGTATTTTGTCCCCTTGGGAGAATGGAATCATTATGATTAAGTTATTCATACTTGGGGGAAAACTTGTTCATCCTTCTAAGTGGACAGCACGTGCAAAAGCATTTCCAGGTCATTGCTGTTAAGGTAAAAATATTGGGGAAATCTGCTCCTGATTCTAACACACCTTTTTAAAGGTTTTCATAGGGACCTCCTCAGTAAAATCCCTTGTAAAATCTAAACATTTTTCAGCCGATTTCAGCCAGGAAAATTCTAATAAAAATTTAACATGTTTCGAAATTCAACAAACAAAATTCAAGCAGATTTCGAAAAAATTATCAATACTCATGAAGCAATTGTCTTTCAAACGCCAAGCATTCTTTCTGACTCACCCGGTTGTCTTTTTCGGTAACGATATTGATGAAAATTTCAAAAACTGATGCAACATCCATAAGGCACGGGTAAAAAATATCAATCAGCATGATGGAAACAATGACATTCAATGTGGATGAGTATCGTCCCCCTAATGAGTGTGCTGATATTTTTCGTCAGCTAGAGGAATGTATGCAAGTTCTAGACAGCGAAAATAAAGAAATTATACTTTTAGGGGATACTAACTGTGATATCTTGCTTAATTACTCGGATGGGGATAGCTTGAATAGTAATCTTCCAACCCATTCGATGCGTATTCTAGAACTTTATGACCTTTTCGGCTTTCATCAGCTGATCAAAAGAGGGACCAGGGAAACCTTGGAATCTTCCACCTTAATTGATCACATTGCCACAACTAACAAGTCAAACATAGTAACCTCTGGTGTGCATGAAACAAGTATCAGTGATCACTACATGGTATACTGTGTAAGAAAGTTCCGTGGGGCTTCGAAAAGACAGCACAAAAATATTACTACAAGACAACTGAAACACTTTGATCAAACCGAATTCATAAATGATTTACTTCTTGTTGACTGGAAGGGTATTGTCTCGAATGGAGATGACATTAACCTCATCGTTGAACAGTGGACCAAGATGTTTTCATTGATACTTGATAAGCATGCACCAGTACGTAACAGGCGTGTTTCCGAAAAGTTTAGTCCCTGGTTGACAAAAGACTCGAAGCAGTTGTCTGCTACTAGAGACAGGTTGAAAAAAACAAGCCGTGCGTTCCAAATCCAAAATCCTGATGGAAGCTTACAGGCAGACGCGGAACAAAGTTAATAAGCTGAATACAGATTTGAAGCGAGAGTTTTTCACTAATAAAATTGCTTCGCACAATGGTGATTTAAAAAAGACTTGGAGGACTATCAATATGGTCCTTAACAAGAAATCGAAAACCACCCAAATCGCAGCACTCCAGGTTGATGGGAGGCAAATTTGTGACAGTAAAAGTATGGCTGAATCGATGAATGAATTTTTTTGTAGTATTGGCAATACCCTTAGCGACAAGATACCTAAAACATCAAATCTACCTCTAGAAAATGAGTACTCGGTAAACCCACAAAATCTACGCTTTGAATTCGAAGCTATCAATGTGTCTCAGTTAGAGAGGGTTTTCGGTAAATTCAAAACATCTAAGGGATCTGGTGCTGATGGTATTGCTAATTATTTTCTTAAGATAGGCCTATCCGTTATCGCTGAATCACTTTGTGACATTTTTAATCTTTCAATCGCAACTGGTGTATTCCCAGATAGCTGGAAAATTGCAAGAGTGGCCCCTATTTTTAAAAGTGGTCAATCAAATGATCGTTCTAATTACAGACCGATCTCAGTGCTGCCGTTTCTGTCCAGGGTTTTCGAAAAGTTGATTTACAACCAACTTTACGACTACCTTGACAAAAACAGGCTTCTTTTTTCCAAACAGTCTGGGTTTAGATCGCTGCACTCTGCTGTCACCTGTCTGCTTAACTGTACGAACGACTGGTATATTAACATGGATAAGGGTCAGTATACAGCGATGGTGTTCATAGACCTCAAAAAAGCTTTTGACACTGTTGATCATGAAATTCTTCTTAAAAAGCTGACGAAGTATGGTATCATAGGTCTTGAGAATACCTGGTTTGCTTCTTATCTGGAAAACAGAATGCAATTCTGCAGAGTTAATGGGGTTCCCTCAAACGTTAACAATATAAATTGTGGGGTGCCACAAGGCTCTTGTCTTGGTCCTCTTTTGTTCTTGATATATATCAATGATCTGCCATTTTCTCTTCAAAACAGTCAGGTTACCATGTATGCAGACGATACCACCATATCATATTCGTCCAATAACATCGATGATATCAACGATAACCTAAATAGAGACTTGAACTGCCTGAAGCAGTCGCTTCAAGGAAATAAACCGTCTTTAAATGTTATCAAGACTCAAGCCATGGTTGTAGGATCTCGACCTAATCTTAAAAAGATCTCTGAAGGAAATGTTCAGTCCCCCTCCTTCGCTATAGGTGACTCGCAGATTGAGATTGTTGAGAAAACTAAGTATCTGGGAATTCAGTTAGATCAACACCTTGTTTGGGATGAGCACACTAGATTATTGCGTGCTAAGGTCTCCCGTGCCATAGGGTTTTTAAAGTATGCCAAGACAATACTACCCCAAGAAACTCTTAGTCAAATATATAGAGGAATCGTAGAACCGCATTTCCGCCATTGTTGCTCTTTGTGGGGGAGCTGTGGGGAATCCAGAAGGCTTACACTGCAGAAGTTACAAAATCGGGCTGCCAGAATTGTAACAAACAGTAGCTATGATGCACCTGCTGATGCCCTTATACAACAGTTAAAGTGGCCAAATATCGCTGAAATCATAAAGCGAGAGACAGCGACGATCGTTTACAAATCTTTAAATGGTCTTGCACCGACATATCTCTCAAATATCTTTTCAAAGAACTCTTCACGGCGCACTGTCAAGTTGAGAAACTCGGAGACTGACTTACGCATTCCGCTTTATAAAACCAGTAATGGACAAAAATCATTCTCATATCGTGGCGTACATCTGTGGAACAGCCTTGAACCTGAGGTTAAGCAAGCACCCTCTTTAAATGCTTTTAAACATCGTCTTTAATTTGATCGTGGGTGGCGGGATGCGGTTGGATTGGACTGGGGTCGGTCGGATTCTTTGCCTGCCTTGAGGTGCTGTAAATGGTGTCTTATTTCGGGGTGGGCATGGGGTCCGGTTTGCTCTGGTCCGGTCTGATTGTGTCATGCCACTCACGATATGAAAATTATGTAAATATTGATTTTAATTTTACTATAACTTTGTAATTAGATTTTTTAGTTTCGTTTGTTCATATATTTTACTTGTAAACTTTAGATTTTAAGTTTTTTTCACGGTCCCCTGAAAAGCGGCCTTTGCCGACGGGGTTACCGTGTGTAAAGAATATAAAATGAAATGAAATGAAATGAAATGAAATGAAATGAAATGAGGAATTCAGACCTGAGCGGATCACTTATATCAACAGGCGTCTACCTGTCAAAGATTTGCATAAGTTCAAGTATCTAGGACACAAGATGGCAAGCAGTGATGAAAACCTTTCCTGTTACCTAACATTCCCCATTTCAGCTCCTTGCCAAAAAGGAGCTTAGGTAGTATTAACTGATTGCAAAATACTGCTGTCAACCCAGACAAGAATGATTGAACCTGAGTACGCAGCTGTCTCTTAATAGCTCTTCAAAGTGTCTCTTCAAACCTGGGAAATCACAAGAATTTAACTAAGAAAAACTGAACCTGTGTAGCATAATTTCCTTTTCAGGAGAATGCTAAAAAATAGATTCAACTGAGAAAAGTTCCCTGCTGAATACTGCAGTGCTCTAAAGAAATCTAACGACTCTAAAGAGGAAACCGGGCCAGATACAGCAAAACCTGATGACCTGAACAGCAAATATGTTTTCTGCAACGAATGCCTAACAAGGATGACAAAGACCTTAAGCAATGCTAAATTCTGTAAAATACACCATCAATAACATATTGACCATATCATAAGAAAGTGATTCACTTCAAAACAAATAGCCTCTGCAGTTCATTGAAAAAATATGGACATGACCGATGGCTAAAATATGAAAAAGAATTCAAAATACAACATACCTAATAAAGATATAGCAAAACCCAATGATCTGGACTAGTCCAAACTCCTCAGAAACGAACGTCCAAGAATATGATACTGATATCGATGATGCTGATGATGATGATGATGATGATGATGATGATGATGATGATGATGATGATGATGATGATGATGATGATGATGATGATGATGATGATGATGATGATGATGATGATGATGATGATGATGATGATGATGATGATGATGATGATGATGATAAACTCTGAACTACCATAATCATGACGATGACGATGATGATGATGATGATGACAACAATGATGATGATGATGATAAACTCTGAACTACCATAATCATGACGATGACGATGATGATGATGATGATGATGACAACGATGATGATGATGATGATGATGATGATGATGATGATGATGATGATGATGATAAACTCTGAACTACCATAATCATGACGATGATGATGAAAACTTGAAAACCAAATAGATATCTTTTAGTAAAATCCCTATTGTTCTAAATGAATGAATGCTTCCACAAGCTAGTCAACTAAATTTAGTAACGTTTTAACAGTGACCTGCTGCTTGCTATGATATTGACTAAGAAATGACAAGTTTTTTAATGTTTCCAAGGACATCAACTGGTGCCCAGAGGGTAGCCATGCCAGGGCTTCAATAGCAAATACATGCTAAAGTTGCCATGCCATCTCAGCTGCTCAATATCTCAGACATTTGCAGTCTTAAACAATTATTGTTTAATGTCTCATTCAATCCTTACCCTGACCATCTCCCCGGCAGCCCAGGGGTCAACAAAAAATTTATTGACAAATGCCTGGGGGCCAGGGAAATTTTTTGGTAAATAGGGCCTGGGCACTTAGAAATGGCACATTCCCAGTAACTTTATAAGCAAAAGTACTTGGTATTGTCAGATGTTCCAAGGGTCGTGGAAAAATTGACGGCCAAATGCCCAGGGGCTGGAAATTTTTTATGTGCAAATGCCCAGGGGTCTCCAGGGGGATGGTCAAGGCAGGAATTGAACGAGGCATAAACATGATGCGATATAACCATGTGCACCATGTTACATTCTTCAGCTGCACTCTCATGTCATTGCCCTCCTAATTCTTGGGAGCCTTGTGGCACCTTATTGCTAATAGTTTGAGATAACCAACATGTTGTCTCAAAAGAAAACTGTGAAACTAAAAATATCACAAAGGGTATTTCTTAGTTAGGGGACAACTTTTATCTTTTTCAGTATATCAAATTGTAGCCTGTGGACAGGCCAAAAAAAAATTAAGAAAAAGGAAAAGAGGAAAAGAAAGGAAAAGATTTTTTCTTTTTTCTTCCTCCTCATTTTATTTTTGCCTGTCCACAGGCTAATCAAATTGTGAGGTATACCAAGTTTCAAGGCTGTATAGCTAACAATAAGGAATTTAGCACAGTGACGTCTTCCGCAAGGCCTCCGACGAGACCTGAAAAGTGGAGGGGCCAAAATTTGATGTGAAAATTTACCAAATCCCAATATGATAAGCTGCCCTTCCAGGGACAGATCTAGAGGAAAAAGTGATTAAGGTGTGCGAGCGTAAAGGAGGCCCCCCCCCCCGTAGTGCCCCTGAATAACGGATTCACGTACCGATTTTGCATTTCTCACGCCATCATCTACAAAACAGCAATTTTCACGATCACGTTGCAGAAATTTTAAGAATCCTCCAGCTCTAACACACTAGGAGCATGCAGATTGGTATTATGATAAATCTTATATTGTGGCAAATGGGGGTCCGGGGGCTTGCCCCCAGAAAATTTTTGAGATTACAACCTTCACAACATCGGAAAACGGCATTTTTCGTGAGAGTTAAAGGCGCAATTACGTGCTTTAAATGTCCATTTCACGAAATAACGACGAAATTTTTGGCAAATCACGTTGCACGACGGAGTCGTCGATCACGAATTCACGAGTTGAAAATATCAAAATCACGAAATCACGCGCCTAAATAAGCCAAATAACGCTTCACGTACAAATATGAGGGGGGGGGGGCTCGTGAAGCGGGAGTAAACTCCTGACGTAGGGGTCCTAACCTAGGGGTCTGGGGGTTGCACTCCCTGAAAGATTTTTAGACTACACCTTTCAGCTCATTGAAAAATCTCCATTTGAATTAAAACTGGCAGAATTGAGAAGTAAATATATTTAAGGTACCCTACCAAGAAAGTGTATAGTTGTCACAAAGTAGCATTTTCTTTGGCTGGCAAGTAGCACTTGCCTTACTTGCCTACTAGATTTATGCCCAAAGGATGCGAGGTCTGCATTCTGCATTGACCATCTGCTTCCTGGTGCAGTTTCTATAGCTTTAGCTTTCTTATATATTCATAGTGATTTGAAAGGTGTACATTATGATATAACTGAAAATTGTCTGTGATTGTGTACAATAGTGAGGTTGTGACCATGTTAGTTTCCGACATGAAATTTCACTTATCAACAGGGATTGGATCGAATGGATGTTGGGAAATTTGCTTGAATTTAAATGAGCATAGGGTTTTAAAGAGAATTAAAACGATAATCAACAAATTTTGGAATTGCATTTTTTTGCAAAAAAGTGGAGGGGCCATGGCCCCCCGGCCCCCCGGCCCCCCCGTCGTCGGAGGCCCTGTTCCGAGGACTGGGCACAAGTACCCCTAGTCTAAAAATAGCACATGGGGGCATTTTTCAAAAGGGGTATATATTCTACCCTGTTACGCACATCATATTGTGTATTTTCAGCAAGTTTCATGCTTTTATCACAATTTGCACGACTTTTGCCAATCATGTCCCTTATTAACCCCACTATGTTGTGAAAGAGTGAAAGAATTGATAAAATCTTCAAGAAAACCATAAATATAAAGGTCTACAATATGGTTGCAAGCAGAAATCCGTTGCTCTTTTGGTTAAGGACTTAGAAATTTGATGACGCTACCGCCTAAGAATTAATGCGATTGCTGCCTTTTTGAAAGCAATCAAGGTATCAAGAAATTGCCATGGCAGATTTACAGATTTAAGAGCGCGCGTGGCCGAGTGGTTAAGGCGTCGGACTCGTAAGCCAAAGGTCAGAATGGCTGTGGGTTCAAATCCCGCCCTGGACAGTTTGGTCGCTGTCCGTAACTCTAGCCCGGGTTGACCAGAGCCATGTGAGGGAAATCTGGTAGCTGCGGCGGGTAGCTGCGGCGGACTGATGGTAAAACATCCGTGGCCCCTGCTGGAAATAAGTCTCTCAGACTTTCGCAGGCTAGCCACGTTAAATATATATACCTACCCACCTACCTAGAAAATCATCCAAAGTTCCCTTCAAGCACTTTCATTCAAAAGAAAATTTAATTATAATTTTACACCCACCTTTTTAAAGATTTGAACTCTATGCTATCACACAGATCTTTTTGGAGGCCATATTGCAGTCTTTTTCATTTTTATTCTAAAAAATTCCAGTGTCCATTCCAATGCCCTCCCAACACATTTATGTGGCAGAGAGGGATGAAGGAAAATTACCAGCCAGTGCTATTGGCTTTTTGAAGTATGCAGGCCTTACTGGGAATGGCGTGCGATCGCTCTCGCACGCCTTGGCGCACACCTTCACTTTCCAAGGAGTGCGATAGATCGCACGCCTTATCTTTCCAAATTAGGATTAAAATCTTGTATTTCTCTGTAACAGTAAGACTGAAGAGTTATTTCTTTGACCTACTGTTTGTTCTTGAGAGACCAGAGTTCCTTTCTCGGTAATTCAACTTACTTTCGAATACATATACATTCTTATAAGAAACTATGAATTTGGGTCAGCACTGGAAATTATCAGATTTTGAGTACTCAGAGTTTCTTACGAGTTCCTAAAGGTTCCATAACAATCTTCATGTTCACTAACTCTTCCCTCGTGAACATTTCAAAACAATGCTTTGAAGCCATTCCGATGTTTAGACATTACTCACGTACCTTCCGAATAATTCAACACAGAAAACAAATGCAAAAAACATAAAACTATGTTCAGGACTGCTTTTATCAAAATAAATAGTTTCTTAAGTTACATTCTCCGAGTACTAGAGTTTCTTAATTTTTTGGCGATCTGAGAGTTTCTTGTGAACAGTTTCTTATGAAAAATACTGGTACACAAAGAAACATTTGGTAACCGGATGTCTTCTTTTAAATGAGGTTTAGCAGGCACTTTCACCAAAACGAGAAAGCATGATGATGAATTTTCTGCTTGCTTGGCTCTTCATAAAAAACAGAAAAATACTAGAAGTATTGTCTTGGCTTATTTTAATGGGAAGTTTTACAAAGTTTGGCCTGTTGAAGGACAGGTGTGAAAATTCACAGATGTTCAAGATGTGGGACAAAAGTCTTGTCAAGATATCGAAAATCCTCTCATCTCAAGCCCCATATGCCCAAGAAAGTAAGAATTGTGACAGATCTCTTGATAGAATACTTAGGCCCCCTCCACACATTTTTGCTCCTTTTATCTTCGTTATCCACGATTACAGTTTATTCGAAATTGTGAGTTCAGATGAATCAATGTTTTGAACAATCAAACTTTGCAAAAACAAAAGCTGGTCAAGTAACACTCCAGTCGACATATTTTCAATGTTGATTTGCAACTGCACTCCATCACATGCCTAAAGTGGACTAGGAGTGCGATTTGCCACTTCCCTACCGAAATATTCCCAGTAAGGCCTGAGTATGCAAAAACATTTGTACCAAAAGAAACTCTGATACAAATGTACAGAGGCATTATCAAGCCACTTTTTCGTTACAGTTGTTTGGTGTGAGGAAGCTGTGGTGAAACAAGATTGAGGGCATTGCAAAATCCGGCTGTAAGGATTGTCTCCAATAGCAGTTATGATACATCTCTTTTATGTATATATAAATATATGTATTCCATTAAAAATTTACAATACATGATTATTTACTTATGCCTATACCTAACGCTACCCTACTACGGAGACGATACCCCAAGAAGCAAAACATTTTGTCTACCCAGGGGTCATAACATAAAAAAGAGATAAGAAAAAGACACAGAGCTACACCTACAAGTTAAGGATTCTTGCAACCAAAAAATTGCGAGTGAAGATTTGAAAAGTTTGGAACCATGAAAGGTAGTGTAAAACAAATTATATAAGGGAATTGATTCTAATCAAGATATTTTTTTAAAAAATTGCCATGGCAGATTTACAGCAAATTACCCAAAAGTTTCTTTCAAGCGCTTATTTCAAAGAGCTACAGGGAATTTGATACATCTGCAACCCTTTTGATTAAGAACCTTAAATGGCTTGTCACCGACATGATTAAAAGTGAAACAGCTATGGTGACGTATAAAGCAATAACTGGTCTTACACCTAGCTACCTTATTTTCTAATTCGTTCACAAAAAATACTGACCAAAATATTGATATTAACTTGCGATATGCAGCAAACGATCTTTACATTTTCAGAATGATAACTAGCAAAGGACAAAATGCAACATCTTTTTGTGACGCTAAAACTTGGAATCAACTTTCATCAGATATAAAAGAACCTTAATTCCTTCAAATGCAAACTAAAACACCACTTGCAGTTGCAGCCTACTGTTTGAATGTAATATTTTGTTCCATTATTCACCAGTTTTTATTTTATTCCTTTTAGGTATTAGCACTTGTAATTAGGTTCTTTTAGGTTTTAGCTCTTATACTTATGTTATTTTAGCAAGGAATTATCAATTTTGCAAGTTTTTAACACGCCCCCCCCCTCCTGTAAAAGGCAGTCCCAAGATTGATGGGGCCACCGTGAAGAAGAAATTTAAAATGAAATGAATGAGATGCAGTGTGAACGGGGCCTTACACTGTTTCAGCTGCTCAAACTCTAATTAGGCAATGAATTGGAACTTTTGGCATAAATTTTTATGCTATCTTCTGATCTTTCTCAATAGTGGAAGTATGTGGCGGACGGACAACATTTTTACGAAATGTCGACTGGAAAAAAACATGATTTTGATCATATGATGAACTGGCATTAATAGGAAAGGTCACTTATGTTTTCGTTTATCGCATCACATCGAAAGCTATTTGTCACAAAATATTAGACAATTTATCTAAATAAGTATCTAACTCAACCTGCCTGATCAAAATTTAGGCCCATATATTAGCGGTACAAATTTAGGATCAAAATTTGTACCGCTGTTCTTGGTGCGTGTGGCTTCTTGTACAGACAAAGTTGACTTCATAGCAAGAAATGAGAACATCATTTTCAAGCATTAGATACTAATGCCAAATAGTCTAATAAGTAAATATATGATAATGTGAAAGAGGAACGAAAGTCGGGACGTTTTACTCACAATCTGCATTTTCAACTTTCACTGCCCGCCGCCATCTTCTTTGCATTTTTCGAATCATGCAAAGAACAAAACATTCCACCGCACTAACCAAAGCTGCTCTCCTTCGCAGCCAATCCTCTAACCTGCGCTGGGTGCAGACAGTCGTGCAGGCAGACTCCACTGATTCCCACGAAGAGAAGCGCTCGTGCGTGTCACTGACACAAAGCCTGTTCAAAGTCACATGTCAAAGTCACCAGGATAAAGGAACCAATCCTCATTTAGTGGAAAGAGATCTCCTATTATTCTCTTTTAGTTTAATGGAGCTATGAAGGCCTGCGGAAGTACTAAAAGATTACTTTTAACTTTGCATGAGAACAAAAAGCTTTTTCAGCACCAGCATAGCAGTCTTTCATTGATGACTCTGATCCAATCTTTCGACCCAAGCTTCCAGTCCTCTCAATCCGAGCCTCCCCATTGTTCTTCCATTGTTGACAAATTTTGCTGACTCAGCTAGAAAAAGTAAATTTGAGCCACAGCAAAGAACAATCACGTGCTCGAAACCGATAAGCAGCCCTTGCTTCGCGTGCTCAGCAGCGAACAATTCGATCCAAAGAGAGATTTGTTTATGCAAACATCAATTAAATAGAAATATGCTAAAATCAGGAGACTTGTTTTGTGCGTTGTCTCGCTGATTCACAGATGCCTCTGAGCAGGAAGAGAAATCTCTCTGAGCAGGAGCCATTAGAGTCTGTCTAGAAATTGAAGAAAGTGGACAGAAAGTGAACATAAAAACTAATAACTAGTAATTTTCCTGAAAGTAAATTGTCAAAGGTAAAAATGAGTTCTCAATCACGCTTTTGAACAAAGAAAACAAAGAAACGGCCAGGTCAAAATCACAGGGGGGGTTCTCGGCTAAATTTCGGGTAGGGGGTGCCGCCCACAGTTTCAAAATGTAACCGTTGGCTAGACCAATTTTTGTGAAAATGATGCCCTTGGCTAGACTAATTTTTCCTTCAGAAGTGCTCTGAATTAGCACACTCTAGGCAAAACTTGCCAAATCTTCGCATTTTCTGGACCAAAATTTTAAAAAGTTGGGTTTTTTTACAAAAATTACCGAATTTTGACATCTCTTTGACCAAAATTACCAAAAAGCATACCCTTGCCTAGACTTAACTCGACTAAAGTTGCCAAAAAGTACACCCTTGGCTAGACTAGAAGTCCGAAAAAGTATACCCTCACGGACAGCACATCCCCAGGTACCTTTACTATGGAAGAACCCCCCCCCTGTGGTCAAAATACTAACTGACACTGATTGATCGTACATCAGTGCTATGACAGTGCTGTTAGTATTTTCTTGGCATAGGTGAAAAATAAAACATTGACACCACTGACAAACAGAATGCTTCTTATTTTTACAACATTTGTTTGGTTACATGCTTCTTTCATTCCACTGACAATAAGCTGAGCAATAAATGACTGTTTTTCTTCATTCAGACCAGCTTTTATCAGTGTTTCTGACAGGTGTGCTACCCACACCTCTAAGATTTCAAAACAGTACCAATGGCTATGCCAGCTTTTTTACAAATAAAGGGAAGGTAGCCTTGCTACGGCAGTTCTTTTTAAAAATTATACGGCTACGAAGGTACTGAACAGCAGAGAATACCTTTTGACTGGCTGTACCTAAGATCAAGAACATGTAGCCTTTAGCATAACCCAGCACACTTTTATTGTGCAAAAATCTGCCACTCCCCCTATTGCAATCTAAGCATCAGACTTTCTTAAAAGGTAAATAGTTGAAATACTCCCAGTGAAAGAAGAAATTCAATGTTCTGTATGTATCAACATAATCGGAAATATATGATGTTACATTGAAGCAATCTACCATAAATGTCAAACAGTACAAATAAAATGAGTTTATCTCCTAATTTTCATCTGTTCTCATTCTCATCAATCAAGCATCAAAAGTCATCAGGAACTTGCTTTTTTGTGCATTTGGAATCTTACTGCTACAAATGGAATTGAAAATCCAAAACCAAGAAAACCAACCATTGTTGCCAGAAGTCTGGGTTTGTTTGATGTTTGAAATGGCATGTTCTGTTGAAGGAAAAGCATATTTAAGAATAACTTGAGACATTTGAAGAAATACTCATCATTCATCATCATATTCTAAAATACGGCATGCCAGCAAAACATTAAAACATTTACAAAATACAGGGAAACTGAATCAAGTAACAATCAGAAAAAACAAACAAATGAAGGAAAAAAGAATGGGCTACAATGAGACAAAAAAAAATTTTCTTGGTATGGAACATCCAGCTATCAGACGACTCTTGTTTCAAAATGATGGCATAAATAATGAATTTGGCTTAAAGTATGTACCAGGTGCCTCAAAAAATACCCCTTTTGACTGGAAATAGGAACAGCTACATTTATCAATCTTCAACTTAGATTCACATACCTTGCATTTAAAAATCCTCTACCAAACACCGGAGATACAAGTTTGCAAAGTCCAAATTTACAGTGCACCTGAAACCAGAGGTTTTGTAAATGGGCCTAGCCCTAATTTGATATCACAGGCCTACTGCAAAGGAATTCGAACTTTGACCTTTAGCTTTTTCTTTCCAAAAGAATCATACCTTGAAATGCTTCAATTGTTCTAAAGAAAATTATTCCTTTGAGGAATCAATCTGTGCACTGCACTCCATCCCAAGTGTCAAAGAAGAAGAAAAGAGCACATGCACGTTCATTTTGGAGATGTGGCACGATTTTCATCATTCTTGAGCCTGATTCACACTTGGTCGTTTGGGTCGTTAAGGTCGTGCAAAAGGATCCAAAAGATTAGGTGCAGGGGTTTGAGTCCTTTGTCTTTAGGGTCTTTCTGCATGATCTTAACGACCCTAATGACCTGGTGTGATTCAGGCCTTTCTGCATCTTTGTTATTTTTGTTTAATCAGAGCGAAAGTCTTTTATTCTTTTCAAAAGTGAAAAAATGAAGGTTAAAGTTTACAGGTGCTTTGAAAAATTGCATGATACAAATCATGGCTAGGCCCATTTATAAAACCTCTGGTTTTGTGTGCACAGTATAGTAAATTTTGACTTTGCAAGCTTGCATCTCCGGTGTTTGGTGGACCATTTTTAAATGCAAGGTATGTGAACCTAAGTTGAAGATTGATAAATTTAGCTGTCCACTTGGAGAGTATTAATATCTTATCGTTTCGTTCCTATTTCCAGTCAAAACGGGGTACTTTTTTTGAGACACCCAGGATAATATTTGGGTCAGTTTGCTTATCATGATTTTAGAAAACAGCTAGCCAAAGGAAGCCCAAGCAGTTAACTGAAAACAAAGAACTAATATTTATTTGCTGAAACTATTGTCATACATCATTAACAAGATTGTATTATATAGAATTTTTAAGGGAATTTCTTAAGGAGGAGCCCTTTAACTATTCAAAGAGAGAGCACCCCCTTTTCTTCATGTAATTTTGAATTGTGAAATCCTTCCTTATTTACTCACCAATATATCTTATAGTGCAATCTTCACTAATTCCAAGATGTACTGTGTGATTAAAATGTGAGGATTACCTATGTGTCTGTGATACATACAACTGTCTATCATTCTATCTGCCTGCCTATCTATCTATGATAGTCAGTTAAAGGTGGTCTGAAGCAAAAATTTTTATTGATGCAAATGAATAGCACTTTTGACTAATGAAGAACGTCATTTATAATCTTGTGATACCTCGTTTCATTTTCAAGTTATTCATTATTTTGTATGATTGGCTGATGACATCATTTTGTTTGCAAAAAGTAAAGAAAGTGTATGAGGCTGAATATGTTTCCAAAAAGAAATTGACTCCAAGAACATTTCTTCAATACACATTTCTTCCTAAACATCATGTCAGTCCATGAGACAAGTTCTATAACATTTTATTCAGCTGAACTTTAATATCTCCAACAACTGTAACCTTTCAAAGATCAGATGTAGCTACATTTCAATACACCATCTAGTAATCTGCAAACAAAATGATGTCATCAATTGAAACTAAATGTCAGTGGAAAACTTGAAATCGAACTGAAACATCAGAGAAGTTTGAAAATGATTCCGTATCATTCGACAGTGCCAATCATTTGCATCAACAAAAATTTTCGCTTCAGATCACCTTTAAATCCCATAATGAAGGGAGGCATCAAACTGAGAAGGTTTAAACTTGCAAACAATATTGATGGATTTTTCAACATACACTACAGCATCAACTTGAAACGTCCTTCTATGGCTGTAAAAGTCAGTTTGAGCAGTCTAAGCCTAAGCCCTGTCTTCACCTTTTTTTCTTTATTCCTTTAAAAACAACAACAAACTATAAAAACAACAAAGATTAATTAACACGGAATGTCTTCACCTTTTTTAGGGGGCCAGTCATATGTCAATTTTGTCCCTGCTTAGCCTCATTTTGACACAACTTTTTGACCCCCCACCCCCACCCCCCATCCTTAGCATCAGTCCAGTCAAAACTGACAAAAGGGCTGCCTGCAGTAGACTTATGACATAAGGGACTAGAAGTATGGGGCCTAATTCTGTTGGAATTCCAGCAAAGTTTCAGTGAACATTCTCTGACCAAGCAGATTGTATGGAAATGGGCTTACAACGATATTGCAACGATGGGGTGTTGGCTTGGGTGTGAGGTTTCTGCCTAACTGTATGTGCTGGGGGGAGTCCTTGCATCTTGGTTGGCATTTTTGCTGTCGGGTGAGTGCATAGCGCGTGGAAATGGCTTGATTACTCGAAATTTTTAAGTACTACACATCGGCGGACATTTTTGACTCGGCCGGTATATCATATCACAACACAAAGCAGCAATCCCTTCCCTTTACCTGTTTATCCTTTGTTTGTTTTTGTTTTCTTATTGTATTTAGTATAGTTGAATTGTACGTGCCAGCCGCAGTGGAGACCAGATGACCAAGTGTCCTTCTCCGCTGTGGCTGGTACATAGAAATGTATCAATTTTGTATTTTTAACGTTCTTTTTAGATCTATATATATAAAAAAAAAAACGATATTGCAAAAACATATCTTAGTCACAATTGATGTAGAGGAGTATCGCCCTTTTAGAACACTCTGTTGAACGAAGTAGATTTTTGCAATTTTAGTTACAATTGCAAAATAATGCTTACCGTTATTACAATCCTTTGCTATTCATATCACCTTTCTAAAAGTGACGTGTCTGATTGTCGCTTCATCTTTCCATGGTATTAGTTTTAGTGCCGAGAGGTCTGAGCGGCCTAAATGTCCAGCATTCGCCCATTTGGAACGCAGGCAAAGTTGTTACGAGCGCCTTGCGTGAAGCATGAAAAGCCAATATTAACTGATGTGCAACGTGAAAAGGCTATTATTTCTTCGTGATCTTACCCCCTCCCCCCCTTTACCACCCTCAGGGGCTTGGAAACGGGCTTTCTGATATTCCGACACCTCCCGTTGCGCGTTGCCTCCACCCAGTTTCTTACATGGAAATGACTTTTGAGCATGTGACACAGCAGGAAGTCGCCTGGAAGGCTCGAGCGGTCACAGGTGCACCATAAGGGCGACTTAGGCCAATCAGCGTGGCTGTTAAATCAACACATCCGGTGCCTGAACTGTTCAAGCAATTGTGCAGGATCCCGCTGAGTTTTCATTTCGAAGGCTCAATGTCAATAACAGGCCATGCAGGTTCAGTTATTGCCAAAACATTTCAACGAAAGGGTTAAAAATAAAACAGACTTATAGAAAGGCAGGTTGAAAAAATGAAGACACTTACATATTCATTTCAGGTTGGTACCTTTATCTTCAATTTGCAAAGCAATGAAAGGAAATATAACAACAAATACAAATGGCGACAAAGAAGATGGCGTCACCAAACCGTTTTTGTGCGCTTTTTGCACGAAATTAGACCAAGGCCCCGTCCATGGCAAAATGTTTGCTGTGTAGTCAAGTGTCTCAATATTTGAGAGTGTTCCAAAAGGGCGATACTCCTCCAAATAATTTTAGTTCTTAGCGTTATATTGAAGACTGTTTTGGTTGACCCCCACCCATAAACGTGGGAACGATGCTAAGCGAGGATAAAATCAATATGTGACTGACCCCTGGGTGGTTCCAGTTAATATCCGTACCCCCCTCCCCCATGGAAGAACAAGTCATCAAGTTAAAAGGCCCCAAATTTTTCATGATAAAATGTGTTAGAAAGATCCGGATTTTGCTTCTAAAAGTAGAGGAATGTCCAGATTATTTAATTTTACGATCAAATTACCCTTTTCTTTTCTATGTTGCCCCTATGCTATGGAAGAGTTGGCCAGCAACTTTCAGGTCTGCCACCCAATTCCATGATATGGCATTATTGACGGCCTACAAAACAGGGCCTAAATTTTGGGCAGAAAGGAAACAGGACAGTTCAGTATTTTAGATATAGGTAGTACTTACATTGCCTGGTGCATTTTCTACACCTCCTCTAAGTGCTGGGTTAAATGCTCTCGCTCTTATACCTGTTCTTCCCAACAGAGAAACAGCTCTCCCAAGGCCAGACATCTTTGAAGTATTACTCTTTCTTTTCTTCAAACTTCGGTTGGGCAACTTGAGAGGGAAGGGATTCAACAAAAGTGGATTGGGTACGAGCCTTCTCTTTGGGACACTTCACTGTTACCTCATGTATGATGCACTAACATCAAGCACTAACTACTTCAGTCCCAGTTTTGACTTTGTTTATTGAATTGGATGATGGCAGGACTGAAAAACAAACCATCTTTGTTGGGGATACGAATACAGTGAAAACCCGCGTATAAGAACCTACAATTTTGCAAGTCAGCCTGATTAGGTTCTTATGTATTGAGTATTTAGTAGGAAATAAGGCTGTTCAGGTTCTTAAATTGGTTCTTATTTCATTCATGGCTTCCAGGTATTTCTTTTGTTCAGATTGAAACTTCAAACCCATTATTTACTGTCAGTTGCGAGACACCTGAGTTCACAAGGCCTTATTCAAAACATCAGTTCATGGAGGAACCAGAAATATTACAGAATACAATGAAAAGCTTTCAAAGCATCTTTAGAGCTCTTTGCAACTTGCACATGTGGCAGAATCAGTACGTATAGGCTCAATTACAAAGCAACTAGAGTTTGATTTATGTTAGTGCGAATGACTGTTTTGTTTTGAATAGAAGAATTTTATTTTTTTTTGCATTCCCTTGTGACGAACATTTTTATTTTTTGTAGTCCCTTGTGACGAACTTTAGTGCTCGTCTCGTTTTTTTTTTAGTCGTGCTGTTTATTTTTTCTTCGTGCGTTTCTCGTAGTCATAAAAGGCTTCGCGCTCCCTTTTTTGGGCATTCACTTCTCCTTGGAATCAGCTGTGAGACGGAGTGTGGCAGAGTTTCTAGTTGCAGGTGTGGCCTTGGTTTCCATGCTGTGTTAGGCCCACCCCCACATATAATGCAAGTTTCTTATGGCTACGAGGACGTATAGATTGTAAGTTGCATAAACATTTATCTATCTTGTTATTTGCAGCTAGTTTGTGTTGACATTTGTATTCTATTGGTTTAGTGCAAGGTTCGTATATTTTTGGGACATTTTGCGGACATTTAGGCCCTGCTTATTTGACTTTTTTATTACTCGAGTTTCTTCGGTTTGCTGTAAAGTTTTCTGGTTCTTCATATTTTTAGATTATGCTTCGTTGATATTAATTTGCATAGTTTCGTTATCGTATATTTATTACTGTTATTTTTTTTTTTCCTTATCGAACCACATTTGTTTACGCACATTCAGCAGGCGTGTTTTTTCTTGCTGTGTTTCCCCGGGGGGGGGTACTTCACTATAAATTCATACGGGGGTGTGCGCCGCAAGGATTTCTGTTACGACCCAATCCCAGAAATTTGGTCCGATATTGATACCCAATCCCAGAAAATTTGTCAGATATTGATACCCAATCGAAGAAGTAACAAAAGCAATTCGACGTCAAAAGGATAAGGGATAGAGGGCTGGGAACGGTTATTTTGGTTCCAAGTGGCCATTGGAACGAGTTTCTGATCTGAGGACGTTTTTCAACACAAAAATACTTGAAATCAGTTCACCTGAAACTTACCACGTGTTGCTCGAAAATTTATCCAGTTGTAGCTACTTTCATTCAACACCCATTACAGAATTTTGAGTAACCCCCAATCCCAGAAAATTCCGAGTGAAAGTATACCCCAATCACAGAAATTTTCCAGTAAAAGGATACCCCAATCCCAGAATTTTCAGGCCAAAAACTACCCAAAACTGGCGCACATCCCCGTCTTACCCAAAGTGAAGTACCCCCCCCCCCCGGGTGTGTTTCCTGCTGGGTTGTGTATAGTGCGTTCGATCTACAACCACTGTAGTCAAGGCCTGCGATTTGTGGACTACATCAGTTCGAATCTCGTTCATTTGGAAATTGCATGCTGTGATGGACGAAGAATTGAATTCTGGTGAGCGAGTGAGACGAAGAAACCTCACGTTGGACTGGGAAGGCATTGATTTGGAGAGATTACGAAGATTGAAGCAAGTGAGAGCCATTGCGAAGCGTGAACTGACGAATGCTATCAAGCGAGTTTCTAATGCCCTGACTGTTGGCGAAGAGGCTGTGGAGATTCAAGCAATCGAAGAAAGATTGGACTCGGCATTTCAAAAATTCACTGAAGCATGGGAGCAACACAAGAATTTGCTCGACGATGATGACGACCTGGAAGAATCTGCTGCATATTTTCAGGAAGCAAAGACCAAGTATCTGTGCTCAAAGGACAGGGTGGCACTGTGGCTAGAAGCAAAGAAGAAACCGTTCATGGAGAGGGGAGACCCTTCTGATATCGAGCCTAAAGACTCGATAAGCTCGATTAGTAAATCTAAATCTTCTTCTTCTTATCGTAGCAAGAGTTCCTCTCGTCGTAGCAAAGCTGCCATTGATGAGAAACACTTCAATAATGCAACAAAGATGGCGTCATTGAGAGCTGAAGCATCAATGCTAGAACATCATCAAAACATTGCCAATGAAGAAATGAAAATCAGTCAGTTGAAAGAAAGATTGGCCCTGGACACCCAGTTAGCGAAATTGGAAGCAGAAGAACGAGTATGCCTTGAATTCAAGTTGTCAACAGGCAGCCGTTGCGGAGGAGAATTCGATGAAACAACTCTCAGTGACCTCACAAGAGATGTGTTGAAAACCCCACTGCAAACGAGTCAGACGAAAAGAGTGGTGTCGAAGACGTCCCCTTCCCTTGCAAAATCAGATGTATGTCATGAGCAAACACGAGTGTCAGCCTTTGATCAGTTGGCCATTGAGACCCCTACAAAGGCCCTTGCCGTGAAAGAAACTCCAGCTGGCTATGCTATGTTTGGCACGTTTGGTGAGTCAAGTTTTCAAATGTTTGATCAACCTTATAATGATTCAATGATTAATACATCTGCTCTTCTGAAGACAGAATCATATGCTCCTCCACAACTGACAGTTGATGATGCCCCTTCATACAGCACCACACTGCATGCACATGCTCCTTCCCAGCAGTTGACTGACATTCATGCCCCCGTATTTAGCACTGTGTCAAAGGAAATTGGTCCTCCTCAGAGACACTCGGCGAGTTTATGTGATCCTGCCTTGCAGTCAGACCGGAGCCATGCTTTGACGGATCCTTTGGTGATATCCAGTGCTCCTCCCCAGCAGCATTCATTTGGTGTTCATGCTCCTCCTCAGAGACCCTCGGCGAGTTTATGTGATCCTGCTTTGCGGTCAGACCGGAGCCATGCTTTGACGGATCCTTTGGTGTTATCCAGTGCTCCTCCTCAGCAGCATTCATTTGGTGTTCATGCTCCTTCTCAGAGACACTCGGCGAGTTTATGTGATCCTCCTTTGCAGTCAGACCGGAGCCATGCTTTGACGGATCCTTTGGTGATATCCAGTGCTCCTCCCCAGCAGCATTCATTTGGTGTTCATGCTCCTCCTCAGAGACCCTCGGCGAGTTTATGTGATCCTGCTTTGCGGTCAGACCGGAGCCATGCTTTGACGGATCCTTTGGTGTTATCCAGTGCTCCTCCTCAGCAGCATTCATTTGGTGTTCATGCTCCTTCTCAGAGACACTCGGCGAGTTTATGTGATCCTCCTTTGCAGTCAGACCGGAGCCATGCTTTGACGGATCCTTTGGTGATACCCAGTGCTCCTCCTCAGCAGCATTCATATGGTGTTCATGCTCCTCCTCAGAGACCCTCGGCGAGTTTATGTGATCCTCCTTTGCAGTCAGATCGGAGCCATGCTTTGAAGGATCCTTTGGTGACATCTAGTGCTCCTCCCCAGCAGCAGTCATTTGTTTTCCATGATCCTCCTCAGAATCCTGTGACAAATGCTAACATCCATTTATGGCAGCCAGGTGAAGCCCCTATTCACAATGTAGTTCCTAGGCCAAAGGTTGATGATCCATGTTACTCAGAAGCAGTCCTAAACTCCCCACCAAGAGCTGATAGCAGAGCTGGATCTGATGATGGCATAAGTTATCTGGAAGCAATGAAATCATTAGCAACTGCTGCATTGTTACCAAAGGCAGAGTTGATGAATTTTGATGGTAACCCCTTAAATTACTTTCTGTTTATGAGTTCTTTTGAAAACAATGTTGAGAAGAGCACTCAAGATTTTAGTAAGAGATTACAGCTTCTTATTCAGTTTTGCTCAGGGAAGGCAAGGAAGGCGATTGGGAGCTGCGTTCTTCTACAACCTCATGAGGGATACCTACAAGCAAAGAAAATCCTGTCAGAACGATTTGGTGGTGCGTACAAGATTTCAAGAACATGGATGAAGAAGATCATGGATGGTGCACAAATCAAACCCGGTGATGGTGACGCTTTGCAAGACCTTGCGGACGAGCTGGAGAGTTGTGAAATTACACTTCAAGCTACTGGGAGACTTGGACAGTTGAATAATGAAGATAGTTTGGTTAGGATTTTGAAGCGTTGCCCTGTGTATGTGAGATCTCGCTGGCAGTCTCGAGTCCAAGAGCTGCGGACACAAGGAAGGGACCCAAACGTCCAGGACATCTGGAAGCTCATCAGAATGGCAGCAAGTAAAAAATGTGACCCAGTTTATGGCAGTCTCATGGATAGTGACAACAAGGATTCTAAGCTGAGACAGAAAACAAGTAACCGAACAGGCGCAACGAAGACCAAAGTCAACTTCAGCGTGCAAACTGGTGAAGGAGCAAAAACTAACAGTGATGGCTGCAAATGTTACTTTTGTGACAAAAACCACAGACTGGATTCTTGTGAAAGTTTCAAGTTGGAAGATGGTGAGAAACAGTTTAAACTTATTCGCCAGAAGAAACTTTGTGATAACTGTTTATCTAGCTTTCATTTTTCTGCTGGTTGCAAGAGACGTAAAGCATGCACAGTTCCTAATTGTGACGTGAGACGTAAACATCTGGCTTCAATTCATAATGCAGTTAAAGAGTTTGAAAGAAGACGAAGTGGTCAGTCTAGCCAAGATCAACGTGGCGGACCCAAACCAGAGCAGAGTCAATTCAGTGGCTTGACGAGCAAAGCTGGTGCTTGCAGTGTTGGTCAAGGACTGCCAGTCGTACCGATGAAGGTGAGATGTAAAGGAAGAAACAACGTGGTCACTACATACGCCCTATTGGACAGTGGATCCACTGCTTCATTTTGCGACAATGTTCTTTTGGAAGAACTAGGCATAGAAGGTAGAGCGTGTCAGATACAACTAGTGACCATTGATGGTGTTCGTGATGAATGTCAAACTTCCCTGGTGAGCCTGGAGATCATGGACCTTGAAGAAACTGTTTGCATTCAGATGGACAGTGTTTTCTCAACGAAGAGCTTGAACATACCCACATCCGCAATTGCTCGACAGGAAGATGTGAACAAGTGGCCTTATCTGAATGGAATCATGGTGCCAGAAACGATAGCAGGAGGAAAAGTCAGTCTTCTGATTGGAGTAGACGTCCCTGAAGCCTTAGAACCTGATGAGATGCGAAAAAGTGAAAATGGTGGACCGTTTGCCGTAAAAACTAAATTTGGCTGGACTTTAAATGGACCCCTTGGAAGACACAGTTTCACAGGTAACAGTTGTTTTTTCTCTGAATGCAAATCTGGTGATGATCTTCTTCAGGGGCAACTGCTGAAGTATTTCAATCGTGAATTTAACCAGCTGACATGTGACAACAAGAGAGGACTTTCCGTTCACGACAAGCAAGCAATGAAGATATTAGAAGAATCCCTGCAATTCACAAATGGTCACTATCAGATGGCAATTCCTTGGAAGAGCAGTCAGCCATGTCTACCGAACAATCGTGTGATGGCAGAGCAGAGACTAGGATGCCTGAAGAGACGCCTGTCACGAGATCCTGGATTGCGAACTCGATACACAAATTTCATCGATGACCTCCTTGTCAAGGGACATGCCAGAAAGATCACAGATGACAAATCAAGATGCAAAACAGACATCACATGGTACCTCCCACATCATAACGTTGTGAATCCTAAGAAGCCGGAGAAAACCAGAGTTGTCTTCGACTGCGCAGCTAAGTGTCGTGGTGTATCACTCAACAGCAATGTGTTGCAAGGACCAAATCTGACTAATTCACTGATAGGAGTTCTCTGCAGATTC
Source organism: Aurelia sp. 3 sensu Dawson et al. (2005) (assembly GCA_964020215.1). Classification (NCBI taxonomy): domain Eukaryota; kingdom Metazoa; phylum Cnidaria; class Scyphozoa; order Semaeostomeae; family Ulmaridae; genus Aurelia; species Aurelia sp. 3 sensu Dawson et al. (2005). The sequence continues at coordinate 19,640,057 of OZ026586.1, forward strand.
AGACAAGAGCATGTTGCATTGGTTGCAGACGTGGAATCAATGTATCATCAGGTATGCGTAGATCCTAAAGACATCGATGCCTTGAGATTTTTATGGTTCCCCAATGGAGATCTATCAAAGGAGCCCGAAGAATATCAAATGGTAGTACATCTATTTGGTGGAATTTGGTCAGCCTGCTGTGCAAACTTTGCTTTGAAGAGAACTGCTTTGGACAATGCAAGCAAGTTTGACTCGATTGTCACCAGAACAGTTGACAAGAACTTCTACGTTGATGACATGCTCAAATCAGTTGGAAGCACGGATGAAGCGATTTGGATGCAAAAACAGCTCACGGAGTTGCTAGCATGTGGAGGATTTAACCTGACAAAATGGAGCAGTTCAAGCAGAAAGGTGTTGGATTCCATTCCACAATCTGAAAGATCGAAGGAGCTGAAGAATATCAACATTCAGGATGATGCCCTTCCAGTGGAGAGAACATTGGGCTTAGAGTGGCACATTGAGAGTGACGCATTCAGATTCAAAATCAGCAAGAAGGAAAAGCCAGCAACACGGAGGGGTATACTGAGTATAATTTCTTCAATATTTGATCCACTTGGATTCGTAGCACCCTTCGTTTTGCCTGCAAAGAGACTTCTTCAAAGTTCATCAGTGGCGAAGTTAGAGGTCATGCTTGTCATGCTGAGCATGACAAAACATTTTCAAAAATAACATTTTTTTCAATCACAAAATAATGGTTCTTTTAGTGCGAAAACGCAGTTTCTTGCCGCCCAATCAGTTCAGAAATACAAAGATTGATCGAATACACCCCCCCCCCCTGGTCAATATGGTTGGTCTAATGATGTCCCCCGTGCTTAGTTCAGCTCATCCAATGAGATTCGATAGAGAACCGTAGAGACACAGGGCATCTGTTGTGATCTTAGCACGACCTGCCGGAAATCCCCCTATGAATATGGTCATGCCATTATGACTGTTATCCCTATGTTCAGTCATGCCCGACAAAAGAATCCACTTCTGACACAAAAGCGAAGAACAAAGCTTGGTCGGGCTCCAAAAATAGAGCCTGACCTAGGTCATAATAATAATCATGCTCTACTCCTGCTTCTTGATCCATGGTGCGTTTTGATTGGCTGAATATTTTATTCCACAAAAATCATTGCAAAGAATTTAAACCTCCAGTCATGACAAGGTTTCACCGCATGAGTGCAATATTCAAAGGCAGCCCTGTGTCATTTCGTGAGTTTCACTGTGACAAGCGTGTGTAAGGCCTAGCCGATTTGTACGCTCATTTCGAAATTCAACAAGAACTATGGCTCAAATTCATGCTCAAGGAGCTATTGCTGATCGAGACCTTGTGTCTCAGTTATCGAGAAAGTCCTTTGCTTCGAGGACTGTTGCTGAGCAGAAGCTTATCGTTCAACAACATCGACCGATGCCAAAATTGCAACTTAAGACCAGAGGGAGAGTTTTTCAAGAGGAGTGGTATCAAAGGAAGGATTGGCTGTGTGGGAGTGAAGGTATGAAGGGGCTTTTCTGTTGGCCATGTTTATTATTTAGGCCGGGTGTATCCCAAACATGGACAGAGACAGGCTACACCAATATGCACGGGTTCCTCTGTGATTGCAAAAAGCATGAGAAGGCCAGTGCTCATTTGGGGGCATATAAAATGTGGAAAACGTTCGATGTGACAGAGAGGGTGGACGTTTTATTTTCACGAGCAAGGAGGGAAGAGGTGGAGCGCCACAATGAAGAGGTGAAACAGAACAGGGAAATGTTAAAAACCCTGTCAGAAGCAGTTCTTTTCCTAGCCAAACAAGAACTGCCATTCAGAGGCCATGATGAATCTAGTTTAAGCCTCAATAAAGGAAACTATAGAGAGCTCTTGGCTCTGATAGGGAAATTTGATTCTGTTTTTGAGTGCCGCCTTCGTGGCAGGTTAGCAGCTTTTGAAACAGGGAATGCTGGTGTTTTTACTGGTGTTTCAGCTGACATTCAAAATGATCTGATTGAATGCATAGATTCTGTAATTCAAGATCAGATTGACAAAGAAATTGAGGATTGCACATTTTTAAGCATCCAAATTGATGAAACAACTGATGTTTCCACGAAGGAACAGTTAAGTGCAATAATTCGTTTAGATAAGAAAGGGGAAATTGTTGAGAGATTTTTGAAGTTTGCTGATGTCAGCACAGATAGAACAGCCCCGGCAATAACTGTTATTGTCAAGAAGGTTCTTAGCAAGTATGGAGATTCTTTGCAGAACAAATTGATAATGCAGACATATGATGGTGCCACTGTCATGTCTGGCCATATTGCTGGTGTACAGGCTCTCGTCCGTGAGGAATACCCTTTTGCTTTTTTCTTTCACTGTGCTGCTCACAGACTAAACCTTGTCTTGTGCCAATCTGCCTCTTCTATTTCTTCTGTCAAAGTCTTCTTTGCAAATGTCAGTGCTTTCAGTACTTTCACCAGTCTCAGCTCCAAAAGGAAAGAACTTTTCAGGTCTCATAACATTGAAATCCCGCGCCCAGGTGAGACAAGATGGTATTATCGCTCTCGTACTGTTCGTGTCATTGCAGACAAGTATGAAGTCTTGATAGATGTTCTTGAAGGGATTGTCAACAATTCACAGCATTGGGATGATGCAACCCTCACACAAGCAAGTGGACTGTTGCAGTATCTCAACAGCTTTTTGTTCTGCTTTTTGGTGTTTGTTTTTGGCAAGATTCTAGGCCAGTCATCAGTTCTGTATGATGTTCTTCAAAATAGGTCAACAGATTTTAGCTATGGTGTTGGAATGATCACAAATTTTGCTGAATTCTTAACAGATATGCGAACAGATGAAGCTTTTCACAATACTTTTGAATCAGCAGTTGCAATAGTTGGCCAGCCTTCATCAAGGTCTGATAGAAAGCATAATTACAAGCAGCTTTATTTTCAAGTGATTGATAACACAGTTGCAATGCTCAATGACCGATTTGCAGACTGTAAGCACTTTGCATTCTTGGATCTGGTTAACCCAAATTTCTTTGCCAGATGGAAAGCTGAGTTTCCAGCAGACAAATTGCAACTCTTAAAGTCAAAATATGGTCCCCTTTTTAACATCCAACTACTTCAAAGCCAATTGCTTTTTATATACAGGGACAATGATTTTTACAAGAAGAGCTCAGTGGAGGTTCTGAATTATCTTTATGAGTTTGGATTGCAAGAAAGTCTGTCAGAAGTTGTAAAGCTCTTGAAGCTCAATTCTGCCATCGCAGTGTCAAGTGCATCAGTTGAGAGATCATTTTCTTGCTTGAGGAGGGTCAAAACATACTTACGCAATAAAATGGGCCAGGAACGTCTTGGATCTCTGTGTAGAATAAGTATTCATAAAGATCTGTTAAAGGAACTTGAGGATACGAAGAAACTTCATGATTTGATTGCTGAAAAATTCATTGAAAAACCTAGAAGACTCAATTTCTTGTACAAGTAAAGCAATTCAAAAGACATGGAAATTTTTAAAACAGTTGCTGATCAAACAATTTTAAAGAGAACTCTCTGTTTTGTGCAATGATGTCATAATTTGTTACTGATCAAAGGAACTTCCAAGGGAGCTTTACTGTTTGTGCATTATAGCCATATTATGCTTTCTATCAGATCATGGTTCCTCAACTCTGTCATAAGTTGTTGCTGATTAAAGGAACTTTCCAAGAGAACTTCCCAGTTGGTGCTTGCAGTGTTATCATAATTTGTTGCTGATTAAAGGAACTTTCCAAGAGAACTTTCCTGTTGGTGCTTGCAGTGTTATCATATTTTGTTGCTGATTAAAGGAACTTTCCAAGAGAACTTTCCTGTTGGTGCTTGCAGTGTTATCATATTTTGTTACTTATCAGAAGAACTTGCTCCCACAACAGCCAATCTTCTTTCAAGATCAATTGTAATGCAGTTTGATTACCCCCAGTTTTACTGTTGCCATGGGCTGGTGGGGTTCCTTCTGCTTAAAAATGGAAAACTCAAGCTATAGGCAATCCCTTGACGTGGGGCTTGAGCTTAACTCACTGAATATTCATTGAGGACTAAATTTGCCTGGCAACTGTTCAGAAAGATTAGCTACTTGGCATAATGCCTGCCAAATTTATGGCAATCATAAAATGTCTCCATAAAGTTTCAGACTTAAAACGAAAACATTTGAACACCAAATTTTGGTCTAAAATTTTAGAACATAAAGGGTTTTCCCTCTGTGTGCAGGTACATATTTTACTTGCATAGGGATGGGTGTTGCCCCCTCTTATATAAAAAGGGGCGTTTCCAGGTGAAAAAGGGGCGTGGTCTGAAAAATTTTTCCGGGGGCTCCGCCCCCGGACCCCCGCGCTCTTTGCGCCTTCGGCGCAAAGAGCTTCCTGCCTTGCGCCTTCGGCGCAGGGCATGACCGACCATCTTGGGCCAGCTTCGCCCCTGAAGTTCATGTCGACTGCTTGGATGGGATGAAGAGATATCTGGTGAAAATCTAACACAGTGGAACAATTGGCTGATGGAAATGCCGAAGTTGGAAGAGTTTGCGGTGAAAAGATGTATCAAGGTGCCTGAATTTGGAACTTGTGTTAATCATGAGATTCATCATTTTTCCGATGCCTCTGAGACAGGTTATGGCACAGTATCATACTTGAGAACAGTTCATGAAAATGGTGAAATCAATGCTGCATTCTTGTTTGCGAAGTCACGATTAGCCCCACTGAAGAGAGTCACGATCCCGAGGTTAGAGCTCACTGCTGCAACACTGGCTGTAAAGATCGACACTATGTTAAAGGAAGAGCTAGAGATTAAGTTGCAGAAATCCATGTTCTGGACTGACAGTACATCCGTTTTGCGGTACATAAATAACAAAGACAAGAGATTTCATACGTTTGTGGCCAACCGAATCACAGCCATCCATGAAGGCTCAGATCCTGAACAGTGGAAGTATGTACCAACGAAGAGCAATCCTGCAGACGATGCATCACGTGGAATGTCAGCAGATGACCTTCTTCAAAGTAAACGGTGGATGAATGGACCAGAATTTCTGTTGCAGACAAGTGACACATGGCCAAAATGGAATGATGATATTACTGAAATACCTGAAGATGATGTAGAAGTGAAAGGGATGGTGCTGTCGAACTCAGTCAATATCAGCAATGGAAAGGGTATGACGTCATTGATTTTTTCACGTTTTTCAAACTGGACTCGCTTGAAGAAGGCAGTTTCCTGGATCCTGCGATACAAGCATTGGCTACTCAGAAAGGTCAGAAGAGATCAAACACCCCCTCTGTCGAAATGTATAACTGCTAGTGACATGAAGGAAGCAGAAGATGCTATCATACAGTGTGTGCAAAAGGAATGTTTCGCTGAAGAATTTCAGTCCTTGCAATCATCTGAAGGTGCAGTGAATAAATCAAGTTCATTAAGACGGTTAGATCCTGTAATCATGAATGGCCTCTTATGCGTTGGTGGACGTCTCAAGCATGCTCCCTACGAATATGACCATATGAAACATCCAGCTATACTTCCTAAAGGGCACCACGTGAGCAACTTGATCATTCAACATTTCCATGAAGTATCTGGACACTCAGGACAAGAGTACGTTCTTTCAATAATCAGAGAGTGTTACTGGATAATACAAGCAAGAGTACCTGTGAGAAAGATATGCAGAAGCTGTTTCCCTTGCAAGAAAAGAACTCAAGCTCCATGTCAGCAGAAAATGGCAGATCTCCCAATGGAAAGAGTCACACCGGATAAGCCTCCCTTTACATTTGTTGGCGTCGACTATTTTGGACCGTTCCTGGTTAGAAGAGGCCGTACAACTGAGAAAAGGTATGGAGTTATATTTACCTGTCTAGCAGTACGTGCCATTCACATTGAAATAGCCAACAGCCTTGACACTGACTCCTTCATTAATGCGTTGAGAAGGTTCATTGCAAGACGTGGATCACCACAGGAGATAAGATCAGACAACGGGACTAACTTCAAAGGTGGAGAAAGAGAACTACGTCTGGCAATACAAGGATGGAATCAAAATCAGGTGCATGAATTTCTTCTGCAGCACAATGTTGATTGGATATTCAATCCTCCGTATGCCTCACACTTCGGCGGAATTTGGGAGAGAATGATCAGGTCGATCAGACGTGTACTCAAAGCTCTACTAAAAGTACAAATTCTGAATGATGAAGGTCTACAAACTTTGATGTGTGAAGTGGAATCAATCATAAATGCGAGACCGTTGACAAAGGTTTCAGATGACCCCTCTGACTTGAATGCTCTAACTCCTAATCACCTGCTCCTGTTGAAGACAAACTCAAACCTTCCACCTGGTATATTTTGCAAGCAAGACCAATATTGCCGTCGTAGATGGAAACAGATACAGTACCTGGCTAATGTTTTTTGGCGAAGATGGGTGAGAGAATATTTACCGATACTGCAAACCAGACAGAAGTGGCAAAGCATTCGACCAAATATTTCAAAGGATGACATAGTGTTGGTAGTTGATCAAACCACACCACGAAGTTGTTGGCCCCTTGGAATAGTCCTAGACGTTCACGTTGGAAGAGATGGATTGGTTCGTTCAGCTCGAGTCAAGACGATGAACACAGAGTTGGTGAGACCAGTTGACAAGTTGTGCTTGCTTGAAGCTCGAGAAGACAAATGAAGATGAAATTCGCACAATGGTTTTAGATTAGAAACAGGCTCCCGGGGTAACCTGTTTGGGGCTGGGTATGTTAGTGCGAATGACTGTTTTGTTTTGAATAGAAGAATTTTATTTTTTTTGCATTCCCTTGTGACGAACATTTTTATTTTTTGTAGTCCCTTGTGACGAACTTTAGTGCTCGTCTCGTTTTTTTTTTTAGTCGTGCTGTTTATTTTTTCTTCGTGCGTTTCTCGTAGTCATAAAAGGCTTCGCGCTCCCTTTTTTGGGCATTCACTTCTCCTTGGAATCAGCTGTGAGACGGACTGTGGCAGAGTTTCTAGTTGCAGGTGTGGCCTTGGTTTCCATGCTGTGTTAGGCCCACCCCCACATATAATGCAAGTTTCTTATGGCTACGAGGACGTATAGATTGTAAGTTGCATAAACATTTATCTATCTTGTTATTTGCAGCTAGTTTGTGTTGACATTTGTATTCTATTGGTTTAGTGCAAGGTTCGTATATTTTTGGGACATTTTGCGGACATTTAGGCCCTGCTTATTTGACTTTTTTATTACTCGAGTTTCTTCGGTTTGCTGTAAAGTTTTCTGGTTCTTCATATTTTTAGATTATGCTTCGTTGATATTAATTTGCATAGTTTCGTTATCGTATATTTATTACTGTTATTTTTTTTTTCCTTAGCGAACCACATTTGTTTACGCACATTCAGCAGGCGTTGTAAAGAAAAGAGACTGGGGAGAGACTTCTTTTATGATTTTATTTTTAGAACGTAAAAAAGACAAGGAGTAGAAATTAGTTGAGCGTTGAGATAGCAAACAGACACGAATTTAGTTGAGATATATTTGAGAACGAAGGTCGGTATTTTTACAAAGAGGACGGATAAGTATAGATACTTTCCGTTGAAGGTCGGCCGCAATAAACTATCTGCGGTATAAGTCTTGGAAAATACAACATGGTGCCGTGACCCGGGAATTTAAAGAAGAATTTTGATATTTTGAGTCTGGACGAGCCAGAAATTGCTGCGAAAAATGCCGACTGACACAGAAATGGAAGCCGAAGCTAAAAGAAAAATAAAAGGAAGAAATGTAGTGAGAAGATGCTTAAAGAAAATAGTTACGGAAACGGGAGAATTGATGCGAGATAATGAGACGTCACAAATCTCAGAAACTTTGTTGACCAACAAGGAGTTAATTCGCGCGGAACTAGAAGGTCTCAAGAGAGCGGACAACGAAATTATTGATTTGTTAATGGTTTTTGATGAGAAAGGAATGGAGAGCGAAATTATGAGTACACGACCAGCCTATGCAGAAGCACAACATTGTATAACGAAGATTGAGACGACGCTAAAGAGTTTAGCAGAGGAAACAGCCGCAACGAGGAGACATTCAACGTCATCGAGCGCCCAGAAACCGAAAGTTACGAAATTGCCCCATTTGAAATTAAATTCGTTTTCAGGCAATACTACGGAGTGGATATCGTTCTGGGAAACATTCGCCGCAGCAATCGATTCAGATGATACAATTGAAGATGTTATGAAATTTAGTTACCTGAAAAGTTATTTGGAAGGTGCAGCCGCAGATGCGATAGCGGGATTGCAAGTGACGAATTCAGCATACAAAGAAGCAGTGGAAACGTTGAAAAATAGATTTGGAGATCGTCAGGCAATTGTTTCGAGTCATATCGACAAAATGATCGATTTAGAGCCTGTTGCAACAATGCAAGATACGAGAAAGCTGAGAGTGATGTACGACACTGTGGAAGCCAACGTTAGAAGTTTGAAGACGATGGGCGTGTCAGCTGACTGTTACGAACAAGTTTTGACACCGATGATTCTCAAAAAAGTACCCAACGAGCTGAGATTAACGATAACTAGAAAGCTGAAAGATACTTGGAGTTTTGAGTCACTGCTTGAAGTATTTCACGAAGAATTGCAGATTAGAGAGAAATGCTCACTGAACGTTGTAGGATCAGGAAGAATAAATCCTCCATCGTATTACGCGGACAGCAGACCGCGCGAAAGAGCTCATTTCCGCAACAGCCAAGCAAGTGCAGCAGCGTTGTTTTCTGAGAGCAGAACAGAAAACATAAGAGATACCAAATGTGTTTATTGTGATGGAAAACACAAATCACACCAGTGTAAAGTCGTAACAAACCACGTAACTCGAAGAAAGATTCTCATGGAGAAAAATTGTTGTTTTATTTGTCTACGCGCAAATCATTTAGCCAGAAATTGTCGTACGAACATGAGATGTTTGAAATGTAATCGTCGCCATCACTCGACTATTTGTGAAAGTTATGGAAACAAGGAGGAAAAAGCTGAAACTACAAGTAACAAGACACAGCAAACTACGCCAGAAACGAAAGAATCACAGTCTACAACCAACATGCACGTTAGCAACAAAAACTCAGTTTTACTACAGACCGCTCGTGCGTTCGTTAGAGTTCCAGGAGACGCTGCAACAGAGCAGAATGTCCGTTTGATTTTCGATTCCGGAAGTCAAAAAAGCTACGTAACTGAAGAATTGAAGAGAGCATTGAATTTACCAGTTATTGCTAAGGAGAAATTGATGATTAAAGCGTTTGGTGACAGTTCGCCGAAAGTAAGAGAATGTGAAATAGTGCAAATTGGTATCAAATGTGTTGATGGAGTTGAAGTGATCATGACCGCGTACGTCGTACCTGTAATATGTACCCCCATAAGCAACCAAGTCATTTCAGGAGCCCTTGAAAGACACCCTTATTTGCGAGACTTGGAGTTAGCTGACTTTTCAAGTGAAGACGAGTTGAACGCCGACAAAACAGTTCAAATTTTAGTAGGAGCTGATTTTTATTGGAGATTAGTTGATGGGGAAGTTTATCGTGGAGATTCGAGCGGGCCAGTAGCCATGAGAACGAGACTTGGATGGGTCTTATCAGGCCCAACCGAAATGGTAAGTGACAATTTAAGTCCTAATTCACATGTTTTAAACATTCAAGTGATGTCTTTAGGGGAGCACGAGTCGATTTCGAAAGAGCTCAAAAAATTTTGGGAAAATGAATCTATTGGAATCAAGGAGCAAAAAATTGAGCAAAACACCACTGAAAAGTTTGAGCAAGAAATTAAATTTGTTGATGGAAAATATCAAGTAAAACTCCCATTTAAAGAAAGCCACCCCTTGCTACCTGATAATTATGACCTTGCTAAACGTAGGCTTTTATCTCAATTAAGCAAGTTAAGGCAAAATGATGAAGTAGCCAAGCAGTACGATAACGTTATAAAGGAGCAGTTGAATCTGGGAATCATTGAAAGGGTTGAGGAAGTTGCGAACACGGAACTGGGGGGAGTAACTTATTTGCCTCATAGAGAAATCTTGAAGCCAGATAGAGAAACAACTAAAATCCGTGTGGTGTTTGATGCTTCAGCTAAATCAGGGGGTCCAAGCTTAAATGATTGTTTAGATGCCGGACCGTCATTGTTGCCCTTCTTGTATGACATTTTGCTGAGGTTTCGATTAAACAAGGTGGCTTTAACAGGAGACATAGAAAAGGCTTTCCTTAACATTCGTGTAGCACCGGAGCACAGAGATCTTTTAAGATTTTTATGGGTTGAGGATATCGAAGCAGAGAATCCGAAGATTGTGGTTTATAGATTTGCGTCTGTCCTTTTCGGCTGTATTTCCAGTCCATTTCTATTAAACCAAACAGTGAAACATCATATGGCTACATTTAGTGACGATGAAGAGTTCGTAGACAGTGTTTCCAACTCTCTTTATTGTGATGATTTTATTGGGGGTTGTAATTCTATCGAAGATGCCCTCACCTTGTATGAGAAATTGAAAACGAGGTTTCAACAGGGTGGTTTTAACATGCGTAAATGGATGTCTAACTGCCAGGAAGTTTTAGACAAACTTGGAGAAAGTGAAAATTCTGTAAAGGTTGACTCTGAATTCGCTCAAAATGTGGAATCAGAGCCTACGCTTGAAAATGTTTGTGAACCTACGAAAAAGGTAGAAGAAACCAAAGTTTTGGGTATGTTGTGGAAACCAAAAGTTGATGAGTTGATTTTTGACTTCAATGCAATGTTAGGAGCCTCTGCGGAGGAAAATGTTTCGAAAAGAGAAGTTCTTGCTACGACAGCAAAATTATTCGACCCTGTTGGACTTATCAGTCCCATTATTGTGCCTCTAAAACTTGTGTTTCAAAAACTGTGTAAGCAAAATAAAAACTGGGACGAGTCGATTGATGAATCAGTTTTGAAAGATTGGAATGATGCCCTAAAAGATATGAGAAACGTTGGTAACATTGCTGTTAATCGACCTTATTTGAGTTCGGAAATTGATTTTGAAAATGTGGACTTTGTGGAATTACACGGGTTTTCGGACGCCTCGAAAACCGCATACGGCGCTTGCGTTTACATAGTTTATCAGTTGAAGTCTAGGGAAAGAGTTTCATCTCTTGTTTCTTCTAAAACAAGAATTGCGCCAATCACAGGAGAAACCATACCACGTCTCGAGTTGCTATCAGCATTAATCTTAGCCCGATTGATGAAATCAGTACAAGAAGCTTTGAGCAAAAACGTCAAAATTTCGCAAATTTTCTGTTGGTCAGATTCACAAATCACGCTATGGTGGCTAGCAAGTGAAAATAAAGTTCTTAAGAGCTTTGTCGAAAACCGAGTGAGAGAAATTAGAAGTCTTGTACCAGTAAATCATTGGCGTTATTGTACAACGAAACTAAACCCGGCAGATATTTTATCGCGCGGTGCAAAGGCATCGAAATTAGCGAAGAACACCCTGTGGTGGAACGGGCCTAAGTTTTTGACGCAAACGAAAGATTTTTGGCCGCGACATGAAAACTTTACCGTTGAGAATTTCGATTCATTGGACACGGATGTTTCATCTGTGAACGTAAATTTGATTTGCAATGCTCAGTATAATATCAGTGAAATAATCTCCGTTGAAAGGTTCAGTGACCTGAGCAAGCTATTTCGAGTAACTGCCTTTGTTTTGCGATTTGTTAACAATCTAAAGGCAAAAATTAGAGGCAATGATTTATTACTTGGTGATTTGAAGCCTGAGGAAATGGAAAATGCACGTCTGAAATTGCTTTTATCCGCTCAACAACAGATTCGCGATGACAAAAACTTTGATAACTTGAAATCAAATTTGGACGTTTTTGAAGATGAAAACAAATTATTGCGTTGCCGAGGAAGGTTAGAAAATGCCCCTCTTGATTTTGAGTCTCGTTGCCCAGTTATTTTACCAAGGGAACATCATATCACGGATCTCATTATTAGACAATGTCACGAAAATGTTAAACATAATGGTGTAAAAGACACGTTAACGGAATTGCGTAGCAATTATTGGATCGTACGGGGCAGACAAAAGGTGAAAAAGTTCATTGACAAATGTTGCGTTTGCAAAAAAGTTGAAGGGAGAAGTTATACTGCTCCTCCACAGCCGCCTTTACCCAATTTTCGACTAGATATAGGACATGCGTTTACCAAAGTTGGGATTGACTTCGCAGGACCCGTTTACGTAAAAAACATGTACGGAACGGATGAAAATATGTATAAAGCTTATATTCTACTAATTACCTGCGCTGCTACTCGAGCTGTACACTTAGAGCTAGCACCGAGTTTACACGTCGAGCCGTTGATTCGTGGCCTGAAGCGCTTTCAGTCGCGAAGAGGAATTCCGTCATTTATAATCAGTGACAACGGTAAAACTTTCAAAGATTCGAAATTACGAGCATTTTTACTTGACAATAGAACGATTTGGAACTTCATTGTAGAAAGAGGAGCCTGGATCGGAGGCTTTTACGAACGTTTAGTGCAGTCTACGAAAAGATGTCTGAAAAAGATTTTGAAAAACGCAAAATTAACGTATGAAGAAATGTTGACATATTTAATCGAAGTGGAAGGAGTTCTTAATTCTAGGCCCTTGACTTACGTGTACGATGAAATTGGAGAAGTCTTGACTCCTTCTCATCTTATTTGTGGGCGCAGATTGTTAGACAAACCAAAACCGAGTCCAAATGCGCAATTTGTGGAAGTCGAAAACAAAACAGAATTATCGAAACGTGCAAAATATTTGCAGCAATTGTTGGAGCATTTTAGAAATCGTTTTCGGCGGGAATATTTAACAAGTCTGAGAGAGTTTCATAAATCTAAATCGCCCGTTGGAAATAGATTTATCAAGGAAGGACACATCGTAACAGTTCAGGAAGATAAAAAACGTCGTCAGTTGTGGAGACTCGGGCGAGTTGTTAAGTTAAATGAAGGAAAAGACGGACTTGTTCGCAGTGCTATTATCAGAGTTTACAGCAAAGGAAAAGTCAAAGAACTTCGACGTCCTGTCAAGTTGCTGTATCCAGTTGAAGTACCAGAAGTTGAAGTTACAAAAGAAGTGAAGGAACTCGCACAAGAGACGACTACAGAACCAGGTATTAAAATGGTATACGACGACAATGTGAGTGATTTTATTCATTGATTATTTTACATTCTTGCTGACTTGCTGAGTTTTGTTCGACCGTATAATCGTATAAATGATTAATTATCGTAAATTCGCATTTCTCGCGGGGGGAGTGTAAAGAAAAGAGACTGGGGAGAGACTTCTTTTATGATTTTATTTTTAGAACGTAAAAAAGACAAGGAGTAGAAATTAGTTGAGCGTTGAGATAGCAAACAGACACGAATTTAGTTGAGATATATTTGAGAACGAAGGTCGGTATTTTTACAAAGAGGACGGATAAGTATAGATACTTTCCGTTGAAGGTCGGCCGCAATAAACTATCTGCGGTATAAGTCTTGGAAAATACAACAGGCGTGTTTTTTCTTGCTGTGTTTCCTGCTGGGTTGTGTATAGTGCGTTCGATCTACAACCACTGTAGTCAAGGCCTGCGATTTGTGGACTACAATTTAGTTTGATGATCTCCACAAATAAGAACCTATTTCAAATTTCAAGCTGAATGGGTTCTTATACATTGGGGGTCTAATTTCAGAATTTTCAGCCTGTAGGTTCTTAATCACTAGGTTCTTATACGCGGGTTTTTACTGTAGGCTAAGTTGTGAGCCTCGAGGAATCCCCCAAAAGGGCTCCAGATCGCATGCGTAGTAGCGATTTATGGCAATGACGTAATATGCAAATTAGCTTGACGGTTGAGAACAGGAGAAGAAAACAATAGCAAAGTTGCGCATGACAGTGTGAGCCCCACCGTTGATTCGCTCTCAACAAAGCTGAATCATAATCGGTCAAAACAATGGGGTCAGCACTTCATCTCCTCAACAAATCTGAAAATCCGGCCTAAATCGCCGAGAAACTGGTGGTATCAATGAGATTGCAGAGCTACACTAGACTAACTACAATTCAGTCCCATCCCAGTTTTCGCTTTGTTCATTGAATTGGAGGATGGCGATTATCAGCCTATGATGAATAAATTCAGGAAAACTTGGGGTAAACCGTACTGCGAGTAAGTCTCGCCGAGAAATTCCATAATTTACAGTACGAACGCAAGCGCTTCCTACCCACAAGCTTCCATCCACGAATTACACGCATGAAATTATGTAAATCGCATCAAATGTATAAAAATCAATTCTTCCACGAAATTCGTATTACACGTCATTCAAAAATCATATGAGTCCAGTTCCTCTCACATCTGTCCTGATGCGAGTATTCGACTCTCATTCAACTCTCTTTCCACCGATTCAGTATTCAAAACTTCCAGACTAAGTGATTCCACTCCAACTAAACCATAGTCATTGATTTCAATGCACCTCGGTCACGTGATTTCCGAGGATCAACATGTCGTCATAAAAAGTCTGTTCAAATCACATCATCCTCCCCCCTGATTGAGGGGACTCAATCATCAATGTTCAATGTTCATCACAAGCGACAAAAAAACTATTTACATGTATCTATAATTATGTTAGGAACGTCACTATCGGTTACACAACGAATCTCAATGTCTGAATCTGTCGAGTGCGTATTCACCTCCTCAACTGTACTACAGTCTCTTTCCTCTCTAATCTCTAGCGGATACAAATGTACAATAGATCTCTTTAAAACAATGTCTCTTCCAGCTGCATCTAAAGTCTTCACATCGGCGGCTCTTACAATACCGTCCTTTCCAGGGTACAATGTAATAACTCTACCCATTCTCCATTTCTGACGTGGAACTCTATCACTCTGAATGATAACAATGTCTCCCAACCCAATTAAACGATTGTTTTGAGTCGAAGCATTTCGATGAAACTCACGGAGTCCCGGTAAATACTCTCGAAGAAATCTTGTCCAAAAATGCTTCAATAATAACTTTAGGTAACTTTCCCTTGTCGATAACGAAGTCTTCGATGAATCTAATGACAAATTAGGATCAAACGGCGTTTTAGTTAATAGTCTACGACCAGATACCAAAGACGATGGTGTCAACGGCTCATCTAACGAATCGGCATCAACGTACGTCAAAGGACGCGAATTAATAATTCCTTCTATTTCAATCAAAATCGTGTTGAGCTCCTCGAAAGTCAAATGTGCGTTAGCAACGATCTTCTTCAAACATCTCTTAACAAGCTTGACCATAATTTCAAAGAAGCCTCCCCAAAAACTTGCTCTTGGAACGTTGAATTTCCAAATTATGCTGTTTTCAAGCGCGTAACGCTGAACTTTCTTGTCTTTAAATGTTTTCCCATTGTCTGAAACCGTTAGAGAAGGTATTCCCCGTCTACCTTGAAATCTTTTCAAACTGCGAACAAATGCGGGGGCTATCTTTAAAATCCGGAATCCGGAAATTCCGGCGGAATTTTTAAAAATCCGGAAATTCCGGATTTTTCGAGAAAATCCGGAAATTCCGGATTTTGTAAAAATTCCGGATTTTCTCAGCAAATTGGCCTTGCAATTAAGTTTGCCTTCTTAAACAATATGTCTTATCTACATAATTTTATGGTATGCAGCCTTCTCAATAGAATTGAATAAATGCCAGCATAATACTTGATATACTTGATAAGGGTCATTCTAATTTAATCCACTTTGAACCTTTCTGGAATTTTAATGAACAGGCTATTTTATCTTAATTGATGATGCCAAACAGTTAAACACAAATTTGGCAGTTATTGTAGCTTCTAGACGTCACAAACTTTTCACAAAGATAAAACTTTTGATCCTCGCCTGACAATTTCTATGACATCGACATCCTGACTTTGCATTTCTCGTCTTTCTTTTCAGTTCTCGGGGAGGGGGGTATCTTTGTTTTTTTGTTGTACTGGACGTGCCATTTTTTGTAGGGGTACCCTTTTAAAAAACGTTGCGGAATTATGTGTATCCTTTTCAGAAAATTCACGGAATCATGGGTCCTGTTCTTGAGCAAATTTTACAGATGTATGGGAATTGTAGCAAATTTTTCATAATTTTCTGAATTATGGCCCTAAACTTATTTAAGATATACGGAATTATGGGTATCAATTTTTCGGGTAAATGCCACGTTCCCGTCAGATGATAGGTCAAGATCCTCCCCCCCCCCGAGTTTCAATTAGTTTCGATGATATACAGAATGAATTCATAGAAAGAGCCTTTTACTGCCAATTTATCTAAACTTGTTAACTTGTTCTTGTTGAAACTTGTTCGTGTTGGTGGGTTGATGTAAAAATTTCTTTCAGAATAAGGTCACTCTCCGAAGAACTTACCACTAATTTTTACCTTCACTTTTCCTCTACCACGGTGTTTTACTCGTTTTGCAGGGCCATATTGTAATTTGCGAAATTGCGCTATTTCGCAATTTCGTTGTTTCGCAATTTCGCAAAATACAATAAGCCTTCTGATACTCTCTTGCAAAAGAATAAATAAAGATTCCCTCCTGTGCCACAACGCATCGAGAATGAAGAAATATATGCTTAAAGTTTTTTATGATAAGTTAAGAATCTGAGCCGGTGCCAAAAGCTTCCTAAAATAATCCGATTTTTAGCACTCAAAGTTTCTTACGAGTTTCTGAAAGGCTTCGTAACAATCTTCATGTGTTAAGGATCTCAGTGCATCATGAAAGTAGATAGTTCCTTAAGCAATATCTTCGCAGCTCTTGAGTTTTCTGTTTTTCTTTGGCGATTTAAGAGCTGGGTTTCTTATCAAAAATAGTATACACGAGAAAAGGGCAGGTCTAATCTCCATGGCACCCCAGCATACTCAAAATCACAGGGAATCATGATTTCGATATCACAAAATCATGTTTATGTGGGGAGGGGTAAGCCCTAAATTGGATTAAATTAGAACGATCCTAATCATTTATCTGTATCTTGATTACCCTGGCATTTATTCAATTCTATTGAGAAGGCTGCATATCATAAAATTACGTAGATAAGAAATATTGTTTAAGAAGGCAAACTTAATTGGAAGGCCAATTAGCTGAGAAAATCCGGAAATTCCGGCGGAATTTTGAGAAAATCCGGAATTTCCGGCGGAATTTCCGGATTTTCTCGAAAAATCCGGAAATTCCGGATTTTCTAAAAATTCCGCCGGAATTTCCGGATTCCGGATTTTAAAGATAGCCAAATCAGGGCAAAGCTCTAAATGAATTGCACGGGTAGTTGCACAAGTGTACAAAGCAATATACGATTTATACATTGTTTTATCCGAGCCAAATATATTTCTGACGTAAATTGGACCCGCAAAATCAACTCCAATATTTGAAAACGCAAAATCTGCATTCACTCTAAAGTTAGGAAATGGTGCATTTGACGGGGAATTGTATGCTAATCCCTCTAAACGCTTACAAATGACACACTTCGAAATCAAAGATCGAACAATTTGACGTCCACGAACAATCCAAAATGTACAACGCAATTCTGTCAATGTTTCTCTCAAACCGTTATGACCGACTTTAGCGTGGGCTTCGTAAACTAACAATTTGGTCACGTGATGGTCTCTTGGCAACCAAATAGGAAATTTAGTAACGAAAGGCAAGTTAGCATTTTCAATTCGACCCCCGCAACGAATAAGGCCATTTTCATCATCAAAAGCTTTCAAAAGAACAGAATTTTTCTGATAATCCTTTTCCGATTTCAATGAACTTTGCATTTGGCGAAACCACAAATTTTTCGCATCAAGAAACTCTTCAAGACTCAATTCTCCAATTACGCAATCCTCTCCTTTCACACGTCTCTTCAAATTTTGTACAAAGCGAATTACATATGCTGTAACGCGAAATAAATGTTTTGCACTGCTATAGTTTTCACACGAGATAACGCTTTCGATATTCAAGTCCAAACTAGTAACCGTGTTTACAAACACATCCGAAAAGTCTTTTCGCGGATTCGACTTAACTGCTTTGTTTACCTCCGCTGCGATTTCATCAGAAGGAGTTAGAGCGGGTTTGAGCCGATCTAAAATTCAAAATGTTAGGCCAAAATGCAGGCGATTTCTTCAAAAAGTCAGGACCTGTCCACCAAAGTTGATTGTCTGATAATTCGGTAGCTTTCGAACCTCGAGACGCAATGTCTGCGGGATTTAGATCAGTCGGACAGTAATTCCATTTATCTGGGGTAACAAGTTTTCGAATTTCGATTACACGGTTTTGTACAAATTGCTGAAATTCTTTGTTCACACCAAAAAACCACCATAGAACGATTTGCGAATCCAGCCAGCAAAAAATTCGATCAATTTGGATAATACTTTTCAATGCCTCAACGGTCGAACTCACTAAACGTGACAAAAGAAGCGCAGCCATTAACTCTAGTCTCGGAATGGTTTCTCCTTTGAGAGGAGCAAGCCTCGTTTTGGCAGTCACTAATTGGACGGAAGATTCGCCCGATTTTCTCACGGTTCGCAGATAGACTGCCGCTCCATAAGCAAATTTACTTGATCTAGTCTAAAACACCACACAGGTGAACACAGATGAACACAGATGAACACAGGTGAACACAGGTGAACACAGATGAACACAGGTGAACACAGGTGAACACAGGTGAACACAGATGAACACAGGTGAACACCGGTTAAATCAAGAAACTAGTAAAAAAATGAATTAACACAAGTAACAAGTATTCAGAAAAATAACTGGCCTAGCAGAATGAATATATAAATCAATGAATGAAGAATGTACATGCAAGATGTGGTGTAGTATTTTTTATGAATATAGAAAACAAAATTAATGAATGGACGATCACAAGAAAGTGGGCAAGTTCGTTATCTTGTTTCATACCAAGAAACTCTCACCAATGAAAAATCTACATTTTGGTATTTACCATTAAATATTTGCGTGAATCTCTGGCCCTGATTCACGAAATGCTATCAGAAGAAAATATGGGATCCCATTACTTTGGATGCATGCAGCCATGCAATACCAAACAATGCAGCTTTACGAGTTATTGAAAGACGGCTTTTCATTGTAAATGATGATGCGTGAAAAACGGACAATGGCCGTTACCTCATTTTATGGCATAAATTTGAACGGGGGTGAAGCGTGTCAGAGATAACAAAGAGAAGTCCTTATTGAATTCTTATATTCAATAAAAAAAGCTCTTCGGAGAAAAAACTTTTGTTCTCTTGCTTGGTAAAATACCCCCGGGATTTCATAAAGCCATGAAAACAGACAGGAACAAGCGATCTTTTGCCAAGATGACGTCCAAAAAGCGAAAGGAGTTTACGCCAAAGAAACAAGCTCAAGGCAACTCAAAAAGGCACAGGCAGGCAGAAATTATTTCATCTAGTGACGAGCTGGACCAGTCAGATGAAGATGAGATAATCTTTGTTAAAAGTGTTGAGCCACCTGCAGGAGGTATGGACTGCAGAATTGGTTCCTTTTGTGACAGAAAACTACCCTGTTCTCGTGATTTGTTTGCAGTAAAAAACGAAGCTTTTAGCGCAAGTGATTGTGAGGAAGCTGTGCAAGGATACGATAACTACATATCGCGAGAAGACGTTGAGGAGAAGGAAATTTCGGGAGGAAGTGACTTCTTCAAAGGAAATCCATCTCTACCAATTTATTCCAGGAAACCGCCAAATCTTCAAAATATCTTAAATGTTTGTGTTCGTGAGGATCTCCCAAAGGAAAAAATTGCAAAGATACGGCCCATGCGA
Source organism: Aurelia sp. 3 sensu Dawson et al. (2005) (assembly GCA_964020215.1). NCBI lineage: Eukaryota > Metazoa > Cnidaria > Scyphozoa > Semaeostomeae > Ulmaridae > Aurelia > Aurelia sp. 3 sensu Dawson et al. (2005). The sequence continues at coordinate 19,659,753 of OZ026586.1, forward strand.
GTAGAGACAACGGCAACATTTGTTTTGAATCAAACTGAGGCTGGGCTATGTCACCCTTTTGACCTTGAAGCAGATGACATACCAGGAGTTTACGTCAAAAAAGAGCAAACTCGGTTTTATGAAGTTGATGAAGGAAATGACGAACTCGATGTTTCATCTTATATACACGTCACAAAGAACGCTGATGGGAAGGTTGTATCCGGAGTAACAAACGAAAGAATCGGAAGTGGAAATTGGGTGCATCGTAAGGTAGACCTTTCCAAAACATATGCTGTGATTCGAAAACGTGCTGTGCACAAGAAAACCCTTGAAGTTCACAAGGTACAATTTGTCCGGTACATCATTTACGTAATGCCGCTGGCTGAGTACAATAAAGTGTGCAAAGAACTGCGGCTGAAACGGGCATACACTCTTCAGAAGAGCAACATATTTGTCAGCTATTACTTTGATGGAGGAGAAGAAGTACCAATTGTGGCAGCACAGCATGGCAATGCAAAGAAGAAGAACACACCGGTTTTCAGACCAGTAGCTCATTCAATGAAGAAAGACATCCATAGCGCAGTTATGGAAGACAATGAGTCCGCACCAAGGACAATAAAGCAAAGGTTGGAAAAGAACAGCCCTTTTGAAGCTAACTTAGCGGATTCAGTGAGAGATGCAAAACAGGTAAACTCATACTCATGGATACAAACAGATTTAAATTTTGCGGAAACTGTTCAAAATCTTGAATCAGAAGAGCAATAAAGTGAATTTTTTTGCTTTAATTTCATTGAAAAGGAGATAACCTTATTTACGATTTACTGGCAATTTTGTCCATAGAATTTTCCAAAAATTAAAATGTTTTCATTCAGTGACCGTCTGCTCCCCCATTTCAACGTTGTCTGGGATAGGATGGGGGAAATTGAAGTATTTGACTGTATTTTGGTAGTCAGGTCTAAAAGATAAGGGAATTCATTCAATTTCAAGACCTTATGTCAAGGATTGCAGAAGTCTCAGCCTTTTAAACTCTCCGTGAATCAGTGCCTTAGATACCATGTGACAGATGATCCAAAAAGTCTGTAATAATCCTTCTGTTTTGATATAAGCGCACAGGACTTGGATGCTGTTGCTTCTGTTGCACTTATGAAAGAGTATGCTGTCAGTTTTCAACCGCGCTCTTTCATGAATCATCATGATCAACATGATAAGGCATAGTTCCTAAGCTTTCCATGGTACACTTGAAGCTTTTGTCTAAAGACGAATCTATCTAACACTTTTTTCACTTAACATTTTGTAGCTCTTTCTGAAGCAGATATCCAAGCAGTAAACCTATTGATTCAAGATAATCTGTGTCATGTAGCATTCAAGAGTGTGCTTGTGCTCTTAGCCTTGTTCACTAGGTTTATCAAATGCGTTTAAAGATTTTCCTATGACATGGCTCCATTTAAACACCCTTTAGTATGAAACCTTTGATCTGAAATATGATATAATACCTTTGACGCGATGGCCTTTGGATGTTGGCCTTTTCTTTACTACAATATTTCAAGTTTCTTAATTATTTTTGCACTTTTCCTTCTCAGGTATCGAATTACAAGCAAAATTATGGCAGCGATAGAGAGAAACCAATAGATGACGTCACACAACTTGTAATGAATGTCCTGAATCAGTCTTCAGTGGAAGCAGGTGATATCTTAGATCAGGATCAGTCTTTTATTCAAGAAGTGCTCCTGCGACATGGTAAACAGCTGAACATAGTCTGCTTCTTGACTCAAACAGTCAATGATGTTGGAAGATTTTGTTGTAATGATTCAACCTCGTCAACTTTAGCAGTAGACACTACTTTCAATATTGGAGAGCATTACGTGACAGAATCAGCATTCCGCTATTTAGCCCTGCGGAAAAGGAATGACGATGGCCACCCCTGGTTTCCAGGTCCTATTATGGCACATCGAAACAAAGAAACTGCTGATTTTGCTTATCTTTGGCAGGCGTGCAAGCGTGCGAATCCAGTTCTCAAGAAACTCCGATCCTTCGGAACCGATGAAGATGACGCACTGATTAATGGGATTTTGCAAGAGACAGAAGAAGATACCGTTAATCTGTTAGGAGAAGAGCATGTGCGCTTGAATATTCAGAAGAAGTTGCTCGAGTTATCCTTTCCTGCCAGGCAGATAAGGATGATTTTGGAAGACATTTTTGGGAAAAAGGAGGGTGATCAGAGGGACTCACTCATTAATTCAGAGTCCTTTGAAGATTTTGACCAAAAAGTGGAGCTTCTTAAAGATAAGTGGGTGCAAATTGAGAAGGACTTTACCCGCAACGATCCAGCTGGAAAGTTTGTAAGATATTTTGAAAAGCACAAACAGGCTGCGATCCGAGAAAAGATGACAAAACTGATCAGGAAAAGCGTCAATGAGGTAAACTACCGTGTTTCGTTATTTATAACAATCCGTTATTTATAATATTTTTCAAGTTGGTTCATTTGCCTACAGGAAAAACTTTGGAACAGCCTCAATTCTTTCAGATCTTTTCTGTTTATTCACCTCTGTCTTATCTCACCTCAGTTCATTTGTCTCGTTCAGTTGCGAGCCATTTTGATCGTCAAGAATGATGGATATCATGTGGATACATGAAATGCAAATGAAATGAATATAATTTTCTTTTGTTAATACAGCGTCGCTTCTTTTAGCTCGACACTCAGAAGCATCACCCGATCTAATAAATGTGTTCACATGTCAACTCAAGTTTTTCCCCCACATTCAATGTTGCAACGCTGTAAGCGTCCCAGCAGTTTATTCATTTGCGCAAATGCATCATCAGATTTCGTCTAGGAAAATATCAGCTTCAAAATTAATTCATAGCATTAGCAATACAATAACGGAACACCAGTGAATACTCGATTTGCCAAATTTGTCAAAGTATTCATCATCGATTGTTCCAAGAGAATTCTAAAAATTTCTTTCTGCATGATACCATGTATCATAATTTTCTTATCAATTGTAATATCCTATCCTATAGCTTTCACCAGAAAAAGACACCCTGTTCTGTACTCTTTTCCATAAAAGGACACCCTGGTGAGTGGCACATCTCGTCAAGTCAAGTGTGGGAGTGCCTCCCTCGGGAATGATACCTTTGTTGCAGAATACATTCAAGATTAGCAGAGTCGCCACCTTACCTGTTTCAAACTTTCGCAAAGGCTTTAATTGATAAAATATCAAACTTCCAATAAATCTGCTTTCTCCATTAGTAAAAGATAGCACACATCATTTAGAGCGTTAGATACTGCTTACAACCACTATGTCGAACAATCGCTGTCTCGAACAAGTTTTCATTTCACCTGGATTATTCGAGATAGCGGTTGTCAGCTGTAAAAGAGATACATAATTGTATATTGTTTGTTTTTATTCCAGGAAGAAGGGTATGGCCAAAACCCTATTGAGTGGCTACATAACATGGCAAAACGTGAAATAGATGAATATGGGAGATCAGCAGGAAAGAATCACCGAAACATGGCGATTTCTACATGCCTTGATGTTTTGAAGAAAAGATCATTGCGAATGTATTCCGACGTCGTTCTTGCATTTTTTGAACAAGGCCCATACTACCTCGATCAAGCATATTCGAAGTTTGAGTTGCGATACAGTGACTGGAAAGACATGCAAAGGGATGAAAAACTGATGCACGTAAAAAGATTCCTTTCATTCAAACCAAAGCAACCAAAGAAAGCACCAAATACGAAAACACAAGGAGAAGAAAGACGGCAGCGTGAAGATCAGGATGCTTGCTATCTAAACGGCAATGTAGCACGCTCTACTTCCACCTGTTCAGTGGCACCGAAACCCATGCAAAGAAAAATCACTATTTCTCCAGATGATTTAAGCATTCCTCCCAGTGTCCTTCGAAAAGAGATGCTAGAGAAGATATTTGTCGATGCCCAGCTCCTTTTGGATGACAAAGAATCAATAGCGGATGTCCCATCGCGAGATCCAAACGTGAAAGCCGTGAAGAATTGTGCGTCTTTAGAGCCTTTGATAGTGAAGCCTCAAGCAAAGAACAAGTGCCTGTTTCAGTGTACCTGCAGAACATTCACAGCATGCCGTGCAATTTGCCATCACACTCTCGCCGTTGCCTTCGTTGTCGGTAAACTAGTAGAATACTGTGCTGCTGTAAAGAAAAACTTGACATCATACAATGCAAAAAAAGGTCCACAGATGCCTAACTTGGCATCAGCAATCGAACAGGATTTGCCAAATACCTTGAAGGGAATGAAGCAGAATGAAATCGTGAAAACTACTCTAAGAAGAAAAGGCAAAACAATGCAAAACGTTGAACCACCATTTCCAACAAGTGAGAGCAGCACAACTTCCAGCCAGCAAATAGCTCCCTGTATTCCTTCTGGAACGATACAACCACAGCTCGGGTGCTTGAACACTACGTCTGCTCTAGAAAGTAGCATTCCTCTTTTAAGTCATCCCTTTAAAGGTCTAATATCACCATTTTCGATAAGTTGTAATATGGACGTCCTCTGACAGCGGAATTCGATAACATCACTCAAATCGCAATATTTTGCCTACAAGTGCCCCTAAAAGCCCCCCAAAGTTGCGAATTTGCGGAAATTTTTCAAAATTACCGCGCAGAGAAAAGAAGACTGGTAACGAGCGCTGCAACGTCACGGCAGGAACGCATGAAAGAATCACAGCACAGGCCTTCATTGAAAACACTACGACAAGGTTGCATCTTGTTTCTTCCCGCAAAACTGTTTTTTCAGCCATGCCTGAGAGATGTATGGTTTATGGTTCCAGCAATTACCTATGACAAAGAGTTGGGTATTTCAGTCCATAAACTGGCTTCTTCGGAGATGACAAGCCTGAAGCGAAGGAATGAAGGAAGCAGTGACGGATGAGAGAGAGAGAAGGCAAAATGAACCGAGAAGAAGCACTCCGTCATTGCGCGAAGCATTTCTTTTTCATACAAGAAGAGATCGATACAGTGTGCCTCTGTTCCCGGGATGGAGTTATCATGCAGAAGAAGTTTGACATCAGATGACATCGGGGTTTAAAGCTAGCCTAAAAGTCGCGCTAAAGGTACAGGATAATCACATAGGCCAGGTGAAAGCTTTCCCTTCAATACAAGAACCGTTTCCCTAAAGACTATATCTGGCGTTCCGCAGAGAAGAGAGAATTCTCCGGGGTAACATTGAAAGCTGAAGGAAACAATAATCATGTATGAATAGCTCAAAGAATCTTCTTTCGAATGGTGTCAAATGTTAATATATCTTACACTAAAATTTGCGGTTATTATGGGCGTGCAGTCAGCAGGTCATGATCTTGTGCGATCTGGCTTTCGATCATGAGAGCTCCCAAGGACAAGAGTGTTGACGATTTATCAATGAAAATTTTTATAGGAATTACAACTCATACATTGAGTTTAGTGATGTCTTATCATCTGCAGAAGTGCTTTTGAGGAGGGCAAAGCGGAACGTTGGGAAGCGTTGAGGAACTCTGTGCCCACTCTGTGCCGTTTCGTAGAGGCATAAATTTTGGCTTGTTCTTGGAGAACCCGTGGTGAATCTTATTATTTGGCCGCGAACTCAGCATTGCCGCTGCAAAGTGAGGTAAGAGCCTTCATATTAAAATCAGTTGTGGGTTTCTTGTCATTTTAGTATGCTTTAGTCATTTGTTTATCCATTCCTCGTCGGCAACAGTTTCATCTTGACATAGATCTTTTATGCGGAAGGCTGGGTCTAAACACAATGTGAAGTTTGCCGTACTACGGTCATTGCTCACTGTTGCTGCCTCGTCTTTTTCTTCAGCAACATATTCTTCGACGTTGTAGCAGAATACCACGCATCTTTTGATTTCCAAGATGATTCAGACAAAGTTTGCGACATTTTTGAAGATCTAGTTCGTTTGTTCCCACGGTTTATCCACACGCTTCAAAATTCCTCAATAAAGCATTGGATACTTGCGCGTTGCGTGGTTCCTGCTGTTACGTCACAAACATTCGACCCAGTCTCTTTCTTTGCGCGGTAATTTTTCAGACCACCCCATCTTTCAGGGGCTTTTAGGGGCACTTCTTGTCAAAATATCACGATCTGAGTGATGGTATCGAATTCAGCGATGATAGAATGTCCATATTACAAATTTTCAGAAATGGTGATATTAGACCTTTAACAGATTACAACTAGATGACGCCCAAGGGTTGCCAAGCTTCGGTAGAGCGTTTGGATTCCAAAACGATGCTGCTTTGCACTCCATGCCATCGGAGCAACCATTCCAGGTATCAACCTTCGACATCCAAACGAACGGGCCACATTCTGCTGTTGCAAATCAATTTTCCTTCACGCCAAGGGCTCAGCGGGTTTCAACTTCAGTCTCTTCGCAAAGAGACGTTACCACATGGCATTCTGGAATGTCGCCATACCCTTACCAGTTGATACTCTACCCAACGGGAGTTTCAAGATGTTATGGCTGCAATCAGGATTTTGCTGATAAGTACAAGGTTCCACCGAATAATGTTATTGTTCGCCACAATGACAGGAGAATCAGAGGTAAAGATGTCAACGGCCAGGTATATCATAACGACACTTTCTCGTTTGCGTACTACCATGCCAACAGATTACACATCGAGAAGAAAAATCCCACATTCAATGGTGAAGTGCTTATCTCAGCAGCACTATACAGTTTTCTTGGAGGTGAAAAGGTACGCTCATTAAGTGCTACAAGTGGCTTAAATGTTAGAGTTATGAATGATTGATACCTTGCAGGCATCTATGCCCAACAACTTTGGTTGCAGAAAGATCTTGACTGTTTGCGGCTTCAGTCCTTACAAGTTTCAACACTTACATCATCCTGACATGTCATCAACTGAACACATGGGCAGGGGGAGCATTGTATTTGACTGCAAAATTCACCATTCAATTGCCTTTAGATGAGGTGATGTTTTGAATTTGTATGTTAAGGTGTTAAGGTGATATGGTGTACGGTACCACGTTTATTAAGTTACCAGCCAGCAAGTAGGCTTTATGCAGCATTTGATGAAATACGTGAAAACATTGTCGTTGCGCAGTCATAATACAGTTTTCATATACTTTACATATACTGCTGGATGAGACATAGATAGACTTGTGCATATTGTTTTGCTGAAATGGACTTACAAAATTTACAAGCTGCCCTGTTGTATTTGTGGTGCTGAATATCCAGGCTGTTCCTTTCACAACCCCTCAATCTTGTTTATGATAGTATTTTTGAAGTCGACGAAAGTCGTACCTAGAGTCACAGATAAACCTCGTAGGATCAAGTTGAAATTATTTACACCCTTGGTGGTTTAATCGCCAGAGTTTTACTTTGCCATGCACCCAGAGAGCAAGGTTCAAAACCTTGATAGATACTTGGTTTCAATGATGTTAATTGAAAATTAAAGACTCGATCGCGATAAGGATCAGTCATTACTAAAGCCGGATGGCAGGCTGGACAATATTTTATTGATAATGAAACTTTCGCATAACCCTTTCATTTCTCCATCAGGATTTTCAAAGGCTCCTCAATTTCTAGCTATAATTTTTCATGGCCCCCTCTACATCAAAGTTGACGACATATTCCTGAGTAACACATCATATTACCCAATGAAAACTGACGTTGAGGAGAAGGACAAGACTTCAAAAAGATCATAAGTGAAGGAAATTTGTGTTTCAGATTGCGAAGATACAGTTTCAGCTTGGTTAGGTTTCATTGGCCCCCTGTTTAGACATAAGAATTTTAGTGGCCCCTCACTGAACATCTTCTGGCTCCCCTACCCTGCATTAATAATGAGTGATCCTTAAAAGGGCTCACTTTATGTCAAAAGGTCGACCCAGGGAATCTTTTACTTGCTGATCAACGGCAGCCCACTTTTCTCAATATCCTTAATACCCCCAGTGCAAGAAAAAGATATGTAGCTAGCAAGTAGTTTAGACATCGACAGAGATCACATCCTGTATCATTTGTTTTAATTTTGATTCAGAGCTAGTTTTTGCACATTTTTTGAATGGGAAACTTAGAATTTCAAGTTTCTTGAAAGCCTCTATGTCTACAAACTCAAACGAGTACCATGAAACTTTTGTAAAATCCTTTGATCTTCTGCACTCGTGAATATTTGACGACGAAGATTATTTCGATTTTGTCCTGTACTGTCTGGACACAATCAAGCATGATGAACAAATGAGTTAACATAGAACTGATGTATGATATTGATTTCCTCGAGTGAATGAAAGTGTATCTTGCAGAGTTTTGAACTAGGATCGAGGCTTCTCAGTTGTCCAGTGACCCAAGATTCGATTGTCATATGAAGAGTTTCCTATAACGTACGTGTCACGTACACAAATATGAACTACAGTATTGGAGTTAATAATTGTTAATGTATCATCTCACATTGTGTTATGTTCATTCTTGCAATGTTTTGTTTGTTTTGTTTAGCTGAACGTAAGAGTCAACTTGTGTACCTTTTAGATAACGTTCAAATGACCAATGGCAGCATCAGCCACCAGAAACTGAGCAGGACAAATGAAAATGGGGATCCACAAGCATAGTCAACAAGAGACATTTTCTGGTCCATACACTTCCTACTCATGCCCTGTACCCTTAGGGTACCCTTAGTAAAATCCCTGATTGGCTACAGGAAATTCTCTATGTTATTAAAGCTCAAAAAAGCTAACTGCATGACCCCTCCGTTGACTTTGTCCTCATGCATCAGCATGAAATGACCTCCATCTTGCAGATAAGTTGGGAACTTCTTCTCTGATCCCAAATTGATTCATGCAATTTCCTATTTGTGGATTCTTATTGTGTCTGCTGCTTGTCTAAGTTTGTACAGCCTAAGGTTGCAAGTAGGCCTGGGGTATCCATTAAGTATATACACACTGACTGTGGGTGGGGTTGCAGGCAGTAGGGTGCTCTTTATGATTGTCTAATTCTGGAAAGTTTTGCATGATATACCTTATGGATGCCTCCCTACATCATGGCTGGTTTCCTTTACATTTTGAAGAATTCTGTAATACACGTATTTCTCATAATAAAACAAAGAATTTCGGCCGGTACTGAAAGTTCCTCAAAATTGTCAGATCTTTGCCCTCGTGAACATTTCAAAACAGGGTGCCCTGTTCTTGTGAGCAGTTTCTTGTAGAAATACGTGTATAGTCTGTGGAAACAGATAAACATTCTACTTTATAATTGATATTTGAATCATTAAAAGATTGTGAAGTTCCTGTCCTCGTTTATCCTGATTTCAACTACTTTCACATTGTATGCTCCCCTGGTACCCTGGGTTACTTAATGCAGTTACTGTAGTGAATGCAGTGAATGCAGACCAGAGACCACCCCCCCCCCCCCCACCAAGCATAGCTCGCGATTCGTCCAAACCTACTATACTGCGTGAAATCTTAAGGCCTGACAGTTTGCAGTTTATAGCCATTCTTAGAAGTGTTTGCAGGTTTTTGGACGTCAAAATAACGGATTTATGGTTCCTTTCTTTCTCAGCGGTTTGCGGATTTCTTCACTAAATATGATTGAGAATTCAAATTATTACAAAATTGAAGATAAAGCTATGAACAGTTGTCTAATATGATATCATTTCGGGGGAAATTCCACTAATTTTCACTGACAAACGGATTTGAATGAAGCACTGGCACTTGTTTTTGGCTTTTTGGGTGGAAGAAAACGATGATGAGCCCGTCACGTGTCACATAGAACCGAGGCGAGGTGTGGTAAGATGTTATGACAGTTTTAGCTCTACCTAAAGGCGGCTTTACGGTTTTCTGAGATATGTCGGCAGTTTCATGACTTCTAATGCCCCCTATAACCCCACCTGTAGCTCAAATGCACCACTGCAATGAAGACTTTTGCATAGTTCCTTGGCATGAAGGAAGAAGCTTGCCCATTTCCGTGGGGATTTATTCCGTTAACAGCGACTTGTGTTCATTTGCCTTTAAATTCCACCGTTTTGACCGGGGTTCATCTGCATTCATCTGTTTTCATTTGTGTTCATCTGTTTTGATTTGTGTTCATCAGTGTTCACCTGTGTTCATCTGTGTTCATCTGTGTTCATCTGTGTTCACCTGTGTTCATCTGTGTTCATCTGTGTTCATCTGTGTTCATCTGTGTTCACCTGTGTTCATCTGTGTTCATCTGTGTTCATCTGTGTTCATCTGTGTTCACCTGTGTTCATCTGTGTTCATCTGTGTGGTGTTTTAGACTAGATCAATTTACTTGCATCACCAAAACCATGAATTTCAAATGTTTCAATGTTATCGCAATCAAGATTATTTACACAACGATTGACAGTAATTGGGCCCTTTTCCTTGATACTGGACGCTAACGCATTCCAGTTTCCCAAAATATCTTCGGACAAATGATCATCCCACTCAACTTTCTCTCTACACAAATCTTGAAACAACGCCTTGAAAGGTAATGAGATGGGCGAAACTAATCCAATTGGATCGTACATTTGCGCTGTCAAACTCAATATATCGCGTTTTGAAATCGATTTCCTCTCCTCACTGCCAAAAATTCCACTAAAATCATACCTCAATGAATCAGATTGTTTGTCCCATTCTAACCCAAAATTTTCGCTCCTTGGGTTGCCAAAGCGTTTTTGAGCGTAGATTTAGTGAAACTTTCGTCCTCCTCCGCAGTTATGTCGCAATCAATTTCACACTTTTCTGCTTCAAAAACTGGTTTTTCATTCGAATTTTCACGAACAGATTTCAGCGGATGCTCGGTATGAGCTGATTCCTCCTTTTCAATTTCGTCTAACAAACTTTCCGAATTTGAATCCCATTTCCTCATGTTAAAACCTCCAGCATGAAAAACTGATTTGAGTTTTCGATAAAATTCAAGTGCCTCCTCGTCGGATTTAAATGAAGAAACATAATCATCGACGTAGAGAGATTCAAGCACGTTTTTCACGAAAGATTCATCTTGGTCAGCATATTTTGCAAGATGAGATCGTATTGTCCCATTTAAAAGGAACGGCGAACAGACTAGGCCAAAGACCAAAGTGCGGAATTTATACACAACAATTTCAGGACGCTCCTTGTTGATGTCATCGAACCATAAAAATCGTAAATAATCCCGCTCATTCTCTTTGACACCGACATTCAAAAATGCTTTTTCAGTATCTGCAATCAAAACAACTTTTTCAGCCCGAAACCGAAGCAAAATATCGAAGATTAACGGAGCACGGGAACTAGCATCATACACAACTCTAACTTTCGTTGTAGATTTATCCAGCCTAATAACCGGCCTATGAGGTAAATAATGTACCTTGCCAACTTCAGATTCATCAACATTCTCGACTCTTTCAATAATTCCGGATTTAAGTTGCTCTGTAATAATTTCGTCATATTCACTAAAAACTTCTGGTTGATTTTTCAATTTGTGCAACAAAGAAGATAGGCGTTTTTCACTGAGAGAATAATTATCCGAAACTGATATTTCATCATCTTTAAAAGGAAGGTTGACTTCATAACGTCCCTCTTTCAATTCAACTTGATCGACAAAAGTATCATACACAGACGGCTCATTTTCTTTTACTCCTAATGTTTCATAGTCCCAAAGTTTTTTGACATCACACGTAAAAGATTCTTCAACGGCTGTCAGAGTCTCAACCTTCATCAAATGAGTGGTGTTTACGCTAGAATTGGTTGCCCTACCTCGGTTCGGAACGTCCACAGGTCCGTTTAAAACATAACCGAGTCGGGTTTTCACAGCTGTTGGGCCTCGATTTGACTCCCCCCTTACGGGCTGGCCAATGACAAGAGACCAGTAATAATCAGATCCCAGAAGAATGTCCACCTCTAAGGGCTCATCCCCATTTGCAAAATCTGCTAAGGGTAACTTACGCAAATGTGGGTAATAACTTTGGGCAAACCCAATATGTTGGCTTGTTAAGGGGCTGCAAATAACTGGTACAGAGTACCCATTCAAAAACATTTTCAAGCCATCCGGACACTCTAAACAAACTTGGACAACGTCACACTCTTGTAATGTAGATTCAGTATTACCAAAAGTCTTTATTTGGATCTTTTCCTTTCCAACAACGGGAAGGTGCAACCTGTCACAGACTCTTTGACTAATATACGTTTTCTGAGAGCCACTATCAAGCAAAACTCTCACGTTTGCAGAATGATCTGCTTTTCCAGGAGTCGAAATTTTGGCCCTTGCTGTCTGCAACAGAATGCACCTAACCCCTTGCTCAACAAAATGACTTGAAGTAGTGCTAACTGAGGACTGCGCATTCGCAGGAGCCTCTCTACTCTCTACAGATGACTTTCCTGTAGACTGGTTGTCCAAACCAGTATTCCTCTTTCTTCCACACACAGCAACATGATGTTTTGCACCACAATTAAAGCATTTCACATTAGAATCACATGCAGCAGCAACATGTCCACCCTTAAAGCAAGCAAAACATTTTCCAGTGTCTATCAAAATTCTTCGTCGGGCTGCATTGTTGGTCACAGTTTGACAACGACTTGACGGGTGTCTTCCCTTGCAAAACACACAAACAGGGCCACTATTAGCAGCACTTTCAGAGGCATATAACGCTGAAGTTGTAGAAGGCTGTTCCCTTCTTCCAACCCATTCAGTTTTCCTCGTAAAGTTCTTCTTAGAATCAGTACTCGGCATCAACTTGCAGCTTTCTCTCACCAACAATTCTTCCTTAAAAATCTCCAACATTCGACTTAAATCCCAGGATTTCACACCCAACTTCCGACTGAACATTATCCTCAACTCCTCAGGCAACTTCTCCATCAAAACTGTCGTCAAAAATATTCCATAATTGTCTGTCGTTATACCAATGCTATCCAAACTACGAACGATCAATTCCGTCTTGTCATAAATTGCACGCAAATTTGCGAGCTCGGAGCATGACTGAACAGCAGATAATTTCACCAATGATTGAACATGTGTTGATATGATAGGTTGTTGTTGGCCAAATCTTTCTTGCAAAACTTCAACAGCATTTTGATAATTTGCATTGGTAACCTTCAAACCAGCAATCGAACTCAAAGCTGGTCCTTTCAGCAAGGATTGCAAATACTGAAACTTCGTAACGTCAGGCAAACTTGGATCATTGTGCACTGCAGACTCAAAAATATCCCAGAACGATACCCAGTCTTCAACTTTGCCATTAAATGTTGGCAGAGTAAGCTTCTGCAGTTTAGCATGTCGCTGAAAATTAGACGGGCTTGAACTTCTGCTTGGTTGACTGGAAGTCGACACATTCTCAGGCTGCTTAAACGCAAGAACAGAATCCAACACACTTATCGCTTCGTCTATTTCCGATTCAAAGTCAAGGTTCTCTGTAATTTCCTTTTCGATCGCATTCTCATCTAATAATTCGACTATCTCTTTGTCCAGATTATGCAGTTCAGAAGCCTGCTTCTTCAAATTTCTACAATGTTTCTCAATTCTTTTTCGTCCTTCATCAGTCAATTCAGTTCCACTTTCAGGCAAGTCCGCTTTGTAATCTCTCAAAATGTTTCTGATAAATAAACGGTAGCCATTACGACTTTTCAACTTCCTCTTCACTTCAGCCATCCTTTAAACTAGCAACGTTCCCGGGTCACGGCACCATGATGAATAAATTCAGGAAAACTTGGGGTAAACCGTACTGCGAGTAAGTCTCGCCGAGAAATTCCATAATTTACAGTACGAACGCAAGCGCTTCCTACCCACAAGCTTCCATCCACGAATTACACGCATGAAATTATGTAAATCGCATCAAATGTATAAAAATCAATTCTTCCACGAAATTCGTATTACACGTCATTCAAAAATCATATGAGTCCAGTTCCTCTCACATCTGTCCTGATGCGAGTATTCGACTCTCATTCAACTCTCTTTCCACCGATTCAGTATTCAAAACTTCCAGACTAAGTGATTCCACTCCAACTAAACCATAGTCATTGATTTCAATGCACCTCGGTCACGTGATTTCCGAGGATCAACATGTCGTCATAAAAAGTCTGTTCAAATCACATCAGCCTATCAAGGAGCGAGACTACGATGATTTTCATCAGTCCAGAGCTCCAAATGAAAGTTGAATGCAAGGCATGCTGGTTGAAACAGAACACTTGACAGAACTATCCAAAAAACTGGCTAGAACCTGTGGTATGGTATGTTTATCAAAGTCTTTACAACTCTTTATTCTCGCCGTTTCTACAATGTGGAGTTTTAGTTTGGGGTCTGATTTATGAGACCAGGCCCGTAGCAGCTATTGGGGCCGGTCGGGCCCGGGCCCCCCCCAATAATTTCCAAAAAGTTGCATTTTTTTCATTCATCATATATGACGTAGAAAACTGATTGAACCTACCATGAAATTACTCTCCGAAAAGTGTTCCCTCGTGCCCTCCCTCTTTCAGTACTGTCAACGTCCCCTAGGTGAGCTAGGAAGATAAGTATAAACGACTCTAATTGGGAATCTAGAAATGGGAGCTTCTTTCAACTTTCCTTTCCTAATTAAACAGTTCAAGCAATCATCAATGGGCTTCTGAAGTGTGCATTGCGAGTCAAGACCTATCTTGGGTTAACAACAACAAAAAATCCGTTGTAGACTCCAATGCAAGACACTATGATTCAGAAAGTTCAGCCCAGTTGACATCAGAAGCCTTTTGTCAAGTGATACGAAAAGTACCAAGACTTCCACAATCAAAATCGCACGCATCTAAGCTAGGAAAACTTGTGACCAAGTATTCTTGTGTCGTAGTTTAGTTTCAGCTAGCTTGCTTCAAATACATTTGGATTTATAAATTTCCTATTTCACCTGCGGACCTCCGACCATTAAATTACCTTTCAGCATTCACAGAAGGGCGTTTCCAAAAGAAAAAAGGGCATTGCTCGAAAATTTTTTCCGGGGGCTCCGCCCCCGAACCCCCAACAGCTTTATGTTTTCGCCACGAATTGGTGCCCCTCCAATCTGAAAAACGCTCCTACGGCCCTGATGAGACTCATCAATTCAGTATTTTTGCTGCAGAAAAGGTCATAAAGACTATTGCGTTTGAAAACTTTACTTCTCCTACTCATCATCATCATCATCATCATAGCATTATGCACTACCAAAGAAAAAAAACTCTAAACTAAACTTAAGCAAGATCTAACGTAGTAAAACTTAATACAACTACAAGAACAATAATGAACTGAAAAGAATAAAGAAAACATGAACTAGAATGAATAAAATAAAACTGTGGTGAAATGAAACCTTACAAACAACCAAAAAGGGAAAGATTAGGTGTCTTGGAAGATCCAGGCTGGGCCTTGGTCGCAATTTCAAGTGAATCTCTCAGATTTTTAGAATCTATAATAAACTCAGCCGGGCATCTAATAACTGTAGTGTTTTCGCTACTCATGATAGTGGAAAATTGTATCTCTGGGTCCAAGAGCACGACATTAACTTGCAGCTGACAGAGAAGGACAGCTCTTAAATTATCATATGCCGGGCATATCGTCAAAAAGTGAAAATCGTCTTCGTCTAGGTTTAAGTGGCACATTTTGTAGAGACGTTGTTCCACTTGTAGGCTTTTGTGTCTTCCCACCTCGATCGAAAGTGCATGCTCACTACATCTGAACTTACTCAGTATTTTCGATATTCAAAAGTTGTTTTGACAGTGTTTAACCAATTTGATAAATTATCTGGTAGAGATGAAATTTCTAGGAATGCCTTTTTTAACCAAGGTATTATATCATCTAATTGTGCGATTCTGTGCCAAGACTTTATGATTTACATATTACCAGTGGCGTACTGGCCGGGGGGGCAGGGGGGCAACTGCCCCCACTGCGAGTGAAATATGAGGGGCGCCAAAACGGCAATCTCAAACACATGGGTGCCGAAGGCGCCCTTGTTAAGATGCTAGCCAAATAGTTTCTTAGTTTTCTCCAAGGATTCTTCTTCAAACTTCAAAGGTTTCCAGGAACACACAAACAGAAACGTGGAGATGCCTGGAAGTATCAAACTTAGGGTACAGAACAAGATTAGAGGCAGATGAGCGACTTTTGTTGGACTGTGAGTGATTTTCTGCTAGGCCCTTCAAAACTTCGAAACGAGAATCAAAGGGGGATAGACTTTTTTCAGTCGTAGAAAAAGGAAAAAGAAAAGGAAACCACTTCCTTGATTGGAGGACAAGCGATAAATGTCAACCCGATGCTTGAAAACAAAATCATAGCTCTTTTCAGCTTCGTAAATTGTGCTAAGTTTCTTATCATTTGTAAACGATACCAGAAACAGCTTCCACGACGAAAAGCTCACACGTTCTGACCATGTGTTAGAATTTAACTCAAAAACTTATTGGTGATGCTAAACGGTATTATAAAATTGTTACAAAAATATATTTTAGCACTGGAAAACATGTTTATGGTTTACAGACGTTTTGAGAAAGAGTAGAAGATGAGTCCTTAAAAATTTTCCTGGGGGCGCCCCCAGACCCCTTCATTTTACATTTCCCTTGCCTTTTTGCTGCAAATTTATCAGCATCTTATAACATGAATTTTAACTAAATGTATCTCTACTGCAGTAAAGAGCATTGAAGGCAACCAAATCCACGGAAAACATGCGGTAGGAGAGCTATGCAGCATGCATCAAAGTGGGAATATTTTGAGCATGTTTTGAGCAATAACTAATGAGGGGGCGCCATTTTCACATTTTGCCACCCTTGCTCAATGAGCCCCAGCACGCCACGGCATATTACACCTCTCTTTTCTGATTTAAAGATTTAAAGCTGCGTGATTTATTTCAATTGAAACTGTTTTCTTTTGTATATGATTGTGTAAATAAAATCTCTCCTTCTTGTTTTCATTCTTTTTTTATTTAGGTCAATCTGTTCATCAACATGGTACACAGCAAGCCACAAAAAATGATATTTTTCTAATGCAGAAAAATACAGCTCAATATGGTCTTCGATCAGTTCGTTACTTTAGAGCTAAGTGCTGGAATGACACTCCCATGGATGTAAGAAAATCGTCCTCCATAATCAGTTTTCGTCGTAAACTCAAAGCTTTCCTCTTTGAAAATAATTATCAAGATTGATCTTGGAATAATAGGCACAAAAAGGTCACCATCCGCCAAAGTCATATAATCTCCAAGGAAAATCATCAAATGTATTTGAAATACTATCAAAACTGGGGGTGCTCTCTCCTCGACTAGTCTGATTACTGCGAGAGCTTCTCCTTTTAGTAATTCCCTCCATACAATTCATCTTTTCTCTTTGTTTTGTTCTATGTATATTGTATTCCCATTGTATTAATTTTTTTCTATTTTCACTGATGAATCAATGCTGTATCTTATATTCTTGTAGTTTAGTTCTGTATCTTATATTCTTGTATCTTATATTCTTGAAGTTTAGTTATTTGTCTGTTTAGTTATTTCATGAATTGTATGTAGTGGAATTTGAAATATATGAAACTGAAACTGAAAACTGAACAGACCCTTTAAGTCAGCGTCACTGCTAACCATGCCCTTACCTTGATCCTTTGTGGATCCAAATTCGACTGGCCTAAATTCTCTCTTCCTTGCTTTTCATTGAGTCTGTTAAATGGCGTGCCCTACGTGCCCTCGTGCCTTCGATGTTGGCGTGCCCTCGTGCCCTCGTGCCCTCGTGCCCAAATTTTCAGCGTGCCCTCGTGCCTTCTATGTTGGCGTGCCCTCGTGCCCTCGTGCCCGCATGCCCAAATTTTCGGCGTGCCCTCGTGCCTTCCATGTTGGCGTGCCCTCGTGCCCTCGTGCCCGCGTGCCCAAATTTTCAGCGTGCCCTCGTGCCTTCTATGTTGGCGTGCCCTCGTGCCCTCGTGCCCGCGTGCCCAAATTTTCAGCGTGCCCTCGTGCCTTCTATGTTGGCGTGCCCTCGTGCCCTCGTGCCCTCGTGCCCAAATTTCTGGCGTGCCCTCGTGCCATCGATGTTAGCGTGCCCTCGTGCCCGCGTGCCCAAATTCTTGGCGTGCCCTCGTGCCTTCGATGCTGGCGTGCCCTCGCGCCTAAATTTTCGGCGTGCCCTCGTGCCTTCGATGTTGATGTTCAGGACACTCTTGAGGGATGTGACCCTTGAAATGTTTCTTGAAAGTTTGAAACTTAGTGATCCTTTTTTTCTAAATTTCATCCGAGAAACCTGAGCAGAGAATTTGAAGTGAAAAATTTAAAACATGGATAAAGTTTTGTAGAGACAAACATCTACGGAATTTAACAACAAGCACACGTGACGGTATCTAATTAATGATAGGGACATTAACGGCTAGGCTGCACCAAATGAAGGAGATAATTTAGGATAACACGTGGTAAAGTGGACTATTTTGGAAGTTTTTTAAGGATACGCAGAAGAGACTGCAGCTGAGGGCAAACTTTTCAACTTTGTTTTGAAATTATGTCCTTGGGTAAGTTTATCCAGCAAAAATGTTTTTGAAATCTTTTTCCACGGTCTTACAAAAGAGGTTTCTCTGGAGACCACTTCGCAAAGTTCATTTTACCCCGACAACCGGGTAGGCCTACAGTGAACTACTGAGCAAACTTTTCAATAAAACCAATCAAATACCAGGGGAACCAGGAATCGTTATTCACTTTGCGACTGTAAGCAGTCCTTTGCATGTCAAAACCAAAAATCGAAAAAAAATTAAAAAGTGAAATGGTGGCCTATGTTGAGAAGAATCTTTGCAGAATCAATATATTTACCAAAAACTATTTTTGGGTACAAATTTGAGTCACATACTGAATACAAATCGATCGATAATCATGGGAATACACTTAAGAAAATGTTATATTGCATACTGTATAGATACCATATCACCACGGAGAGAAACACTTTTTTCGAGGTAGTTCACTTTACCCCGAAACTTCTCCCTGAGGTAAAACCAAAACTACAAAAAAATCTTACGCAGTTATCAAGCTCATGGTTATGACCATCTATCTTTCCTGTATCGATAGATATCCTTGTTTCATCAAATCAAGCAGAATTCTTGGATCTGTAATTGCATTTGTAAATGAAGGTCAAGCCTCGAAAGTACCCCCGTAGTTCACTTTACCCCGTCTTACCCTAATCATCACAGACAGAAATTGAAAATTGCGAGCACTTAAAATGCAGGGTACGTGGTGCAGTCGTCAAAATAAATGAAAAGTCGTCAAGTTCATGTCAGATGTTATCCATCGTTTTAACCCTATTTCACATGGGGTATTTTTTCGATATTTTGGCATGGGGGGGGGCGTTTTTCGCCCCCCCTCTTTTTCTCTGAAACTACAAAAGATATAACAATGAAACTTTCCTCCATTGTTCTTTGGACAATAAGCTTTCCAAATATAACAATGGTAATTGATTATTCACGTGATTTGTTGCTAGGCAACCAAAAAACAAAGGAAAACTGGCCAATTTATAGCTGCTTCGCAAGAAAAATTCTATTTAAATGAATACTCAACGGATTTTAATGAGAGTAGTCTTAAATGATAGGAAATACATTGTACAATTAAAATATGTACTTTGAAGCAATTTGAAGTGTCTAATTATAGACCAATTAGCGCTTAATTAGCTCTTTGTTCCTTTCTACTTACTGTCACTGCAGTTTTCCGTAGTTTTCTTGCTATTTCTGACATAGATCGACTTAATATGCATGAAACAAACAAGATTAAGCTAAATTGCAACAAAAATCGTAATTAATACATTAATTTATTCGAAAAATGACGTCATAAATATAAATGACGTCATAGATATTAAATTTTGCTGATGTCAGCAAATTAGCAAAAATTATATATCAAATGAAAGCTCTCATCAAGAGCAATCGAATGATACATGTTGCAAGTAATTCGGACGAGAAACAAGAAACTTATGGATGTTCAAAGCCGTTTTTTGTCAACTACTCTCCGAATATGGTGCTATTGTGGTCACGTGATCAAATCTAGAACAATGAGACATTTAAATTTTGTTTGCCAATTAAATTTGAGTAAAAGTCACAAAGTTTGGTCATCATATCTTGTGTCGTTTCGGCGCAGTGTAGAAAAGTTTGGTTGGGGGGCGAAAAACGCCCCCCCCCCATGTGAAATAGGGTTAAAGCAACGCAGGCACGAGGGCACGCCGAAAATTAGGGCACGCGGGCACGAGGGCACGAGGGCACGAGGGCACGCCAACATCGATGGCACGAGGGCACGCCGAAATTTTGGGCACGAGGGCACGAGGAGATTGAAGGGCACGCAGGGCACGCGATTTAACAGATTCCTTTTCATTCGGCTGACAAAGCACCACGTTTAACAATGGGTCTTAAAGCACAGAAAAAGGTGTAGAGTTTCAATGTTGGTATTTCTCTGTCTCCAATTTCAAAAGGGTCCTAAGTAACGGACATGCCTCCCATACTTTAGACTGATTGCATATTCGTAGTTATCGTTATTGATGGACTGATGGACGCTCAAACTACGACTCATGTCCTTACGCTTCCAGAAACGGACATGGCCTAAATCACCTGCAGTTTCTTCTCAAAATTACCCACCCTAAAGTGCCGAAAAAGCAGTCTTGTTTGAGTGCTTCACTGTAAAACAAGCTATCAATACTTAGATGGATGTTTCTTCGGGCTATTTCATCAAAAAACTCTACAAACGATATTTTGCTTGTTTGGGGACGCAAAAGATCTCTAAAATTCGTTTGGTACTTCGAGATTTTGATCGTTGTGACGTCGTGGCCGTTCAGTCGAGCGCGCTTTTGTTTGCCTTTTGGCGGCACTTTTAAATTGAAGAAAAATCAGCCAATCCGATCACGTTAATTTGTCATCTTTCGTTCTGATTGGTGGGGGAACAGATCTGTGCCCCGAAGGAAATTGTTGTCCGTTTTGAGAACAGTTGGGTAATAAGGCCCTCACTGAAGCGACAACAACAACATAAATTCAATTCAATAAGATGAGAGAAAGTTGAGAGCCTTTATGGAGTGAGGCTACACCGGGTTACACATACCTCGCACGTGCCGTCTGCAGTAAAGTCCTGGTCTCCAGTCAGGTCCTGGTCTCCAGTTAGGTCCTGGTGGTCCTGGTGGTCCTGGTCTCCAGTTGTTTGATTACACATACCGTAAAAGCTCTATTAAGCCCCCCTCTCTATTAAGCCCCCCTCTCTAATAAGCCCCTCCTCTCTGAGTCAAAATTTGAAATAAGCCCCCCCTCTCTATTAAGCCCCCCCACTTATACAAAATTCTAGAATTTACAAATTTTTCCGTTTATTTAGCTATACAACCTTACATGTTAATTTTAGTTTGATATGGGATAAAAACTGAGTCGAATCTGTGTATTTGAGTCGGAAAATTGTGTGTTGAATCCGCAAAATATGGAATAAAGGAACTGAAAAGCTACCAAATATATCCTTTTCGCTTGATTTTGTGAATAAGCCCCCCCTCTCTAATAAGCCCCCCTCTCTATTAAGCCCCCCCTCTGGAAGGTCCAAAATTAAATAGAGGGGGCTTAATAGAGCTTTTACGGTAACAAAGAATGCGTGCAAAGCCTAACAGACAGTAGCGGACTGGCCCACCGGCCCAGGCCTCCTTCAAAATTTGGCAAAAGGGCCCCTTTTCGCTGAAAAAGGGCCTTTTTTGCAAAGTACATCAAAAAGACGGACTTGAAGAGTATCGAATATCAATGAGAATATAAATGGTACACACGTTATGTTGGTAAGAAATCGAGGACTGGCAACGAAATTTTTCCTTAACCAAAGTTGGCATGGCCGTGGATGTGGATGCTGCCATCCCCCATTTCTGTCAAAATGTAAATGTGGTCCATGAACTTACTTCAATGACAAGGAAAATGCAGTGGGGTATTCCTTTTCCTATCTCAATAGGTAAAGTTTGACTTGCTACAAGTCTCAGTTTTCATATCAGCATAATCTATCAGAATTATCTCAGAGAGCGTAGCAAATCGGAGCGGTACGAACTTTACACAATGAAAATGCGAAGAGAAAGATAACATCAAGTCAAAGGTAGAGTAGCATAAAAATATTTTCGAGAAACTTTGAAAATTGACTGGGAGAGTCGCCCCAGTCGCCCTAAGCCAAAGTAAAGCTTGTCATTTCTAAAATTGCCCTGAAGACAAACTAGCTATCACAGGCTTCAATCTTGGGGCTTTTGAAAACAAATTGTGAAAAAGTTTTCGAAGTAAAAGTAAAAGTTGTCTCGGCAAAATGTTCTGAAACGTGATGATTCACATAAAATTGTTAAAAAATTGTGAAAGATTTAATTTGGCACTGGTAAAGAGAGCATGAAAATAGGCACACGGCAATCTTAGCTAACGAAAATATTGTGTTCTCAAAATTTTTCTTGGGGATGCTAATTTAGAAAAAACTGTAGCAGAAGGATAAAAATATTTCATTTTTGCTTCAGCTGGGCTTCAGCTAACGTTGAGTCGGTGGAAGTGTTCTAAGCCAAAGTAACAGGTTTGAGTTCAAAACTTTCCCTGGGGCTTCGCCCTCTTCATGGTACCCTCCCACTTTATTTGCCCCAGCCACGTTATTGCTTGACCACACCCTAATACTTAGGCCGCACCCACTAGGGCCCCCTCAAGTCCTCCGTGGCCTGTGAAAAATTCTGAGCCAGTCCACCACTGTTAGCAGAGGGTCTTTAATTGGACGAAGGCAGTTTTGCTCTGTAAACGGTCAAAGATTTTGTGTGGCATTCCTCAGGGGTCACGCTTAGGTTCCCTCTTTTTCATTGCATACCTCAATGACTTTGAGGGTTGCTTGGACTTCTTCTCCAAAACTCCAATGCAAACATGCCGATAACACACACACAGCAATGACAAAAAAGAGCTCGTGCGCATGACAAAGAAAGATCTGTTAAAAAGCGGTGACTGATTGAGGCAAATTGAGGGTAAATAAACTAAGTGCATACCGACAGTTAGAGTTTGGCATTTTTAAAGATTGGCATCATTCATACATCCACCCATCTATCTACCCATCCATCTACCCATCTATCTATCCATCCATCTAACCACCTTCCTTGACCACCAATCAACCAAACAACTACATTTTAAAATTCAACAATTCAGTTTGCGTCGAAATTATTCTCAAATTGTATTTGAAATTCACTGTTGACATTACTTCGACTTACCGTAAAGCCATGTCAAGCCTGTTCTCCAATAATCCCCCCCCCCCTTAGCCGAAATTTTGAATAAATAAACCCCCTCTCCATTAAGCCTCCCATTTATGTCATAATCCAAAAATTATCAGATACAGGTTTCCATGTTTGTTTTGATATGGTTTTGGATTCAAAAAGGGGGCGAATTTATCGGGTAGAATTGTATGTTGAATCCGCAAAATATGGAATAAGGGAAGTGAGGAGCTCTTATATATACATGTATATCCTTGTCATCTTATTTTGTGAACAAAAGCCCCAATCTCTAACAAACCCCCTCTGGAGTATCCGAAATTAAATAATCCCCCTGGAGGCTTAATAGAGCTTTTACAGTACCTTGAATGGTTACATCACCAACGAAGTTGTTGCACGTGTGTGTAACTCTAGGTTATTGCTGATCTTCCTGACGTTATGTGATGTGAGGCAGGATGCAACAGTGGTGTATTGAGCTTGAAAGTGTTATACCCCTTGGTAAGCAAGTGGTCGAAGAAAATTTAGAAAACCAACAACTAAAGTGGCTGCATTTGTGTGTCAATGTTATCATATCATACGGGCTGTCCCAAAAGATTGTTCAACTTTTGATCAAATATTGGAAAATAGATCTCAAATTAATCCTAGACACCAGATTTTTGCAAATCTGATGAAAATTCACTGGAGCTCTTAAAGATCCTGTTCATGCGAAGCAGGCACTAGAGACCCCTAAATGAATTATTGGCATAAAAGCTACAGAATCCGGGTAAAAGAAAGTAATCCAGAGTCACAACTCTGGTTAATATTAGAGCTAAAAGTAACAAAATTATTGTAAGCAGTGTCAAAATTTGCTTGCAAATGCAAGTATCTGAAAAACATTAAATTAAAGTCAACAAACTTCCTCAAGGCATCCACGGGCTACATTTGATTTTCGAAAAAGTCAGGCCATTGAAAATCCTTTCCAAATCTTCAAAAGCTCGTAACTCCATGAATATTCACAGATTTTGCAACATTTTGGTGCCTAAAATCAATTCAAGATCTTAAGAACATAGTTTTTTTTAACAATGGAGCCCGTTTATCTTATAGTTATTTTTTCATATCTAATCAAACTTAGAACAATTTTTGGGGACATCCTGTACACTGCTTTCTGATCATTTCATTTCAACTTCAAATGAAGAGTTTCTCAAATAGATATACCCTTTTGTCCTTAATTTTTTGCCCTGCGTTTCGATTTGTCTGGCTATGTTTTGCTTAGGCCCAGGAGGTATGCACTTCAATTCACATGTGGGCCTAAGCAAAACATAGCCAGACAAATCGAATGAAGGGCAAAAAATCGAATACAGGGCAAAAAATTAGGGACAAAAAGGTATTCTGATCGTTCCTACTCAAAGTGGCCAACAGCTATGCAGAGTGGATAACTAGACAGCTAGTAGGTAAGAAATTCTGCAACTTTTACCCTCCTTTCCCAAAAAATCGGTGCATCATCGCTCATGCTGAAATTAGCAAACTGCCATTTATTTTTGCTTCCCATTCGAATCTCATCGACGCTTAGTTGTGAACAATGCAATATAAGAATATTCATGAAATTGCTTTGTTGATTTGTGCGAATTTCAAATTAGAGAGGATGGCACAATCTGTTTTCTGGAAGCTCCGTGCTTTTCCGTGCAAGCTCCTCTGTTTCTTACGCCTCTGTTTAAGTTCCAGTAGTTTTCGTGTCTTTCCAAAGATCAAATCAAACATAAACTTAATTTGATACATTTCAATCGTCGCGTGTTCTTTTTCATTCTGAAATTCTGCATCAAATATCGTCGATAGATGAGAAATATTTTAAGAATCGGGCGGGTTGTGCACGCCAGTCAAACTGATAAGAACGTTTCTTATCAAATTTATGAAATCCAATCCAATTTTATTAATTCTTGCAGTCTTCAGTTCTGAACTTCTCACAACTCCAAAAAGTAATTCTATTCTCTGTTAAATCGCGTGTGCCAGTCTGTCATTAAAATTTTCAGGGACTTGATCCAGTCTAAAACACCATACAGGTGGAAGAAAAGTGAACACAAATGAACACAAATGAGCCCAAGTAAAGTAGAACACAAATGAACCCAAGTGAACACAAATGAACACCAATGAACACAAGAAGAACACAAATGAGTGCAAGTAGAACACAAATGAACCCAAGTAAAACACAAATGAACACAAGTATAACGCAACAAATGAACACAAGAGAACACAAAGGTTCGAGTGCAAAATGGGAAAATTTTCCAAATTTCAAAACATTATTCCAAAATTGCTCCCATTCTCCTAAAATTCTGAGAGGAATATTTTCTCAGCAGAAAAGGCAGGAGAGTGTGAGGGGCATTTCTCTCATTCGATAAAGCGTACGATTTTTCACAACAAAAGGACTTTTACGATTTTCCATGGACTTTACTTGACAAGTGATTTCATTTCATTTCATTTTTCATTTCATTTTCATTTTATTAAGGAGGGTAGCCCTTCAACCAGAGTTGTTTTACAAGGGGCCCTCCACTTAAAAACCTTAATATACAATTACATACTAAAAAGAATAATTACGATATAAAAACCATAACATAAAAACCTAATGCAATATTTACAAAATCTAACATAAAAGAAAGGTGATAGCAAAGGAGTGATAGCAAAGTGATAGCAAAGGAGTTTCCAAAAGTCGTACGAGATTAGTTGGGAGTGAGAGGGAAGTGAATGAATACCTTCCTTCCCTGTATTCTTTTTGCTGTTGGGTCAAAATACCAAACTGAACTGGTTACCAGCGAAGTAAAGGATCAATAACGTTGCGTAGCTTCTTTTTACCTGGAGAGTGAAATGATTTTCATTCTTCAATACTACAGTGTTTAAGCGCGCAATTTAATCTTTCAACAGAACAAACTATATTTGGATATCTAACTTCGGTATTCAAGCAGGGACGAAGGAAGCATCTCAAACTTGGGGGCGTGACACTTTGAGGGCATTTTTCCTGAAGAAAACGGGGGCATTTTCTACAAATAAACAGGTCACTTCTTTGTTTCTTGCAAAATCTTGGGGGCAGGTGCCCCCAATACCCCCGGTTCCCACGTCTATGTATTCAAGTGCGAAGAATGGGTTTCAAATCTTTTCTTTTCAAATAAGGATGGTTCTCCCAAGATGAATTGAAATGAAATGAAAGTATTCTCGAGGAAAATACGGTCTGCTCAACAACTAATTAGTCGTATTCCAATGTTACCATCGTAAAGAAACTTGATGAAAATCAAACCCTATAGATTCTATATTGATACGATATAACGAATAGAAATTATGTTTTACCTACCAGACAAAAAGGTGTTGCCGAGACAATTATTGTTTTCTCTGGAACTGTTCAAACAGAACATTTTTCTGGGAAACCCAGTATCAATTGTGATAGGAGAATATCATAGAAATGGAAACTATTCCCTGAAAGTGTTTGCCAACAGCTGAAGTAAGTCGGTTTTTCCATTGCTATAAACATCCAGTTTAGGGCTAAACTAGACTTTATGACTTGTGTTCTCTTGTGTTCTCCTGTCTTCAGTTTTGTTCTACTTGTGTTCATTTGTGCTCTACTTGTGTTCATTTGTGTTCATTTGTGCCCTACTTGTGTTCATTTATGTCAGTTCATTTGTGTTCTACTTGTGTTTATTTGTTTTCATTTGTGTTCATTTGTGTTCTACTTGTGTTCATTTGTGTTCTACTTGTGTTCATTTGTGTTCATTTGTGCTCTACTTGTGTTCATTTATGTCAGTTCATTTGTGTTCTACTTGTGTTTATTTGTGTTCATTTGTGCTCTACTTATGTTCATTTGTGTTCATTTGTGCTCTACTATGTTCACTTACGTGTGTTCATTTTTGTTTACTTGTGTTCATTTGTGAGGATTCATTTGTGTTCCACTTGTGTTCCACCTGTGTGATGTTTTAGACTAGATCCGCAGGATAAGCAATGGGAGGAGCAGCCCCGACACTGCCATACTCCAGACTTACAAGTAAAACTAACTTGACGAAATTACAAAAATACAACAGGTTGCATTTCAAAATCTCGCATCAAATAGTCTTGAATAAGGCGATCTAGAAAATTAGAGCACATTTCCAAAAATATTTTCAGTCCATGGCAGTTCTAGCTTCTTTCCATGAGTGCCTCAACTAAAAACGCTCATTTTATTGAAATGAATTTATGTTGTTGTTGTTGTCGGTATATCAGTTCATTGTGATCAGTTCGGGCGACGAGCGAAAAACGACAGGCAATTAGTCAATGGCAGTCCCTTACTTTCGAGGCCAAATTTATGGATGCAAAAACAGTTGAATCTGTTTCTTGAAAACCTAGGTGTCACGCTGGAAACAGGCTATTTCGAAGAATTATTCATGATCATCCCTCGGAAAAGAAAAAGAGAGAAGAAGAAGAGAAAAATATCATCACCATTGGGGTCACGGCTTCAAAGGGCAAAAAAAAGCAATGGAAAAATAGATTAGGGCTTGACTGCAAGTAAGTTGCTTGGTAGAACAAAACCAGAAAGCTAAATATTCTAGGAGATACTGGACGTGCCGAGAATTTTCGTTGTAAATGTCTCAAATGTATTCAAGAGACTTAGAAAATTAAAAGGTTAGCTGAATAAAGAGTGGATTGTATGCCTATGCTTGCATTTAGATCTGGAAAGTGAAGTTTTTTTCGAGGAAGCCATTCAATGAGGCAAGAACATTCCGCTACAACAGATATAATCAGGGATCTCGAGTTAATGGCCAAAAAATATTACTATCTGAAGATTTGCGTGCCCTTCAAATGTCTGCTGATATTAGTTTGAACTTAAATGCTTTCAGTACAGGGATACCGTGCATAAAGAATGTAATATAATATGAAATTGATTAATTGAAATTCAGCTTTAAATCCCATGTCTGGGTGTCCTTGTCTGGGTGTCCTATCCGCCTTTTATGCGGCGTCAGTTGATTTCGATATAAATCCAACTGATAGTATGAAACAATGGCCTAACGGTTAGACAAATAAGCAAACTGGAATTTCGTTTCGTTTACTGCATTTCTGCTTCGATCCTTGTAGCTAGGCCTAACAGAATGATTTTCCTCCATATTTTGGAGAAGATCGAACTGGCCAGGATTTAATTAGCAGTTGCTTACGGTAGGAGCGTACGAAGGTGAGGGTAGGCCAAAAACAAAGATTTCAACTTTTGCACTGTCAGGAATCAACCTTATCCTTCGTCAGTTCTTTGAACGGACATAAGCAATCTTGCAAATGCTGCCGACGTTCCAAAACGTAACAAAAATTGCCTTGAAGATTCATCAACCTGGACAGTTGAGATTTCAGCACAGGGAGGCGAAAAACCAAAATTTTCCGACGATAATACCATCAACAACAACAGCAACAACAACAGTTGTAGGAACATACGTTAGATTTATGCATTATATGATCGATCTAACTCCTCAGTAACTAAAATTTGGCCACATTTCGCAATCCAACCTTGAAATCAACACAATTAGTCAATATCAATCAAAAATATGCCATAAATTCAGTAATTTCTGTTGGAATTTTATGTTTCAACACTAATAAATTCATGTTTTTATGCATTATTTCTCCTTAAAATCCTCTAAGACTAGTCATTCAAATCACAAAAATTCCGACAAGAGAGCAAAATTTTCCAACAAATGGTCTTCTGGGGGGGGGCGATCTGCCCCCAGCCCCCCAGTGGCTTCGGCCCTCTTTCAGCATAAACTGTCACTCAAATTCATTCGCTTCTACTTCACTTAGCTTTCTTCCTTTGGGTGCTGCCACAACGATGGTAAGTCCTTTCGAGTTCGACGATCGCGGAAGCAGGGCCGAAGCCAATGGGGGGGCTGCCCAGCAGACCATTTGTCGGAAAATTTTGCTCTCTTGTCGGAATTTTTGTGTTCTAAATAACTAGTTTTGGAGGATTTTGAGGAGAAATAATGGAGAAAAACATGAATTTCTTAGTGTAAAAACATAAATTCCAACAGAAATTATTGAATTTATGGCATATTTTAGATTGATATTAACTAATTGTGTTGATTTCAACGTTGAATTGCGAAATGTGGCCAAATTTTAGTTACCGCAGAGTTAGACCGTTTCAACTGTCGTTGTTGCTGTTTTTGTTGATGGTTTTTTCGTCGGAAAATTTTGGTTTTTCGTCCCCCCTACGCAGGCATAGCTGGTATTGGCCCTGTGCGGAAGTTTGCTTCATCAACCGCACTGCACGCAGGCTTGTTACAAAACAAAGAAAATGGTAGTGCTGAACGTTGCATACGTGCGCACGCATATAAGACCGTGCCTTTTGCGTTGTTTGTGTCCGTTTTGCGCCTCTTGACGTACTTTTGAGCATAGGCCTGCACTACTTATTTCAACTAAGCTATTGCTTATCTATTGTCCGCGCTGTATCTTGAGTTTGTCTTCAAGGGCATTTAAAGATTTGCATGCTGCTCCGCAGTGCAAATCAACAGCATGCGCTGTTCGTGCACAATTCTGATATTGTATCAACGGAACAACAATAGAGTCTCACTTTGGTTTAGCCATATTCATTCTTGCTCATCTATTTCCTTGTAAATGAGATCAATGACCTTTACAATCCAACATAGATATAAGTACACGTCAAGAAAATATCTTTCTGCACCATAGGTCTGTACACATCTACCCAAAAGAAGTGGCTGAGAAAGAGAAATCTGTATTGTGCAGTAGATGTTAGGCAAGATTAGGCCTTTAATTGTCTCCATTCCTGGAGGTTTTCATCTAAAATTTAATGCGAAGCCGATTTTCATAATGCCTTGAGTGTCAAAACATCGAAGCAAAACTAGAAAATGACCTTCTGAGGACTACTTGCATAACTTTTTGAGATTATAATGTCAGGAAGACAAGGCAGGAAGAGAAGGCTGTCGAAGGTCACACAAGGAAGGCCATAAAAGCAAAGAGAGTAACATATACTTTGGGGAAATACAATGAATGTTGGGACATTTTCAGGAAAAAGTAAAAGAAAGGGGGTAGAGGGAGATATCCCTAACAAGAATAAACGAAACTAATATGAAAATGTGACAGTTATGCTGCCGTGAAGAAAAGATTGTAGCAGATAAAAGGTCATGACAGTCTAGAACGTTCTAGAAGATCAACGTTCTAGAAAAGCATGGCACTTGAAATAGCATGAAGAAAGTTTTGCATTCCATTGAATATAACGCATGCAACAAACTGCGGCAAAATTTAAAAGATCAAGTTAATGCAATGCAAGTCAATTGAAAAATTATTTATGAAGTCACACAAATTAGTATTTGATCAATCCAGTTGAATATTGGCGTTATCGGCAGTGTATCAATATATTGCGCTAATACCAACACCTTGTATTTGTATTCATTTTCCCCAAGAACTATCAGATGTTGGAACATATCACCAATTGAATACAGGCAACCTAAAGAAGAAACATCAGAAAGAAATTAAAATGAAGAACATAAACGCTGTAAAACCAAAGGGGCACGGCGTTCATAAACAGGCCAAAGGGCTGAGTGACCGAGTGAGTGGCCGAGTGGCTTACACAGTCTTCGTCAGGTGACTGAATTGAAACTTGGTCGAGCGAGGTCCAACTCCGGATGGCTGACCTCGGAAGCCTGACCTCGCAACTCACCTCGTCATCCTTCGGAAGGGACGTTAAACTAGGTGTCCCATGTCCCATGCCTGGATGCGGCATGCACAGTGGGCCTAAATTAGCTTTCAGTAGCTAGAAATCCTGACAAGCACACTCAAAACAAATCGAAAACAAAACTTTAAACAAAAACTACCTTTAACTGTATTTAGATTCTTTTTTTTTTCGTCTCAGTTCTAACATGCAGCCTTTATCATTAATTTACACCTGCAATAATTCATAGATGCTACTGACCAATTCATTTCCACAATTCCCCTTCGTCCCTAGATTTCAGTCCCTTTTTGATTTGGTCTTGACGACAAACAACATTTCAGTTTCTCATTTGACATATAAATGTACAATCTAACCATTGATCAATGACATCTTTAGCATTTTTTCCATTTTTTATCTTTTAATTATTGATATAAATAATAATCATTATCATTATTATTAATATCATAATCATTATCATAATTATGTATTAATTATGTATTAATTATATATTAATTATCATAATTAATATCATAATATATCATAATTATCATTATTATGTTTTGTTTCTTGCACTCCGAGCATTAAACCGATTATCGGACCTGCTCAGTACTGATATAGATGTGGGAAGGTTTTTGGCAATTTAAGAAGGTTATTTGCTATTATTTTCTTTCTTCATAATGCTTTATTTATTTTTTGTTTATCATTTATTTTGTTAGTTTAAGGGTGTTGGGTTTCTTAAGCCTCGTCCCCAGGACTCCTATTGGTATCTCAATATGGCGGGGGTGGTGCTGGGAATGAGGTTGGACTTTCTTGTAATGTTTTCTATCGCTTTATCTTTCCGCCCTTTTGGAGTGAGTTTCCTTATTTTGTTTGTTTAGATTTTGCTTTTTTATTACTTATATTCCACGTGAGACGGCGGCATCTGGCTCCCACTTCAAGTTCACCCTTCTTTCTGTCGGCTTTTGCTTTTCTTCCCTTTGTGCTTCCGGCCCAACTTTTTTCTATTTCAGGTGTAACACATGTGTATTAAGTAGATCCCTTTGTTAGGCTGTTTCTGTTGTTACCCTATTGCAATCTAGGTGTTTAGGTAGGTCCCCAAGTCTTGTTAGAATAGTTACTGAAGAAGATGAAAATCGAAACGTTTAAAAAGTCTTGGTATATTTCTGAATTATCTTTTAAAATGTTATATGCTTAGGTGAATTGGCTCTTGAATTATTGATGTAGATGTGGAATAAGGTAGGAAAAATATAGAAGAAATGGCATTGGATACATTGATATGCAAGATCATGGATGCTGCAATCAACACAGATTGCCAAGTATCGTGCATGACAATGCAGTGCAAAGTTACCCTTGCATTAGTGAACTGAACGAGGATGTCCCTAGAATATTTCATAATGACTCAGAACTTTAATTTGGTACATACTATTGATATCCAGACTGAAAATTCATGTACGAAATTGAATCTTGGTACCAAAGCAGCGAAATGTGTGATTTGGGTCTAAGAAGTTTCAGTTTTCGATAACTAATATTCGTCTGTGCCGTGAAATTATTTCAGACAGTTTTATTACAAAGCATATCGTGGGATATTTTTCTTGATGAGATGACGTTGATAGCGGTTTTTGGCGCAACGTGATAGTGACAAATTGTCCTTTTTTACGACGAAGTTCATTCTTAGAGAAGTGTTCATGTTCAGGTTTCAAGAATTCTTTGCATGATTCACCTATTTTGAATTAACTGTTGGACTCAAGAATAGGAGAGGATATAAAAAGAAATAAGGGGGATATTTCGAAAGCCCGTTTTGAGCTCAATGAAAGAATCGATGTTTGATAATGTCTCACTTTATATAACCTAAAAACAATGAAATTATATTCTTAGACTTGGGAAACTAGTGAACAATTCCGAAAATTACAGAAATGGCATACTTTAAATCTGTGCCAAAAATGTCTCACTAGTCATCATTTGCATGAAAGGGCCATGGGACAACTTAATGATCATGTTCTTTTAAAGATAAATATATGTTTACAAATGGATCGAGTTTTTGACACTAGCAAGTCATGATTTTTCATATTTTTGAAACTGAAAGATATATTTATTTATGAAGTTCATTGAACTAAAAATCAAATTCATCATTAATGATAAAAAATAACATTTACCAATACAACAAAATTTAGTTCCAACTAATTCTAATATTTCTGATCTCTTCTATAGAATTATGAAATTATACCTAAGCTTTTGTGGGTACGTGTCAGTGGTGGAATTCAGTGAATTTCTTGGTTGAGAATCATTGATTTATCTGAACGCAAGGAGCACTTTGCTCTCTGGAGAACTTTCAACCTGATTCACACTACGTCGTTTGGGTCGTTAGAGTCGTGCAAAAAGACCCAAGCGACAAAGAATCAAGGTTTGAGTCCTTTATTAGCTATTAGCAGGGGCGCACATTCAAATTTTGTTTGGGGGGGGGGTTGTCAGCATGTTTTGGACCGACTGAATTTTCTTGGACCGACTGAACGTAGGCTATCCGTAATCATTAGGAACTTTTTGATACAAGCAGTACCGATTAACTGAGGATGCGAAAAGGAGAGTGTCTGGGGGCCAAGCCCCCAGGAACTTTTTCGAGGTTACACCCTCTACTTTGGCTTAGAACATCTCTGCTAATCCCATGTTTGCCGGTTCTAAAACGAAATTTTGCCATTTTGATTCGACTTTGTCTGTTGTGCTCTTGCAGTTGACGTTTTTCATGCAGGTCAGGCCAGGCGGTGGTTTCGGACAGTAACTTCACAATGCAGCATGTGCAATACCCTGGGTACCAGACCCAAAAAATAATAAAAAGAAAAAAATAAAGAAGGAAAGAAAGTTGGCTCTGGTCAAATGGTGACATTCATTGTAGGAATTGACCAATGAATACCCAATCGGAAGCCTATACTTTATACTCCTTTCTTCCTTCTGTCTTTTCCTCTTGCCAATTTCCTTTCATTTAAATTTTGAGGCTCTGGTACCCAGGGTACATCAGGAGGTACATGTGCAAAGAAATTGCCAATGTATACTTGCAATGTGTAATGCGTTCTGTCTATAGAGCCTTCTGCTTCATGTTACTGGCTATTTTGTGCATCACATTAGCAGGTGTGGCGCCAGAAATTTTCCGACAGAGGGGCTGGAGCTTCCGACAGGGGGGCTAAAATGACTGAAAAATGGTGTTTCCTTGCGTTATTTTGCCAAATTTCCTCCGACGAGAACCCAAAATCTCCTCCGACGGAAGGGCTAGATGCCTCCGACGGGGGGGCTGTAGCCCCCTATCCCTCCCTTGGCGATAACCCTGCACATTAGCTTTCTTTCCTGACTCTTAAATGGAAAAGCAATGGCTCGCATAGCAGTTCATGTTATGACGTTTTGGAGAGTTCACTTAAATGGTTTAACTCTTTAGCACAATCTTTACACGTCCAATTTCTTTGGACTTTTGCCTCATTTGATCATGGACTTGGTGTTTCAACTAACGGCATGATCTTCAGGTCTTCAGTACAACGACTTCTTCCCCGTTCCATATTTTTTCCTTTAAGAAGGCATTCCATCGTAATTTCTAGTATCTAGAATGCTAGCGTTTAGCTGCAAACAGATACAACCTTCGATGGATAACATTTATAACCGATTTGTCCTTCCTTTTGGGATTCATTCAGAGTGTCCAATTTCCAACGCCATTCGATGCGATTCGAAGTTTTGGAAGCCCGGAACAAAACTGCGAAATGAGTTGCGAGCGAAGTGAGCAGAAAAGTTTTGCGATCACGCTCTTTAGATTAGCTTAAAATGACCTAAAGTGCATTTCAGAACATTGCCTGCTGACAAATGTTTAAAAGTTTTCTAATACGATGCCCATAAGACCCAGAGGCCCTGGAGACGAATTGCAAACTGCTCCCCTCTCAGGGGCCCTGCATTACAGCCTATCACAGACATCCCAGCACCACACTGGAAACTTTGAATATTTGCAACAATTTTCTACCTTTGGGCCAATCTTTGGGGAGAGCATACCCTTGCTTTGTCTTGGAACTCTCACAATCCAATGTTTGCTAGGCCCGATGATAGGTTGGGCACTTCACTTCTGCAGTAGTACGTCTGGGAAAATATTTTAAAATGCCGTCCTCTACTTTGGCTTAGAACGACTCTCCCGATCACTGTCGAGCATTTCTTGTAAAATTTCTAACTATCATCATGGACCGACCTTTGCCTAAAACATTCAGAAGTCGGAAAAACTTGGATTCGAACTATCCAAGCTTTGTCGTGGACCGACTTTTCATTTATGAGAAAAATTTTGAAAATATTGGGGGTGCTTCACCCCCCACAACCCCTAATGTGTGTCCCTGTCTTTTGGGTCTTTCTGCACGGCCTTAATGACCTAAACGACGTGGTGTGAATCAGGCTTTAAAGCAAAGAGAAAATTTTTGAATTTTTCTTTGGGTAAGCAGTTGAATGAGAATGTTGTCAAATCTTCATCATTTAAAGTATGTTAGTCTGATTAAAAAATTTCCCTGATGATTGGCATGTTGAGGACTTTCAAAATCAATCATATCAAATCATGACATATGATGAAGTAAACGAAGGATTCAATTTGAATCTTAAATAAACTTAAGAATCACATCAATCCTTTTTCATCAAACTCCCATTTATATGCTTGAAATATAATATCTTAAAAAATGTTGTTTATTTATAATTCAATCCAACTAAAATATCGCAAGAAACAAAGGTCGCCTTCTCATAATTAAAAATAACTTTAATTGAAAATATGTTTGTTTTAGTATTTGATGTTGTTTTCATGTTTCTTTCTGACGCAGAAAAGATATAATACATGTTTGCTCGATACTTTTCGTAACTTACATTTTTAGTAACGTATTCGTGGTGAAATTCCTTGATGGGAATTGAAGACTGCTTCTGCAGGTTCAGGTATCAATTTACCAAATACCAACTTCAGCTAGCCTAGCCTCGATTAGCTACGGGCATTAACATAAGAAACAATGTGCCCGGTTTTAGGTAGTACCAGTTATTGTTATCGGTAGGGTTCCATAGGTTTGAGAGTGGGGTCAGAAAATTCTCATGAAACCATTCAATGTCTTCCACAAAAACCCTACTTCATAGACTAAGCTTAAGGTTGTCAGGCCAACTGTCATATTATGTCTTGTCTTTACTGAATGTACTGTATTTTGGTGAAGAGAAGCAGTCTGTACCTCCAGTACTACAGCCCCCTGGCTGGGGGGGCACTCAGCAAATGCAAATACGGGGAGGTAATAACGATATTTTGGGTCACAATATTACCAAAAGTGATTCGTTTTGTCCAAATTAAACTGAAACCATTTTCACGATATTTTCTTTCAATCAAAATTGTTAAACCGATATTTCTGGGTTCGCTAGAGGCAACCCTGACTTCTATTTGCATTGCTTCGGGATAATTCATGTTCATGTACGGGCTTCTAAGTATAAAATGAGCTTATATTTTTCAGTTGCAATGAAGCTGAAGTGATATTTTTGGGTTGCCTGAAACTTCCTTAGACTGACCCCCCCCCCCCGTATGCGTATGTGCTGAGTTTCCCCGTGGGCTAGAGCCTTGACTAGAAATTCGACGAAAATTGTTGCACTTGTAGACAGGGTACCGAAGCAGACACCATGGCATTTGACAGTTTCATTGAAAAAGAAAGAAGATCATAATGCAATAACGAGCCAAAGAAATCCTTCAAGCAGAAATAAAATGGCATTAAAAGTACTGTAAACGTTAGATAAATACAGATATAGAAGAGACTGGGAATATGCCATGTTCTAGGCCTAATACCTATCCTATGTAGAGCTTAAATTTCGTTGTCCACCGAAAAATGTTCAACCCAAACAGTAATTCTGCTTATTCTTTGGTGCCATTTCACCCCCATTTCGCATTTCATATCACTTCCCCTTAATTAGAATTGTAGTAGCTATCTTTGAATGAAAGCAAGATTATCATGATAAAAGAAAGTGATAATTAATTATAGGCTTTGGTAGGACCATTGGGTAGGACATGCTACCCCTTGGCAGGTCCCCTTCAAAACTGATCTGGATTTTTTCTCCAGCTTTTTCATCTTCCCAGAAGATCTGCAGTACCTGGCAAGCCTCATATCAAGGTCAAGGAGGATGTAAAGCGTATTCCATAATGCAACTGGGACCTTTCATATATGGAAGAAACATTCGTCTTTTTAAATACAATACGTTGACTGGGAAAACACCGCATTACTCTTGAGAGCCAGGGTGTTGTGTTGTGATACATTGGAATAATCATAGTTTCATATTGAAGCTATCTATATATGCCCCGGGCATTGTTTGCTAGTAGGGGGGCGTGACATCGGAACTTCTGACGATGTCTATTTTCATACGACTATAAATAGACATAGTATGACTGATGTCGTTCACTTGAACACCACCACATTTCACGCAGAGAACACACGACAGTTTTCTCGCTCGCTCTCAAGTGAATTAGCAGGAAAACATACAAGCAAGACAGTGATCCATTTCAAGTATTCTTTTCCAAGAAAATATTTCAAAGATATGTTGGTAAGTAGATAACTTTTACCTTGAGATTCTCTTCAGCTTAAATATCTACTTTAGAATGCAAGAAATGTTTCCTCTGAAAATTTCAAGACTGCTTTTTTGACAACGTTTGTTCTTATCAAAAGTGTTTTTGTTATGAAGAATGACGTTATTTCTTCATCTGAAAAAAGATTCCACATGACTTGGGAAAATTCTATTTCATCGAGAATTCCTCAGTGTGTCGTGTGAATTACATGGGATATAGGACACTCTATAACAACCATTTGGTAGAGTGCTACGATTTGTCCGTTTTTGGTAGTTTTGCATAATTTTTTCCAAACTATCCCATAAAATGCGGTAGTATAATTTCTTTCTAATTTCTGAGTCTCTTTAAAATTATCGTGACAAAATATTTGTACAGTAGATAGCAGAGATCAAATAAAACACTTGATCCAAAATTCAACAAAAACCCACTACGAAATTAACATTTTTGAATCAACGATGATGAAACAAGAATGTTCATGCGCAGATGATAGCAAATATCCTCTCGTGACGTGGATTTTGAGACACAGTTCAAAGTAAACATGAAAACATATCGTGCAAATCCTGGAAATTAACTATCACTGTCTTTATCACATATTTCTAAACGCTCTTTTCCCAATTATCCAAAAAAAAGACATGCACATACATACTATCTCCTTGCCTCATTATTG
Organism: Aurelia sp. 3 sensu Dawson et al. (2005); assembly: GCA_964020215.1. Classification (NCBI taxonomy): domain Eukaryota; kingdom Metazoa; phylum Cnidaria; class Scyphozoa; order Semaeostomeae; family Ulmaridae; genus Aurelia; species Aurelia sp. 3 sensu Dawson et al. (2005). The sequence goes on from OZ026586.1 coordinate 19,697,686, forward strand.
AAGCAAGTGACATGCACACAAATGGACGCAAATATAGCGTTGCATCCATTTTTTGGACACAGACACACGTGGTTGCCACTCGTCAACCAAAATGCGAAGGAGCGTTAAAAGTTTCTTTTCATCTTTCATCTTGTTATGCATCATTGTAGTTTCCCTATTTGCCTGGACCGATAAACCGCTGTACCTATCTGTAATCTCTTGAGGTCATCTTCGAAAAGGCGTATGCACACAAACACTTGCCAACAGCCAATGTCAGTAGCTGCCAAGTCCGCTACAGAGAACACGTCTGTTACCATCAGACAAATGTGTCCAAAATGTTTTTTTGCCTTTGCGAAGGCACTTCGTCGATAGCCAGTGCGGGCGCATTTCCTCCGCAGCCCACAAAGTAATAAATAACGCAGAGGAGAGTTTGAAGTCTCATATTCACTCTCTGATAGTGCATGAGATATATTTGGTAGAGAACTTACTACTTTGGTTTTACCTATTGGTACTGAATTGAATTGCAGCATGCTCTTTTCTTTGAACATGACACTTCAGTTGCACTTGGGTCTATGCCTACAACTGATACCGTGGGAACAGGCACGCACCGTACCCTTATTCAACTCAACACAATTTTCATCTTTTGTAGTAACAATTGATTTGACTTTGTTATGAAATACAATTAGGTTGTTTTTATGAAAACACGGGCTGCAGGAAACGCTCACTTTAGAGGAAAGATTCACGTATTATGTGATCTTCGTTTTTTCTAAATTCAGTATTTCCTACCGCCCGTGATGGAAGGGCAGTGACTGTCTGGTCACAGCTGTCAGGATAAAAATTTCATACCAGGACTAGCTTTGGCTGTTTTTACATGTCTTGATGATGGGATGGTAAATGTTTCTTTCAACATTAAAACCAGCTGTTAGATAAGTAACCAGTAAGTACTAAGTATGTAATGTTGGCTAAGCACTCATCAGTGATCAGCACTCAGTTAACAATACAGCTTGTCACAGGGGAAATGCAAATATCTTTTTTCCTGATAAACTCTTTGTAAGAAACTTAGCTCTCAGATCCTCGCTCAGATCAATCAAAAATTGAGAAACTAAGAAACTTCCTTACTGAAGAATCTTTTTATTTAATGAATAATGACCAAAAGCATGCTTTCACTTTATTTTCAAATGTTTCATTTGCTCTGAAGGTACTTGAGTATTTTCTAGACCGAGGTACCAGCTTCATAAAACTCCTTTGTGAAAAGTTCACGGAGGCAGTGGGCGCAAACATCACAAATTCGCGGAAGCTCCACAGAAACCCCAAGAAATTTGCGAGTACCGAAATTAGAGATATCTTAACAAACTTTCAGTAGCAGCTCAAACTGCTAGCTTCTTGTAGAAGAGAACCTAAGAGAACAACTACAAGAGGAGGATGGGAGGAGGATCCGCCATACAATGCAAATGGTTTCTACCGACTACCTATGTACACAGGGTGGTCGAAAAGAGTTTTGCCTATTTGTGTGGCGCTTTTGCGGAGAAGCCTTCCGTTCTATTGTCTCGTTCGTGATACAGTTGAGTTTGGGAGGCAAGGCTTCAACTTGTTGCTGATTAAGGGCACACGAAATTCAACTAAACGACTGCTTCCTTCAACAGCCCCCAGTTGTTCTCCAAAAGTGAGGCTGCATTGTTGTGCCGGAAATTTTTCTAAGATTTTAAGAGGATAACTAGCATTATTTTCTGATTTAAAAGCACAAGCATTGCTGTTTTTAAAAAGTCACTTTTCAACATTATTGTGCCATGAATCAGCAACAATTATTTTGGGAGCAACAGCATTTACAGCTCCTCTGCAGCGGCAACGCAAATGAGGCACAATTTTTGAGAAACCCTGTGTATAGACCTAGATTGCTTATGGTGTCCGAATGCCCATTCACTATAACTTTGAGGTTGTGGATATGACGATATGACAAAATATCAGGTTCCCGGCAGGTTGCTAAAGTTTCACATGTTCATAGTATGACATAAGTGCTTAGTTTAGTCGTTTCTAAATAAAAATAAATCTCCACGGGGGTACTTTTGACGGAATGTCAAATGCGTGGAGAAGCTTGTTTATAATCATATCAAGTTACTTTCATTCATAAAAATGTATTTGTCATATGACTATGGAATGTATGAATGAAGTTGTACAACTGTGCAAATGCAACCTTTTCACTGTTAAATTATTGTCATTATTAACTTAGCAAATTCCAAAGAAAACTATTTATCACGTGACTCCTTGACGGAAGTGGAAAACTCTTTTCCTCTTTTCCACAACTGAGATAACAGTTTGCTTGTTATTTTAATGTTCTGCCTCCATCTGTTATTTCATATACACAGTCATTCATTCATTCATTCATTCATTCATTCATTCATTCATTCATTCATTCATTGTAAATCGAGGAAGATATGACCGATTTTAAACGAGCAGACTTCACCTTCCACGATGACATGTTACTGTGACCGCACAACTGCCATTCTCGATTACTGCAAATAACTTCGATTTTGTTAATTGTTCACTTTATCATTGTTATCTTTATTTTTGTTCATTTTATCGTCTTTTTTTGTTTATTTGTAGTTTAAAAAAATGTTAGTTAGTATGGTTCTGCTAGTTTTGCCGTAATTGGACTTGTTTAACTTTGTATTTTGCAAGGCTGTAGGAAGCATCTCAAACTTGGGGGGGGGGGCACAACATTTCAAGGAAAACGCCCTTAATTGTGAAAAAATTTCATTAAAAGGAGGGAGCAACAAATCACGATAAACGGGAGGCTTTCATGGGAAATTTGAAAATAAGTCTTGATTATAAAAAATCCATTGATGAGTGAGGATAATAAGAGTAAACATATAACGTATCCTGCATGCAGATTGATAAAAAAAATTGAAAATAAAGAAAACCATATGTGTGGCTTGCATAACTTAGCTGAGATTTTTCAAGTATGCTCCTTGTAAGCATACATCCTTTAGCAAAACTTCATATGAGCGCTGAAGGTAAAGGAAATCGAGTTGAATACAAACTGGTACAACTCGGAAAGTAAGATCGAAGTAAAAAAGGAATACTGCGTCAGTTTCTACACAACTTTTGCCCAACCTCGTCCCCAGGGCCTTCTGTCATATTGGGACAGCGAGTTTTTGTCTCCGTCCCAATAAGACAAAAGGCCCTGGGAATGACAGCATTTTTCTGTACAAGAAACACACAGCCTTTCTGTGAAGAATTGTTCTTAATTTGTTTTTGCCTTACAACTGTGTTTGATTTTAAACGAATACGTCGATTCGTTCCACATCAAACTAATACAAGTCATTCGTGCCATGTACCATATTCTGTGCATCTTAGATCACTTCAAAGGGTATGTTCCTCTGCTTGTTTCTGTTACAGGTATACTGTCAAAGTGATCCTCATTGACTGAAATAATCCAATCTATGAATGATTGACGCAAATAAAATTTTCACTGCTGCAGAGCATATGGAGTGCAAGACAGCATAAAGAAAAGCTAAATGAATCTTTCTGACGTAGACATACAAGAAAAACTAGATGAATCTACCGGGTGAGTCAAAAAAAGTTTAGGCATTTTTTTTTATCAAGATTAAAAACTACAATATATAATGTTATATTACACTGTGCCATCCATAGTGAAGAAAGACATAAAGTCACCGGGTCTTCACTATGGATGGCACTTACAAATCCAATTAATTTAAATATACAAAAAACAAGGAACAAAACTACGAAACCAAGATACAATACGCACAAATGACAACAAAACAACTGAGCCAAGGCAGATAACTGGTCAAAAGAAATTAAAGTTATTCAACTCTTAGCCGTAAAAAAACGAGAGAAAAATATTGCAGTGCATGGTTTATCCCAGTAATCCACCTCAGCAATGCGGAACAAAAACAAGAAAAACAAAAAAGAGCACAAACATAAACACAGGGAACTAGGAATAGGGAACTGCTGCTGCTGGCTTGATATTGTTGTATCAATCAAATCGGCCAGAATTTTTTATGAATGAGATCGTCGCTTCCAATATTACTCTGTTTTCAATAGTACCTAGAGATGGATCTCCAAACAAGAGTCGATGACAAAGAGTATCATCATCCATATTACTGATACTGGCGATATCTAGACCTGGAACATCAGGGAGTTGGTCAAAGAGATCTCCACGAAGAACATCGTATAGGGGGCAATGCAGGGCTGTTTAGGCGTTTTGAGGGCTGTGGAATAAAAAGTATGTGACCGATATTCAAAACTGAAATGTTTATCTATCAGTCAAAGGCTAACTTGGTTAGACTAAGTTGTACACAGAACTTGGTTGGGAATCACTAAATTGCCGAAGGTGGAGCAGACGCCTTACTTTGTTCTATAAGATTCTGAATAATCTTACCCCAAGTTACATGAAGGATCCTTTTCCACCTCAGCGACCGTTGCAATACTGTCTTCGCAACCAAGATGTCATTGGGCGAATAAAGGCCAGAACAGAAAAATTTCAAAGTAGCTTCTATCCTCACTGTTTATCTGAATGGAATAAACTTGATCCTGAAATTAGACTTGCACCGTCGGTTGCTGTTTTTAAGAAAAAACTCCTCTCAATAATCCGACCCCCTGCTAAGTCCTTTTTTGGAATACATGACCCAATAGGTTTATCCCACCTTTGTCAATTGAGGGTTGGTCTCAGCAAACTAAACTTTCACAAATTCAAGCATAATTTTAGGGACACTATAAACCCATTGTGCCCATCGAACGATGGCATCGAGGATACGGAACATTTCTTGTTGCTCTGCCCTTCCTTTGCAGTGCCGCGAAGAGGTCTTCTCACTGGAGTGTTAGCTCTGTTACGACCATATGGGTATGTCAGCAATTCTAACGAGGCCCTCATGCAAGTCTTACTGTATGGTGATAAGAACCTTCCTAATGACCTCAATAAAAGCATACTTCTTCTAACTTTAAATTTTATCCACCAAACTGGTCGACTTGATTAGAATATATCAAACTCCATCCTAAGCTTTTCAACCACCATAGCCTCTTTAGCAAATTTTTGTTGTTGTAGTCACGTGTATTGTTTGATTTATTCTTTCTTTCGTCTCGTTTTAACGTCAGTAGTTTTTACCTTTATGTTTTGGCTGCAGGGTAGACTAAATGCTTTTGCTCCTTGCGGTATCGTTCTAGTAGTATAGTAGAGTAATTTTGTAAGTAGAGTAGTTAGTAAAGTAATTTTGTTAGTAGAGTATTAAGTAAAATATCATTGTAAACTTTTATTGGAATAAAAAAAAAAAAAAAAAAAGGCTAACTTAGGTGAGAAAATTTTGTTTGGTAGTATCCCTCATCTTACAGACCCCAAAATTAGGAAAATGCTGGTAAAAGGCATGTTTGGGAACAAAAATTCCACATTCCATTCTGGTCCATGATTTCCCTTCTATTGAAATTAGAATTCAGCATCTCAAACTGGCAATGTAAACTTCAATGTCACATAAATCATAGACCGGAATGGAATGTGGAATTCTCGATTCCCATACAAACCCCTTACAAGCATTTTGATTGTTGTTGGGTCTTAAAGATGCTTGATTTTACCAAACAAAATTTTCTCATCTAAGTTAGCCTTTGACTGATAGATAAACATTTCAGTTTTGAATATCAGTCACATACTTTTTATTCCACAGCCCTCCAAACGCCTAAACAATTTTTTTGACTCACCCGGTAGATGAAACAGGTGAATCTAGTTTTTCTTGTATGTCCACGTCAGAAATCGAGGATTTCCTGTGAGTTCAGTGGAACGGCAAATTTCCTTCAAGTAATGTCCGAGCGTCCGAAAACCCCGATATTTTGACGCTCTTCTACTGACATTAATACCTTAGCATAATGACAAGATCTGCAAAACAGTTGATTACGTCACGACGCAATTGCTAACGTGAGGTAGAGAAACCTTACAATACTATAAATCCTTGAAAAGGAGGTACCCCAAATATCAAATCGCAATATGTTGAAAGGTTTCTGAGCCATTTTCAGAAATTCATATTTTAGGAAGGATGTATTGCTCAAGATGGCAGTCTTTGCTATTCCGGTTTAGTGGCGACTTTAGCTAGAAGCTCGAAAATCATGCATGCTATTGCTACATATGATAGTCTATCTTTCAAGTCTCCAGTTCTACTTATCCCGTATTTATATTTATGTACCTATATACCTGTATACCAAATACCATTCCCTAAATTACCGTACTGCCATAAAAAAGCTGGAGTAGACTTCCACAAACCGTCAAGTAAGGTCGATAAGAGGGAAACAAGGAAGGAAGGAGTCCACTTGACGTCAAAGGACGCCAAAAATTTGTCTCATTCAGGCAAGCTGTTAAACAGTACATTGAATAGACGAAATCATTGTTGTTGTTGTTCTGCTGGAAGAGTGCTATCTTTGTTGTCACGGCATACGGTACATCGGTGTTGAATATTTTTATTTCAAAGTTTGTACCGTTTTAGTACAGTGATAGTTAAGCCGTTCAGCGTCTGGAAATTGGATATGCCAGCATATATCGCCTCGTCCTCAATGGACAATTTCCACTCTTCCTTTTCGTTCTCTTTACCACAGGGAGCCCCCTTAAAAAGTAGTGAAAACCAGACAAAATGTGTCCCCTACCAGTGACATCTGCGAAGGAGCAATGGAGAATGGACGGAGAACTGAGCGCGTTAGCGTTTGCTCCTCCATTGCTCCTTCGCAGATGTCACTGGCAGGGGACACATTTTGTCTGGTTTTCACTACTTTTTAAGGGGCTCCCTGTGTCTTTACCACTCAAAAAACATAGCAAATGCTAGAAGATTCAATAACCAGATCCTTATCAGTGTGATTCCCCGCAGGGGCTTTACTGATTTTCCCTATAGATGTAGATGTAGATAGGGCAAAACCTATAACATCTTTTTCAAAACTCCTTTTTCAAGAGTCCGACATGACTTATATTTTGTGTTCAAGTTGTAAATTTTCTGAAGCAATTGCTTTCATATGTTATAGTTGTAAGATGAAATGATATGAAAATTGCAAGGTTTGGGTCTCAGTGATGCACAACAAAACACTGCTGTATCGAAACTAAACAGCAAGATGTTAAAACTCACTTATCTTCATGTTTCAATCAAATTCAATGTGCCCAATTTTCTCTCCCTAAGTATAAACTGTAACAATAGTCATTACCTGGAACTGATCTTTGAATGAAAATTTGACATAACACATCAGCTGAAAACAAGACTTGGTTTCCTTACTTTGTTCAAATATAGCATCAAACATTGCGTGGAATGTAACAGAAATATTTTTAGAAGAGAATTTTGCTTTTGTTAATGCTTAATTCAAACTCAATGCCATTTCAAACACGAACTCATGAGAGTGTAGTCTAATCCTGAAAAGCTCAGTGGGTGAGAAAGTATATTGACGTCATCAAACACCACAAGGAAGGAAAACCCGGTATCACGCAAAACAAAATATCAGCATTCATAAGCATCGATATGTCAGCTGCAGTCTCAATAAGTTGAGCGATGCCGTTTTAAAATGAATTTAATGGGATCTAATCCCAAAAAACCCAGCGGGTGAGAAAATACGATGACGTCAGCAAAAACCACAAGAAAGGAAAAGCCCGGCATCACGCAAAATGTCAGCAATTTGTAGGCATCAAAATGTCAGCTGCAGCTGCAATAATAGCATTAGCGGCATCAAGGCGGTCAGGAAATGAGAATATTGGCCCACTACGTCGCGCGCTGTTTCTTGATTACGGATGAAAGAAAAACTACAACAATTCAAATGAAACCACAAATAAAAAAGTTTGTTTGCTTCTCACAAATGCTTAGGATAAATATACAAAAAATACAACGAAATTGAAACGGAGGAATCCTTCTCAAACGCTGTGATTTCTTCTTTTCGCCATGGTGGGTTACGGTAGAATAAGCTCAGAATGAACACTGATAAAACAGAATACATGGTTGTTGGTCACAAAAGACAAACTAACCGTATCCAAGGTCCATTAGAGGTAAACATAAATGGAGGACCAATCAAACGGGTCAAAAAAGTCAAATACCTTGGAATTACAGTGGACGAAAACCTTACATGGAACGAGCAATATAAAAACCTCAAAGGTAAAATTAAAAATGCTCTCTCGTCCCTGCGGAAATTAAAGAACATACTACCGCAATCAAAATTGGATCAGGTGTACAAGGCACTGCTTGAGAGTCATCTGAGATACAGTGATGAACTATGGGCAGTTTGTCAAACACAAAGCTTGATCATCTTCAGCGTCTGCAAACTAGAGCACGAACGCTAATAGAAGGCTCTAGATTAAAGGATGGGTGGAGATGCAATTGGCTTTCAGTCCAAAACTTGATAAAATTTGACAGGGCCGTGATGATCTATAAAATAATGAATGGCCTCTGCCCGGACAACTTAAGAGGGAGACTTGTTACCAGATCTCAAATATTTAGTTATCAAACAAGAAATCAGTTAGATATTGACACTCCAAGGCAGAACCTAGAATTCTCCAAAAACAGTTTTTTCTATTCTGGTGCAAAGACGTGGAATGAAATCCCATTAGAAATCAGAACCAGTTCCACTATCACCCTATTCAAAAGGAACCTGAAGGAATTCCTACAAAATTAGCATCCTTCCCGAAGCACGATCCCTAGGAAGACCAGCAAAGTTGTAAGATTTTATATATATGTAAATAGACATTTGTATAGTTTCTCTTTTCTTTTTTGCTGATAGGGTTTTGTGTTTAAATATGATAAAATAATAAAAAATAATAATAATAATGTAGAAATCTTTTCGTCACGATCAAATTTCACATACTTGGTTAAAATTTTGGATTGTTGTTACAATTTTAGGGTTAGAGTGATTGCCTTAACGGCTGATTTCCAGTCAATGAAATTGTCCGAGTGGCCGGAAATTCTATTGAGAAAATGTCGCTCTGAAATTGAATAGATAGTTACGGCTGAGCAACCTTTCATTGTCTAAAATTCTGCCCGCTCGGGAAATTCCGCTGACTGGAAATTGGCCTCAATACAGCAATACAGGTCGATTTCGACATTTGCATTACCTCGTTTTGATTAAAAATTCCAGTTTGCGTCACTGGTATTTCAAGTTTGTGTCTATTATTTCGAGACTACCGTAAAAGCTCTATTAAGCCCCCCCTCTCTATTAAGCCCCCCTCTCTAATAAGCCCCTCCCCTGTGAGTCAAAATTTGAAATAAGCCCCCCTCTCTTTTAAGCCCCCCCCCTTATACAAAATTCTAGAATTTGCCAAATATTTTCCATTCATTTAGCTACACTACCTTCCATGTTAAGTTTGGCACGTTTTGGAATACAAACTGTGTCGAATTTACGTATTTCAGCCGTAAAATTGTACCTTGATTCCGCAGACTATGGGATAAAAGAACTGAAAAGCTACCAAATATATCCTTGTCACTTGATTTTGTGAATAAGCCCCCCCTCTCTAATAAGCCCCCCTCTCTATTAAGCCCCCCTCTGGAAGGTCCGAAATTAAATAAGCCCCCCGGGGGCTTAATAGAGCTTTTACGGTAGGCCTATCTATTTCGACTGCCCATTGAAGATTTAAGTTTTCATGATGAGTTGTTGAAAGGCATGAGTTGTAGGAAGGCCGCGTCGATCTAGGAACCAGTTAGATTGATTGCATATTCGTAGTTATCGCTATTGATAGACTGGACTGATGGACGCTCAAACTACGACTTATGGACTTTGGCACTAAAAGTTGGGATGAAGTTTTCCCCTATCGATTTCATAACTAGATATGCAAACCATAGCAACACTGTGCGAACTCCAGGCAATGGTGGATTGGTCAAAGCTGCCGGCTCGAACTTCCAATGTTAAAACTGCTCAGAGTTCAAGTTTACAGTGATATTAGCTATGAACAAAAGCCACTATTATCCATACGAATGTTTCCTCAATCCAAGAATCAACAAACCTTTCACTGTGAATCAGGGGTTCCTCGCTTTTAAGGCCAATTACCTTCCATGAACTTCACCGCAGCCGAGAATTTCTAAGTGTCTACACTGCAGCCTCGTTCCAGAGGGCGCACGAAAACGTGTTCATTTCCGTCTCAAAGTTTTATATCAAAGTCCATAAGGCCCAAATTTAGCAAAAATGAAAAATGTTGTTTTTGTCGTTATTGCTATTGTTGCGATATCTGGGATTTATGTCGTCAGTCTAGAAACTAGTTCTCAGGTCATAACTTTTTGAGCGCGGTACAGTTCGAAATTTAGGCACATATCAAATTGTTGAGAGCAAAGGCATCAGCTCCCAAGCAAGAAAGAGACGATAAACAATGAATTGAAGACAAGCATGGTAACGAAACACATTCATTCATTTAGGAACATTTAGGCCAGGTATTGTAGATGCGATCAAGACCCAAATCGTGTCCACAGTACGTGCGATTCAACTTGTTACTCGTTAGCAGCTGAGCTGATTTAGTCCGAATGTCAATCCAATCAAAGCACTTTTCTTTGAAACATAGATATGCTGACAATCATATGCCGTCCTTGAAGTCCCATGCTGATTATGGTTACAATTATGGTTTAGGCCTACGTCTTCAAAATATCCCTATTACAGTATTCGTCGTTGTCGTAACTATGGAGAAAAAGCATGGCAATGGGAGTAATTTTATCTTTTAATTGTGCAAAGAAGACGCAAAATTGGGTGAAGTACTGTTTAGGTTGGAGGATAGCTCGAAGAAGCAATCTTTACGCCATTTTTCTTGCTGAAAAGTTTCGTCTTAAAGAATTTTTGAAACTGAAATACATGAGGGGTCGGGGACTATGTGCAGTAAATTCCTAATAATCCTAATGCAGGTAAGCTTCACCTTTACTTGCAGAAAGCTTATTACATTACAATTTATTGATTGACTGATTAATCGATCCATTGATTGATTGATTGATTGATTGATTGATTGATTGATTGATTGATAAAACCGATTTGTTCACCTATCCAAAAAATTGAGGTAGTTCTGTGCGGGATTTTCAGCAGCAAGGAGTAAGTTTTGAAGTGAACCCGAGAGAAGAAGAAAATGAAGACAGCATGCAGCTTTTAACCCTATCCAGATAAGGCTTTTTTTTTTTTATTCATCAAAAAGAATTAACAACAAATTTTACATACTACTCTACTTATCTAATTACTCTACAACACCACAGGAACGATACCAAGGGGAGCGAAAGACAATGACTACCCCATGGCCAAAACATAAAGACAAGCAACGGTAAATTACATACAACTACTGTACATTACAAGCAATTAAAACGAAGAAAATAAACTGATTGATGATACATCATACATAAAGGGACTTGGTGGTTGGGACTTGACACATTGCTGAGGTTTCAAAGGATATTAATCAAACCGACCAGTTTTGTGGATGAAACGTAAAGTCAATTCGAGAATATTTTTGTTCAAATCATTAGAAAGGTCGTGATCGCCATATAGTAAAAGCTGCGTCAAAGCATCATTTGAAAGACTAGCGATTTGTACAAATGGTCGTAGTAAGGCTTTTTAAAACTTTGTACTCTATTCTCAGAACCATAAGTGCTTGAGACTTGAAACTGGGCACAAATGACAAACATGATCAGGCAAAGAAGATGACGTTTTTTTGTTTATTTCATGTGACTAAGTGCTGACGTCAGCAAAATTAGGTGCAAAATTAGGTGCAAAACCACAAGGACTTCGTCACGTTGTATCTCATAATTGATAAAACATACCGATGTGTAGTCTGCGTTGCAGACCATGCTGAGGAGGAGGTAAGAAAGGAAAGAAATCCCCCCCCCCCCCCACCCTTCACGATGTGAGATTTAAAACATAGAAAGATGATATCCTTGTAGTTCTTTTCTTGAAATTTTTGCTTTGCAACGCTAATATTTTTGCTGATTTCAACATTTATTTATTTTTGCGCTAAAAAGAGCTGGTTTTTCCTAAAATTTGTTATCAACTGGTTTTAGAAATAGCAAATAATGCTAAATGTATATAACCAATTATTGATGACGGCATCAAAATCAATAAATTATATAAAGCCAGTTTCAAGACGAGTTCAGCAGTGTTTGTTTCATTTTTAAAGAGCCAGTGGTTCACCAGTTTTGATTGAAAAGGTATCTATTTCTGGAGCACTCAATTAAAAATGATGTGTCGAGCCCAGGGCCCAATCTTTGATGCTGACATGAAGGTATGTCTCATAGGAAGAAACAAAATGTTACTAAAACCAGACTATTTTGAAAGATATTCAAGAAGCTGCGTGGAAACTTCACCATGAGGGCAATCGGTGCCCCCTGGTCTGGATAGGTTTAGAGGTTGGGAGGATGAGCGCAATGACCACCATCTCAACGCCTTCTAAATAGAAAGTATATTCACTACGACTGAGATCTGAACAAGCCTAACGGAAGTGACGCAAATATGAAAAGCATCTCTCCGACACTACCATCAGTAATCATTGTCCGTGACGGGAAAATACTACTTCAATGTAAGCCAATGAAAGATTTCAATCACGTGACATAACAATGCATTACAAAAGAAAGGGGTTGAGTTCCAAACACCCTTTCCGACATCGCGAAAGAAAAAGTCAGGTGCCTTTCAAACTTTCATCGCATTCAATTTTATAAACGGTGCACAAAGAAGAAGCAATATCGGAAAATTGCACGCTACCATTTAGCTTAAAACACCAAACCGAAGTGAATAGGTCCTTTTTGGATTGCGAGAAGAGAGGATGGAACATTACATAGATCTGCTGGAAGAAGATGTTTTTAGGCCAACTCAGTGTTTCTACAACACCTGGAGAAGTCAGGTAAAGGAATAGATTTCATTCACCAGACGCAGAATTGTCTTTAATTCTATTTTCTGGTTATATCCTGAATATATTGAAATTCATCTCAAATTTTAACCGAAGACCATTCTAAAGAACAACCCTTGATGATGCTCTAACGAGAAACGGCTCTGCTCAAGTTGATACAGTTACTTGCTAAGTTGTTGATATTTAGTTGGTCAATTTTCGACAGTTCTTGATAACTAACTAAGCTGCAGAATTCGTGCTGAAACATGGCTTGATTGAGTAAAATTTGATTTAGAGAACGATGAACATTGATTAATTGATACGCCTCTTCTATTGCATACCATCTCCAATCCCTTATAAAATATGCTGAACAAAAATTCATGATAAAAAAGCATTTCCTTCATAATTATTTGGAAGAAGAAGATTGTACATTTTGCAAATTTGCATCGTTTTCAAAGTTGAATCGATCAAATTTTATCGATTATTAAAGATTGGCATCATTCATACATACATCCATCCATCTATCCATCCATCCATCCATCCATCCATCCATCCATCCATCCATCCATCCATCCATCCATCCATCCATCCATCCATCCATCCATCCATCCATCCATCTACCCATCCACCTTCCTTGACCATCAATCAGACAAACAACTACATTTTAAAATTCAAAAATTCAGTTTGCGTCGAAATTATTCTCAAATTGTATTTGAAATTCACTGTTGACATTACTTCGACTTACCGTAAAGCCATGTCAAGCCTGTTCTCCAATAATCCCCCCCCCTTAGCCGAAATTTTGAATTAATAAACCCCCTCTCTATTAAGCCTCCCATTTGTGTCAAAATCCAAAAATTATCAGATACAGGTTTCCATGTTTGTTTTGATATGGTTTTTGATTCAAAATGGGGGCGAATTTATCGGGTAGAATTGTATGTCGAATCCGCAAAATATGGAATAAGGGAAGTGAGGAGCTCTTATATATACATGTATATCCTTGTCATCTTATTTTGTGAACAAAAGCCCAATCTCTAACAAACCCCCTCTGGAGTATCCGAAATTAAATAATCCCCCTGGAGGCTTAATAGAGCTTTTACAGTACCTTGAATAGTTACATCACCAACGAAGTTGTTGCACGTGTGTGTAACTCTAGGTTATTGCTGATCTTCCTGACGTTATGTGATGTGAGAGGCAGGATGCAACAGTGGTGTATTGAGCTTGAAAGTGTTATACCCCTTGGTAAGCAAGTGGTCGAAGAAAATTTAGAAAGCCAAGGGCTAAAGTAGCTGCATTTGTGTGGCAGTGTTGTTATTTCATACGGGGTGTCCCAAAAAATTGTTCAACGTTTGATCAAATATTGGAAAATAAATAATGATATAATGAATAGGCTTCTCGAGAGGTGTCCGAGATCTCAAATTAATCCTAGACACCAGAATTTTGCAAGTCTGATGAAAATTCACTGGAGCTTTTAAAGATCCTGTTCATCCAAAGCAGGCACTAGAGACCCCTAAGTGAAATTATTGGCATAAAAGCTACAGAATCCGGGTAAAAGAAGATAATCCAGAGTCACAACTCTGGTTAATATTAGACCTAAAAGTAATAAAAATTATTGTAAGCAGTGTCAAAATTTGCTTCCAAATGCAAGTATCTGAAAAACATTAAATTTAAATTAAAGCCAACAAACTTCCTCAAGGCATCCACGGGCTACATTTGATTTTCGAAAAAGTCAGGCCATTGAAAATCCTTTCCAAATCTTCAACAAAAGCTCGTAACTCCATGAATATTCACAGATTTTGCAACATTTTGGTGCCTAAAATCAATTCAAGATCTTAAGAACATAGTTTTTTTTAACAATGGAGCCTGTTAATCTTATGGTTACTTTTTCATATCTAATCAAACTTCGAACAATTTTTGGGGACATCCTGTGCACTGCCTTCTGATCATTTGATTTCATTTTCAAATGAAGAGTTTCTCAAATAAATTTTAGTAGCATTCAAGTTCTGTGTGTGATCTAAGCGTCAGGTTCCATATGGGGACCCCCTTGTAAAGATATGTTCATTGTAGTTCAACTGATGGCAGACTATCCGGCATCGATTTCGACACGAACATTTTTGAATTACAAATGATATACCGCGCAATCAAAATAGAAAAATTTTCAAGAAAGACCTCTAAAAATGGTCCATCAACGAAGAGCAGTTATTATTCATCTAGCATACGTGTTCTTCAAAGTGTCGAAGAAATTAATTACTTTTATGGAAATGATAGCTGCAACTCGATATATAAAATCAAAAATTCATTTTCTAATATATTTTTGTGATTCAGTGAGATCGTCAAATAAACCGACATGAGACGAGTAAATAATCCTTATTCTTTGAACCCACAGTTGACCTCTTCTTCTCTTCTCTTCTTTTGCACCCTCTTCTGAGAAGAGCAAATAAGTCTTTACCCAAACAGTTTTGTTGCTCATTTTCTTGTGAAATTAAGCTCAAAATGCCCTTAATTTGGTTTGTTGTGGTTGGTTGTAATGAAACTGCCTGGTGGTTTTCATTGCGTGTGTATTGATCAACTAAATGCTAATTCCGCCAGGGTAAACAGAAACGAGAAGTTTGCACCGCAACAGAACTGGGGTAGATGGAAAATTTTTTGCATGCTGATGAATGGTGGTTTTGGCATAAACGGGCGGGATGGAAAATTTCTGGAAATCAGTCTGCAGTTCTTTAATATTCAGAATTATGGGAAATAAAGACCACAGCTGACAACTGAAAACACAGTGAAAGAAACAAGGAATTGTTTCGCAAATCAAACTTCCTCCAGTTTAAGATTTTCAACCTGGGAAATTCCCATTGACTTTCTTATTTTGGAAATTTTAGCCTCGACCTCCTCCCTATAAACTATTTTTTATCGAGAAAAGGATAGGCCACTTCTCTTTACTTATTTTATGAGATAAAGAATTTATTCAATTGCAGGTTGCAAACGAGGTTCTTACAATGTTACATTTTATGCAAACTTTCGATAAGAAATCTCTCCATTCTGCCTTGTCGAAAATTAGCAAAAACAAAATTGATTCTAAACTTATCATTTAAACTAGCTGCAACATCACAACAGTATTCTTAAGTCAAATGCTACGCAATATTGCAAATTCCATAGCAAGTTCTCACTTTAAAGCGTATACTGGGTATTACAAAATGATGTATTGACGTTTACTTGCGCCATACAACCATGAATTTTTGTAAAATAAATTTCTATATCCAGTAGAGCTTTCTCAGGCCCGTCGGAACGAAATTCATGTTGGGGGGCTGAAACAAGGTGCGAGGGAAGCGACGAAAATGGGGGGTCCGTGGGCTTGCCCCTGGGAAAACTTTTCATTCAGATCGTTGGAAAACGCCCTATTTTTGGAAAATCTGCCATTGACGGAAGCAAATGATCACGTCTAATGAAAGTCTTTGCAGGAAAATTTTGAAAGTTTTGACTTGTATGACATCAAAAGATATTACATTTTTGATAGATTCTGGTAGCTTCCTCGAATATATACGAGTTCAAATCTTCATTCCTACAACCTTGGCTTTCACAGCCTTTTTCACTTACAAAATCAACAAACTTCGGCAAATTATTGAGGCCTGCTTCTGCTACAAAATGATTGGTGTTTAGTTCAAA